>OX336335.1:2069404-2669404 GCA_946902875.1 Nematopogon swammerdamellus
GTTAATACAAATAGCCTAGTTTCGCGGAATCCGGGTAGATTTGCTTATTTAATGACTTCGCTAATGTCTTATTTGCGCGACCTAAATACATGAGGGTTGATAACCTTGGGGACTGCCACAAAACTCACCCGGGAGGGTCGGCGAAGGGCGACGAAGGGTTGGCACACAGGTTATAATGCGAAATCTCTTTTAACTCGATGTTGCTTATTAGGTAGGTTTCCGTAGCCCATACGGAAGCCTTTTACTAAGCTGTTGTGTGTCTGTCATTCTGTTCTACTACTGCTGTATCTTCGGAATCGTAATAGCTTTTATAATCGAAGTAATAGCTGACTAGCAAAATTTTCACAGCGCCATTACTGTGAGAGAGTAGTATGCACTGGCGGGCACCTGCGTGAGTAGGCTGAGCATATGCGCGATTACTGTGAGAGAGTAGTATGCACTGGCGGGCGCCTTGCGTGAGTAGGCTGAGCATATGCGCGATTACTGTGAGAGAGTAGTATGCACTGGTGGGCGCCTTGCGTGAGTAGGCTGAGCATATGCGCGATTACTGTGAGAGAAAAGTATGCACTGGCGGGCGCCTTGCGTAAGTAGGCTGAGCATATGCGCGATTACTGTGAGAGAGTAGTATGCACTGGCGGGCGCCTTGCGTGAGTAGGCTGAGCATATGCGTGATTACTGTGAGAGAGTAGTATGCACTGGCGGGCGCCTTGCGTGAGTAGGGTGAGCATATGCGCGATTACTGTGAGAGGAGTAGTATGCACTGGCGGGCGCTTTGCGTGAGTAGGCTGAGCATATGCGCGATTACTGATAGAGAGTAGTATGCACTGGCGGGCGCCTTGCGTGAGTAGGTTGAGCATATGCGTGATTACTGTGAGAGAGTAGTATGCACTGGCGGGCGCCTTGCGTGAGTAGGCTGAGCATATGCGCGATTACTGTGAGAGAGTAATAAGCACTGGCGGGCGCCTTGCGTGAGTAGGCTGAGCATATGCGCGATTACTGATAGAGAGTAGTATGCACTGGCGGGGCGCCTTGCGTGAGTAGGTTGAGCATATGCGTGATTACTGTGAGAGAGTAGTATGCACTGGCGGGCGCCTTGCGTGAGTAGGCTGAGCATATGCGCGATTACTATGAGAGAGTAGTATGCAATCGCGGGCGCCTTGCGTGAGTAGGCTGAACATAATGAGCGATTACTTTGATAGAGTAGTACGCACTGGCTGGCGCCTTGCGTGAGTAGGTTGACGGTTGAGGTTGAGTGAGGAAACCGCCGATCTTTGTTCTGTGGAGGGAATAATCGGCGGCTGTTTAGTGTTTACTCGATACACTGCGCCGGAAGAGGCGAAGCGCACCCCTGCTCATCAGGAGCCCGCAGATGAACACAAGATACGATAATCTATGTAAGTTAGTCGCGGCGGTATGAGCAAGACTGCTCTAGTTCAAATACTGTTGGCAATGTACTTATATCATCCATTATGCTTGTGTGTCAAACAAATTATATTTTAATGTATTATTAATATTTTTATCGAAACCGACACAGTTGGCCAAATCACCTACACCATCCGTGATGACAGCACATAACGACTTGGTGAACTAGGGTGCCACGTCGGTGCTTAACTTTGGTCTTGCCGGCTACACTGATCTGGATGAAAAAAAACGAAGTATTTACATAGCCGTTTCGACCGACCTTTCATTTCAGTAGTCCTCCGAGATATGCCCTCAAACACTTTTTCCTTTTTTATTCTGAAACGGCATAACGATTTTGAAAAAAAAAAACTATTTCAAAAAGAGCAAATTTTTTCTACGAAAAGAAACGTTTATCTGACCAGTAGTTCAGGAGTTATTAGCGTTTATTGATTTCGAAGTTTTCGAAGCACTTTTTCTCTGAGCCATATTTATAGAAGAGATCGATGTACGACTCTCGGGTATGTCGTTTTAGCAAGTCGGAAGAACTACCTTTAGGACGTAATGCCTCACTTTCCTATAAACCTTTTCATTAAAAAATTTATAAATAAAAAAAATTATCTCGTCGAGGCCTATCATTTTCTCCAGCGGATGAGTAGTCGTGGATCAGTAGTTTCCGAGATATGCCCTCTCAAGCTCTTTTTCTTTTTTTTCCCGAAACGGCTGAACCGATTTGGAAAAAAACTACTATTTAATAAAGAGCAATTTTTATACAAAAAGAAACAAATTGCAAGTCGATCTGACCAGTTATTCAGGAGTTATAATCATCTATTTATTTTCGAAGCCTTTTTTCTAAGGGCCATATTTATAGAAGCGCTTGATGTACGACTCTCGGGGTATGTCGTCTTAGCAAGTCGGAAGAACTTGCTTTAGGACGATATGCCTCACCTTCCTGTACCTCTTATAGTTTTCGAGATCTAAGTCGCCAAAAGTACATAATTTTCGTAACGCAACTTTTTGTAAAAAACCTTCGGCGACAGGATAAAGACGTTACATCAAATACACGTTAAAATGCTATAGTCCGCGCGCAAGCTCCGAGGAATCGGTGGCTGTGGGAATTAATTTATTATAGCATTTTATATTATAAATTAGTATAATATAACTCGCCTAGTATAGTATTATTTATGTATTTATTTACTTCATTTATTTACATAGGTAAAAATTTTATAATAAATTAATTTCCACAGGCACCGATTCCTCGGAGCTCGCGCGCGGACTGTAACATAATTATTACAAAAACCCTCGATCCTAACCAACCACACTTACGCATAATCAGACTGAAGAGCTTCATCAGTGCCTCGCATCAAAGTATTGAGTGCCCTCACCGCCGGCCCTGTCGCTTGCATCTGTCCCCCCGCGGCCCCCCGTCGGTTCCCCGCGGCCCCCGTGTCGGTTTCCCGCAGCCCCATGTCGGTTCCCCGCAGCCCCATGCCCCGGTTTCCCGCAGTCCGGGCGGTTCCCCGCGGCGGCATGCAAATTAAGACAACTCACAGGTTCAATCTCGTCGCGAGCCCCCGACAGGCGATACAGCCACTTTTGCAACTTGTGACTTGTGAATCTGGCAAACGCGAACAATACGGTCTGTATTGAATGGATAGCTGTATTGGTATGTGATTGGTATGTACAATGGAAAAATTTATTTAGCAACTTATTAATTTAGCAATTTTTTTTTCTTTATATAAAAAGTTTTTTTTTTTTTTTTTTTTTTTATGGAAACTGACACGGTTGGCTACATCACCTACAACGTCCGTGATGTGAGCCCATAACACCGGGTGAACTAGGTGCCATGTCAGTGCTTCCCCCTTTGATCGTGCCGGCTACACTGAACTGGTCGGAAAACACAAACTATTTACATAGCCGTTTTAACCGACGTTTCATTCAGTGCGGTGGTACCAACCCGGGCGGGTTAAACCCTACCACCAAGTAATATTAGGAGGGAAGGGACCTACAGTTTTACGAGGAATCCGAACCTCGGTCAGCCTCCAACGGTCAGCGGTCACCCATCCAAGTACTGACCGCACCCAGCGTTGACCAAGTACCAATTACCCAAGTAATGACAATATTCAGTTTTAGTAAGATAATCTAGTGTAAAATTAATTTATATTTTATGATAGATAATAAACGATCGTAAGGATTTAGCAAAACACATTAAAAAATTTAAAAAAACTTAAGTATAACTATCTAAAATAAAAACCCTAAATGCTAAATTTTTTTATGGATAGCGCGACATGTGGTTTCGTTTCACCTACAAGTAGATGTCTAACGATGCTAATAGACATTCTGTGATGCACGGGGATTGCGGATGCCATGCCGGCCTGACAGTTGCCTTTTCACGCCTCCCTTTTGAGAAACCCCAGGCTGTACTTGGGAGGAAATAGATGGTGCGTTCCACATTTTCCCGGTTCCGTGAATAAAATACCTACAGAACCGATTGAAATAATATACAATTTCTTCATTAGATATAACGCAAAGCCGAAAATGAAGAGAAAAAAATACGTCCCGACCAGGATTCGAACCTGGAACTCCGGCTTGAGTCGCCAATATTTTTAAATTTCTCCATCGGGTCTATGACGTATTCCCTCTAAATTTCGAACAGTTGAATCTTCTATTAGTATATGACGCAATTTGACTGAACGCAATGGAATCGTGCAAGTTGACTCCTCAACTTGCACGATTCCATATTGGGAGAGAGTAAAAACTGTTTTATTTCACACAAAATGAAATAAATGTAAATATTTTGTTGTTGTTGTTTCTGTTTGATTGCTTTTAATAGTTTCAATAAAAAATTTGATTCAAAATAAATATAATTATTTTGACTATTTTGACAGGCTAAAATTTCTCGCTTGGGGAAGTAACTTATTGCCACTATTTCAAATTATTACTCAACTGTAGGTTGCGAGTTTTTGCAAACACATAAAGATGAAATCTTTCTGCATATTATTTAACTCGATTTCAGCTTTTTTGTAGGTTACGAGGTATTGCCTGTACTGTAACCCATCGTTATGCCAATTATTAAAACAAATTATTCAATTGTTCAGTTCGGTGCGGAAGTACGAGTACATTTTTATGCAAATTCAAAAAGTTGTGCAACAGACAGGCGGACAGATTTTATAAGGGTCCCTGCCAGCATCGCGCGCTACGGATTCCTAATACCTAATAATATTCCAAATTCAAACCTCTAGGCTACGCGCGGTAGCTTGATGATGTGTCTGCTATACAGGACATACAGGATGTTTCAGGATAAGCTTGAGAAACTTCAGAATTAGAAAGTACTCATTATTAGAATAAAAAAATCCTTATCACTCAAATCTAAATTTTTCATACAAAAATTTCAAATTGGAATAAAAACTCGATGAACAGTGATTGTCCATGAGTTTGGGGGGATATACCAAAAGTACTGTCCAGGTCTATGGAGTGCGATGACCTATCCATGTCCCCTTTTTCTTTTGATGTCATTCAAATTTAAGTGTTTGGAATTTACCTACATGCAGTTCAATTCTCCTAGTTAAGCATGTAAGTTAGTCATTTTATTTTTATTTAATAAAGGTAGACGTTAACCGTCCATCAAATCTCGATTAAACGATTTTTACACAAAAAAATACTATAAAATGACCGAATCTGGGAAAATTATGGACTCCTTTCGAACCCTGAAGTTGCGAAACCCTACCCTGAAACACCCTGTATAAATAAATTCTTACCAAACCCGATCACGAAATCCGACAAATCCGACATTCGTACAACATAATTATTGTTTTTGGCCGGTCCGGCCGCGGACCCCTACCGCTCTGGATCAGAAATCGGATTAAGTAATGTATGGTGCGTAGCCTCCAACCGCCCCGCTGTATCCAGGAGAGTGACAGCACAGGTCAGAGAAGTAGTGGCTAGATGGGCCAAGCATCGGCCGTACCTCTCGTGGCAGAGGTTGTCGAATTGATGTCAGATTGCATTGCCGACACGAAAACCGGCCGCGTACGAGTTGGACGCACGCACCGAGGGTTTTGTACCACCACGTAATTGGCCGTTTTTTGAGGGTTCCGTATCAGGCGTATGGGACCCTATCATAGCCTACGCCGTCTATCTGTCTGTCAGTCCGTCTGTCCGAGGGCTGTATCTCTTGAACCGTAATAGATAGCCCGTTGAAAATTTCACAGAATATGTGTTATTATAACAACAAATAAAAAAAACCGTATTGGATACGGAACCCTAAAAAGTTGTATTATATACGTAAAATGTCGCCCGTTTAATCAGGTTAGAAAATAGGGGTAGTACGTCGAATGTTCAATTCGAGTCCTATCAGATCGGCCTGTCCGTGTCGGATTGGATAGTGAATTGATGCGTTTAGTGTAAAGCGCGCGATTCGTCAGGCTTTCTGTGTGCGCCTACTAGACGATAGCGACACGGCAACACGGCAACACGGCAACACGGCAACACGGCAACGACCACGGCACGGCAATGTACCGTCGTCTGCCAGTACACAAGCTGCTCATATGTTTTCATACCGACGACTGAAGTTCTGTTGTTTTCGTTTATTTGTCTTTCCACTGCTGCCGTACCGTGGTCTCAACGTTGCCGTTGCCGTTCCATTATCGTGTTTACTCTCTTATGCGCTCCTCATTTGAAATTGAAATAGAGAACAGGGCGTGCAAAAGGCGCAAAGGCGCGCGTACTGTCAGTACGCGCGGTATTGTATTGTATTGTTTTGTATTGTTTATTGATCATTCATATGGCAGTTAGACTGCTCTCGAACTTGTCACAATTTGTTCTATATTTTTCTCTCTCTCTCTCCCCCCCCCGTCTATCCATCCCTCTATCCCCCTCTTCCCCTCCCCTTCCTTTCCTCTCTATTCCCCTCCCCTCCCTCGACTCCCCGACAAATAATAAAAACCGGCCAATTACATGACGGTACGGAACCCTCGGCGCGCGAGTCCAACACGAACTGAGCCGGTTTTTAAAATAAAACTAAAGTACAACAATATTTTGCGAAAATACAATAAAACATTCTAAGATAAAGAATATTTCATTTGATTTGAAGAGTGGATGGAAGGGCGAAAGCAAAGTAAGAGGGTTTATAGTATAAAAACATTTTATCCCGCTCTGCCGAGTCCCGGAGGCATTGATTCTCCGAATTTCCAAACGTATCAGAAAGACGAAAAACTTGGCACGATTGTTACCCGAATCTGAAAGTCCTTGCCTTGTTGGGACTCGCTACAGGGGTTTACAGCGATTAGGATGACCATTCGTCCGTGTTTTTCGGGACAGCCTCAGGATATTGTTTGTTCCGTAGTTAAACCAACTGTTAATTAAACTTCCTAGTTAACTGAAATTTTTCCCAAAAATGTGTTAAGTACACATAAATATTTAATTTTTCGGCCTATATTATGTTCTCACCGAATGCCGTGTCCGTAACATGTCCCAATCGTTTCGCTAAAATCGTCACGTGATTTATGGTCTTATTTGCAAAACACTAAAATGTAATTCCAAATGACAGACTTACATTTATAATATTCCGGTACTGTATTACTTCTTTGGAAAAAAAACCGTATCCTAACTAGAGATTAAATTGCTACATTTGTGTAATAATTCAAACAACTACCTAATTAGTAAACTTTCATTGATATGGAAAACAAAACAACATTTCGCGTATGGCGCTGTAAGCCATGCGCGCTGCGCATTGGGGGAAGCGCTACATTACTTAGGACCGCCAAAAACACTAAAAACGCTTTGCTGCAAAATTTATAAAATATCAGTTAACGGCGCTACGCGGACAGAGGAATAAACAGGAACCCTAATAATTTCGCTGTCCGTCCATCCGTCGGCCCGTCTGTCAGACTGTCAGAGCCCTTTCTAAACTAGACAATCTATAAGGTTGACATTTACACAAAATGTACTTGTTTCTTTTTTTTTTCAAAAGTCGGGTGTGGTGAGAATACTTGCATTGGTAAATTTTTCTAGTGTGTTCAGGGGAAGGCCGGATAGGAGAGATGCCCTAATAGTTTTTTCTTTTATATTATATTCATTCCTTGTACTATTTATTATAATCATTCACATTTTCATTAGTGTCCGGGATTTTGCCACGAAAGTCAGGGGTTCTTAGTCGGCTGGTCCGCCCTTCAAGGATTTAGATACGCTAACCCTTACCAAGTACTTACTATAGAAATATCAAGTGGCCAAGTGAACCAGCATAATTTGTTTTTTTTTCATGTTTACGATTAGAGGCAAGGCCCAATTTATTGAAGCAATTTTTTTTTCTAAATATCTCTGATATAGCCGACTGTATCTCGTAAGCCGTGTAAGGAGGCAATTTCTTGATCGACAGAGCACATTAATCAACTTTACCTTCGTACTTTCCCCAAAAATTGCCCGATCCGGTTGCTTGTTGGGGCGTATCGCGATCGGCCGTAATACCCTTACTTTGGCGGGGCACGGAATGACTATAATTTATGCGAGCATATTTTTTCATTGGACCGACCGAGCGTAAGTAAACGAAGCAAAAATGTATCGGCAAGCACGAAACGCGATCTCGATGAATACATCAGCGGATACACTCCGCAACGCAAACATCCAACCCGTCTCCCTCCACCGCTTCCCACTTCTCGTCCATTACTGCGAATTTATTTGTTCTTGTTGATCTGAGGGCTTTGCTTGCATGGCGGCGGACGCGGCAGCGCTGAATTAGGTGCCTCGATTCTTTTTCCTCCCGAAAACCGAAACAATAATGACTCCATAGGCAATGATATTATAAGTTATGAGACGAAAATGGGAACTTAAATAATAGGATACGGCTCAGAAATATAAATTTATCGTTTATTTCATAAAACACAATATACGATGTAAAAAGACAGGGTGTGAGTTATCAGATATCACTTGAGCATCGTAGGGGTGACGACCGAGCTAATCGATTAGAGCTATAATTCTGTCCGAGAACTTAGCTTCGGAAGGGGAGACGAAGGTCTTCGCAGGAAGGCCGACACGAAGTCTCCGACGCGTCGCTCGATCTCCACCCTCTTCACAAAGTTCTGCTTCGGAACAGCCGGACGAGGAGTAGGGCCCAGGTGGCTCGTACCGGCTATGCCGTCGCAGATGATGCAGGCGTCCTCGGACGGAGAACGTAGAACGGGGAAGTCTACGTGTAATCGTAGAAGGATCTACGTGCAGACGTAGAAGGATCTACGTGCAGACGTAGAAGCTGTTCACACACACACACACAAACACACCCACATTAAATAATGCACACATATCAAGGTGCCCTGTGGATGGGAAGAGAGAAAATACACGGATGGGCGTTATATGTTTTGTGCGTGAAGCGCAACGACAACCGCTAGGCCGGCGGTGTCTCACAAGCGACAGGTAAGGCAGAGCTGAAGAGATTATAATGTTACCCGTAACCCTGGCTGTGGGGACTCCTCTCTCAACGCTGAGATGAACGGCTGGAAGCGTCCGACGGCGGCGGCGGTACAGCGCCGCGGCTCGTTGACAGTGGCACGGTCGCGAGGGAAACTAGTGTAACTCACGGCGGCAGATCGAGCGCGTTATATTTTATCTTGTAGCGGAGAATTATTTAACAGAAGAAGTGAAGTCTGGTTTCACTGAGACCCGCTTTTATAGACGGCAGCGCGCGTTTGTGGTGTGGCTGCGGAATGAAGTCGGCTAGCACGCAATGACGCGCACTGTACGTGGTTACCTGAATCTAAGTGGCTGAAGGCCTGTAACTCCATTAGTTGATAATATTGGACCTCTACTAGGGGTCCTCCGATGATGTCTGAATTAAAATGTAAGATAAATACAACCGAGGTGAATGTGAATTCCCGTCTATTTGGGATATATTTTAACCGCCTGGCAACCCATTAATCAACACCGCGATGTGCGGTGTTGCCAAATACAGCAAACAGAATTCCATACCGACGCTCGCTATCTTTTTCGATACGTCAAACAATATATAATTTTAGTATGGGCTGACAGCGGAAAGAGATCGTGGAAATTCACGCTCGGTAAATGATGCAAGAATGTGTGCTCGGTTACGTAGTGAGAGTGTAGTACGCCGAGATATGTGTGATTGAGTTTTCCAAAATGTAGGTTGGCAGTAATAATCTTCAAAATAACGGACGTCTCACGTGTAGCGTAGCCTTAGTACGGAGTATTTTCCTCCGTACTGGCAATGTGTCTCTGACACTTCGGTAAACGGCATTTCGACAGTCCGCTATTAAAATTCACTACGTGACAGTACCCCCTCGGCCCGTTGAAAATTTTCTGGCATCAGAAAATTTTATCCGGTGAAGGCGTACTGCACACGTGCGAAAATAAAAAAAAATGTAAATATGTGTTGAGTGTGTGCATGAAAAAAAATTACAAATGATTACTACGGCAATATAGGAGAAAAATTAAAAAATTGAAAATAAAATGAATTTAACTAAAATGTTGTTTACCTACTTTTGTACCTGTGTTCCCTATGTCCTGCATTCTCATCTTTCATACATCATCTCTCTTTCCTCATCATTCCTGAACCCATCTACTCATTCATACCTCGCATACAAAGGTCGCATTCATACCATGGCATACCCCGCAATCGGTGCCTAGCACTCGCAGCTGAGTAGCCTCCTCACAAACCAGAGTGCGCTCCGAACATACGTACAAGGCGCGCACTCACCACAGACAACCCAAATACTAAGAAGGAAACCGGTAGTTGGCTCGGCTTACGGTCTGGCATCGAGAGAACATAACTCCTTGGCTTATAGTTTTCAGTCTGTCGAGCTCCCGCAGACTAGGTGAAGGCATATTTAGAGTGTCACTAACCGCACTTGGTGTCTTAGGGCTTAATTTTACGAGTAACCAACCGCTCGCATGTGAGTCTGTCTTTGCCAAACCCCAACCGGCCAACACCTTGAGAAAATGAAATTAAAAAAAAAACTTTGTGACAAAAAAAATTAAAAAAAATATTCAAAGAACAAGCTGAGTTGACAACCCTAATTGCCGAGTAAGAAAAATAAAAAAAACAAATGAAAGAATGTTGCAGTTACATGTTTGTGCGACATGTAGGTACCATGTCGGTACCATGTCGAACCATGACTGCGAACAAACAAAAAAAACAAAACTATCTACACACTATGTATGTATGTATGTATGTGCACTATGTGTGATTCAACAAATTATAAAAATTTTGATCAATGGTCACTTCATCTCGTAACACATTAATCTGTATCTCCAAAAAACATACACCGGTGGTCATAAAAAAATATGAAAAAGCCCGCAGGGAGATTCCAAACTATTTAAAGTTTCGAACAAACGTGACTACAGCAGCATTTATCTGAACTGTAGCCTCGAGTCCACTCCTCGGGTAACCCAACCGGTAAGTATAAATGTACCAAGCATGAAGACTGACGTGTCCATCGTACTTGGTAACTTAGTGCCATGTACACCCCTACTGAAGGACCTGTACATGCAACACACACAAAATATGGAGATACTAAAAACAAACAACATAAAAAAAAAATCATTGAACCACACAAGTGTATGTATAACTGATGTTGTTGTACAAGTTATATATTATATGAAAGTAATAATATATACTGTCAATGTAAAATGTTACAAATAAAACTTTAAGTTGTGTTGTTGCACGTCACACAAAAAATATAGGTGTTCATGATAAAAAACTGTATGTATGGGCATGACACCTAGATGTGACAATAAGTTTTAATACAAAATAAGCACTTTAAAAGTTGCTTCCGGAATGCCGGTAACTAGTATAAATAAAAAATGTTTAATGGACATGGCACCTAGTTGTTACTAGCCATTTTAAAAATAAAAGAAAGGGACAATAGCCTTTAAGAGTAGCGTTCTGAATTGCCGATACTAAAAACATTAAAAAAATTATGTTTGGGCATGGCACTTAGTTGTGACCAGCCATTTTAAAAGAAAAGAAATGATATAAACGGTTTAAATGCTGCGTTCCGAATTGCCGTTAACTAAAAACATTAAAAAAAATTATGTTTGGGCATGGCACTTAGTTGTGACCAGCCATTTTAAAAGAAAAGAAATGCAGATAGGCCATTTAAATTTTGCCTCCGATTGGTCGGTGCCTAATAAAATTAAAAAAATATTAGCCAGTAACTACTAAAATTGAGAAATTTGCGAGAGCTGCGGTAACTGTGAAGCAGTTATCGCGTTGTACCTACACGGAATGTGTGAACTATAATATTAGGTATACCCACGGGGAATAATAAAACCTGAACATGGGACCTGGCTCGAGTGCTCTTCTTTCCAGCCCGTGCAGTGCCTCTCGCTTGCTGGAGGACAAACAGTTGGTGTGCCGTTCCATTCTAAACATAAAAGTTGACGTTAGAATATTTAAAATTATACAAATTACTATTATGTTGACAAGAAGATAATGTTGACCGTTGATTTCGAAAAGGTTAAAATTACTATAACAAACTGACTAGGTATTGTTTATTTCAACGGTCCGTTAAGTTGGGATTCTACGTCTAAAAGAAAGTAACGAGTTGACATGTATGTGCGTTGTGCTGGCATGAAACATCAAATTATTTTTCTATAGGTTGCCTAACTGAACTATAATCACCTAATGTTTGGAATTAAAAAAAACGTTGGCTAAAAACTTGTTGTTACACAAACACAATATAAAATATAAAAAACTAGCCAACGACCCTGCGGATCAAGTCCACATGAGTACAACAAAAAACTTTCACAAACACTGGTGTGGGTAATTTCATTACCTATAAGTGAAAAAATAAATTATTTTTTTTTCTGCAACCTATTATCCAATATGAAAAAATATGATGGACGTGGAGACTACCTCTCAGGTTTGGAGGTATCTACTAAATTTAAAAAAAAATTACACAACACAAGAACGCACAATACAAAACAAATGAAAATTTAGCTCGCTCGTCACACATTAAGCTTATAAGGTAGCATATAGCTCCTTATAGCTTGTTAAAACCCAAAAAGCCTAACAATTTACCCAAAAAAACCCGCCGAAGAACTAGGGATACTGCACAAATTGCACAAAAACTACAAGTTATAATAAAAATTTTTTTTTGCACAAATAAAATAAAAAAAAAACAACTACGTCCCTAGCCACAGTACCGATTACAAAGATAGATGAAGTCTATACTTTGAATATGTTCGGGCGTTGCTAGCCAACTACTGTGTGAGAATGTAAGTACACAATAACTAAGCCTACCTACTGCTCAAGTGATTCTTTACCGGTAGGCGCCACTGAGACGAAAATGGGAACTTAAATAATAGGATACGGCTCAGAAATATAAATTTATCGTTTATTTCATAAAACACAATATACGATGTAAAAAGACAGGGTGTGAGTTATCAGATATCACTTGAGCATCGTAGGGGTGACGACCGAGCTAATCGATTAGAGCTATAATTCTGTCCGAGAACTTAGCTTCGGAAGGGGAGACGAAGGTCTTCGCAGGAAGGCCGACACGAAGTCTCCGACGCGTCGCTCGATCTCCACCCTCTTCACAAAGTTCTGCTTCGGAACAGCCGGACGAGGAGTAGGGCCCAGGTGGCTCGTACCGGCTATGCCGTCGCAGATGATGCAGGCGTCCTCGGACGGAGAACGTAGAACGGGGAAGTCTACGTGTAATCGTAGAAGGATCTACGTGCAGACGTAGAAGGATCTACGTGCAGACGTAGAAGCTGTTCACACACACACACAAACACACCCACATTAAATAATGCACACATATCAAGGTGCCCTGTGGATGGGAAGAGAGAAAATACACGGATGGGCGTTATATGTTTTGTGCGTGAAGCGCAACGACAACCGCTAGGCCGGCGGTGTCTCACAAGCGACAGGTAAGGCAGAGCTGAAGAGATTATAATGTTACCCGTAACCCTGGCTGTGGGGACTCCTCTCTCAACGCTGAGATGAACGGCTGGAAGCGTCCGACGGCGGCGGCGGTACAGCGCCGCGGCTCGTTGACAGTGGCACGGTCGCGAGGGAAACTAGTGTAACTCACGGCGGCAGATCGAGCGCGTTATATTTTATCTTGTAGCGGAGAATTATTTAACAGAAGAAGTGAAGTCTGGTTTCACTGAGACCCGCTTTTATAGACGGCAGCGCGCGTTTGTGGTGTGGCTGCGGAATGAATTCGGCTAGCACGCAATGACGCGCACTGTACGTGGTTACCTGAATCTAAGTGGCTGAAGGCCTGTAACTCCATTAGTTGATAATATTGGACCTCTACTAGGGGTCCTCCGATGATGTCTGAATTAAAATGTAAGATAAATACAACCGAGGTGAATGTGAATTCCCGTCTATTTGGGATATATTTTAACCGCCTGGCAACCCATTAATCAACACCGCGATGTGCGGTGTTGCCAAATACAGCAAACAGAATTCCATACCGACGCTCGCTATCTTTTTCGATACGTCAAACAATATATAATTTTAGTATGGGCTGACAGCGGAAAGAGATCGTGGAAATTCACGCTCGGTAAATGATGCAAGAATGTGTGCTCGGTTACGTAGTGAGAGTGTAGTACGCCGAGATATGTGTGATTGAGTTTTCCAAAATGTAGGTTGGCAGTAATAATCTTCAAAATAACGGACGTCTCACGTGTAGCGTAGCCTTAGTACGGAGTATTTTCCTCCGTACTGGCAATGTGTCTCTGACACTTCGGTAAACGGCATTTCGACAGTCCGCTATTAAAATTCACTACGTGACAGTTAGAAGGAGGTAGATAGGTTATCTGAGCTCCCAAGCGGCACATTAAATACAAGACCACAGTCCTGTCCGAAGATAGTCGCCCACCAACTACGCACGCGTTCGGACCGCTAACCACGAGCCGCTAACAGATCGAAAATGCCGTCGTGTGTAGTGAGATTCTGCACTAATTCTAATAATTGGAATAAGACTATTCGAGTCGGCGCATCACTTTATAGTTCTTCCTCTCAACTTTTCAAGGACGTGCCATGTGTGAGCACTGAATGTAATATAGATAACCTATCTTTCCTAAAATATCATTGAAAGTAGGCCCTAAACTTGCCCTAGGCAGATCGCTTTTTGTGGACCTCTGGACCCCTCGAACACGTTTCGTTATTATTTAGCGTAAAATATAAGTCTCATTTCGAAACTTTAAACTTTAATGAATCATTACATCTTGTGAAGATCTTGAAAAAAACTATTTTGAATAAGATTAATAGATTTCACACAACCGCACAGAATGAATAACAAGTTTTACGCACGGCGCAGAGCAGGTCAATAGGTCAAACGATAGGTCCGCCACGATGTACGCCATCTATTGAAATTAATCCAAAGTGGCAATTCCGATTTTAATTTAACCAATTTAGATTATTACTATTTTTTGCTTGTGTTTTTGTGTTACCCAACTAACATTATGGTGTTAAAAGACAGGCGTTATAAGAGCCCATTCATAAACAGGTTAAGGTTATTTGGTGACTTTACAATAGCGTTAGTAAATGCTATAAGGGTGGGACAAGAGCTATACAGTAGTGACGCGTTTGGTGTTTCCAATATTTTATATATATATTTTTTTGTAAACCATCCTAGACATATACAGAACAATACATAAAAAACATTATTCAAATCGCTGTCTCCGGTCCGGTCCAGCTCATGACTCGCGAAAGCAACTGTACCAAACCTATGCCGGTACATGTATGTATTTGTATGTCTTTATGTATTGTATGCATAAAGTGCAGCCTGCAGGGTATGGCCCCTTGTGCGAACGCAAAACTTACTTGAATAGGTGTTACTTTACGGTCTGTGTGATAGCTGCCTGCCATCAAAGCTGTTAACGGCCGCCAAGGATCTTGGCCGTACTCCAGTGTCGGGAGGTGGTTAACGCTGCACTTTGCACCTCCCTCACGACAACTAAAACTGCTCTGTGAGGCCATTGTGTCAACGAAAATGCCGCCATTATGAGATTGCATTCATCGTGCGGCACGGTTCTCTGTCACATTCCACTTTTCAGCGATATTTTAGCACAATGTATTTTGTTAAGAGGCAGCAACTGTGAGTTTGGTGTACAAAAATATGTATCGCTTTTTACATGGCAATGTAGCATCTAATGAAAAAAAAACCGGCCCAGTTCGAGTCGAACTCGTGCACCGAGGGTTCCGTATCGCCATGTCATGGTCAGCGCCACTCACGCCATCTATGTATTAGTTAAAATGCTTCATACTGTTTTCGGTAGATGACGCGTATACACTTTTTAGTCTATTGTATGGGGACCCCGTGATTTTTTTACTTTTTCTTATTTTTATCATTGTTCTTATATCGGCCATAATAAATAACACATATTCTGTGAAAATTTCAACGGACTACCTATTACGGTTCAACAGATAAACCCCTCGGACAGACGGACAGACAGACAGACAGACAGACAGATGGCGTAGGCTTAGTAATAGCGTCCCGTACGACGGATACGGAACCCTTAAAACCTAAAACATAAATACATACCTACATACCACACGCCGTATACCGATAATATACGGTACTTAAAAGAATAGCCCCACTGCATTTCTCCCCGTGCATGTCGTAAAAGACGACTAAGAGATAAGGACGCGATGCCGTGCTAAAGGGCGACAGGGCACCCACCTATCACCTTGGCACGGTCCTACCACCGAGTGATGCAGCAGGTGGGTCTTCACGGCTTACTTGCTGCTTGATGTAGTTATCTTGTCCGAATACTTTGCTAAACGTGGTGTTCAATGTTACGCTGTTATTTACAAGAGTACTTGCAGCACAACACCGATTACTCTGCTTACCCTGCTTACGTCGGGATATAGCGTGGGATATGTATTATTTTGTACGGAAAATAATACGTAAGCACAGAAACGCCGCTTGCCGCTTACATAATTTTCTGGTAAATTATCTCAGTATGAGTTACTGGCGCGGTTAAGTATGTATATCACCCTGTTTATCATCCTCGGTAACGCCCCAGAGTGTAACAGTGAAATTATCGTTAAGGAAATTAACCCAGATGTTAATTACGGAGGAGTTGCGCGCCCTACGCCCATTATTATACTGATGCTTCCAGTGAGTCTATGGTAAGAATAAAAAAAAGTCAGGCTCGCATGAATTATGGTTCCGTACTAAAACAACAAAATGTTATTTCCCCGAAAATATTAATATAAAAATCTACTAACCCTATAAAAGAAGCGGTCAAGAGCGAGTCAGGCTCGCACAAATTATGGTTCCGTACTAAAACAACAAAATTTTATTTCCCCGAAAATATTACATTGTGGAAAAAACTGCAGTTTTCCTGTAATATGTGACTTAATATCTACTAACACTATGAAAGTCAAAATTTTAGCTTTAGAAACTTAGGAGAACATGGGGGAGGGGGGGGGGGGGGGGGGGGGGGGGGAGGCGGTAATTTTTTGCACATTCTTAGTTATATTATTAAGACCACTGAACTTAAAATTGTAAGAAAACATTTTTTGAATCCCACACGATATGTTAGTTTAAACCTTCGCATATTTATACGGATTCAAATTGACCCCCCTATATTAATGTAAAATAATGTTTTATCTATTTTTTGACAAGCGATATATGCATGCGTCATCAAAATCTATCATTATGCCAAATTTCAAGGTACGGAACCATAGAAACATGAAATAGTAAATGACGCTACTAATTTGCCTCAGGAAAAGTATACCGCAGTGGGCGGTAGATGGGCGGACCATAGGAAACAGGAGCCGATATATTTAAAAAATTTAGGGTTCCGTTTGGGCCCTATTATTACTAAGCCTAAGCCATCTGTCCGTCCATCCGTCTTACCTTTATAGGTCCCTATAGTTTGAACCATAATAGGTTAAAATTTTCGCAGAACAAATACAGTAAAAAAAACGCATCCAAATCGGTCCATCCGTTTGGGAGCTACGATGCCACAGACACATACATACCCGCGCAGACACACACATCCTCACACACATACACCCGCAACCTCAGCCGCACACACACACACCCGTCAAACTTATAACACGCCTCCGTTTTTTGCGTCGGGTGTTAAAAAATTAAGGGTGGTCCCCATGCAAGAAACTTTACTTTTGACTTTTTTTTATTTACTCTATCTTAAAAACGGTAATACATGCAAGCGTCACACTTCGTGCGATTATAGTGCAAACTCAAATTATAACAACAAAGAATAATAAAAATCAATTACGTAGTGCTACGAAACCCTTTTAACTTGTAATGTTTACGTAATAGTTCATAAGTTAGCTGTTATAAGTTGTTATAAGTTTCCTAAACAATAAATAAATAAAATGTCTCCGTATTATGAAGTATCGCTGGCTCTTAATTGTCCACTCAGCAACGCGATCGCTTTCTCATTTCTGTCTAAAACATCGACCGCGCTCAATGTCAATAAAATTGAATTTAGAATATTGGAGGGCGTCTTCAGTCGTCGCGCGCGTCGCATCAGAAACGGAGCGCTGCGGACTGTAAAATTCGAATATCGCAATAAACCTCAAGTAATATTCCATTCATCTTTATGCCGAACCAACAAAGCGCCAACTTTTATTATTCCTACATTAAAAAGTCGCCCTTTACAGCAGCGTCGCCATCGCCGTTGTCGTAAATGTTGTTTTTTTTTCTCTCTCTCAAGCTCTGCAGGGGGTCGCCCCCATTACCATGATAATATCACCGTCAAATAAAATATTAGTAGCTAATATAAGAAAGTGGTCGGCATTAGTGGGGTGACCATAGTAAATTATTTACGGGCTCTTTGCCGGTGCGTCGTCAGCTAGTCCTGTCTGCCTTGCCTCGTTATCTGTGACATTACGTGCTCCCCTCCCTCCGTAACTGGAGACACCGAGCGCTTCGGACAGCACACTTCGAGACATATCGCACATTTTCAATGTTTTATGATAGAATTGTACAAACAAATTGTTGGGCTACGTTCTATTTTTGAAACTGACACGGTTGGCTGCATCACCTATGTACAACATCCTTGATGTCAGGCCGTAACACCAGGTGAACTAGGTGTCATGTCAGTGCTTCGCTTCATTTCATGTCGGCTACACTGAACTGGACGGAAAACACGAACTATTTACATAGCCGTTTCGACCGACGTTTCATTCAGTGCGGTGGTACCAACCGGATGCACGGGCATCGGTGCGGGCCGCTTTACCACTACCGTTACTAATGTTTCAGACATTTAATGACATAATTTTTGGGAAAATCAAAATCTTTATTGTTTTTTGCAGTTTGCAGTTTTTTTTTTTTACAAAAATGCCGCAAGTTTTCTAGGAACATTTGAAAACGCCCCTTTTAATAGTTATATTAATTTTTGTTAGGTAGGTTTTAATTCTTTAGTTATTAGTATTACTTTTTGTTAATATCTTGATTTTTTTTTAAATAGCGGTTTGCAGCTTTCTATTTTATTTACTTGTTAAATAGCGCGATATACTTTTTCAATTTTTTTTATGTTTTCTACGTTTGCAGAGTTCTCTCAAAACATTGCACAAACGACAGCGCACGCTAAACTCTCAACTACTTGAGAATTTTTAAATTCCACTATTCCCCGCTATAAAGAAACGAACGAGTTTCACTCGAGCACTTAAAAAGCGCCGTATCTTCACTCGCGCATCACTGGCCGTCAGTGCGCACTCAAACCTAACTGCCCTCTCCTACGATATACAAACTAACGAATGGAGATATACAAGGTGTTTCATAAATAGGTTATAA
The DNA here is from genome assembly GCA_946902875.1 of Nematopogon swammerdamellus. NCBI lineage: Eukaryota > Metazoa > Arthropoda > Insecta > Lepidoptera > Adelidae > Nematopogon > Nematopogon swammerdamellus. The sequence continues at coordinate 2,088,547 of OX336335.1, forward strand.
CACCCGAAGGGACCACCCCCTTTGTTAGAAGGCTTCTTGTTTTCATGTGATTTTATTCACATTCTTACAAAACGGTGATTAATTATTATACTTTGTTTTTATTTGTGTAAACTTACAGCGCAATTACCTATGCTATTTAAAAAAACTTCATGACATGAAAAAATAAAAAATTCAATTTTTTTCGGTCGAAATACAAATTTTTAGCTCCGGTGTTGTAGGTATATTTCATCTAAACAAACAAATTACAGGAACGTAGATTGAACTGTCCTTAAAACAAGATTTTTTTATTTTGTAAAAATCGGATAAGGCTAGAAAACATAAATGCCGAAAGTCGTATTTGTATGGATAAAGTTAACTTCCGTCTCGCCTTAAGGCGCCACGCCAGAGCGTGGCTGCCACGAGACCCTACAAAGCAACACCACAAGCGACACACCATGTATAAAGCGCGATACGCCGCTGAAACGTTTGATGCCCGAGTTTGGGTGGCGGCATAGTAAAAGGAGACGAGTAGGGCAACTGGAGCCCGTTATTTTAAATAACTACCTACGCTGCGCCGAGCCACTAGGGCTGTCACAACACTAACACAATAATTGACAGGCAATGAGCCCATTATGATGGAAATGCAATTGCAGAGAGAAAGAGAGAGAGTAAGAGAGAGAGAGAGATCTTTTAAAAGAATTACTAGGGGCGGCCATCACTGACTACAAGCGAGGATTTTTTTTATTTTTTTATTTTAAACTTTTAAATAAACAAACAGTTACAAAATAAGTACATAGAAAATTAACTCTAGTCTTAACCAGTAAAATTTTTACAATTTAATTTTAATCCTACAATTAATTATATCAACAAAACTTATAGAACATAAATATATATAGATAAATATTAAATTGGCTAAATTTGGAAAAGAAAGGAAAAAACATTTAATTGAATTGTTATAATCGAAAAAAAACTAAAAAAGGAAAGTGAGAATGTAAGTAGTGGTTGTGTACGGACAGCGTGCGCTGGCGCGCGCTTGTGTGAATGCGAAATCGGCGCGCTTGTATGAAGACGGTTAACTAGTCTGTTTGAACTATGGTGGCGGTACGGGCGCGCACGTAAACAAGGTTTTATCACAACCGCCCCGCGACGCCGAATAGCCTAATGCGCGGCGAGATGTGCTCGTCGTCGGAACAACCGGCTAATATTGCATTAGGTTTATGCCCTCTAAAGTAATTGGTCGTGAAGATGATCTGCCCGGGAGATAACCGGGTTCGACCGTCAGCTAGTGAGATAGTTCTAGATTCCCCTCGACGCGATAACAGGGCTGAGATCTGGAGAGGAATATGACTAGCACGTAATATTAACGGATTGTTTATTGTATAATTTCATCCATAGGTACATATAGGTAACCTACGCTTGGATATGTCAAAAATTCCGCCAGTTCTAAATTCAATGCGAAGAAGAACTGACAAACAAACTTCGCAAGTCACAATGTTTTGTTAGTACCTTATATATAAGTATTATATTCAAGTAATTTACAATAATTAACACATACTACCGCTCACAAGAGCATTAATATTTACAGCATAAACATGAACACTCAAGAATCTGACCACTCTGCCTATTTACATTACCTATATCTGGCGTATAGTGCCATCGTCAATTTTGATACTTCATATATCAAGTCAAATAAAAAAAAAAAAATTTACGTTTATTACAAAGAACTGTAATAAATAAGTCATCTATCTATATACATATAATAAAATCGTAGAGGTAAAAAAGTCTGTACATTGAATGTATTCGGAAAAAAACTAACCAGGGTGGCTTAAAATGAGATACTGAACATGTTAGAACAGCTTTTTAAAATTTTTGTTTGTTTGTTTGTTTGTTTGTTTGTTTGTTTGTTTGTTTGTTTGTTTGTTTGTCTGTACGCGCATCACGCAAAAACCACTGAACGGAATTAGACGAAACTTTGTATAGTGGCAGTTTATATGCCGGGTTAACATAATACATAAAAAAAAATAACAAAAATAAAAAAAAAATTAACAATTATAAACATTATTGCGCGTTTAAAATCACGTAGTCCAAAGTACATAATTATATCTTGAGAACTGGCAGCAAATACCTACAATTTGAATAAAATATTCATTCGAAATTTAAAAATAAGTAGATACAACGAAAATGACAGTTCTTCTTTTTTATAACTTGAACACAATAGTCTATACATATCTATTCTTTCTATACATATCATAAAATCGTAAATGCAAAAATGTCTATTTGTACGCGCATCTCGCAAAAACCACTGAACGGAATTTGACGAAACTTTTTATAGTGACGGATGAACATAATAATTAAAAAATATAATAAAAATCACGTAATCCAAAGTAAAGGTAAAAAACTATTTTAAATGTCATGTTGACAACGGAGAACTGTCATCTCGACGTGAGCTGGCCGGTGACAAATTGTTTGATAAATAAAAATAATAATTGAAAGTCGAAGTTATGTCGCTGTCATTGGTGCAATAAAATTTATATATCTGTTGCCCGCGGCTTCGCTCGCGGTAAATTCGTATTAAAAAAAAAGAAAGTAAGTAACTAAAGGCGGGCCCGAAGGCGGATCTGCGCTCACGTAAACGATATTCTTTCTCGATGAAAGTAACTAAGGGCGAGGCGGAAGGCGGAGCTGAGTTCAGGAAGAAGAAAAACATTCTTGAAGAAAGTAAGTAACTAAGGGCGAGGCCGAAGGCCGAGCTCTATTCTGGAAGACCATAAACCTTCTCGAAGAAAGTAAGTAACTATGGGCGAGGCCGCAGGCCGAGCTGCGTTCAGGAAGAAGCTAAACCATCTTGAAGAAAGTAAGTAACTAAGGCGAGGCCGAAGGCCGAGCTACGTTCGGATAATTGAAAAACCATCTCGAAGAAAGCAAGTAACTAAGGGCGAGGCCGAAGACCGAGCTGCGTTCAGGAAGAAGTTAAACCATCTTGAAGAAAGTAAGCAACTAAGGCGAGGCCGAAGGCCGAGCTACGTTCTGACAAATGATAAACCATCTCGAAGAAAGCAAGTAACTAAGGGCGAGGCCGAAGGCCGAGCTGCGTTCAGGAAGAAGCTAAACCATCTCGAATAAAGTTAATTAATATTAAGATTGAGTTAATTTAATTTAAATTTTATTATAAAGTCCACGCTTCTAACGGCAAATATACCGTGCATCCTAGAACCTCGCGGTTATTCCCGGCCGGATGGCAAGAGGCCCGATGCTATCACCTTAGTGCCATGGACTAAGGGTAGTTCTTTGATGTGGGACGCCACTTTTGTTCTCACATTGGCTCCAAGTCATGTTAGGACATCTTCAAGAGCGGCTGGCGCGGCCGACGCTGGGGCGGAGAGCCTCAAACGCAGCAAATATAGAAATATAATTCAAGATTTCGAATATGTTGCGTTTGCCGTTGAAACCCTCGGTCCGTGGAGCAGTGAAGCCAAAAGAGGCTTGAGCTGGTTGACGCAACTGGTGTCCCGCCATCAAGGGCTTATGTACTTCATTCAAAGGGTAAGCCTTGCCATCCAGCGGGGTAATGCCGCAAGTGCTCTAAGAACATTTGAAAATGCCCGTTTTGATAGTTATTTTAATGATTGTTAGGTAGGTTTAATTCTTTAGTTATTAATATTACTTTTTTATTTTTATGAAATAAATAGATTGAGTAAACGATATTATATTCTATCGAAGAAAGGAAGTCTTTAAGGGCGAGGCCCGAAGGCGGAAGAGGGTTTTTGGTTTACCTGAACGCAGCTCGGCCTTCGGCCTCGCACTTAGTTCCTTCCTTTCTTCCAGAAGGTTTATCGTCTTCCTGAACGCAGCTCGGCCTTCGGCCTCGCCCTTAGTTAGTTACTTTCTTTAAGAAGGTTTATCGATTACCTGAACGCAGCTCGGCCTTCGGCCTCGCCCTTAGTTAGTTACTTTCTTTAAGAAGGTTTATCGATTACCTGAACGCAGCTCGGCCTTCGGCCTCGCCCTTAGTTACTTACATTCTTCTTTGGAATACGAATTTCACGCGAGCGGAGCCGCGGGCTCAGCTAGTATTAAAAATAAAATTATACAAAGTGTATTCAATTGTCAAAGTTTGTTAGTGGGAAAAACAGTAATCAGACTCTTAGATAAAATTAGGGTCAGTGGATAACTAAGCAAGTTTGCCTCTAAAATCTGAGCGTCCTGAATAAGGCGCGTAGATACTTTACGCCCGACCAAATCCTGCTGCTGTATAAGTCGCAGGTGAGGTCATGCGTGGACTATTGCTCGCATCTTTGGGGTGGGGCTGCTCAGTATCGACTTGGCTTGTTAGACTCGATCCAAAGACGTGCAGTTCGCCAAGTTTGAATTGTCCTGCAAATTTGAACCTTTGCAGCTCCGTAGAGACATAGGTTCACTAAATGTGTTCTATCGACTGTTCAACGGTGAATGCTCTGAGGAGCTGTTCGAAACAATTCCGACATTTCACCATAGGTCCACGCGTAACAGACAGGGAATGCATCCCTATACTGTAGAGCTGCCTAAAGTGCGGACTAAGCGCTCCAGTATTTCTTTTATCTTCCGCACTCTGGAATGCACTTCCTCCCGATGTGTTTCCTTTAGTATGACTTAGGACACAGATTACTTAATAGTTACTTCGTAACAGATAAATCACTCCATAGAAAATGTTCCTACCTTCGGGTTTTAATAGCCTACTGCTTCACGTCGCCAATCGCTGCGTGCGAAAATGTACCTTAACGATCGAGTGTAAAGTGGTTATTGATTTGCAGCTGCGCGCAGTTGCGTGGGCGAGCGTCTATGTATACTTCGCGCGGCTGACGAATTACCACTGAAAAAGACCGCCGGCGGCCCGTCGGGCGGTAGGTAGTTAGCGCGCGCAAGTACATAGAGTGCGTGAGGCCTGCTTAGGATCTTTTAAGAGTAGCGTAAAAAGGCATCAGTCACGACTGCACGGCATTCGTAGCCCCCGTTCTAAACCGAATGCTTTGGGGCGTCGTCGGCTCAACAATCCATGCTGACGGCGCAAAGTGTCTCGCGTATCAATAAAAAAAAACCGATTGGCGGATGATGAGCGGTGATGTTGCGTGGAACTACTGCAACTGATATCTCTGTTTTTTTTTATGTAATCAGGTATGGGTGGCTGAGTCGGAGGGGTCAAAGCGCATACTCCGACCAGCAAATATCACCTCCGAGAAGGTAGGTGCCATACCGGAGACTTCTCTGGATTGCTGGCTATACTGGTATGAGGAGAACACAAGCGAGGCTGCTATGCGGCCATCTTACATCCAGTACGGTGGTACGAATCTAGTCGGCTACAATTTGAGCCTACGCCTACCACCTATTAAGGGGCAAGGGAAGGTTGTTGTCTCACTTTTTATTATGGTTCCGTACCTTAAAAGGAAAAAGGGAACCATTATAAGATGTCACAGAGGGTTTTTCTCAAAAACTAGGTAACAACGTAGAACCTTGAAATTTGACATAAGTAATGATAGGTCTTGATCACGCGCGCACATATATCGCTTGTCAAAAACTAGAAAAAAATTATTTTACATTAATATGGGCCCCCCCCCCCCCCCCCCCCGGCTAGGTGGACAGATGACCTCAAAAAGGTAGCCGGGAGTGGATGGATGAGAAGAGCGGAAGATCGCGTGTGGTGGCGTGTCTTGGGAGAGGCCTATGGACCGATACAGGTTGATGATGATGATAATATGAGGGGCCAATTTTATACTAATAAAACTTTAAACTAACATATCGTGTGGGGTATCATTTGAAAGAGCTAACTGTAAGGATTTTCTACAATCACAACTTTAAGCTAAATTTTAGGTTCAGTGGTCGTGTAATGATATTGCTAAAATTGTGCCAAAAATTACCGTTCCCCTCCCCCCCCCCCCCCCCCCCTTCCCCAGTTCTCCTAAACTAAAGCTAAAATTTTTACGTTCATAGCGTTAGTAAATATTAAGCCATAGATTACAGGAAAACTGCCGGTTTTTCGACAATGTAATATTTTCAGGGATAAAAAGGGAAATATGTTGAAGCTGTAAGATTCCGACGACGCATACTGAGACCTGGAGGAAAATGTCAGAGGCGTACGTCCAGCAGTGGACGCTTACACGCTGCCTGACTGACTGACTGCTACTTCACTTATTAGCTCTTAGCCTAGTTCGCACTAGGCTAGTAATTTAGTCAAGTGGCCAGTTTTTTAGTAGCCGATAGGTTCGGACTTGTTTAGCCGATTCATCGGCTAAACAGAGCGAGTGAGTGAGCAGTGCCGCTTGGTGGTGGGGGGCGCTACTCGCCCGACAAACATAGAACAAAATGGATCGACTCAACTAATTGACTTGCTAAACTACTCGACTAAATGTTTTTTTTTTTTTATGGAACCTGACACGGTTTGCTACATCACCTACAACATCCGTGATGTCAGTAAAATTAACATAAATTAAAATTAAATTAAAAGTCAGCCCATAACACAGGGTGAACTAGGTGCCATGTCAGTGCTTCCCTTCATTTCATGTCGGCTACACTAAACTGGACGGAAAACACGAACTATTTACATAGCCGTTTCGACCGACGTTTCGTTCAGTGCGGTGGTACCAACCCGGCCGGGATAAACCCTACCACCTAGTAAGGTAAGAAGGGAAGGGACCTACAGTTTAACGTGGAATCCGAACCACGGTCAGCCTCGAACGGTCGAGCGGTCACCCATCCAATCACTGACCGCGCTCAGCGTTGCTTAATAACAGTTGACTAACCAACCGCGCCACTGAGCTACCGAGGCTGACGAATTTTCTTATCCCTTAGTCGACTTTTACGACATGCGACGGGGAGAGACGCAGTGGGGCTATTCTTTTTAAGTACCGACCCCACACGGTACATGTTCATTGTTCAGACACGTTTAGCTACTAAAGTACTGGCTAATTGACTAAATAACTAGCCTAGTGCGAACAAGGCTGTAGTGTGAACGATTTTTTGGGCAGTAGCGAGTATTTTAGTGAATAAATAACTGACCACTCGACTAATTACTAGCCTAGTGCGAAATAGGCTTTATGTCAAGTGTGAATATTCTTTCGTATATATATATATATATATATTTTTATGGAAACTGACACGGTTGACTACATCACCTACAACATCCGTGATGTCAGCCTATAACACCGGGTGAACTTGGTGCCACGTCAGTGCTTCCCTCCGGTCGTGCCGGCTACACTGAACTGGACGGAAAACACTAACTATTTACATAGCCGTTTCGATCGACGTTTCATTCAGTGCGGTGGTACCAACCCGGGCGGGTAAAACCTACCACCTAGTAATATAAGAAGGGAGTCATATCCCTGAGTCGCCTTTTACGACATACACGGGGAGAGATGCAGTGGGGCTATTCTTTTAAAGTACCGGCCCCACACAGCATGCAGCATGCAGTGGTACAACCCCTCTGATCCCAGTGAAGCATTTTCTTTGCCGCGGCGGAGCGGGCGGCTCGTTAAGGTCTAGGGCGTGGCCGAGCCTTCGTTGTGTGTGGCGGAGGCTTCGCGGCGAAGGCGTCTCCAGACCTTATGTTAATTTGACCCGAGAATGGGGAGGCGTGATCAACGAAACTACGTGAATATATCTGGTAATGTGAATTATTATAAAATATATTTAGAATCATATTTTCAAAATTTTATCATTATCTTACGTTCATATACGCATAAAAGTCCTAATGAGAAGCAAAAATATGTAATAACCGACGCGCCGTTGTTGATTCTATTTTTTTAAGTAACCTGTATGAATGGCTTAGTCAGAGGGTCCAAAGCTCATGCTCCGACCAGCCAATATCACATCCGAGAAAGTAGGTGCCGTTCCGGAGGCTTTCCTTTGGATTGCTGGCTATTCTGGACTAGAGGAGAACACAACCGAGGCTGCTTTGTGGCCATCTTACATTCAGTACGGTGGTACCAACACAGTGGGCTGCAATTTGAGGCTACCACCTAGTAAGCGGCAAGGGAAGGGACTTACAGTTTTACACCAGTTCCGAACGGTGAAGCAGCAGGTGTAGGTATGCGCGTAAGTTTTTCCGTCAGAAAAAAACTCATTGGTACACACCGACCGGATTCGAACCTCGGACCTCTCGCAAGAGAAGCCTACGCCCACACCACTCGGCCTCCCTCCGCTTTATGTGGTGTCTATTACACTCTACTTTCGCTTGTAAGTAGATTTTACATAGGGTTGACGTTTGTCCCGAAACCGCGAGAGTTAATTTACTTGAGTTATCATTAAGACGCAATGAATATTACACTTTCATAAGTCTCACTTAAGACAATATAGGATTTAAGGTGAATGATAGATAAATGTCTTTCTATTACTCTCGCAAGTTTTTTATTTATTGTTTTCATGGAAACTAACACGGTTGGCTACATCACCTACAACATCCGTGATGTCAACCCATAACACCGGTGAACTTTAAGTCTGATTTTTTGACGTGATGATGTCACGTCTTATAAATTGATGAACACCGGCTGCACGCACGAAGAAGTGTAACGTTCCATCTAAACCTGTGTGTGCAAGCGAGAGCGCGATAGAGACCTGTGTGTGCAAGCGAGAGCGCGATAGAGAGGCATATACAATAGTAGGAAATACAAAATATTTTTCTCCGTCTTTTGCGAGCCTCGAACCCGCGGTCCCTGCCACCATCACTGACCAGACGTGTTATACACGCGGGCTATCGACCGTCTACTTATCGCTGCAAATTTTCTCAACAGTATGTGACAACAGTATGTGAATTTCATGGAGCGACATCTAGCGTCCACATCTAGCGTCAATATTAAATTAAATACTTGATTTAGCAGTTAGGTAATTGTTGCAACGTTGAACATGTAGACGGCGTTATGTAGGTTTTTTAAATTTAATTAATAGTCGTTATTTTCTCATATTTTTTATTAGTTATTATCACATCTTTATCATGTACTTAAATTAATTTTACACGGTAAATATCCGCCGGAACTGATTTACTTTATGACATCATCACGTAAAACTATCGTCCGTAAACCAACTTTACAGACAACCAATTTTTTTTTTAACACGAATCTTGCCATCTAAAAAAATATTTATTTTATTTTATTGCTTTATTTATTAAAGAACATACAGTTTGAAGATACATAATAAAATTAACATAAATTTTAACATATTTTTTTCTTTTATGTTTTCTGTGTTATTTGTTTGCAAATAAAAGTCTTGAACTTGAATTTGAATTTTAAAAACTAAACCAGTGAAGTGCCTACCTATAAATCATTAAATTATAATTATTACCCATTTATTTACACATATATTAACAATAATTTTACATACAACTATACCAAATTATTATTATTATATAATTTTACAAACATCACCAGTAAAATGTATCTTTATATTAAACCAAGCCTAGATACAAGAATTACATTGAATAGATGCCTACAATATTACACTTTTGTTTAAATTTACATTTAAACTACGCACGCGCGTACAACACCGCCTAAACTGTGGCCATTATAATGTAGCGGCCGCGGTTCCAAACCGCCCGCCCTAGCTCCGCCGCGCAGCCCGTCACTACCCGCCTAGCGCGCCCGCCCGGGGCGGAACCGCGAGGGCAGCATACTCTCAAACTTTAGAATAACTTTGCGCAAAGTGCCGCGTGCGAAGCGCTGCTCCCCTAGTGAAGCGTGTCGCAATGATCGTACGGTAATTTCATCATTCAATAACCAAAGCGTGTACTCACCAAATTTTTAACATTTATGCAATGTACGGTTAAACTCAAAACAAATCTCAACAAACGGGCCACTATTAGAGTATTAAACACTAAGAAAATAAGATAATGAAAAAACGGTTACGCACTTTCACTGTTAATTTTCGAAGCCATCCATCACTTTTATTAATTTCCCTATAGATTTGGATCTTACGGTGTAAAGTCATGTTTCGACACTTAATGTGTGTGTCTGCGTTTGCGCTCGCGGGTCATAAGCGGTGCGCGAGGGAGCGCATGTCGCCGGCGGCACAGGCGACCGAGGCGCCCCGCGCTACACGCCGACTGACGAGCGAGCCCGAGGGGCGCGCTGCGCGCCTGCGCCAGCACAACCCACCTCCCCCCCCCCCCCCCCCCTCCCCACCTGCCCGTGGCACCCGGGCCACCAGAGCCTACAGAGAAATACTGCCTATTCGGAAGCTATTTTAAAGTTTCACGGCCCTTTTAAAATTCGTTCCGAAACGAGCTGACGAGTTATACATCGCGTTGCAGCAGTCACTACACTAATTTCAGCAGAGTAATCCATAATTTACTGTGGCAATCTGTTCTAACATCCCAAAGATGGTTTTTATGTAAACTGACACGGTTGGCTACATCACCTACAACATCCGTGATGTCAGCCCCTAACACCGGGTGAACTAGGTGCCATGTCAGTGCTTCCCTTCATTTCATGTAGGCTACACTGAACTGGACGGAAAACACGAACTATTTATATAGCCGTTTCGATCGACGTTTCATTCAGTGCGGTGGTACCAACCCGGGCGGGATAAACCCTACCGCCTAGTGGAATCCGAACCACGGTCAGCCTCCAATGGTCGAGCGGTCACCCATCCAAGTACTGACCGCGCCCAGCGTTGCTTAACAATCAATAGCAACAGTCGACTGTCTGCACCACTGAGCTATCGAGGCTGACATTCGTGATGTCAGCCCATAACAACTTGGTGAACTAGGTGCCGTGTCAGTGCTTCCCTACGGTTGTGCGGGCTACACTGAACTGGACGGAAAACATGAACTATACTGCATCCTATATAAATGTATGGTAATATGTAACTACAGCAACACGCTGTATGTACATGGTAAGGTGATATTGGCCGGCCTAGTTGTGACCGAATCCATTCAAAATTAAAACACGCTCAGCGGCGCCAAACTGGGTGTCCGGCCAACTCCGCAACAACTCACTCTATTTGCCTTTAAATATTACACTGATTGCGCAAACTCGCCACAGTTTGGGTCAAACTAGTGTTTTATTCGTCGCATGTACCGTTCGCATCAAAAGGGGGGATTAAGAGGATTCACATGGCAAAACAAAAATTCGAGTCGGGCACGCGTTTATATGGTGAATTATTTGTTTAAAAATTATTGGGATTTGTTTGCTAATAATGCTGCTTTAGTGTCTAGAAAATTAAATTCCCTATACAATGATGTAAATTTTATTCCAAAATAATTATCCAGTATGGAGCTAGCTCGACATAAGAAATCAAAATACAGTCACATTCAGAATTTTTTTTACCATGAAAAAATACTGTAAATTTAAAAAGCCTGCTTCAGTATTTAGTACGTATTATCTAGTTTAAAAAGAAATATTATTTTGTACTTCATAGAACAAAATTTTTGTTTTAAGTTTGAAAAAAATATAACAATTTTCGTTGTTTTGCCATATGAATCCTCTTAACACGTTAATTTATACTCGCAACATACACGCCCATAGAATGCGAGGCTACCCCTCATAATATGGAATTATTCATCGCGGGGCTGCGATAGTAAATTATAGAGCTCACGCATAAAGTTATGTGGGAGTTGCGAACGCTATTAGCTAAGCCACGCCATTATTTTATTGGTACAAGTATTGTAATATAACAATACTAGCTCGGTTGTGCGGTCGGTCGACTGTTGTTAAGCAACCCTGAGCGCGGTCAGTACTTGGATGGGTGACCGCTCGACCGTTGGAGGCTGATCGTGGTTCGGATTCCACGTAAAACTGTTTTATATTTTTATATTTATTTGGAAAATAAAAATAAAATGTGTGTATGTGTGTTTGCTGCTATTATTATATCCTAGCTTTTGCCCACGGTTTCGCTCGCGTGAAATTCGTATTTCAAAAGAAATACATATTTAGTTTTAGTATCATACCATAGAGTCTACAAACTCAGTATCTCATAAAACATAGTAACGTACTCCGTGACCATCCCTTACAGATTTATTATTAGTATTGATGACTTACGCCGCCTATTACTATATCACGACAGTGGCGGGGAATGAAGTTAAATTGATGTGGGCAAGATAAATGTTGCGAGGCCCTCTCAATTTTGTCAATACTCAATACATTCAACAACATCATCAAATCGCAATAATACAGCCACTGTATTATAGCAATATTCACTGTCTCTGTCCTGCTTTCCCATCTTTGTCGGATAAGGGCTTTATAGTAAGGTTTAATTTGCCTTTGATTAAGTCTAAACATGTTTACTCGAGGTCTCTTTTAATAGATCTAGCTGAATGTTTTTCATGAATCAAAGCTGCATGAACTTTCGAGGCGCGAGGCCCTCGGGCCGCGAGGCCGTGGGCGGTCGCCCGCGTCGCCCACGCCTTGCGCCGCCTCTGATCACGACCTTATGGCAACACCGACCTCCTGACGTACCAACCCACCAGCCAACCAGCTAAGCGGCGGGTGGCCGAGTGGTTTGGGCATCGGCTTCTCATTCGAGAGGTCCGAGAATCAAATCCGGTCGGCGTGTACCAATGAGTTTTTTTCTGACGAAAAAATGTACGTGCATACCTACACCTGCTGCTTCACCGTTCGGAACCAGTGTAAAACTGTAGGTCCCTTCCCTTGCCCCTTACTAGGTGGTAGGCTCAAATTGTAGCCGGCTTGGTTGGTACCACCGTAATGGATGTAAGATGGCCGAATAGCAGCCTCGGTTGTGTTCTCCTCTAGTCCAGTATAGCCAGCAATCCAGGGAAGTCTCCGGTATGGTACCTACCTTCTCGGAGGTGATATTGGCTGGTCGGACTATGTGCTTTGGCCCCTCCGACTCAGCCACCCATACCGGATTACATAAAAAAAGCTAGGCGAAGGCGTAACGCCAGGCGAAATACACTATAGTACCATGCAGGCGGATGGAAAAAAAAGCCGCGCAGATTCCCAGGACGCTCCCGCACCTGGCCCGCTGAATATGTAATGGCCACGTCGGACTGTGGCTTCCGTACCATCCTTCCGCATGTTTACTGCCCACTCGCGGGCCACCCTGTACGCTGTAGAGGCCGCGGCTGCGACACACAGTGCCGCGGTGCACGGGACACCTTGTACATTTGTAATACGGGCGGTGCAGCGGGCGCGGAGTTCGTGTCCTTTCAAGACGCCCAGCTCAGAAGGAATTATTTCGCAACGCCGCCCCCTCCTGAATTTGAAGTAACATTGAAGTGCATACATGCATACATGACGCATGCTGTATCCTGAATCGGGGTGATCAGAGTAATCGGTGTAGTGCTGCAAGGTCTTTTTTTTTTCTTATAGTAGCGCGACATGTGGCGCCGAGCCACCCATAAGGTGTCTAGCGACGCCCATGGACGTTCGGACGCATGCGAGGGCTGCGAATGCCATGCCGCTGCCGTCCGATGGCAAACTCATGCAACTCGAGTTACACGAGTTTGCCGTAACATGGCTCAAACGGTTTCTCTAGTCATAACCTATCTATATGTGAAGGCAGATTTCTAATAACGTGTTTCTAGACGAATTTAGAGGATCTAAAATTTGCTGCAAGTCGGTAAAATTTTCATTCCAGATGGCAAAATAAAGCAAGTACAGTTGTATGAGTTTGCCGCAAAATTGCCACTTCATATTTCCACAAGGCAATACGCAATAACTCAAGTTACAGTAGTCTGCCATGTGAGTGACGGTGGTGACGCGCCTTGTCGACGGATATGACAACGAATGCTTTACCACAAACACCGGATATGATCACCCCTCCTGAGCAAAAAAATGCAGAATACGCGATCCCTTAAAAACTATTTCAAAAATTATAAAAACCACCGTCAAAATTGTATGAAATAAAAAAAAATCGAAACCTAGAGTTGAAGGCGGTCGGTTATTTTTGCTTGCTTTAGCACCGCCTTCAACTCTAGGGTTCGATTTTTTTTATTTCATACATTATTGAAGGCGGTTTTTATATTTTTTTAAATAGTTTTTTATTTCACAGTTTTTTTTTTGGTAATTTTTTGCTATTAATGTACTCGGCGGAATCGCCCGGCCTTCGGCCTCGCGATTCCGCCTAGCTTTTCAATCCGATCTTGACCAAATTGAAATGGGACCACACGGGAAGCACCAGCTTTCAAATAAAAAAAGAATCATCAAAATCGGTTCACCCAGTCGAAAGTTCTGAGGTAACAAAAATAAAATACAGTCGAATTGAGAACCTCCTCCTTTTTTTGAAGTCGGTTAAAAATAGAAAATAGGTGGTTAGAAAATACGAGGTTAGAAAATAGACTAGAGTTTGACAAAGTCTAGATTCTTGCTAGAGTCTTGAAGGACCCGAGACTATACTTGGGGGGAAATATGTGGGCAGGGAGAGCGTTCCCGAGTTTACCAGTTCTGTGGAGGAAGGATCTGCAGAACCGATTGGTACATATCCGTGGTAAGTCAAGCGTATAGGGATGCAATCCCTGCCCAGTGCGTGTTGTGCGGAGGTGGAAAGGGGACGGCGGGATCGCGTTAAACAGCTCCTCCCAGCATTCCCCATGGAATCAGCGATAGAACACACTTGGGGCGCTACGGAGTTGCAGTGGTTCTAGATCGCGGGACACATCGGGGTCGCGCACTAGTCGCACGGCTCGACGCTTGATCGAATCGAAGTGAAGTACCGTCGCAACTTATTGAGTACGCCCAGCTCTTTAGAAGCCAGCTTGGCCTTGCCCTCGATATGGGGTCGAAAGTTTAGGTCGTGCGACAGTTCGACTCCGAGGACCCCGAGGTGGTCGCTTAATTTTAGCGACGTGCCCTGGAAGGAAGGAGCTGGTGTGAACGCCGTTATTTTTGCACTGAACGCGCAGACTTGTTTTGGAAGCGTTGAACTCGACCAAATTACTACGGCCCCATTCGGAAATAGACCCAAGCGTTTGTTCGAGTTCAGACACAAGTCTTCGCCTCTTCTCATCCACAACATCCCGTCTGACTGAAGGGTGACTGGTGTAGGATCCGTGTGCCGTACTGTCATCCGCATAACAATGTATGTTGCCCAGTGGCAGCATATCATTGATATGCAGAAGAAACAGTGTGGGTGACAACACAGATGCCTGTGGGACGCCGGAATTCACTGACATGGAGTCCGACGAGCAACTATCCACCAGGACCTGAATGCTACGCCCATGTAGGAAGTCGGCGACCCAGTCGCATAGGCCAGAAGGGAGTCCATACGCCGGAAGTTTTCCCAAGAGCGACTTGTGCCAAACCCTGTAAAATGCCTTGGCAATACCGAAGGCAATTTCCAAGGATTCACCATATCCTTCAAGCGATTTCCCCCAAAGGTGAGTGACGTACGCTAAGAGATCACCTGCAGATCGGTTTGGCCGAAAGCCATATTGCCGATCGCTTATGAGGTGATTTGTCTCCCAGTACGTCATGAGCTGTGCATTGATAATGCGCTCTATCACCTTACAGAGTAGGGAGGTCGGTAATTCGACGGGTCGGTAGTTGGACGGCTTTGACCGGTCGCCCATTTTGGGAACTGCTTGGGCAAACGCAGATTTCCAGGCTGCCGGCACACGGAAAGTCGAGTAAGAGAGGCGGAAAAGGCGCGTCAGCACTGGAGCCAGCTCGGTAGCACACCGTTTTAACACCAATGCAGGAATCCTGTCCGGCCCACTCGCCTTCCTGGTGTCTAGGGAGAGAAGCTCCGCCCGGACAGTTCATTGTCGCAACTGTACTTCCGGCGAGGATCAGTTCTCACAACTACTTATGGATGGAGGAATGGCACCCTCATCGTCCAGGTTAGAGTTCCCCGCAAAGAGAGACACCAGTAAGTCGGCTTTCTCCTTTGCGGAAAGAGCAAGAAATTCGACTCGACAGATATGGCGAAAGACCAAAACTCACGGCTCCCAGTTGGGTGCTGGTTCGGCCTGTCGCCAACTCTGCCGATATGCTCGAATTTTGCCTTGACAACAGTCCTCTTGCAGGAACTGGAGAGGCGGTTGTATTCTTTCTTCAGTTCGGAGATGTTAGGATCACCTCTGGCACGAGCGCAGCGCACGACCATGTACGGTAAGCTGCACCATTAGCTGCGACAGCTTCAGCACCGACTGACTTTTACCACCGGGGTGGACGAGGGCGCTGGGAATGAACATCTCCATTCCCCCCAGAACCACCACGATTTTCAAATTAAGCAATACTCAATATAATTCTGTATATATATAAATAGCAAATGTTTTAAAGCACCAATTATTATTTATCTCTTGCCCTTTAAGCTCTTTCTCAAATCAAATCTCTTTCTCAAGGCAAATCATTACAACTGAAGTTATGGGCATTTTCAATACAAGCTAGAAGCTAAAAGATTACGGTAAACAACTGCAACTCAAGACTTGCCGTAGTTTGGCAGATGGATTTTCAATACTTATCTAGTAAATGTTCCGCCAGAGTAGGTTTTTTAACATTGTTATTAAAATAAAGTAAATAGTGACTTTTTTTACACCTCCCATGAAAAGGGTACAAAAATGCTTCTTTCTGTATATTTTTCATAACTAGAAAATACATAAATCAAACTTTATGAAACAAAGAAGGCAAAAAACTTTAAACGGAATTATCTCAAAACCAATGTTTTCGACTTGCACGATTTTGCCATCGGACGGCAGGCCGGCCTGACAGGTGCCCATTCACGCCTCTCTTGAAGGACCCGAGACTATACTTGGGTGGGGGGAAATATGTGGGCAGGTAGAGCGCTCCGTTTACCGGTTCTTTGGAGGAAGGATTTGCAGAACCGATTGGTACGCAACCGCGATAAGTCCAGCGTATAGGGATGCAATCCCTGCCCAGCGCGCGTTGTACGGAGGTGGAAAGGGGACGGCGGAATCGCGTTAAACAGCTCCTCAGAGTACTCCCCGTGGAATAAGCGATAGAACACACTTAGGGCGCAGACATTCCTACGAAGTTGCAGTTGTTCTAGATCGCGGGACACGTCGTCGGGGTCGCCCACTAGTCGCACGGCTCGACGCTGGATTGAGTCCAGAGGCGCAAGCTGGTATTTGGCTGAGCCATCCCACAGATGCGAGCAGTACTCCAAGCAGGACCTAATCTGCGATTTATACAGAAACAGCCTTGGCGTGAAGTACCGTCACACCTTAGGTCTCTGGTTAGTTAGGTACAGCACAACACGGACCACCACATTTTGCAAAATATTCGGACAGGACAACTATCGAGCAGCAAATAAGGCAAGAAGACACACCTGCTGCATGTCTCGGTGGTGGGGCCGTGCCAAGATGGCTACCCTGTCGCCTTTTAGCACTTTATGTTGTCCTTGTCTAACATTGAAGTCTACATATTTTTTTATAGTAAGCGCGACATGTGGCGGCGAGCCACCGATAAGGTGTCTAACGACACCCATGGATATTCGGTCGCATATCGACATACATACATATTGATGATTAAACTTGCCAAGTACGAGCTTTGACCGCGTTTCTTGTATCCCCATACAAAAAACGCATTTTTGCTAAATTTTTACCCACACTTCATTTCTCACTTTTTAATTTTTTTTATTTCTTGTCATATCCGCCAACACGCATAGAAGCGCATATCTCACCAACAATTTACTTAAACCAAAAAGTCATTTTGCAATTTCTTAAAATTTTTTAGATTACCTAGTACATCCAAACTTACAAACTTCCTCTTTATAATATTAGTGTAGATAGTGCCTGCCTGATAAAATGACGGATAGACGGACAGGATGAAATTATAAGCGTTCCGTATTTGCCATCCGGCTACGAAACCCTAAAAAACGGCCAAGTGCGAGTCGAACTCGCGCACTGAGGGTCCAGTATCGCCATGTCACGGCGCTACTCACGCCATCTAGATGGCGTGCTATGAAATGCTTCATATTAGTTAATGTCATGCTTCATAATCTATTCGGTAGATGCCGCGCGCGCATACACTTTTTGGTTTCTTCTATCGGAACCCCCGTGAATTTTTTTACTTTTTCTTATTTTTATTTATTATTAGTTGTTATATCGGCCATAATAACACATTTTTTGTGAAAATGTCAACGGGCTACCTATTACGATTCAAGAGATACAGCCCTCGGACAGACGAACGGACGGACAGACAGACAGACAGACAGACGGGGCGTAGGCTTAGTAATAGGGTCCCGTACCTGATACGGAACCCCAAAAAGCACACAATAAAACATTTAGGTCTCTCAAAATGTCCTACTCAAAAAGCTGGCATCTGGATACTTCAAGCTTTCGTTCGAACAAAGAGGAGGAATTTAGGGAACGCATATTTTCTTTTGTTTGATGTAACTTCGCATTGAGACGCGAACAAATTGAGTTCACTCGCTGATTCGGCCGTATTGGGATCAAATAGACAAACTGCTTTTAGCATTGCGAATCTAGAAATACTTCGGAACATTGCTAGGAACTAATTTGGATTCAATAAAGTATTAATTGGTAGTTTTCGTTTTTAGGTTTGCGTACCCCGTACGGAAGCCTATTACAAGCCTACTGTCTGTCTGTCTGTCTGTCCGTCCGTCCGTCTGTCCGATGGCTGTATCTTTGGAACCGTCATATCTAGCCGGTTGAAATTTTCACAGAATATGTGTTATTATGGCCGATATAAAAACAAATAATAAAATTAAGAAAGAGTAAAAAAATTCACGGGGTTCCCATAGAAGAAACTAAAAAGTGTATGCGCGCGCGCCATCTATCGAAAAGAGTATGAAGCCTTTTAACTAATCATAAATAACTAACTAATATGAAGCATTTCATAAACATGCCATAGATTGCGCGAGTGTGTGAGTGGCGCTAACCATGACATGGCGATACGGAACCCTCGGTGCGCGAGTTCGACTCGCACTTAGCCGGTTTTTTTTATAATTATTTTTAATGAGGCACGACGAGACTGGCCTGCTCCAATTGGCAGCATATTATCTGAATGGTATACCTATGTTTATGCTAATTACTTAACTCTTGACTAGGTACCATTAGTACCTCAATTTTATTAACCCATTGACAACTTGATACTTCAAGTATATTTTTATTTTTGGCAATAAAACTATACTTCATTTTAGTTTAATATACTAACATAATTATGTTGATACAAATTACGTATCAAAGTTTGACAAAGGCTCTTTACACCTGATTCACTTAATTAATAAGTCTTTGTAGTCAGAACTCTCAGCGAAATTGTTAAAATTGTTAATCAATCTAAAATTGTTAATATCTGTGTTTTAGGTAGACTATGGCCGGTATTATTATGTGGCTAGTCACTAAATACTTGTAAAAATATATTGAAAAAAAATTACCAAGCGAAGGTTCTTGTCGGTTCTTCTTCGTGGGTGTAATCGAACCGGATAGAACAAATTGTGACAAGTTCGAGCGCAGTCTAACTGCCGTATGAATGATCAATAAACAATACAGCAATACAATACAATACAATATGGCGCGCGCCAGACTAACGCGAGGAGAGGTGATTTTGGCTCTGTCGACTGCACCATTGATCTCTCGGCACAGCCACCCATGCTGGTTTACATAAAAAAAAACGCAGAGGTGTAGTCCGACGGCAACAACGGATGAATTATTTTGATGTAAACTGCATATTTTATACAATTCAAAATCGACCACTGAATTCAACATCACACTTCAAACAGTTCTGACGTATCAACGCGCGCAGTGGCAACAATTTGTGGTGGCTCCAGACAATGACGAACCGAAACTCCGCCGCTCGTTTGACGTGTGTTCGCGCAAACTGAATTTTAATTGCCAAACTTGGGACAAGCATTCACTGGTGCCGGTCGTCGGCGAATCCGCTAACTTGTACGTTTCCGCAGAACTAACTAGTTCAACTAAATCCGGCGAGCGGCGCCTCTAATGCCGGATTCGTCGAATAGGTGACTATTGCTGGGTTGCCTTGTCTAATGGCTTGATTCCGCGGGTAGATGAGAAATGCAGATAGCACGATCACACAATCAACACTAAAATTGCTATAATATCGACGTTCAAACGTCGTTTAAGGCGCTTAGTAACGCCACATGTGTATGTTTGAAGATGTAGCCCGTAAAAACTAGACCAATAAACAGGCCAAAAACTACTGAAAAATATAGAACAATTATTTGTCTATCGATCACACGTTTTTGGTTGTAAAATTTTATCAATTTCTATACAAACTAATACGGTAATCAAATGTGGATTTTTTCTTCCGCGTGAACTTTGAATACTTGCGCTCAGAAATTAAAGAGAATTTGAATGGAATGTTTATAGCAAAATGACGCCGTTTGTTATATCTATCGATCACACGCGTTTCAAAGTCGAATGTTCTGGTTTCGTGAGATGACGCGTTTTTGGCTCTGTCGACTGCACCATTGGTCTCTCAGCACAGCCACACATATAGGTTAAATGAAAGAAAAAAAAATAGACACCTGATTAGAATAACATTGTAACTAAAGTTACAATATTTTATTTTTATTCTTTGTAAATTGGAAAAAAAATTGGTTGTCTGTAAAGTCGGTTTACGGACGATAGATTTACGTGATAACGTCGCCGATTGTGCCTCTCTATCGCTTTTTCGAAATTCCACGATTGTCCACAGGGAGGGAGGGGGGTCAAAAAGTGCCCAAAACGTGTCCACGTGGTATGTGAACGGTCCCCAAGCAGATCCAACTCCCAACAACTAAGTTGGTAACGGAAAGCGCACAGCGAGGCAAGCAAAGAGATCGTACTGCAATAAAATGTACTAATTTGACGTCTAGCAGACGCCATCTTCCCGACATCGCTGCCACCCCCGCGCCTCACTCGCCCCCGCGTCACCACCCGAGCCTTGTGCTGACTAAACGCAGGCTACTCTTGAAAATATCTTTCATGCCAACACGAATTTCGAGATGTAGATCGCTAATTTGGAATGTTCTGTTATGTTCAGTACCATACCACAGAGGGGGTTCTTGCATTCGAATTTCTAATACGTATGTTTTAGAAATCGACCAGCTGTGCCCGCGGCTCCGCCCGCTCTCATATTTGACTTCTCTGCTAACCTCACAAGCCATTTAACGTGATGAAAAGTAGCCTATAATTCATGGGAAGAACCAAGCAATCAGTAGAAGCAAACTGTATTAAAATCGGTTCAGTGCTTCTCGAGTTATAAGCAGACAGACAGACAGACAGAAAGCAGACGTTGGATTTTATTAAAGGTAAGGAAAGGAATAAGGAAAGGAAGGATTATGTAAGATCGCATTAGATAGAGTTAGATTAGATTAAATTAGATAGATAGATAGATAGAAATACTTTATTGCTCCAAAAAACATTTAACATAAACACACAATAAGAAATTTACATGAGGGGCAAAGGCGGACTTATCCCTTACAGGGATTTCTCCCAGTCAACCTTTGGATGTTTGAGAGTCGTATGTTGCGAGATATAAGTAGGTAGTAGCAAAAGACTTGAGTGTGGGAATGTAAAATATAATATAAGGAAAATAACTATAATATACTATAATATACACTACATATAAGTACATACTAGTTAATTATACGTATAAATTACTATTTATAGATTAAATTAAATACATATGAATTACAATTTATATAATACATAATACCTAAATATATACATACATACTTGTCCATTCAGAATTAAAGGATTTTTTAGCTTTTGACTTCACACTGACGGAGATAGTACAACTTTAAGTGTTTTTTGAATAACGGAAATTAGATTACTGGATAGATGGATAAATTAGATTACTTACGTGAAATTCATTAGATAAGATTGGATTAGATCAGATCATAACAGATCACATCAGATCAGATCAGATTAGATTAGACTAGATTACCGTGTGGGGCCGGTACTTTAAAATAATAGCCCCACTGATCTCATCCCTTGTATTTCGTAAAAGGCTAGTAAGGGAT
Source organism: Nematopogon swammerdamellus (assembly GCA_946902875.1). NCBI lineage: Eukaryota > Metazoa > Arthropoda > Insecta > Lepidoptera > Adelidae > Nematopogon > Nematopogon swammerdamellus. The sequence goes on from OX336335.1 coordinate 2,110,396, forward strand.
ATGACTCCCTTCTTATATTACTAGGTGGTAGGGTTTAACCCGCCCGGTTTGATACCATCGCACTGAATGAAAGGTCGGTCGAAACGGATATGTAAATAGTTTGTGTTTTCCTTCCAGTTCAGTGTAGCCGGCACGACCGAGGGGAAACACTGATGTGGCACCAAGTTCACCCGGTGTTATGGGCTGACATCGCGGATGTTGTACGTGATGTAGCCAACTGTGTCAAGTTTCCATAAAAAAAGATTTTATTTTAGGAATCATGTACCTACAAGATAATCTCAAACCTAATCTGCAAACAGTTTAAATATGTCAGTCAGTCAGTCAGTCAGTCAGCGTGTAAGCTTCCACTGCTGGACATACGCCTCTCCAATTTTCCTCCAGTCCTCTCGGCCTTCAGCGGTCAGTCAGTCAGTCAGTCAGTCAGCGTGTAAGCGTCCACTGCTAGACATACGCCTCTCCAATTTTCCTCCAGTCCTCCCGGCCTTCAGCGGTACGGAACCACTGCTTTCCGCCGACGTACTTGATGTCGTCGTCCCATCTGGCGGGTGGTCTTCCCACACTCCGTTTTCCTGTCCACGGCCGCCAGTGTAGGACACGGTTACTCCAGCGGTCGTCGTCTCTTCGGCTGACGTGCCCAGCCCATTGCCACTTGAGCTTAGCCACCCGGTATCCAATATCGACTACTTTGGTGCGTCGGCGGATTGCCTCGTTACGCACCATATCACGTAGCGTTATTCCCAGCATGGCTCGCTCCATTGCTCGCTGGGCAACTTTCAACCTTCAGCGGTACGGAACGGAAATTAAAATTTGGAACACAATAAAACGTTTTATATAAAATTGATTAATCTAACTTGATCTAATCACCCGTTTGAAATTCATCTATCATTTAAGGTACCTACATCCAAATGCTACGCAGATAGGTAGATCGATATCGCAACCTAACAGTCTACCTGCCTGTCGATCAAACCGCATAGTCCATACCCGTGCAGCGCCCTCGCCAAACATCTCCGCCGCTGCCAAACTTGGAGTGTGTGATCCAATTTGCCGAAGCAGGAGGGCGAACTAGTCTTCATAACTAACACGACGACCGCCCAAAGTTGCATATAGCCGATAGAGTCTACGGGCATTCACAGAGCGAGGCTCACGGTGAGCGTCGACAGTGAGCGCCTACAGTGAGCGCTCACCTTCGGAGCACACCATTGGTGTCTATATAAGTTTTTTTTTCTATTAAGAGGTGGCGCCGGTTGGCTATGCCCAAAAACCCGTCGCAAGACCTGAACCAGCCAATAACATTTCTCGCAATACCACGCTCAGCGAGGCGCCTTCTGTAAGGTGGACAAAAAAGTCGTCGTCTAATTTATTGACACGAGATTGCATTTAAGTGCCGCGTCGACCCAGCCGCCCGAACTTGGAGTCATGTGACCCGAGACGTGTCGGCCAGTATAGCGTGTCGCGCGTCGGCGACCCGACGACGTACGACCAGCGCTGACGAGCCGACCTGACGCTCCCATGAGCACCGTTATCACTTATATATAATGGATGGAACGGTGCCCCATGTTGTGACTATTATAAAAAAAGTTATAATAATGTTTTATAACCTGGAACCTAATATTACTGGAAGAAAATGCTACTAGTGATAAGTCACCTTTTTTCGCTATTGTTATATTTTTATGTTAAGTATTTGTCTTCTTATTTGGTGTGCAATAAATAATCTGTATATTCTATCTATAATCTCATAATCTGTATTTCTATTATGTATGTATTATATACGCGACCGACGCGATGTCAGCGCTCACCGTCAGCGTCGCTCTGTGAGGACGCTTATTTACAGACCTAATGCAGTCCGCAGCGGCTCTGTTGATTGAGCTGACAGCAGCGGCGACAGAACCACAGGCGCCCTCTCAACCGTTCATATTGGAGACTGCTTTGCTGAAATTGTTACAAGATTACTCCGGTGACTATTTGTAATTAAAATTCCTTACAGAATTTGGAAACTTTAGGAGAATCTTTCGTATTTTATGTCATTCTAAATTAAATATTCTCTGTTTTGTCTTAACTCTCGCGTAAAACCCCTTTGTAGTCGACTGATAATGATAATACACTTTATGCCACTTAATGTGTGGCAAGGGCGGGCTTATTGCCTTGGGAAATTTCCTACAGTCAGCCCGGTGGACCTACATTTTTACATGGAATCCGAACCATGGAGCAGTGGGTGAAGGTATGCACGTAAATGTTTCTTAAATCAGTAAAAAACATTGTTACACGCGAACCTCGGACCTCTCTCAAGAGATGCCGACGTCCAGACCATTCGGCCACCCGCCGCTTAAGAGTTCTTCGTGCTGCACGATTTTCTAAATCGTTCTTCTGTCGCACTGCAAAGGTGTGGAACGAGTTTCCGGTGAATATCTTTCCCTATTCCTAATCCACGGATCTTCAAATCGGGGATTTTTTCCCAACCTTTTCCCAGCGACGTTAATCCGCCTTCAAGCCGGACTGGCACCTCCTCGGCGGTGAATTTGGCTACGCCTGAGGCTTAGACCTCAAACACAGCCACCCAGTTCGGAAGCAATAGAAAAAATAATGCTTTATGATTGTATTCTGACAATAGGGCTAAGCAGAGTAATCGGTGCAGTGCTGCAATAACTCGTACATAGTGCTGCATAAATGCTGCAATAAACGGAGCAGCAATGACCACCAAAGTTTGCAAAGTATTATGACAAAACCATTATCAAGTAGTTAGTAAGACACGAAGATTTACCTATAATACTGCACTAATTTTGAAGGACCGTGCCAAGGTGAAAAATTACAATGTCGCCCTTTACAAAGACAACTGTCTTAATCCCTTTGTCTCCTTTTACGACATGCACGAAGAGCAACGAATTTGCAACGAAGAGATGCAGTGGGACAATCTTTTTATGTACCAAGCCCCACTGGTTTATCTGTATTTTCAAACATATTGCGTCAACTTTTGATTGTTTTAATATATTTTTGTTTATATTTTTTCTTGCGCGACCGCAATAAACGAGTTCACGTTTTTTTTAGATGTCACAATATGAGGTTAGAACGTGGTTAGAAGATCGTGTTAGAAGCCAAGGGCGAAAGTTGTTCTGTCACAAAAGTCAAACTGACAGGTTCCGGTGCGTTCCTTTCGCGGCCACAGATTATTATAACAGCTATTAAGGGGCGCATATACGACTCTGTCAAATATTAAGGCTCCTATACACTACCCTACCAAATGTGGTTCGAAACACTGAATGATACGCGGCCCGTTTCACGCGGCTACACTGCCTAATTAGATGTGGTACAGCATCTTGCATTAAGCCTGGCTTACATGGTAGAGTAACTAAGGCGAATACTATCCCGCTCACTATCAATGTAGACGAAATCGGTAGAGTGGAGTACATACAAGAATTCAGTAGAGTAGGGTAAATAGCACGGTAGTATTTTTAGGTTTCCGTATCCCGTACGGAAGCCTATTACTAAGCCTACGCCGTCTGTCTGTCTGTCTGTCTGTCCGTCCGTCCGTCCGTTTGTCTGTCTGAGGGCTGTATCTCTTTAACCGTAATAGTTAGCCCGTTGAAATTTTCACAGAATATATATTATGGCGGATATAACAACAAATAATAAAAAATAGAAGACGTAAAAAATTAAGAGGTGTTCCCATATAAGAAACGTGTTTTTTTTCAATTTTTTTTTTGTGGTGCGGAACCTGCGGTGCGCGAGTCCGACTCGCACTTGGCCGAGTTTTTAAACGGTTTTATTTAGCTTGACTCCGTATATTTGTTTGTTTGTTACTATCTTTGTTTCAAATCTTGCGACAACTTTTTCAACTACTTCTACTGAACCGATTTTTATGAAACTTTTCACACACATTGAGTTCTCGTGACAATACAATATTATGATAATTTCAACTTGGTGACGAGGGTCTGATGACGGAGTCAGGAGGTGTACAGTGGAACTCTTCAACCGTTACTAGTAACCCCCTCATGTTTGGGCTCATTTGGTTGGTTTGGACGAGTGTCCCTTACTTCTACCAATACACTTGGTGACGAGGGTCTGATGATGGAGTCAGGAGGTGTAAAGTGGAACTCTTCAACCGTTACTAGTAACCCCCTCGAGTTTGAACTCATATGGTTGGTTTGGACGAGTGTCCCATACTTTTACCAATACACTTGGTGACGAGGGTCTGATGATGGAGTCAGGAGGTGTACAGTGGATCTCTTCAACCGTTACTAGTAACCCCCTCGGGTTTGGGCTCATTTGGTTGGTTTGGACGAGTGTCCCATACTTCTACCAATACACTTGGTGACGAGGGTCTGATGATGGAGTCAGGAGGTGTACAGTGGAACTTTTCAACCGTTACTACTAAGCCCCTCGAGTTTGGGCTCATTTGGTTGGTTTGGACGAGTGTCCCATAGTTCTACCAATACACTTGGCGAGGGACTGATGATGGAGTCATGAGGTGGACAGTGGAACTCTTCAACCGTTACTAGTAACCCCCTCATGTTTGGGCTCATTTGGTTGGTTTGGACGAGTGTCCCATACTTCTACCAATACACTTGGTGACGAGGGTCTGATGATGGAGTCAGGAGGTGTACAGTGAAACTCTTCAACCGTTACTAGTAACCCCCTCGAGTTAGGGGCTCATATGGTTGGTTTAGACGAGTGTCCCATACTTCTACCAATACACTTGGTGACGAGGGTCTGATGATGGAGTCAGGAGGTGTACAGTGGAACTTTTCAACCGTTACTAGTAAGCCCCTCGAGTTTGGGCTCATTTGGTTGGTTTGGACGAGTGTCCCATAGTTCTACCAATACACTTGGCGAGGGACTGATGATGGAGTCATGAGGTGGACAGTGGAACTCTTCAACCGTTACTAGTAACTCCCTCGAGTTTATGCTCATATGGTTGGTTTGGACGAGTGTCCCATACTTCTACCAATACACTTGGTGACGAGGGTCTGATGATGGAGTCAGGAGGTGTACAGTGGAACTCTTCAACCGTTACTAGTAATCCTTTCGAGTTTGGGCTCATTTGGTTGGTTTGGATGAGTCTCCCATACTTCTACCAATACACTTGGTGACGAGAGTCTGATGATGGAGTCAGAAGGTGTACAGTAGAACTCTTCAACCGTTACTAGTAACCCCCTCGAGTTTGGGCTCATTTGATTGGTTTGGACGAGTGTCCCATAGTTCTACCAACATACTTGGTGACGAGGGTCTGATGATGGAGTCAGGAGGTGTACAGTGGAACTCTTCAACCGTTACTAGTAACCCCCTCGAGTTTGGGCTCATTTGGTTGGTTTGGACGAGTGTCCCATACTTCTACCAATACACTTGATGACGAGGGTCTGATTATGAAGTCAGGAGGTGTACAGTGGAACTCTTCAACCGTTACTAGTAACCCCCTCATGTTTGGGCTCATTTGGTTGGTTTGGACGAGTGTCCCTTACTTCTACCAATACACTTGGTGACGAGGGTCTGATGATGGAGTCAGGAGGTGTACAGTGGAACTCTTCAACCGTTACTAGTAACCCCCTCGAGTTTGGGCTCATATGGTTGGTTTGGACGAGTGTCCCATACTACTACCAATACACTTGGTGACGAGGGTCTGATGATGGAGTCAGGAGGTGTACAGTGGAACTCTTCAACCGTTACTAGTAATCCCCTCGAGTTTGGGCTCATTTGATTGGTTTGGACGAGTGTCCCATAGTTCTACCAACATACTTGGTGACGAGGGTCTGATGATGGAGTCAGGAGGTGTACAGTGGAACTCTTCAACCGTTACTAGTAACCCCCTCGAGTTTGGGCTCATTTGGTTGGTTTGGACGAGTGTCCCATACTTCTACCAATACACTTGATGACGAGGGTCTGATTATGGAGTCAGGAGGTGTACAGTGGAACTCTTCAACCGTTACTAGTAACCCCCTCATGTTTGGGCTCATTTGGTTGGTTTGGACGAGTGTCCCTTACTTCTACCAATACACTTGGTGACGAGGGTCTGATGATGGAGTCAGGAGGTGTACAGTGGAACTCTTCAACCGTTACTAGTAACCCCCTCGAGTTTGAACTCATATGGTTGGTTTGGACGAGTGTCCCATACTACTACCAATACACTTGGTGACGAGGGTCTGATGATGGAGTCAGGAGGTGTACAGTGGAACTCTTCAACCGTTACTAGTAATCCCCTCGAGTTTGGGCTCATTTGATTGGTTTGGACGAGTGTCCCATAGTTCTACCAACATACTTGGTGACGAGGGTCTGATGATGGAGTCAGGAGGTGTACAGTGGAACTCTTCAACCGTTACTAGTAACCCCCTCGAGTTTGGGCTCATTTGGTTGGTTTGGACGAGTGTCCCATACTTCTACCAATACACTTGATGACGAGGGTCTGATGATGGAGTCAGGAGGTGTACAGTGGAACTCTTCAACCGTTACTAGTAATCCCCTCGAGTTTGGGCTCATTTGATTGGTTTGGACGAGTGTCCCATAGTTCTACCAACATACTTGGTGACGAGGGTCTGATGATGGAGTCAGGAGGTGTACAGTGGAACTCTTCAACCGTTACTAGTAACCCCCTCGAGTTTGGGCTCATTTGGTTGGTTTGGACGAGTGTCCCATACTTCTACCAATACACTTGATGACGAGGGTCTGATTATGAAGTCAGGAGGTGTACAGTGGAACTCTTCAACCGTTACTAGTAACCCCCTCATGTTTGGGCTCATTTGGTTGGTTTGGACGAGTGTCCCTTACTTCTACCAATACACTTGGTGACGAGGGTCTGATGATGGAGTCAGGAGGTGTACAGTGGAACTCTTCAACCGTTACTAGTAACCCCCTCGAGTTTGGGCTCATATGGTTGGTTTGGACGAGTGTCCCATACTACTACCAATACACTTGGTGACGAGGGTCTGATGATGGAGTCAGGAGGTGTACAGTGGAACTCTTCAACCGTTACTAGTAATCCCCTCGAGTTTGGGCTCATTTGATTGGTTTGGACGAGTGTCCCATAGTTCTACCAACATACTTGGTGACGAGGGTCTGATGATGGAGTCAGGAGGTGTACAGTGGAACTCTTCAACCGTTACTAGTAACCCCCTCGAGTTTGGGCTCATTTGGTTGGTTTGGACGAGTGTCCCATACTTCTACCAATACACTTGATGACGAGGGTCTGATTATGGAGTCAGGAGGTGTACAGTGGAACTCTTCAACCGTTACTAGTAACCCCCTCATGTTTGGGCTCATTTGGTTGGTTTGGACGAGTGTCCCTTACTTCTACCAATACACTTGGTGACGAGGGTCTGATGATGGAGTCAGGAGGTGTACAGTGGAACTCTTCAACCGTTACTAGTAACCCCCTCGAGTTTGAACTCATATGGTTGGTTTGGACGAGTGTCCCATACTTTTACCAATACACTTGGTGACGAGGGTCTGATGATGGAGTCAGGAGGTGTACAGTGGAACTCTTCAACCGTTACTAGTAACCCCCTCGAGTAAGGGGCTCATATGGTTGGTTTGGACGAGTGTCCCATACTTCTACCAATACACTTGGTGACGAGGGTCTGATGATGGAGTCAGGAGGTGTACATTGGAACTCTTCAACCGTTACTAGTAACCCCTCGAGTTTGGGCTCATTTGGTTTGTTTAAACGAGTATCTTATCCCATACTTCTACCAATACACTTGGTGACGAGGGTCTGATGATGGAGTCAGGAGGTGTACAGTGAAACTCTTCAACCGTTACTAGTAACCCCCTCGAGTTAGGGGCTCATATGGTTGGTTTAGACGAGTGTCCCATACTTCTACCAATACACTTGGTGACGAGGGTCTGATGATGGAGTCAGGAGGTGTACAGTGGAACTCTTCAACCGTTACTAGTAACCCCCTCGAGTTAGGGGCTCATATGGTTGGTTTGGACGAGTGTCCCATACTTCTACCAATACACTTGGTGACGAGGGTCTGATGACGGAGTCAGGAGGTGTACATTGGAACTCTTCAACCGTTACTAGTAACCCCCTCGAGTTTGGGCTCATTTGGTTTGTTTGGACGAGTGTCCCATACTTGTCGAACGCAAAAGTATGAAACAGACAAACCATCTGTTCAAATTGATTTTGAAAGAGACGGCGGACACCATATCCATCCTAAAGCCATACAGTTTCCGGCAAAGTTTAATTTTGGAACAGCTGAGAGACGGATGTTACCGATAATTTTGTCATGGGTCTCCACTGTCCATAAAATGCAGGGCAGTACTGTTGACCGTGCTGTCGTGTATTTGGGCTCCAGACTATTTGAGGCGTATATATTATACTTTTCAAGCGTATGTTGCATTGAGTCGCGTAAAGTCTTTAGAAGGGTTAGGTATTGAGGAGCTTGATTGTGAGTAATTGACAGGTAAGAAACCGAGTAACAAAGATGCAATGAGAGAGTTGGAAAGGATGACGAGTTTACGTATTGAATGATACGAGCCAAAAATCAAACTAAAAACGAGTAAATAAAAAAATTGGTAAAAAAACTTTTAAGTTAAACGGTTTTATTAAAAATAAAAAACTAGAAAAAAAACAGCTGTACAAAAAACTAGAAAATAATAAGGACACAAGCCTGGGCCTTCTTAAGATTTTACGTCTGGGTAAGAAATCGTGCACTACTAGCGTGCCGTCTTCTCATGTCGGATGCCAAAGGGCACATTGTGTCGCTGCGTCAGCGGAATAAGTAATAAATTGAGACTTTTAACAGACTAATATAAAAACGTGGGGCGTATAATATGCGTAATAAATAACATGCGCCCCACGTTTTTATATTAGTCTGTTAAAAGTCTCAATTTATTACTTATTCCGCTGACGCAGCGACACAATGTGCCCTTTGGCATCCGACATGAGAAGACAGCACGCTAGTAGTGCACGATTTCTTACCCAGACGTAAAATCTTAAGAAGGCCCAGGCTTGTGTCCTTATTATTTTCTAGTTTTTTGTACAGCTGTTTTTTTTCTAGTTTTTTTTTTAATGTTACCTTATATAGGTGTTTGAGATAGATCGTCCAGAGGACATTACTGCTCATGACCAGAGGTTTTTCAGCCTCAGTAGCTCAGTGGTGCGGTCGGTCGACTGTTGTTAAGCAACCCTGAGCGCGCTCATTTCTTGGATGGGTGACCGCTCGACCGTTGGAGGCTGACCGTGGTTCGGATTCCACGTAAAACTGTAGGTACCTTCCCTTCTTACCTTACTAGGTGATAGGGTTTACCCCCAAGGGGTTGGTACAACCGCACTGAATGAAACGTCGGTCGAAACGACTATGTGAATAGTTCGTGTTTTCCGTCCAGTTCAGTGTAGCCAGGTGTGTCAAATGAATTAACCTATCGCGCGCCGGAAGGCCGATATCGGACCAAAATGGCGATTGATGTCATGTAGACTAAGCCTTATGGGGAAGAGCAAGTACGCACCCCCATGCCCCTCCCCACCGCTCCCCCGAGCCTCATCACTCGGGTCCTACAGACCCCCCGAGGCGTATCCACGTCACGGTAACCTCTATCTAAACTGGCAGCCTCCCCAGCACAGCTGATCGATACAGTCTCGGTGCTAATATCGAATTTTCAACGTAGCTTACTTCCTTAGTTGCGGAGTAAACGCTGTTACGGAGAAATGTACAGGTGAGTAGAGTGATTGTAACATTATATTTTTAGGGTTCCGTATCCGTCGTACGGGACCCTATTACTAAGCCTACGCCGCCGTCTGTCCGTCTGTCTGTCCGAGGGCTGTATCTCTTGAACCGTAATAGATAGCCCGTTGAAATTTTCACAGAATATTATTATTATGTTGTTATATCAACGAATAATAAAAAATAAGAAAAAGTAAAACATTCACGGGGGTCCCCATACAAGAAACTAAAAAGTGTATGCGCGCCATCTACCGAAAAGAGTATGAAGCTTTTTAACTAATACATAGATGGCGCGAGTGGCGCAGACCATGACATGGCGATACGAAACCCTCGCACGACTCGCACTTGGCCGGTTTTCTTTTATGGAAACTGAAACGGTCGGCTACATCACCTGCAACATCCGCGATGTCAGCACATAACACCTTGATGATCTAGGTGCCATGTCAGTGCTTCGCTTTGGCCGTGCCGGCTACACTGAACTGGCCGAAAAACACGAACGATTTAGATAGACGTTTCTACTGGTTTCCTTCAGCGTGGAGGTGGTGTCAACCCGGCGAGTTAAACCCTACCACCTAGTAAGGTAAGATACTATCATGACTGGCGCTCTGATGAATTGGCTTCCCTCATCCCTCCTGACCCCGTTCATAACCGCAATCCGTGTGTTGCTTGCACACTGCACGATAACGGCACAGTGGCTTATTAACGCACCAGTGACACAAATATTTACGGAATTCCGTCACGGCCAGCGACAACTTTCAACCTCTTTAGTTGTTATATACGGGTGTTTCAGGATAGGCTTGAGAAACTTCAGGAATAGAAAGTACTCATTATTAGAAGAAAAAAATCCTTCTCACTCAAATCGAAATTCCGTATTTTTTTTTCATACAAAAATCTGAAATTGTAATAAAAACTCGATGGACAGTTAGTATGGGGAGAATTGGCAATAGTTCTGTCTAGGTCTAGGGAGTGCAATGACCTAGTCCAGTCCCCTTTTTCTTTTGATGTCATTCAAATTTAAGTGTTTGGAATTTACCTATATGCACTTTAATCCTACTAGTTAAACCATGCAAGTTAGTCATTTTAATTTTATTATCTAGGGTAGATGTTAACCGTCCACCAAATCTAGATGAAACAATTTTCACCAAAAAGTACTATAAAATGACCGAATCTGAAAAAATTCGAATCTGAGCTTTTCGTCTTCAAATATGGATCCCTTTCGATTCGCCATAGAATGATAATATAAGTATGATATAAAATGAGCATTCAGCATGACTGTCATTTTTGTCCATATATTCCTTAATGTATCCCTTCTCCCTCACACCGGCTGTAACGCCTCCCTTCCTCTCACCCGCGTCGCGAGCACGTTGCACCCTAATACATCGCCGCGACGACGCCATTTCACAAATCCTGCGAAAAAATATCCACCTTACATACGACATCAGACTCTAAGACTATTGCTGTAGAGATCATTTCGCCCAAAGCCCGGGCTCAAGTACGGAAGATTTCAGAGAAAATCTTGATGTTTCTACAACATTACGACAGGGAGAATTGGACCTTTTGTGAATGATTAAAGAGGCAGTTTTGTTAGGCGCCGGCGGATATTTATCGCATCGGAGGTAAGCCCAGGGCTGTCGACAGTTATCTGCTTTCGAGAACCATTCACTCATGCGCCGCTCGATAAACTTATATTGTCCGTCGGCGAAGTGTCGACGTAATGAGAGCTTTGTCGCCCCTAAACGTTCGATCGTGAGCAAATAAGAAGCAGTATCTCAGTTGACAGTATTCTAGATAGACTATAGACAATGTAGTTTTATTAATATTTGTTAGTATAAAGGCATAAAGTCACTTTCAGTTCTAATATTAAAATAACTAAATTGGATATCGAAATTGTGCGGTTTTATGACTTTTTAGGGTTCCGTATCCGTGGTACGTGACCCTATTACTAAGCCTACGCCGTCTGTCTGTCTGTCCGTCTGTCCGAGGGCTGTATCTCTTGAACTGTAATAGGTCGTTGAAATTTTCACAGAATATGTGTTATTATGGCCGATATAACAACAAATATTAAAAATAACAAAAAATAAAATATTCACGGGGGTCTCCATACAAGAAACTAAAAAGTGTATGCGCGCTATCTACCGAAAACAGTATGAAGAATTTTAACTAATGCATACATGGCGTGAGTGGCGCTGACCACGAAATGGCGATACGGAACCCTCGGTGCGCGAGTTCGACTCGCCCTTGGCCGGTTTTTATGTAATTGTACAATTATTATTTTTGTGGAAATAAAGAGAAGAATGAGAGCCTAGCTCTTCCCATAAAAATCATTTATAAAAGTATAAAAACAGTATGAAATTTAATTCCTAAGCCGGCAGCCCTGCGCTGGGTCGTGGAAACGTTTAGGTAATGATATCCGACGCCACCTCCGCCCCGCCCCGCCCCGCCCCGGCAGCTCCGTGCACATCGCATCGCTCATTTGAGCGGCTGCGACTAAACAGGGTCAAGATGTTTCGTCGGCTCATGAATGATCATCGGACATTTTATCACACGCGATAACCTCCTTTCGAGGTCACCTCACTCGCTCTACGCCGCCTGCGAGTCGATACATAGTTTCGCTGATTTATTTTTCGGCTGTGAATATGCGACGGGAGGTCGAGCGGTCTGGACGTCGGCCTCTCTTGCGAGAGGTCCGAGGTTCGAATCCGGTCGGCGTGTACCAATGAGTTTTTTTCATCATCATCATCATCATCATCAGCCTGTATCGGTCCACTGCTGGACATAGGCCTCTCCCAAGGCACGCCACCACACGCGGTCTTCCGCTCTTCTCATCCATCCACTGATCCATGAGTTTTTTTGTGACTGAAAAATGTACGTGCATTTATATCGAAAAATAAATCTGCGAAACTATGTATCGACTCGCATGCGGCGGCGTAGAGCGAGTGAGGCAAAGCTCTCTCCATACAAAATGATATGGAGAAGACGGCGTAGCGTAGTACGCGGTGTAGGTTAAATCTCGTGATTAGTGTACTGATGCTTTGCCGTTCGGAACCGGTGCAAAACTGCAGGTCCCTTCCCTTGTGCTTTATTAGCTGGTAGGCTCAAATTGTAGCCGACTGGGTTAGTACCACCGTACTGGATGTAATATGGCCGCATAGCAGCCTCGGCTGTGTTCTCCTCTAGTCCAGTATAGCCAGCAATCATCGATGCCAGCAATCTAAAGAGAAGTCTTCGCTATGGTACCAACGAATTAAATTATCGGGAAGTGGCATACAACGCACCGAATTGAGGCGCGCTATTGGTGAGCATTCAGCACCCTCTCCAATCGTTGTCTCTCCTTTATACGTATCAAATTGCCATTTAACCGTCTTACTCTATCGACGTTCACAGAGCGGAAACGTAACGTGATGTATGAGACGCTCGCGCACTTACGCTGTTTTAAATATTGGCAATATATAGACGAACTCCAATCGCACGTTTCTACCGGTAAAATGTATGACGAGGGCCCGTCCAGAAAGTAGAATGTCGTTGTATGGCACATGCCTTCTCGGATGTGATATTCGTTGGTCGAAGCATGTGCTTTGGCCCCTGTGATTACATTGAGCCACACATGCGGGATTACATTAAAAAAATGCTTTGTTTGAAAAAGTCTTTGTACCTTTTTTGCGATGGGTGTGCCTAAGAAAATGGCATTATGTAAACCACGTAATTTCATTTAACTCACGAAGGCGGATTGGCTTTAGTTGTGAGTGCAGATACACAAGCACATATCGCTTTCACACATCCCACGTGTGCTTATGATCACGCACGACAGTCGACCGATCGCACCACTGAGCTAGGTACCGAGTCTGACAACAGACAAGGCTTTGTCTGGTTTTCCGTCGGAACTTTGGGTACAGTCACCCATGCCGGTTGTAAAAAAAAAAGTTCAAGCATGTAAACAGTTATTTAACCTATTACAGACCTGCAAATAGTACACATAAGCGATTTTTTTAAGTACAATCGACTAAACTATTTTAATAAGCCATTTGTTTTATTCGGTACGCCCGCCGCCAGTTATACCAGGACCATATCCCTTTATACCATATACCTTTATACCAAGGCTTCGCTCACGGTAGAGTCGGTTTAATAGCAAATCTGATTTAAGCGCAAATGTAAAACAATCGTTTCTCTTATATTCTCTCTCCCTCCCTCCCTCACCATCCCTTTCCCTTCTCCTCCTTCTCTCACTCGCCCCCTTCCGTTCTCATCCCTCCCTTCCGTCCTTCTCTCCCTCTCCATGTGGTACTACCACAGATCAGAGAAGTATTATTTCTGTGGGTACTACCATTCGACACTACATTCCCTTCGTACGATACTTTATTTTATACTGCTCAGTCGTATTTCTATTTAGCGTGATGGTATATAGCCTATAGTGAGCCTCAAGAACTACTCTTTACATTGGCGCAAACCACATCAAAATCTACTGTGGTTTTTTTTTATGGGAACTGACACGGTTGGCTACATCACCTACAACATCCGTGATGTCAGCCCATAACACCGGGTGAACTAGGTGACATGTCAGTGCTTCCCTTCATTTCATATCGGCTACACTGAACTGGAGTGAAGGTGATTCCGGAGTTTACCTCAAACATACATACAGACGGACGTTCCCTTTTATAAAAAGTAGAGAAGAAGAGATATGACGCAGCCGCGCGTTCAATTTCGAAAACTGGAAACTCACATACATCCCAACAGAAGCATACGTTAAGAGATAGGGGCGCCGCCGCCGGCGCGGCGGCGCCGTGTCACGCTCCGAACATCGCTCAAGGCAATACAATATTGGAGGCAGGACAGTTTTATGAAATTCAAACTCGTTTGCAGTTTAGAGATAAATGCTGCACATAGTTGTTACCCTTTTTTATGGAAACTGACACGATTGGCTACATCACTTACAACATCCGTGATGTCAGCCCATAACAACGGTTGAGCTAGGTGCCATGTCAGTGCTTCCCTTCATTTCATGTCGGCTAAATTTAACTGGACGGAAAACACGAAGTATTTATATAGCCGTATCGACCGACGTTTCATTCAGTGCGGTGGTACCAACCCGGGCGGGATAAACCCTACGACCTAGTAAGGTAAGAATGGAAGGGAACTACAGTTTTACTCGGACTCCGAACCACCACGGTCAGCCTCCAACGATCGAGCGATCACCCCATCCAAGTACTGACGGAGTCCAAGATGTGCTTATGATCACGACCGACAGTCGACTTTTTAACGGTCGGGGTTTTTTAAATTTGTCATTTAACTTTTATGAAATGATGAAATAAAAGTTAAATTATAGCTTTAAAAAACGCACGCAAAAGTAAACCGATTTGGTTTATGGTGACGCGGCGGTAGGTCGCTGGAATTTAGGTTTTTTTTACAAAATGATAAAAAATAGTACCTATATAGGCTTGCGTTGTAAATGCAGTCGCAGTGAACACCACACCAGGGGAGGAAAGGAAATTGTGCAGGACTCACCATTGATGGATGTCCAGGCGGCGCGGAGAAGCGGGTGGCCACCACGCAAAGAGGTTCGTCTCCAGCAGCGCAGCGTTGCGAAACGACACTCGCGGCGAGAAACAATGTACGGCGCGTAGGATGATGTAATATTAAGGCGTAAGCGGTTAAAAATAATATTAATTTGCGGTTAAACTGCAACGCGCAAGTTTGACGTCGCAGCCGGCGGAGACTCGAATCACGACTCGCGAGCCGCTCGACAGCGGCGGCGCGAGCGATGGCAGCACTGTGCTACCTTCATCAGGCGGTGAGGTAGGTATATGGGACAGACAAGGAAGAGACTAGGTGAAATGTCACCACAACCGATTTACAACGCAATTGGCCCAACCATGCCCCCCAGCTTGACAGGACTAAGTCCTTTCAAAATATAATAAAGAAAGAAAAAGCGGAAAAATGTATTGCCTAGAAAATACCTACCAAAGATTGTGCGAGCGTGTGTTAAATATGCGAATAATATAAACCATTTTATCGGTGTAGCGGATAGAAAACCATTTTCATCGGTGTAGCGGATAGAATAATAATGCGGATTAACAAGAAAAAAAATATAAAATAAAAGTTAGTGGACTGTATAATTTGCGAAAGTAGGACTAGACAGTGTGAAAATATTCACCACTGTGCGCTTACTACGCGCCTACACTTTTCGGACACAGCACGGCCGTTCACGATCTCACGAACGCCGTGACTTCCGGTGAACAAATACAATAGTAGGTATTTGCAGCGGTCATGATAGTAGTTGATAAGAATATGATTGCGGTGAAATGATAATAAAGGGGAGAAGCCTATAGCTAAGCAAATTAGTATTACTCAACTCAAACTACTCCACCTAACAAGGTTCCATAGTCGTTGAAGACATTTGACTTTGGGAAATGCGGATTCTAAATTGCTATTAAACTGTGTGATTCTCAAACAACAAAGACGAAAAGACAATAAACAAAAAAAACAAACAAATAAAGTTACTGTTTAAATGTGAAAGTTTTATAAAGGTCGTCTGACTGAAATTCGACTTCCGAGACGCGGTGTGCGAGAGGCGTACTTATAGACAACTCGAGCCCCCCAGCATGAACTAACTGACTCATCGATAGCTAGGTACGGGCTACAGAGTAAGCTGACCGGTACACGCGGCAACACATATAATTTGAGTGGTTCTTTTGTAATTTTGGTAGGCAATGATGTCGCGCGATGTGGGAGGCTGCGTTGCGAAGTAGGCAAACTTGGTTCACCTGCTTCACTAAAATCAATTAAGTTACAGTATGTGCGAATAATATTACACGTTGTCGTCGGGCCTAGGAGCGCAGGCGCTTCTCCTAGTACTAGATAACCTAATGAGGTCTCTATAGCGATCGGTTCTCCAGGCGCGCGAGCGACAGTCTTACTACGTAAAATGCGAGCGAACACATCTGCACCGAGAATAAGATCTATTTCGGCAGGTTCAAAGTAACCGTAATCGCTAAGGGGTAAATCGTGTAGGTATTCGAGTCGCGAAATATCTACTTTTGCTGAAGGCAATTCATTTGAGATGCGGTTTACGACGAAAGGTTGTACTTTAAACCTTATATTATCGTCCAAGCGGGAGCGGATAGTCAAGCAGGTGACTCCTTCAATAGGATTGGCTATGTCACCTACTCCAGCAACAAATGTATTGTGCGGCGGGTTTAATTTTAAATTTAATCTTTCACAACAAGCTGTCGTAATTAACTCCTTTTGTGACGCGCTGTCAACTAGCACACGTACGATGTGAACATTGCCAGCGACATCGAGTACGTTACACAATGCGGTGCCTAATAGAACTGTATTATTGCGTGAAATATTATTAATTGGACATGGTCCTACGGAACACATTACGGGTCGTCCTACTACTGTCTTCGCGGAGTCGGCAGTGCGAGCAGCGGGGAGAGCGGTGCAGAAGGGCGCGGTGGCGGCGGAGGCGGGCGAAACGAAGACCGGCGAAGCGGGGGCGGAGGTAGCGGCGGAGACGAGCGGAGCGGGCGCGGCGGGCCTGAAGGCGGGGAAGGCTGGCGCGCGCGCATCGCCTGAAGCTGAAGCGAGCGGTGCGGGCGAGAGGACGAAAGCGGGGACGGGGGCGGCGGCGGTCGCGGCATCAGCGACGCCGGGCGGTCGATACCTACTGCAATTATTCGAATGCGAGGGCGGTGAATCGTTACTAGATTCGAAATGTAACAATGTTTGATGCGAGTTTGAGCACACTCGACCTCTCACCTCCGACCTGCATTTGCGGAGTGCGTGCCTACTACTTAGGCAATTTATGCATAATTTATTATTTTTCGCGAAATTATAGCGATCGCGGGCCGACATCGAGGTGAACTTGGAGCAGTGATACAGGTGGGAGTGGTCATTACCCCCGCAGGACATACATCTGTCGTCCTGTACGTTAACGAACGTTTTAAATGTATTGCAATAATTATTGTTTTGAGAAGGCGGCGGAGGCGGAGGAGATTTGACTGTGGAGCGGTAATGATTATTTATGTTTGTGAACGGCTGGTTTGCGCGGTGCATCGGAGGCGGGGACGGGGACGGGGACGCCGGATTTTCAGACGTACCCGCATATGCACGCTGTAAAATACGTGATTGTTCGCGAACGAAGTCAATGAACTGCGCTGACGTAGCCATTTCATTATTGCCTCTCAACGACATTTCAAATAACTTGACCGTTTCAACGCCGAGTTTTTTAGTGCCTAGGTGAATGAAAATGAATTCCTCTAAGCTATTCAGTTTCAATTGTCGTAATGCGGACACAATGGACGAGAATTTATCGACGAAGTTTTCTAAACTACTAGACGTAGCCTCACCGACAGTAGGTAGCTGTAATAGCTGGTCTAGGTAGTTAGCGGCTAATACGCGTTTGTCATTATATTTACTTACTAATGCGTCCCATAGCACAGAATAATTTTCGGCAGTAGGCATAAATCCTTGACAGATATTCTGCGCTTTACCTATTAATCTGCCAACCAAATACTGCACTTTTTCACCATCAGTCAGATCCGTGTTTTCGTGAATGACCGTTCTGAAAGTCTCGAAAAATATTGGCCAATTCTGCATTTCTCCGTTGAACGAACACAACTCTAATCGCGGCAATTTTGGCGCCTGTCGGAATGACATTTTTGGCGCATTCCCCTCACTACTTTGCGTATTATCACGCGACGACATTATTTGGTCGTATTTAAATTTAATTTGCGCGTACAACTCTTCGAACGCATTCATTGAGTTGTAGTTGGGTTCGGGACCGTCAGGGTTCGAGGCGAGCAACTCGTTGTGTTCGTCCAACGAGGACAGAAATTCTTGGCGCGTACTCTTTAGAGTAGCGGCGTGCGCAAGAAAAATGTCCACATTTTGTGCATTTATGTTTGCGATTTTGTCGAATACGACTTGCAGGCGTTCGAAGTAACAATTAATTTTACTTTCGATGCGCTTTAACCTACGCTCGTATAACCTTTTTTCTCTTTCACTTTCGAGACGCTCTGCACTGGTAGCCATTTTAATATGCGGAATTTAATTTTAATATTTATACAACGCTAACCAATAGGGATCCGGCTCGAAGGACCAACTTATGGTGACGCGGCGGTAGGTCGCTGGAATTTAGGTTTTTTTTACAAAATGATAAAAAATAGTACCTATATAGGCTTGCGTTGTAAATGCAGTCGCAGTGAACACCACACCAGGGGAGGAAAGGAAATTGTGCAGGACTCACCATTGATGGATGTCCAGGCGGCGCGGAGAAGCGGGTGGCCACCACGCAAAGAGGTTCGTCTCCAGCAGCGCAGCGTTGCGAAACGACACTCGCGGCGAGAAACAATGTACGGCGCGTATGATGATGTAATATTAAGGCGTAAGCGGTTAAAAATAATATTAATTTGCGGTTAAACTGCAACGCGCAAGTTTGACGTCGCAGCCGGCGGAGACTCGAATCACGACTCGCGAGCCGCTCGACAGCGGCGGCGCGAGCGATGGCAGCACTGTGCTACCTTCATCAGGCGGTGAGGTAGGTATATGGGACAGACAAGGAAGGGATTAGGTGAAATGTCACCACAACCGATTTACAACGCAATTGGCCCAACCAGTTTACTTTTTAAGATAATAATTTTTTTTATTACTTGATTACTGTATTACAAAAATTACTAAGAACCATGCCGATTAAACCAGCTTTCTAATAAAAAAACCGCATCCAAATCGGCCCATCCGTTTGGGAGTTACGATGCCATAGACAGACACACCCATACACAAACGTTAAACTTATAACACCTCTCCGTTTTTTTTCGTCGGGGGTACACCACTCTTTTTGCGTCCGGGGTTAATAACTAATTCCAAATTGTTCAAGCTGTACATGTGTGAAGTACGTGGGGTTAGATAAAGCGTACGCAGGCGATGACGTCACCAGTGACTTGTGACGCCGACTGTCTTCCGCCTGATTAGAGACTAATCCGCACGGAAAATCACGTCACACGCCGCCCGCGGCCGACGCGTCGCGCGCCGCTGACCGCGCTGCTGACCGCGCCGCTGACCGCGCCGCTGACCGCGCCGCGCAGGGGCGTATTTCCGCCTCCCCGCGCCGCGCCCCCGCCGCTGGGAGCACCGCTGCGACTCACGCAACGCTTTCACCGTTTGACTGCTTGCGCTAGTGTGCATTGCCGTCTAGTGACGTCAACGTCACGACCACGGCAAGACAGGAGTGACAAAAAAAAATATTATATCGCAAAGTCGTGACAATTTGAGCGGCGGATGATTGGCGCGGTCCGGGCCGCGGTCGATCGGGGTCCGAGGTAACAAAGTCGATCCGGCCAAAATGAACCAAAAGTTTTTTGCATGCACCAATAATTTTGGGGTCGATTTTGGAGGACAAATTAGAATGTAAAATTTTTTTTTTCAAGGTCATGTGACATTGATTAAAAGGGCTCGTGAAGGAATAAAAATATATTACATAATTGTAAAATTTTTATATATTGACCACGGATATTTAATGAATGAATGAAATTATTTGAATGAAAATGATAATGTGATTATTACTATTTATTTTATTGACTGTCTTTTTTTTTTATTGAGCTTGTATGTAATTATTTAGAACTACCGAATTGTTTATTATTTGTACTGAATCCAGTGAAAATTTTTACGATTTCTATAGCACGATGGATTTTCCACATAACATGCTCGCTGAAATAAAATACTTTTGACTTTGACTTTGACTATAATTTTAGAATGCTTTTAAAAAATTTAAAACGATATTGTACAGAACACTCTCCACGCGAGTTCCACTCGCACTTGATCGCTTTTTTATATAGTAGATTGTGTATCGCCACTTAGGCCGTCTAGTGGTGACGTTAGCGCGCGCTGTCAATGCAACTTGATTTGTCTCGGATTATACGCACTAAGCGGAAAGTCTCCTAACAGTGGCGTCCCAACCACCTCTTGTAAAAACCTGCAAAAATCACACTTTTTCAATTATTTTAAGCATTTTTGTAAAAGAGGCTAGAAAAAGCGAATGTTGAAATGTAGACGGCAAACGTCAAAGTTAACACCCTCAGAACCACCTCCACCGCCCGCACAGTTTGTTCAATACTCCAGTGAGGTGGAGCGGGGACGGCCACGAAAGTGGCCTGAAGATTAAACCATAACTGGATGTACAAAAACCAACATCGCGCTAAAGAGGCATTTTTATTATAAGTTTAAACAAACTAATGAGTGCTAAAGATGTTTGCTCGCCGCCCTGCGCAGCAAACGGAACACCGAGAAGGTAGGTGGAGAGGAGTTGTTGCTAGCTCAAATTTCTAGTAAAACATTTCTAGTATGCCGCCCGGTGAGGGAGTAGCGGCACGCATACGATACGGATGTATTGTATAAGGACCACACTTGCGAGCGTGTGTGTGTGAGTATGGACTCCGTAAACGGACGGAGGTAAAATCGGTCTTCTGGCGGACACGAGCCGGACCGACTTCGCCTCCTCTGGAATTTGGAATATAAGATTGAAAATGGTTAGTCGTTAGCCCTTACCGGGCTTTTTTGCGCGGCGTCTAATTTTCCGACCTAGCTTAGGGCAGTCGCACTGGCTGGCTGGCTGCCTGGCAGCTAGCGAAGAGCAGTCACTTTGTCCACCCTAGGATGGCGTCGAGCGACGTATCTGCTGCCACGTTCCGCAGAGTCTCAACGGCTGGAGCACCATGTGAAGCCTCACCTCCTCACTACTCCGCTCCGCAGATAAAACGCGTCGCAGAACCACTATCGCTTAAAAGCGGATCCGTGCTACACATTACACCCGTGTCGCCGCTGTCCTTCCCCTCTTTAGCTGTAGTAACTATGATGACGCGCCCACTTCGGAAGACGCGCGCCCCCGGTTGATGGCGACTTAGATGAAATCCTCTATTCCTATCTTATCCGTGGGGCGGAACATCTCAGCGCGTTCCGTCCCCGTCGCAGCCACTCGTTTGAACTCGAGGCGGAGGAGCGGTGAAGCGTGAATAAGTATTGCCCGTGAAAAATCGAAAGCCTCGATCAAATCTAAAAATATCAAAAGGCCCGAGGCAGACGAAGGCACATTTAGATAAACTGTTTATTTTCCAGCTAGAGACGGGAGGAGCAGTGCATGGATTCGTGAATAAGGAAACAGAACGATACACGTACGAGAACGTAGTCTAGGATCCGGCATGAGGAGTTTATACCCTCATCTGTTGTTCGGATAAGAATGTCTTATTTTGACATACCTAAATATATGTCATTTTGTTCGTTCTAAGATTATCAATAAATCAGACAAAATTCTGGTATTTTTTGGTATTCGTTTTTATTACATATTACATTGTATGTTTACTTTGAATTTATTTCTACTTTGCGCTTTGTTGCGTTTCATCTAAATTCAAACATTCGAATTCAAAATATTTTATTCACAAAACACAAGACAAAAAAAGAATAAAGTATTATGTCCACGAAATAAAATAAGATAATTATACAAAATAAATGTTTAGTGAATGGGTATCTCAGGCACAGCTTACGTCTCCCCATAACCGGGAAGACACTGATTTTAAACCTGACCCCTAAATATAAATAAACGTTCCTATTAATTGCGAACAGCAAACAGCTAAAACGAAAACAAAATATTTACAAAAACAAAATAAACAAAACATATGATACTTTTATACATTATCTGAAACAATCCACCAACACTATTATACAAAATAATTAAACCAAATTAAACAAACAAAACAATTATGTAACTCATGCAAATGTACAAGGCACCCAAGAGAAGCTATAGCTGTCTCTGTTCAGACAGCAGAAACAGTTTGTAGGATCGCTTGAAGCGGTTTCTATAGATGATGCCCTTTATAGAAAGAGGTACATAATGATATTCCAGCACTTTGATGCTGCATACTTGAAAGACCCTTCAAATGCAGCACAATGATGCTTTGGGATAATGAGCATCTTACCAACCGCCTCGATTCTTGTCCGTGTGTGTAGAACCTGCCCACTCAAGCTTACTGAATAGAATCTCTGGAGTTTGTGTATATGTATATGATTATATGTGTTGGAGCTGCAAAATGTAGCATCTGCAGTTGCTCATGTTCAAAATATTGAGGGAGTTTAAGTGCGGTGTAATGTGTTCTCTCCTACCTAATTTCACGCGAGCGAAGCCGCGGGCAAAAGCTAGTGTGCAATAAAAGTACAATTTTGACTAGATTTGTATCATATACTTGTCGCTGGATGCACAAAAAGAATTTGCAGTAATCCAGTACCTAAAGAGCGTCATATCGCAGTCACTAACTCCATCTCGCGCGCTTTCAGAGATCCACAAACGGCGGCGTTTACCTCAACGTAATATTCAAAATGGCGCCGTAGCCGGCGGGGGCGGGACGGGGCGGAGGGGAGCCTCACGTGGCTCACGTCCGAGGGCAGCCGGGCGACAGGCTGCGTGTCGGAAGTGCACAGGCCTCCGCCGCTGCCTCCACCGCCGCCGTACGCGCTTGGATTCCGGCGGAGATGGCGGAGGAATAGTTATTCGGCTGTATGTAAATCCTATTACTTCAAGTGAGCTAAACTTGTATAGATCAATTGTGATATTTTCGGAAATAGTAGTTTTAACATAAAACTTTATAATAATATTTAACTGGACTTTTGAGGCCTTTAATGTTTTAATGTTTTAGAATAAGTGTGTGTTGCTAAAAAATTATAATAGATATTCGGAATTTAAATTAATGTTATGTTATGTTATTTTATATTGTCTTGTTTTGTTAGGTTACGAAAATGTAAACATGAATACTTAAAATGCACTTCAAACCTGACGGTGTTAAAAAATCCATCAAGCCGTTTAGGCTACAGAGCGTGCCAAAGAAATAGACATACATACATACACACAAACACACATACATACATACATACGCTCGAAAAACATAACACTCCTTTTTGCTTCGCGCAGTCGGGTAAAAAAGAGAATAAATAAATATAAAATATATATTATATATATACAGGGTGTCCCAAAACTCAACGTCAAGCCGGAACCAGAGAGTAGGCCAGTTTATGACTACCCAGGGAAAAATAAGAAAAAAAATCGGAGTCATTTGTTCGATATGATATAAGCATTTTTTGAAATATTACTTTTTTTTTTTTATATAATCCGGTATGGTTGGCTGAGTCGGAGGGGCCAAACCGCATGCTTCGACTAGCCAATATCACCTCCGAGAAGGTAGGTGCCATACCGGAGACTTCCCTGGATTGCTGGCTATACTGGACTAGAGGAGAACACAACCGAGGCTGCTACGCAGCCATCTTACATCCAGTACGGTGGTACCAACCCAGCCGGCTACAATTTGAGCCTACCACCTAGTATTTACCACCTACCACTTGATATTTTTTTGTGATAAAACTATGGGCATTTTGGTTTTATTTGGGATACTGATCAATAGCAGAGATATTTAGGCTACCAATAAAAAAAATTACAATTATATTTTCAAATTTTAAGTCGTAGTAGTACCTAAAAATGTTGTACGAAACGTTTTTCAAAAAATGCTCATATCATAAAAAACAAATGTCTCCGATTTTTTTTTTTCTTATTTTTCCCTGTATAGTCATAAACTGGCCTACTCCCTGGTTCCCGCTTGACGTTGAGTTTTGGGACACGTTGTATACAAATATATATTATATAATAATGAAATATATAATGCGTTTATCGAAAACAGCTCTAAAGATTTGGAAGAAATTTTGTATTTAATCGATATCTTGGTAAAATCGAGCAACGGTGGGTCCGTTAAAATAAAATAAAAATATCCTACACACTTGTAGGTATTATTTAAGTAGATAATGATTTATTTTCCAAGTTTATGTTGATAGGCCTATCGCATGTTTCGACGCCGAGCGAAGATTTTTACAGCATTTTATACAAAAAAAAAATGATATATAATATAAAATAAAAATAACTTAAAGCTGTAATTTGAAAGGGCAATGCTGAATAAAAGAATTAAAAAAAAATTGTATGATACGATTTCAAAAAATTGGTCGTGATTCAAAGAGTATATGGTTACCACTGCTCTAGAAAACTCCATTTGAACATCGATAGTACAATTGGGATTGCAACAATATATTTACTACTGAAAATAAACTGTTACATAAACGATGAGAGTCCTCGCAACGCAAAGGAATCGTCGCCTTGTAGCGTTCGGCCTAAATAGGAAAATTACAGGAGGCTATTATCCGAAACGTGTTCTTAATGAAGGTAAAGCCGTTGACGTCACTTGCAGACGTACCGGCGAGTACATTAAGGTTTAGGGCGGTGGTGGCGGCCGGGAGGGGGGCTGCAGGAACAATGTGAAGGAGCGTGGGAGCGTCGGGGAGGGGGGAGGGTTCGGAGAGAGGGAACCGAACACCCTTTCGTCGCCGACGTGAGGATATCAAGTGTCATATCATAAAATATCATACAAAGAGGCCTGGCGGCCGTCGTCGCGCCGGAGCCACGAGGGCCGATAGCTTCGCTTTGATCTTTCCGCCGCCCGCCCTTCGCTCCGCGCCCCCCGCCGCCCCGCCCGCCCCCGCCCAGTGCGTCGGGAGCGGCTCGACTGGAGACACTCTTAAGACGAGACGGAAGTTAACTTTCTCCATACAAAATCGTCTTTCGGCATTTATGTTTTCTAGCCTGTACCGTGTGGGCTGGTACCTTAAAAGAATAGCCCCACTGCATCTCTCCCCGTGTATGTCGTAAAAGGCGACTAAGGGGTATGACTCCCTTCTCATATTACTAGGTGGTAGGGTTTAATCCGCCCGGGTTGTACCACCGCACTGAATGAAAAGGTCGGTCGAAACGGCTATGTAAATAGTTTGTGTTTTCCGTCCAGTTCAGTGTGGCCGGCACGACCGAAGGGAAACACTGACGTACACCAAGTTCACCCGGTGTTATGGGCTGACATCACGGATGTTGTAGGTGATGTAGCCAACCGTGTCAGTTTCCATAAAAAAAACAATAAAAAAATTGCCCCCTAAACATTATCCAATTTTTACAATTGTTTTTCTTGTCTTATGGACAGTCCAGTCTACGTTCCTGTATTTATTTTTTTAATATCTAAAGTCATGAATGACTCAATAAAGCCTAATGAACTTCATGACATAAAAAAAAATCAAATGTGCCACCTAGTAAGGTAAGAAAGGAACGGACCTACAGTTTAACGTGGAATACGAACAACGGTCAGCCTCCAACGGTCAGCGGTCACCCATCCGAGTGCTGACGTCGAACGACCGCACCACTGAGCTACGAGGCTGACGATACACAGTTAATTGTTGACCCTATTCCGAATAGTTTTGAGGTGTTCGTTTGATAAGATAGTATGGAAGCCGAGGAGCAGAGCTCGCTCTTAAGGGGCGGTAATACAGCGTAAGTTACACCGGGTGACACATTTCCAGTAGAGTTTTAACGAGCTGAAGCATAATTAGGGTTACCGAGAAGCGTTCTTTGATCAATAATGTAGGTTAGATTACATTTTCTTGCCCTAAATCTTTTAGAGAGAAAGCCAACATTTTGTGGTTCTAATATAAGATCCCATCCACTTTCTGACTAAAATGATTAAATTCCACTAATATATTTGTATTTTAGAAATCCGCTCACATTCAAAATGCTTATTTATAGAAGTTAATTATAAATATAAAATAATTTCAACTGGGATAACTTTATTAATATGGAAAGCTATTTAAGATAACTTTAATTACCTTATTTAGGAACTATAAAACGGTTTCGTATAGTTGGTTTATTTACTAACAAAAATTACAACTGTATAGATATTTCCACTCAAGACAAGAAGCGATTCCGCTCTACACTACTTCAACTTTTTTTTTTTATGGACACTACATACAATAAGTAATTTCGTTGTTTACATTTCAATCCACAGTGAGCGGTGGTTTCCAATACTGTTCCCACATTCACTCCTCGCCTTGTCAGTAATTTTTTTTTTTTTTGTGTATTGCTTTTTATGTTTATAATATTGTTGTGTACACTATTGACAAATTTGTCTGAAATAGGGAAGTGTTAATTATTTATTTCTTTATTATTTATTTTATTATTTTAAGTAAACCAACATTTGTGGCTGTGCCGAGAGACTAATGGTGCAGTCGACAGAGCCAAAAACACCTATCCTCGCGAAACCACGCTCATTTAGGTGCCATGCCAGCAGATTTGCGGTCTGTTGCTAGGCTGTCTGGCCCATTTGCGTAGGCTTAGTAATAGGCTTCCGTATTTTCTTTTTTATTGCTTCCGAACTAGCTGGCTGTGCCCGAGGTCGAATCCTCAGGCGCAGCCAATTTCAGCCCCGAGGAGGTGCAGTCCGGCTTGGAGGTGGACTAATGTCGCTGGGGAAAGGCTATTTACCGGCGATTTGAAGATCCGTGGATTGTAGGAGTGGGGAAAGATATTCCCCGGAAGCCCGTTCCACACCTTTTCAGTGCGGCACAAAAACGATTTACAGAATCGTGCAGTTCGAAGTACTCTTCTGTCCACTACAAAGGGGTATTCCGCGAGAGTATGGCGGGTTTGGCGAAGGCGAACAGAGGGAGGAGGGGTATGGATTCGGAACCATAAAAACACGAACTATTTTTAACTGCTTCGTCCGTCTCGGGCAATCAATGCCGTGTTCCTATTTCAAATTTTATCTAGACTAAATGTCAGTGTGAATTTAATTTAGCACCAAAGTTAATTCAATATCGCTGCACTCAACACGCGAGTGGTCTGGCCACGTCACTCGCGCCCACTCAAGGCGAGCCGCGTTTCCCCTCTACAACGCGTCAACTTTATTACGTCACGTCGCAGCGGCAATTGTTCATAGTGAGATTAAGATTAGGTATGTAGAGGCAGCGTGACAATTGAGAATGGGTGATGTTTACCTCTCGGCTGAGATCCTGAAGACGAGACAAATTAATCACCGGCAGGACGCGCGTCGTCGTTCCCCGCGCCTCCCCCGCGCCTCCACCGCACCGCCTAGCGGGCACCTAGTGCTCCACGTACGTACGTGACGCCTGTCTATAATCTGTTTAAACTTGATCGATTTATTATAGCTATATCCTCGAAAACCTTTTTTTTTTCTTAAGGTTTCTAAAAACAAGATGCCTGATGATATAAAATCTTTTTAGACATTATTTTGTGTTCGGCCGTCTCGTCAGAGACCTATTATGCCTACTGAGAAAGATTTAAAGAAAATCATGACAATAAATTCTTACGCTGCTCTGCGGAACTAGCAACCCTTATTCCCTGCCACACGTCCTATCTCCGCATAACTCGCCGCAGAGAGACGCAGCACCCTTTTGTTGTTGACATTGGGCTTTTGAGAACCCATCGGTTCTCTAAATCGTTATTCGTAGCGAGTCTTGGGTGTCTTCAAACGTCGTATTAACATTTAACAGGCTAGACAAGCTGGCAAGGCACCTATCTGAACATTTTTTTCGCGAGGAGAGGTGATTTTGGATCTATCGACTGCACCGTTGGTCTCTCGGCACAGCCACAAATGTTAGTTTCCATAAAAAAAACTTACCAAAATACTTGCTCGCTTACTAACTCATAGTGTTAATGTCGTATACTCACATAGTACATATATCACATAGTAATGATGTCGGATACTCACAAGTTGTGGATGGCATTGCGTGTGAGATTAGCACATGACATATACCTGGAACAAAAAACACAATTCTATATCACACGTCGACATAAACCACATAAAGTCAACATTCTCACAAATGCCGGCCCGAATAGTCGAATCCACCGTCAATCCGACGCGAGATCCGGCGTTAATGACGCGTGATTCACGGCCTCAGGATTTACTTGACATATTGAAAGGATTTCATTCAGATGATGGGAAGCCATCGACTATTTCACAAATTTGTTTGTTAAATTTAAATGGAGGTTCGGAGGCTTACAGAGGCAGGTGAATAACCCACCTAGGTTATTGTCTACAAACAAATACACCGAAACATAATATTCTTCCTCTGTGCTAGCTACGGCTATGTGTATCAACAACGCACACATATTCAAATAAGATTCAAATCGATATTATACAATTTTGCTCTATAAATGTTAAATTTGTATTGGCCAGTTCCTGACCAAGGTATGTATGTACATGTGGAGATATGTCGAACAAGGTAGAGATCGGTTAAAAGTTAGAATAAGCTAAGAAAGCACCAAAACCTGGAAAATAAAACATTTACTGTCTATATACAGTACGGCGAGTACATTAATTTCGCCAGCGCAATCCTCATGATTTTCCTAGACAGAAAAGCAAGTAAAGATTTTCTCTAAAGTGTCTAGTTTTCAAGATATGAATTTTTGAAATGTATTTTTCCGTCTAGTGTAATTTAACGCGTTGTTGCCGCTCCGCACCCTCCGCCTGCCGACCTCCAGTCCTCCACTCACAAAGCTAGCCCCCGCCCCTCCCGTCAACACCTTCTTCCGAGGCGCTCACGTCTCACCCGCTCTTCCCCCCTCCGCGCCGCACTGTTGTCATTAGATCATTTTTACACTAAAATAATCAATTAGTTTGTATGAAAACTGTAACTTTTTATTTAAAGGGAATTCAGAAAAAACTTATTTGACTTTTTTGTTACTCTTGATCCCAATAATCA
The DNA here is from genome assembly GCA_946902875.1 of Nematopogon swammerdamellus. Classification (NCBI taxonomy): domain Eukaryota; kingdom Metazoa; phylum Arthropoda; class Insecta; order Lepidoptera; family Adelidae; genus Nematopogon; species Nematopogon swammerdamellus. Next base: position 2,139,663 of record OX336335.1, read on the forward strand.
TTTCCTAAATTTAATGTACTCGCCGTTTTTACATCCTGTATATATATAAATAAATATGAAATTGTGTTCGTTAGTAAGCGCATCACTTGAGTGAAAGGAATTTTTCAATCACCCACTTCCCGTCAAGCGATTTTAATATTTGTGATATTACCAAAAAGAGTGAAATAAAAAACAGTTTTAAAAAACATTGAACCGACTTCAATCAAACCCTAAAGAGTATTAAACAATATTTTGATCTTGAGGAGAAGGCGGTACAAAAGTACCGCCTGAAACTTTATAGATGGGCCATTTTGTGTTTTTTTACCGCCTTCTACTCCAGATCAAAATATAATTTAATACTCTTTAGGGTTTGATTGAAGTCGGTTCAATGTTTTTTTTTAAACTACAACATCCTTGATTTCAGCCCATAACACCGGGTGAACTAGGTGCCATGTCAGTGTTTCCCATCATTTCATGTCGGCTAAACTGAACCGGACGGAAAACACGAACTATTTACATAGCCGTTTCGATCGACGTTTCATTCAGTGCGGTGGAACCAACACGGGCGGGATAAACCCTACCACCTAGTAAGGTAAGAAGGGAAGGGACCTACAGTTTAACGTGGACTCCGAACCACGGTCAGCCTCCCAACGGTCGAGCGGTCACCCATCCAAGTACTGACCGCGCCCAGGGTTGCTTAAGAACAGTCGACCGATCGCACCACTGAGCTACCGAGGCGGACAAATTTTAAACAAAGGTTAAAAGTATATTCCAAGTTCTCGCGATAGACATTACCGCCTCGGTCGTACACCAGTTTTCGCCATCATCGCTCTCACACACTCAGGGAAGCGTTTGCCGAATTCCATCCGAGACTTACACACGTACACACATGTGTGGGACACACACACACACACACACCCACACCGCCGGCATGTTTTCACTTGACCCACATTTGGGCGGGCAGTTCTGTTTCCCGGCGCAGCAGACGACTGGGGCGGGCGGGGCGGGGCGAGCGCGGGCGAGGGACGCCTAGCGGGGGGTGGGAAGAAGGAATTTAGATACTACCTAACTAGAAGGTTCACTGATACAAATCACTTGAGTCGAGTCGAAAGAAAACTGTCAAACAATAAAAATCGATACTAATAATAAATCTCTAAGGGATGGTCCTGGAGTAAATTACTTTAAATTGCTTTATGAGATATTGCGTTTGTAGACTCTATTTAGTATCATACATAATATTATTTATTATGTATGATACTAAAACTACATTTACGATATTTAAAAATCTTTTCTCTATGTTTATTTATTTATTTATTTATTTATTTATTTTTTAATGAACAAGCAGCTCTAGCTGATGTGTTCATATCAGTCTTTTTTTTTTGATAATGAATGATTGTTTTAATTTTTTTTTTTTAGTTTTCGTACTTGGGCACTGTAGCTATTTGTTTGTTGATGTACTTTTTATGTATTTATCTAATCGGTTTTTGAAGGTGTTTGTGTTTGGAGAGTCAATCACATCCTGTGGGAGTTTATTCCAGGCGTTCGCCACTCGATTTGTTATGAAGTGCTTTCGGATGTTTGTGTTAGAAGCTGTCTGGTTAAGTTTTTTGCTGTGACCACGAAGGTGATGATAGTTCTGGTTCAGGTCAAACATTTCAATTAAGTCTGGGCAATCATACTTTGAGGTGAGTATTTTTTGTATGTATGTATGTATGTTCCGCCATAACTCTTAAATTGATGATCCATTCGTTATGGAGGAACATACAAACACACAGATAAGATTTTTAAAAAATCGTCAATTTAGCTTTAGTATCATACATGGAGTCTACAATGGCAGTATCTCATAAAAGTAACTTACTCCATGATCATCCCTTAAAGATTTCTTATTAGTATTGATGATGATAAATAATATTACATCTAGTGGTAATAATAAGATGCGCATCTTCAGCTATATGTGCGTAACAAAATAAATTATTGCCAACAAAAAGCCTCATCATTTGTCCGTCTAGGCGTGAGTCCTGCTTCCTGTTGTTCCGTAGATAGGGAGCAGATAGCCAGAGCTATCCTGTCATACATTTTGTGACAATTGTCAGCCTCGACAGCTCAGTGGTGCAGACAGTTACAGCTACGCTGGGTGCGGTCAGTTCTTGGATGGGCGACCGCTGACCGTTGGAGGCTGACCGAGGTGCGAATTCCTCGTAAAACTGTAGGTGCCTTCGGTGGTCCCTTCCCTCCTAATCTTACTTGGTGGTAGGGTTTAACCCACCCGGGTTGGTACCACCGCACTGAATGAAACGTCGGTCGAAACGCTATGTAAATAGTTTGTGTTTTCCGACCAGTGCAGTGTAGCCGGCACGATCAAGGGGGGAAGCACTGACATGGCACCTAGTTCACCCGGTGTTATGGGCTGACATCACGGACGTTGTAGGTGATATAGCCAACCGTGTCAATTTAAAAAAAAATTGTTTTTGAAACCGTGTTGGTCCAGTAGGTACTTAAAAAGAATAGCCCCACTGCATCTCTCTCTCAGCAAGCTGAAGGGGAAGTGGGCTGGGCACATCTGTCGCAGACCCGACAACCGATGGGGTAGACGGGTGCTCGAGTGGAGGCCACGTAAAAGCAAACGTAGCGTGGGACGCCCCCCGGCTAGGTGGACGGATGACCTAAAAAAGGTAGCCGGGAGTGGATGGATGAGAAGAGCGGAATACCGCGTGTGGTGGCGTGCCTTGGGAGAGGCCTATGTCCAGCAGTGGACCGATACAGGCTGATGATAATGATGGTGATGATCTCTCCCCATGCATGTCGTAAAAGGCGACAAAGGGATAAGGACAAGATGCCGTGATAAAGTGCTACAGGCTAGCCACACCTCACCTTGGAACGGTCCTTCCACCGAATCGTCCAGCGGGAGGGTCTTCGTGCCTTACTTGCTGCTTGCTATCAAGCTTCGCGTCAAGTATCTTGTCCAAATACTTTGCTAAGCGTGGTTGTCGGTGTTGTGCTGTCATTTACAAGAGTACCTGCAGCACAACTCCGTTTACTCTGCTTGCCCCGATTGTCGGGATACAGCGTGTGGTGTGTAATATTTGTTTTGCTAAACGTAATTTATGAGTTCCTGCAGCTCAACATAGATAACTCTGCTTATCATGATTGTCGTAATACAGAGCAATGATCATTATGTATGCACGTAGAACATTATTTAGAATAATAAAATCGTTAATGCATTTTTTTTAATTATACTCATGGCCCGAGAGAACACACTAATACCAATTTATTCCAGCGAAAAGCTTTATTCACAAAATTCAAACCCAAAATGGGAAACAAATCTATTTTTCATACGTTACATAAGCTTTTAATTTCAGCGTTAAGCCTAATATTGGAACAATTTAATCGCTTGAATAAAGATAATGGTTTTTTGAGTACAACCATTTTGCACAGTAGGTACCTACTGAAAAGGGGAGCGTTATAACCGGTGAATTAATTTATTAAGTTAGGTAGACCGCTATTGGTAGGTTCATCGATTTATCTCTGTCGGTGTGAAGTTTGAAAGTATAACTTCTTATAAACTTGAATTGATAAGTTTGTATACTTAGATATTTTGTTTTATATATTCTATATATTTTCCTCTGTATTTTTATTTATCTAGTATGTAAGGGATGGTCATGGAGGAAGTTACTTTGTTTTATAAGATACTGTGTTTGTATACTCAATGTATGATACTAAAACTAAATTGAGGATGTTTAGAAATCTTTTCTTTTTAAATATGAATTTCACGCGAGCGAAGCTGCGTGAATATAAGCACACCAGCACTTGAATGGGTGACCGCTCGATCGTTGGAGGCTTTTACCGGTTCCGAACGGTGAGGCAGCAGGTGTAGAGGTATTGTTTATTGTTTATTGTATAATTTCATCCATAGGTAGGTAACCTACGCTTGGACATGTCGAAAATTCCGCCATTTCTAAATTCAATGCGAAGAAGAACTGACAAACAAACTTCGCAAGTCACAATGTTTTGTTAGTACCTTATATATAAGTATTATAATTCAAGTAATTTACAATAATTAACGCATACTACCGCTCACAAGAACATTAATATTTACAGCATAAGCATGAACACTCAAGAATCTGACCACTCTGCCTATTTACATTACCTATATCTGGTGTATAGTGCCATCGTCAATTATATGCATATGCACAATTATATGCAATTGTATGCACCATACATACATTTTTCCGTCAGAAAACATAATCTAATTCGTGCATGTCGGTGAATTTGAGGTGAGGTGAATTTGTCTTTTTCGAGTATCTACATCTGGTCTTTCGGCACAGCAGCCACCCGTATCACACACCACACGCCGTATCCTGACAATCGGGGTAATCAGAGTAATCGGTGTTGTACTGCAAGTACTCTGGTAAATTACAGTACAACACTGACCGCCACGTTTAGCAAACTATTCGGATAACTCAGGCAGCAAGTATGGCACGTATTCCCACCTGCTGCATGACTTGGTGGAAAGACCGTGTCAAGGTGGCTAGCCTGTCGCCCTTATGCACGGCATCTTGTCCTTATTCCTTAGTCGCCTTTTACGACATGCACGGGGAGAGATGCAGTGGGGCTATTCTTATTAAATACCGGCCCCACACAGTACTTATATTATAGTCACTTACAAATCCTAACTACCGTTCACAAGAGCATTATTATTTAAAAAATATACGTGAATTTTTTTTTTTTTTTATGGAAACTGACACGGTTGGCTACATCACCTACAACATCCGTGATGTCAGCCCATAACACCGGGTGAACTTGGTGCCACGTCAGTGCTTCCCTTCGGTCGTGCCGGCTACACTGAACTGGACGGAAAACACAAACTATTATATAGCCGTTTCGACCGACCTTTCATTCAGTGCGGTGGTACCAACCCGGGCGGGTTAAACCCTACCACCTAGTGATATAAGAAGGGAGTCATATCCCTTAGTCGCCTTTTACGACATACACGGGGAGAGATGCAGTGGGGCTATTCTTTTAAAGTACCGGCCCCACACGGTACACGGTGAATACTTTCAGAATCTGACCACTCTGCCTATTCACATTACCTATGTACCTATTACACGATTGCTTACATTTTTAACCCCCGACGAAAAAAACGGAGGGGTGTTATAAGTTTGACGTGTGTGTGTGTGAGTGTGTGAGGGTGTGTGTGTGTGTGTGTGTGTCTGTCTGTGGCATCGTAGCTCCCAAACGGATGGACCGATTTGGATGCGGTTTTTTTTATTAGGAAGCCTGTTTAATCGGGATGGTTCTTAGCTATGTTTGTAATCAAGTAATAAAGTAATTAAGTAATAAAAAAAATTATTATCTTAAAAAGTGGACCGATTTGCATGCGGTTTTTTTAAAAAGCTTGAAATAAAAGTTAAATTACAAATTTAAAAAACCCCCGACTCTTAAAAAGTCAAAAATAATTTCCGTTTACTTACTTAAAGGAGTCGGGGGACCGCTAAGTAAATTAAATATAAAGACTCAACAGTTGCGCGGGAATTTACTTAGCGGTCTACCGACTCCTTTAAGTAAGTAAACGGAAATTATTTTTGACTTTTTAAGAGTCGGGGGTTTTTTAAATTTGTAATTTAACTTTTAAATAAATTGCTTAATCTTTCATTACCATGATCCGTACTACCGTACTACTTATTAACTTGTACCGACTGGCCCCACGCAGTACTGATTTTCGTAAATAAACGGCAAATGCCAGTAATACATTCATGGTCTACCGGATTACCGGATTTAATGTATTATTACGTTGTGTATTATTACGTTATGTATTATTATGTATTATTTATTACGTTCCGTTGATTTGTCGCGCCCACAACAATGCTCACGGCCACGGTGGTGTGAAGTGCTTTATGTGTATTTGACAAAATTTGAGTGTATTGAAATGACGCATGAGTGAGTTTTACACTGACATCCGTCGAGTGTTGTGGCGTGGTGTCGACTAGCATGGCGTGGCGTGGACTAGCATGGCGTGGCGTGGAATGGCGTGGTGTATAATGGCTCGATAGGTACCCTAAAGTAGGTGGGTCTTCTTGCCTTACTGGCTGCTTGATAGTTATCTATTGCGAATGCTTTGCTAAACGTGATGCTCGACGTTGTGCTGTAATTTACAAGAGTCCTTCCAGCACAACGCCGATTACTCTGCTCGCCCCGATTGTTGGGATACAGCGTGTGGTATGGTATGTATGTTTTTATGTAGGTATCCTCAACCAATATGTTATGTAACCCCTGCCAATATGTTTTTAGGGTTCCGTATCTGGTACGGGACCCTATTACTAAGCCTGCGCCGTCTGTCTGTCTGTCCGTCCGTCCGTCCGTCTGTCTGTCTGTCTGTCCGAGGGCTGTATCTCTTGAACCGTAATAGGTAGCCCGTTGAAATTTTCACAGAATATGTGTTATTATGAGCGATATAACAACAAATAATAAAAATAAGAAAATTTTAAAAAATCACGGTGTTCCCATAGAAGAAACCAAAAAGTGTATGCGCGCGCGCCATCTACCGAATAGAGTGTGAAGCATTTTAACTAATCATGACATTTAACTAATATAAAGCATTTCATAACACGCCATAGATGGCGTGAGTGGCGCTAACCATGGACATGGCGATAAGGAACCCTCGGTGCGCGAGTTCGACTCGCACTTGGCCGGTTTTTTTATATTAATTTACTTTGAAAATTTAACAATTCATGAATGCATTAGCAAAGCTGTAAATAATTCCTTTAGACATTAAGTTCCCAATTTTCTAATGTTTGTGCAATAAAATATATTTTCCTTTCATTTCAATAGCAGCTCAGATTTCATTTGTTGTTTTTAAAAATGGCAAACCGGAGAACTTTTTAAATACAATAAAATATATTTTTAAAATTTTACTATTTTTACCTGTTTCTACCAAAGGTATGTAACTCGTCTAAGGCAGTTCAGGCGCGCGGTCTGTCTAGTCTTTTATTTGATTGGCGTGGCGCAGAGTGGCGTAGATTATAATGGCGTGGCGCAGAGTGGCGTAGTATATAATGGCGTGACGGGTCCGCGTGGTACTCGAACGTGTGATTGATTATGAATGCGAATTTGTGATCGCCCGATTAATTCAAACGCGTAGTGTCAATATTTGAGGTCGGCCTGCGAATGACTACATTCGAAGTGAATCGGGCTGAAACGAAATTCGGTTTAATTCACGCAGGAGGCGTTTACGCCGACCCGTTACGAGAGGAAGTGAAACATGTAACCACACTCACACACACACGCACACCACGCGCTCTATCCCGACAATCAGGGTAAGCAGAGTAATCGGTGTTATGCTGCAAGTACTCTGATAAATTACAGCACAACACCGACCGCCACGTTTAGCAATGTATTCGGACAAGCAGCAAGTAAGGCGCGAATGCCCAGCTGCTGCATGACTCGGTGAAAAGACCGTACCAAGGTGAAAGGTGGCTACCCTGTCGCCCTTTAGCACGACATCTCGTCTTTGTGCCCTAGTCGCCTTTTAGGACATGTAGAGGGAGACGGGGCTATTATTTTTAAGCACCGGCACCACACAGTACATGTAACCAATTGTATAATAATGTGTTTGTTCGTGTGAAGTACGTATTATAGGCAGTGAGCGAATGTGAGTGGAAGAGTCGGGAAGGGTCGCCCTACAAGCACGACCAGATCGGGCATGTGCTCAAAAAGGGTCAAGTGCGTAGTACCCGTAACCGACGAGCATGTATGAAAAAAATTATGAGAATGGAAGAGGCGACAGAGGTGTGTCAGTATCGTGGCACGTGGAGATCCGTCATCCCTGCCTAGCCTACCCCACTGGGAAACAGGCGTGACGCTATGTATGTATATGTGAGTGAATATGTATTCAAATAAAAGCATCGCTACGAAGAAAGATACAGAGAAGATTGTGTCTCAACAGCTGAGGTATGAGGTAAGGTAGCGGGGTAGCGGAGCGCAGAGCCGAGCGGTAGAGGGGGGAGCTCACTGGGGGCTGCTCGGGGCGAGAAGCGAGCGGAAGAGGAGCTAGCGGGCGCAACGTCAGCCAAGGCCAACCCAACACTTGTATTAGACGCCAGCAGTTTTTCCAATTACTTGAACGCAGCTCGGCCTTCAGTTTCGCCCTTAGTTACTTACTTTCATCGAAAAGGTTTGTTTACCTGAACGCAGCTCGGCTTTCGGCCTCGCCCTTAGTTACTTAGTTTCATCGAGAATAATATCGTTAACTTGAACGAAGCTCGGCCTTCGGCCTCGCCCTTAGTTCCTTACTTTCATCGAGATGGTTTATGGTTATAATTTTTTTTTTATTGATAACGCGACATATTATGACCCCGAGCCACCCATAAGGTGTCTAACGACGCCCATGGACATTTGGTCGCATGCGGGGGTTGCGAATTCCATGCCGGTTTGACAGGTGCCCATTCACGCCTCTCTTGAAGGACCCCAGACTGTACTGTTATTTGTACATATAAAATATTCAACATACTTCTTCTTCCAGGTATGAAAATTTTTAACTTTTACGGGTACTACCCATTTGACCCTTAAGCAATATATTTTTCTTTTTTTTATGTAATCGATATGACCAAAGCACATGCTCCGATCAGCCAATATCACCTCCGAGAAGGTAGATGCCATACCAGAGACTTCCCTGGATTGCTGGCTATACTGGACTAGAGGAGAACACAACCGAGGCTGCTTTGCGGCCATATTACATACAGTACTGTGGTACCAAACCAGTCGGCTACAATTTGAGCCTACCACCTAGTAAGGGCAAGGGAGCCAGAAGATACCGTGTGGGGCCGGTACTTATGTAAAAAGAATAGCCCCACTGCATCTCTCCCCATACATGTCGTAAAAGGCGACTATGGGATAAGGACAAGTTACCGTGCTAAAGGGCGACAGGCTCGCCACCTCTCACCTTAGCAAGGTACTTCCACCGAGTCATGCAGCAGGTGGGTCTTCGTGCCTTACTTGCTGTTTGATCGATTGAATCTTGTTCGAATACTTTGCGAAACGTGGTGGTCGGTGTTGTGCTGTAATTTACCAGAGTTCTTGCAGCACAACACCGATTACTCTGCTTACCCTGATTGTCGGGATTCAGCGTGGGTGATATGTATGTATGTATGTATGTATGGAGCCAGTAGAGGGGGACCAGAAAGATCTCAAGTTACTGCCGTAATTGCTACCGTTTCACAATAATACAGACCTACACCGTTTGTCAGTCCTCACTCACGCATACATTTCAACTTCAGATTCCGGCTGTAAGGCGCGGACGCGATGAGCTCTATTGCTCAGCAGCGGCATCGCTAAAAATATCAGCATTATAATAAGAAGGGCCCCCGCGGAAGATGACGACATAAACTCAGCCATCACTCACGGACTTCCTGCGAATAACCGGCCCCAGATAAATTTCATCCGGGGCCTTCTTCCCGGCGCTTTTGCTCGAAGACGAGCAATGGCGGCGAGACGCGCTCCACCACCGCTCCACCGCCGGGGTGGGACATTGAAATCACTAAGAGCACCGAAAATTATGGTAAGGGCACAGCTGCTTATTGGTCTAATATGGTGAACGTTCTAATTTATATTTTTGAAGCACCGAAATATATGGTAAGGACACAGCTGCCTATTTGTCAAATATGGCGAAAGTTCTATTTTTGAATTTAAACGGGCGGCGCGACGACCGCACCGAGGCGATTTTCAAGACACAACCACGACATAACGCAGCTATTGGCAGGGAAGCAACCTATATCTCGGTCAACAATAATTTCAAATTATGATTGCATATACATTCACTTTTTGAAGCGAAGCTTTTAGATTCAGACTCAGATTCAGATTAAAATTTTTTAATGCACGTTTGGAATGGGTACCTAACTCGTAAAAACGTCACAAAAGTACAAACGGAAGCACAGATTACTTAATAGTTACGGAAGTTGCAACATTCCTCATTGGCTGTATAGCACATAGCGCTGCCCGAGCGCCATCTATGAGAGTCTTTAGAAGTCGAACCATTTTATAAGTAAAAAAAAATATTGCATAGATGGCGCTATCCTTGGAATCCAAGGTGGGTCCAAGGCGAGGTGAAATTGTCAGAATGGATGTGTTGGGTTTGCCTAAAAAGTTACAACACATTATGGAGACAATTCGTTTTTGTTGCGTATTCGGGCGACATAATATGACCACCGGATGGCATTAAAGAAAACTCCTATGCCATTTCCAGTTCAGAGAAAGTTGTCTTTCCTCGGTGGCACTACCGCTTTCGGCCACAGGCGGCGCGGAGGTGACGAGCGGGCGTGCGAGAGGCGAGGGGAGAACACTTGCTGAGGACGCGCCGCCGTCATAGGTCGCTGCGGTGCCATTCTTTATTGGAGCGACTATTAAGAAGAAGCGTAGTGAAGATGTTATCATTAATTTTTTACTTTTGCTCAGTGATTTAACGCGAAAAGTTGCACGAAATGCTTTTCTACAATTTTTGTAATTTGAAGATTAAAATAAATTAAACAATTAATTTAAGCGGCTAAACGATGCAGGCTTCACTAGGACTTGCACTAGGAAGGATAACTATGGGTAAATGTGATGAATTTTTGAAAATTAACTCGAACTCAAACTGAAAACTGACTGAAATATTTCTGAGTTCGCTTTAACATGAGGAAAGGTTCGTCAAGGAGAAGGGAAGGCCAAGGCCAGGAATAAGGGAAGCACGTTTCTCCGAGCAGCGTCCATAATAGTACCTATATAGCAGACTGAGTGACCCTACAAACGGCCTGTGGCTCAGACACTCCAGATCATGGAGTTTACACTTGAGCGTTTTCCTTTCCATGGTGCTTTTGAGTTGATCACCACCTCTACCAGCCATAAAGTTAGGTGAATCGCTTGAAGGTCACGGGGAAGCCTTGGCAATTGGCCTTGATATTGCCAATGCATTTGACCGGGTTTGGCATAAGTCGCTTCTGACCTCTGTGACTGACATTAGGTGGTGGTCATATGCACTTCCACGCATATACATAGCTGGTGAAAACAAAAGCCTTTAGGCTAGTACAAAACGCTGAGGCCCTGGGCACAGGTTGTGGTTGGATAGGGTGCGGACCCCAGTGGCAGTGAAGGCTTCACCCCCGGATCTCGACTTCGGTCGGGGGTTCGAAAGGCTGTGATTCCCATGGGATTTTTTCGGAAGAACGGATGTTCGACAGAGCAGCTATGGGGCCTCGATCTGGCATACATGATCACTGTACTCGCAAGAGTGCAGGTAGTAGACGTCTGGATTTTGTAGCCGGAAGGTTGGTATCTCCGGACGTCTATAAACAAAACGTAAATCAATAAAATGATAGTAAGAAGGTTTGACCTCTGTGACTGGGTCACCGTCTTCCTACTGGGCGTAGCATTCAGGTCCTCGTGGGCGGTTGCTCGTCGCACGCCATGTCAGTGAACGCCGGTGTACCACAGGGAACTGTGTTGTCACCCACGCTGTTTCTTCTTAATATGCTGCCTCTGGGCAACATACATCGTTATGCGGACGACAGTACGGCACACGGATCCTACCTACACCAGTCACCCTTCAATGAGAAGAGGCGAAGACTTTTGTTTTAAAGCGAACAGACACTCGACTCTAATTCCGAATGGGGCCGTAGTAATTTGGTCGAGTTCAACGCATCCAAGACGCAAGTTTGTGCGTTCAGTGCGAAGAGAGCGGCGTTCACACCAGCTCCTTTCTTCCAAGGCACGTCGGGGTCCTCGGAGTCGAACTTTCGCACGAACTAAACTTTCGTCGCCATATCGAGGGCAAGGCCAAGCTAGCTTCTAAAAACTGGGCGTACTCAATAAAGTGCGACGGCAATTTGGCCATACGTCGCGCTTTAAATAAAAAAAAAGGTTGTTCTAAGTGAATTAATGAACAATCCATAAATAATGCTGATATAATCGATCAAAAAAATTTCAGTTTAGGAGGAGATATACCATAAGGAGATAGCGGCGTATTGAGTTCCACACTTAAGACCCCGCAGGACCAAAAATATGTTGCTCACGATTTATGTTTCTCGTAAACCACTGTGAGTTCGGAAGGTAATGAGCATAATTTCAAAGTCATTAAAATATTATCTATAACAATATAAAATTCTGAAAAATGTGCTGCGTTCCATCTTCAAGAAGACAGTTTCCAGTGTCACCCTCCGCACCGCCGCCACCGTGACACGCGGCGAGCGGCGCAATTACAAACTGCGAGAATGATATACGATTGGACGACGTTTATTTCTCGCTGCAGAGAAATATTAGGAGTACGAGTAATCCATTTATTTCACAGAGCGGACTTCTAGCTGTCGCGGACGTAACGGCCACTTACGTACAATAAGCGACAGCAGAACAAAACGCGATATAAAACTCACAGCCGTTTGAGAGTTCCTGAGCGCATTTGAGTAGGAGTTGAACTTCTAAGAGCCCGCAGTGGCTTTGTGTGCGAAAAGCATTAAATAGTGCTTTCTTTATCCACACAAAGACATATTCTTGTCCCAGTATCTGATGGCGTCCTTGGACTCAATACAGGGCCGAGCCGTCCGTCTTGTTGGAGACCCGGAACTTATGGTCTGGAATCTCTAAGCTTGTAGGGTCACTCAGTCTGTTCTACAGGTACTATGATGGACGCCGCTCGGGGGATCTTGCGTCCCTTTTTCCTTGCCATCCAACGTATCTCCGCAGCACTCTTCGCAGAGAAACAAAACACCATTTTGTTTTTAACCCCCGACGAAAAAAGAGTGGTGTTATGAGTTAAACGTGTGTGTATATGTGTGCATGGGTGTGTCTGTCTGTGGCATCGTAGCTCCCAAACGGATGGACCAATTTGGATGCGATTTTTTTTATTAGGAAGCTTGTTTAATCGGGATGGATCTTAGCTATGTTTGTAATCAAAAAAATAATTATCTTAAAAAGTGGACCGATTTGCATGCGGTTTTTTTTAAAAAGCTTAAAGTAAAAGTTAAATTACAAATTAAAAAAACCCCCGACCCTTAAAAATTAAAAAATAATTTCCGTTTACTTACGAGTACTTAAAGGACCACTAAGTAAATAAAATATAAAAACTCAGAGCTGTGCCGGAATTTACTTAGCGGTCCCCCGACTCCTTTAAGTAAGTAAACGGAAATTATTTTTTTGGGACGAGGGTTTTTTTAATTTGTAATAAATAAATTGCTTACTCTTCCATTACCATGATCACGTACGTAGACTTCAAAGTTGGACAAGTAGGAATGTTGGATACGTCACAGAGGTAGCGTCGCACCGTGTTTGGGGTGTGTCAGGAAATGTAAGTCAACAAAAAGGCGTGGGGTCGCCTCGACAGTCGCGTCACGTTCTCCTAAGGGTTTTCATGAATGGAGCGGGGTCCCTCGCGAAACACTCTTAACTACGAAAAAGGGCCACGGAGCCGTTGAATCGTGTCGTTACCGAGCCGGTCGTCGTCGTCGCCCTACATGCGCGTGTGGAACGAGAACGACGGCTCGGCGCCGCGACGCGGGCGACTGCAGCCGACCGATGCGGCTTGGCGTAGGGTTGCCATACGTCCGGATTTTTTTTGACATTGGAAATGACTTTACGATCGCTTCAGTATAGTCCTCGATTTTCAGCAAGAGTGCGAATTTGCCCTGGTGTCGTGTGTTTTAAGGCCGTATTATGTGCCGAATACATGCTAGTATTTAGAGGAGAGTAGAAGTAATTATATGTTTAGTGAACAGCTGTTAGAATCTGGAGTGCTTTCGCTCGTTGAGCTCGTCGCTTCAGCCACACGAGGATATTTTCACGCTCACAATCGGCGAGTCGCTATACGCTTATATTTGAATACGCCCTAAAAGTAATTTTCAATGTTCCCGAAGGTCATGTAATGCGTGAGATCTGTGAATGTTTTTTTATGGACGACCGGCACGGGTTGCTTTGCCAAAAAGTTCAAAGGAAGATTAAGACACAGCCAATAACACCACTCCTCGCGAAACCACGCTCAGAGAGGCGCCATGCCAGCTACAAGGCGGGCAAAGAGGTCGTTGTCTAATTTATTGACACGCCTTTTGAAGACTCCCAGGTTATAAGTGGTGGAGAACACACTCGCCGGAAGTCCGTTCCATATTTTCGCCGTACGACGAACGATTTCGAAAAGCGATGAGTTCTCAGAAGCTGTGTGTCAACAACATATGGATGATCCGAGCGAGTCTATCAGAACTTTAAGTTGCTTGTACCATTTAGAGTTCACACAATTGAGATTTTCCGATGAAATGTTTTGGTACAAAAATGTCCGGGCTTTTTTATGGAAACCTTTGGCTACATCACCTACAACATCCGTGATGTCAGCCCATAACACCGGGTGTACTAGGTGCCATGTCAGTGCTTCCCTTCGGTCGTGCCGGCTTTGTGAATAAAAGACCTACAGAACCAGTTGGTAGTCCGTGGTAGGTCGATTGAATAAGGGTGCATCCCCTGCCCAATACGCGTAATCTAAGGGAACGGACCTACAGCATTAGGTACTTGTTGTGGTTAATGAACTGGGAGGAAAACACGAACTATTTAAATAGCCATATCGACCGACATTTCATTCAGTGCGGCGGTATCAACCCGAGAGGGTTAAACCCTACCACCTACTAGGGTAAGAAGGGAAGGGAGGGACCTACAGTTTTACGTGGAATCCGAACCACGATCAGCCTTTAACGGTCGAGCGGTCATTCATCCATCCACTGATCGCGCCCAGGTGTGCTTATGACCCGATTGATATTGAAAATGACTTCTCTTCTTATTATTTGATCATTATTGATTATGCCGTGCGTGGGAGAGGGCGGAAGCGCGGGGCGGGTGCGACACGGCACGCTGAGTGCGTATTAACAGATTGAAAATAAAACAGGGTACGACGTGGTGTCGCTCTGTATTATGATCGGTCGGCTCACTCGACGCTGGAGTCGCACGGAACCACTGATACTACAACCAACCCTAGATACGCAGAGTGCTCTGCGCTCGTGCATCCTAAGTATATGTAATTTTCACATATTTTTAAGATTCAGTTCACCGTGGTGTTATGGGGCTGACATCTCGGATGGAGTGATGTATCCAACCGTGTCAGTTTCGATAAAAAAAACAATAACGACGCAGCAGTGTGCTGCTGTGAAAGAGTATAATTTAATTAGCTCTGCGCTCGTCAGCTCACTGCAATGATAAAACACTGCAGCAACACGGTTCGCCTCGTGGAGAAGAGAGTTGGTCTAACTCAATTGATCAGTATGGTCTAAGTAAACTGGGCAAGTGTCGCCGCCATACGGAAGGATGCGTCATCGAGGTTGACGTGACTTTGCATCGGACACGTCCATGGAGTGAAGTGATGAAACACTGCAGCGACACGGTTCGTCTCGTGGTGAAGAGAGTTACGAAAAGTTGGCCTAAGTCAATTGGTCAGTATGGTCGAAGTAAACTGGGCAAGTGTCGCCGCCATACGGAAGGATACGTCATCGAAGTTGGCGTGACTTTGTATCGGACATGTCCATGGAGTGAAGTGATGAAACACTGCAGCGACACGATTCGCCTCGTGGAGAAGAGAGGTGCGAAAAGTTGGCCTAAGTCAATTGATCAGTATGGTCGAAGTAAACTGGGTAAGTATCGCCGCCATACGGAAGGATACGTCATCGAAGTTGGCGTGACTTTGTATCGGACACGTCCATGGAGTGATGTGATGAAACACTGCAGCGACACGATTCGCCTCGTGGAGAAGAGAGGCGCGAAAAGTTGGCCTAAGTCAATTGGTCAGTATGGTCTAAGTAAGGGCAAGTGTCGCCGCGATACGGAAGGATACTTCATCGAAGTTGGCGTGACTTTGTATCGAACACGTCCACGGAGTGGTCCAACGCGACACATACTCCGTGATTGGTGAGCTACGCAATATGTTACTGCCCTCGACAGCTCCTCTGCACTCTCTCCTCCGTGGAGGGAGCACTACAGCCACGGTTCACCTCAATCGAGGTCGCGAGATGGCGGTGCGGTGGAGGCGCGCCGGGGCGGTCGGGGGCCGGCGGTTGTCTCGTCACGCGGGACGTCAACGTCCGCGCGCCGCGTCGCCCGCGGCTACGCAGGAATAGGCAATTTTCCACCGTTTTCCACGACGACCCATCCTCATTTGAACCGCTCTGTTTATGTTTGGCTGCGAGCGGCGGGCCGGCAGCGGCGGGGCGAGGGTGAGGCGCTGCTCACCGCTTCGCGGCACTGAATGGCCCACACGCGAATAAATACTTTATGAATTTTGCCCCCGTTACCGGTTTTATAGTCCGTTTGTGGCGGACGTATAAGTCGGAATCACGGAGAGCCGTGTTCCGTTACATAAACGCTTTGCACAATCATCTGGGGGTGGAAACGACGTCGCCGTGCACTGATTTATTGATGTAAGTGTTTTGGGAAAGTTTCCTGGAAAATCTCGTTTAATCGGACGATTCCAGTCGGTTTTCTTGCACATCATAGGTTTGAATAATACAGGAGCAAGGTTTACTGCCTTGCGAAATCTGTTTATAGTTTCTTATAGAACGTAGTTTTCTTAGATCGGTTCTCTACATGGAAAGAGCTTCGCGGGTTGCACCAAAAACCTCATACATTTGGATCGGTAAAGAAAGGGAGGTTGAGCACGAAACCATAGTTCTACTCCCATTTCTTAATCAACGCAAACCATACTTAGCTGGCGAGGGCTTGACGCGAGTCGAAACTTCAACTGTGCTGTAAGAGAGCAAAATTAGCCTTTTTTTATGTAAACCAACATGGGTGTCTGTGCCGAGACACCAATGGTGCAATCGACAGAGCCAAAATCACCTCCCTTCCTCGCGAAACCACGCTCAGTTAGGTGCCATGGCAGCAGATTTGCGGACTGTTGCTAGGCTGTCTAGCTTGTTAATACGACGTTTGAAGACACCCAGGTTGAAGGATTCGGGAAACACACTCGCCGGAAGACAGATCCACACCCTAGCAGTGCGACAAAGAAACTATTTAGAGAACCGCTGGGGTCTCAAAAACCCAATGTCGACAACAAAAGGGTGCTAGGTAAGTCTCTCTGCGACGAGTCATGCGGAGATAGGACGGGTGGCAGGGAATAAGGGATGCTAGTTCCACAGAGCAGCGTCAGTGATAGTATCTGTAAAACAGACTAAGCGAACCTACAAATCGTCTGTGACTTAGAGACTCCAGACCATCTGCAAATTTCGGGTCACCAACAAGACGGATGCTCAGCGCTGTATCGAGTCCAAGGACGCGAATCGAGTCCAATTGCGAATCACATGGTCGACTGAAATCTTCTCCTACTTGCAATGGACCCGGATATTCTGTGAACCCATTGAGTGTTCAGTTTTGTCACCTGCCTGACCTCGAATGAATAAAGGCAACACTGCTGTCATATCCGAGATAAATTGAAATAAATGGCAACATTACGCGAGCGGGGCAGATGGAACGAATTCCTCTCCCGCCCCTCCCGCGCGCCCCGCTGCTCCTGCGTGGCGCGGAGGGGCGAGGCGATGGCCACGCACCAAGGGATTCCGCCCGGAATGCTTGCTTGTACATGAATTTATGTCGGCCCACGCACGGACGCACCACCTATGAAAGCGTACATTTTTCAGCATGAATATTCAGTGCGCGGCGGCAGATTATCATAAACGTGAGTTATTGTGCGCCATCGCTCACTGGCCGCAACCTGTGCGTGCCGCCCACAGAACATTAAACAACCAGCCATGTGCGAGTCAGACTTGCGCACTGAGGGTTCCGTACCACCACACAAACATGGAAAGTAGCTTTTGTGCCCGTGCATATGAGAGGCACTAAAGGTGTAATTAAAAACTACCGAACCATATCGATGTTGAATGTTTTTGGTAAGCTTTTAGAGATTTTTTTATAATCATATATGTACCCGGTTATATCTGGTTGAGTGGCGAAGAATCAGAATGTGGCTTTCTAAGGGACCGATCTACTAACACAAATTTAACGTGCTTCAAAAACTTCTTATTCCAAATTCTGGACTGAGGCGGGAAGGTGGATGCGGAAAATGTGGCTTATCGTAAAGTGGCTACCGTGCGGAGTACGGAAACCTATAAGAAAAATAACAATAAATCATAAAAAAAAATTACGATGTATCAGCGTGCGTATTTTCTAGTATTCTCCGAAAAAATCTGAATTAATCTGACAGAGAGGTTTTGTTGAACGAAAAAATGGACCATCTATCACGTCTTGAAAACCAAAAAGTACCTACCTACCAGAGAGCTTAAGGTACCTATTAAGTATTCTGTGGCTTAAGTCTAAGCGACTAGTATGACGAGATAAATACTTGCATAGCCCATGATTCAGGTAAACAGAAATGCTGTGTTATGCTAGCTGTGCCTGCGTAGCGAGGTGGCATGCCAAGCGCGCCACGCGAGCGTCACGGTTAATCATCCCTGTCATCCGTATTGATTGAGCTCCTGGTACATTCGACCCGGCTCGCTGGCAAAAATATTTCTTTCAACCGCTGTCGGCTGCACACTTGCAACAAATTGATATGAGAATGATGCGCTGCATTCACGCACACACACACACTCTCCCTCATACCCTCACGCAACGTCACACGTTCGACCATGTATACTAAATTGTGTTCGTATTATTATATTTTTATTATACTAGCTTTTTTCGCGGCTTCGCCCTCGTGAAATTCGTATTTAAATAGAAGAAAGTAAGATATCCCCCTACCGCACGGAACAATTCGGCTTGTATGAAAGCCACATCTTAGCGTAACCAGAACTGAATTTTATTTAGCCTATCCTGTGTCACGTATAGTTAGGTAGTTAAATGTGGTTGTACTAAGTTTCATCGAATTCGGATGATCGGTTTTAGATTTAGGGAGGAAAATAGATACATACAGAAAATATTACTTAAAATCGTCAATTTAGTTTTAGTATCATACATAGAGTCTACAAATGCAATATATCATAAAACAAAGTAACTTACTCCGTGACCATCCCTTACAGATTTATTATTAGTATTGATTTTATATGTATTTCTTCATTAGATAAATGCAAATCCGAAAATGAAGAGAATAATGCATACCGACCAGCAGGATTCGAACCTGGAACTCCGGCTGGAGCCGACAGCTAAGCCAGCCACCCAACAATAATTTGTTTCACAATGTTTTTTTGCACATGCATATTTCCTATTATTGACAAATCCATGAACAAATTTGGATGGATAATGCGTTCTATGCCAAAAATTCCAAGGAAATTTCGCTGACTGAAAACGAGGAATCTGCAAACAGATTCCCAAAATCAAAATAAGCGCAGCGCGCGCGGGACATCCGGGAATTATATTAATATCCGAATCATACTTTGTAATATGTACGCGGTTACCTTTGATGTCGAATATGAAAGTGTATCCTTGTAGTACCGGGGGACCGATACGCACAGCCGATAAACCGATTTTACATTAATGAAAATCCGTCGCAATAGTATCTCCGCGACGGTATTTGTGAATAACTTTGCGTCTCTTTTCTAGTCACTTAGCGACATCATTAGTTGCGAGACGAGGAATTTTCAAAGTGATGATAACCTAACGACACTTTCCATGTAACGTTTACACGAATGAATTTGTCAGCAAGTGTTTTTACTGTGCGCACACGCGTCGTTTATTAGGCTGGGTTGCATATACGTATGAGACAATATTTTCAAGATATGTGAACGTTATATTTACTTAAATGAGCTTGCTTAGAAATAACAATAACTGCGTCAAAGTGATTTAAATAGTGCTAAATAATTACTAGACTACTAAATAAATATATATTAATGTGTATATTGTATTTTATTCGTGTTATCGACTTCATATTTTTCACCACGCAATAAATTGAAATGGCACTATATAGGCTAATCAATTAATTAAACAGATCAGATTATGTTTTATACTTTAGTCATTTTGACAGGTATCATTTCTATCTACATTTACCTACCACAGTTCCGTCGCGACAATATAAATTTTCGCGATGTAAGTTTCATCAAAATGTAAAATGGTCTTATACTATCGGGGCCCCCGAACGCGCGGTAAGCAGCGCTCCCGAGGGCCCGACCCGCGGCCCGGGGCTCCGCGAACCGTGAACGTTCGCCATCGATCTGTTTAACTATGCCTTATTGAGTTATTGGGCTCTTTCAGCGTTCGTCGCTTTAAGACGATTTTATCGCAAACTCGTGTCGAGTTTGGAAACTTTGGTCTTGTGAACGTATGTTTAGTGGATGTGTCGACAACGGTGAATACATTCGAACAGGGTTGATTCTGAAACTGATTGTACTTTTTAAATACATACAATTTTTCATTTTATAATAAAAAATAACGTCTTCTACCCGACACGTAACGACGTAATCTAATCTTACAAGTTAAATTTGACGCACTTCGCGGTGTTCGATTGAGCTGAAATTTCGCATAGATACGTAAATCGGATGGCAATGCATTACAATGATGTCATAGCTGGTCTGATGATGGAGCCGGAAGGTGGCCACAGGAACTCTGTAACGAAACGACGTAATCCCATCAAGTTTGGGCTCGTTGGATTTGTCTTCACAAGTAGTCTGGTCCTAGATGACATTTTTTCCATCATACAATACTAAAAAGCAAAAAACAAACGTATAATATTTTTTTAAACAAGCTTGACATGTATCTGGCTTGGTACGTGTTAGAAATTGGTTTTATGAGTCTTTGGTTTTTATTGTGTAGATTTAGGAATTAATTACTCCTGTTTGGGCAACATGTAGGGGCTGGGATTAGTTGTTTTTCTTAGTAATAATCTTTTTTGTATAGGGTGTGGTTTAAAACCAGCGACTTCATGTAGCTCGTTAGCTATATGGAGTGACATGCTGGGCCATATCCTTTTCCAGTCATGGGGGCCGGGGGTAGTAAACTATTCTTATTTTCAAATATGTATCGTGTATGTATTTATTACATAATTTCTCTTTTATTTATATTATTTTTATTTATACTATCACGCACACTCTCTCATCATAAAAACACCCTCACACAGCCTACATACACACCACATGCACACATACATGTACACAATACAAGTACACAACACACGCATACACCCCACACATCCTCACCCTCTCTCATTCACACACGGCGCACAAACTAGAATAAGTTTTCTATTATAAATTAATTTATTAGATTTAAATAATATCATACATTAATAAGTAGATTAGATACCCGAATGTAATCAAAAGTGGTTTGACCAAGCAATGTCGCCTATGAAACAGCCTTAGAGCCAGTTTAGGCGATATCTCGCGGGCACAGTATTCGTACCATCTTCATGCATTGTTTACTATGTATCTGTAACCTATTTACATGTGCCTGACTAAACACTTTTTTGATTTGATTTTATTTTGTATCACGATGTATCACTGTACTCCTGACTGTGAAATAAACGCTTTTTTACTTTACATACTTTCTTACTGAAATGAAATGAAATATATTTATTGTTGGACAAGAGACAGTAGGTAAGTCACATTAAATAACACTTCTTACATGCTAAAAACCTAAAACTAAGCAATAAAAATAAAAAAAAGTAAAATAATAAATCTAAACAAGATTTTATATTGATAAAAAAAATTAACTTAACAGTTCAAAATAAATTTATTCCGATTAGAAACAAGCCATTTTCTCTTCTTTTTAACCCCCGACGAAAAAAACGGAGGGGTGTTATAAGTTTGACGTGTGTGTGTGTGTGTGTGTGTGTGTGTGTGTGTGTCTGTCTGTGGCATCGTAGCTCCCAAACGGATGGACCGATTTGGATGCGGTTTTTTTTATTAGGAAGCCTGTTTAATCGGGATGGTTCTTAGCTATGTTTGTAATCAAGTAATTAAGTAATTAAGTAATAAAAAAAATTATTATCTTCAAAAGTGGACCGATTTGCATGCGGTTTTTTTTAAAAAGCTTGAAATAAAAGTTAAATTACAAATTTAAAAAACCCCCGACTCTTAAAAAGTCAAAAATAATTTCCGTTTACTTACTTAAAGGAGTCGGGGGACCGCTAAGTAAATTAAATATAAAGACTCAAAAGTTGCGCGGGAATTTACTTAGCGGTCTACCGACTCCTTTAAGTAAGTAAACGGAAATTATTTTTGACTTTTTAAGAGTCGGGGGTTTTTTAAATTTGTAATTTAACTTTTTTACCATTTTCAAATAACAGCGTGCTACATTTGACAGCAGGAGAGAAAAAGAGGGTGTAACACGCTTTTATTTGAAAACTGTAAAAAAAAATTTAAATGCCTTGTTTCCAATCTGAATAAATTTATTTTTAACTTTTTAGTTCATTTTTATCAATATAAAAGCCTATTTAGTTTTTTATCGTGTAAGAAGTGTTATTTAATAATAACAGTTCTTACATGATAAAAAACTAAAACTAAGCAATAAAAATCTAAATCTAAATAGCACTTATTAATGTTACCTACCTACTGTCTCTTGTCCAACAATAAATATATTTCATTTCGTTCCCTGCCCTAAAAATTGCGTCCACTAATGTCCAAGATGGTTTATTCGCCGCAGACATGAACGAACACAGCACGTGCGTGTATAACGGGCCGGGTGATTAATTATTTGGAGATCAACAGCGAAGCCGGAGGGTAGTTATCGGGATTACAGCCGCTCGGATAACTCACCAATATTATTGATGGCTAATCACGGTGAGTGTCTATGTAGCCAGCTAGGCCTACCTGGGCCCTTCAGCCCCCTGGCTTGAGGCGCATTATAATACAACCTCGAGGCTTGTTATTTCGGTTTGGAGAACTCTTCAGATGCTTTCGGATAATTAAGTGGAATGAAATTCCAATCTCCGGTTTCAAGATTCGATCCCGCCATCAATATGTTTTGCGCAAGGAAACCAGCGTGAAAATGTTATTCGTGAAATCTTTAGTTTTTAGGGTTCCGTATCCACACCGGTTCCCTTGCCCCTTACTAGGTGGTAGGCTCAAATTGTAGCCGACTGGGTTGGTACCACCGTACTGGATGTAAGATGGCCGCATAGCAGCCTCGGTTGTGTTCTCCTCTAGTCCAGTATAGCCACTAATCCAGGGAAGTCTCTGATATGGCACCTACCTTCTCGGAGGTGATACTGGCTGGTCGGAGCATGTGCTTTAGCCCCTCCGTCTCTGCCAACCATACTGGATTACATAAAAATAACACCGGAAGCCTATTCTCGGAAGTCTGTGTGTGCACGGGTGCTGTTTGTGGAGACTGGCCTGCTACAATTGGTTGTTCCAACATGTTATATGAATGGTTATCGCATATGGAAAAGAAATATTATATTTGTGATATTTTTTTAGAAATAGTGATGACTCCTACTATGTAGGCAGCGGCAAACACTTTAGACTAAGTGGACGTAAACAAAAAGGTTCCAGCGAAGTTTCTTGCCAGTTCTTCTTTGCTGTAATAATCGAACTGGCAAAATGCTAAATGTTAAATTTGACGAATCCGAGTACTGTCTATAGATGACGAATAAAAAATTAAGATTAAAGTATGTCTGTCTGTTCGTATATCCGTCGGAGGGCTGTACATTTTGAACAGTAATATGTAGCCGGTTGAAATTTTCACAGAATATGCGTTATTGTAGCTAGCGGATATGCCAACAAACGAGCAAAAAGAAAAATAAAATAAGGGAAGTTCTTATACAATTATCATAATAAGTTTGAAGAGCGCCATCTGCCGTATGATCATTTATTTAACTAAACTAACATTTTAAATAGAAAATTATGATCAGTCACCGATAGATGGCGTAAGGCTGTCTGTATGTCTGTCTGTCTGCGATAGCTTATTTTCTTTTGGTACATAAATACAGAGTTTGGTGACTTAATTACGGACGTATAGCGTAAATGAACGAATTTCGATTGGGGGTCAATTTTGGGGTACAAATTAGAAAGTTTTTTTTTCAAGTGCATCATGTGATCTATCAATGGAGGGTTCGTTATAGGATATACAAATATGGATATTTGTTATATTATAGTCTTTATTTAAATTAAACAAAATAACCTAATACAATAAAATTAAACTAAAATTAAGAAATATGATAAAACTAAACTAAAATAACTTATAAACTAAACCTAAAAAATAAAAAAAAATTAAAATTAAAACTACCTATAAATAATATATTTCATTTAAATTTGACAGAGTCGCTGCACCGGTGCAAGTGCCAAGTACGCACGCCGCGTTACACCTCTGAATCTCAATGGCGATTCGCCGAACAAAGAAAGCTTTGGCACGGCGGTCACCAGATTTATCTACTAAAAGTTTTCCCAATTTATCCGAGAATGTTTTGGTGTCTGGCGACCACGGCCCCAAAGTTTCAACGGCGAAAGGTTGAAATTCAAAGTGGTCGCGCATAATTTAAAAATACATAAAAATATATTTAAAAAAACTAGAGCCGCCCCCCATCCAAGTACCGACAGGTGCGCTTATGATCACGAACAACAGTCGACCGAAAACTATAAAAACAAGTTTTATCATAAACACTAGCTGTGCCCGCGGCTCCGCCCGCTCTGATATTTCACTTCACTGCTAACCTCATAAGCCGGGATAGTAATAGCGTGATAGTAAGTAGCCTATAGTTGATGGGAAGAATCAAGCTATCCGTAGATTTTTTTTTTTTATAAAATCGGTTCAGTGGTTCTCGAGTTATAAGCGGACAGACAGACATACCTACATACATACATACATACATACATACAGAAAGCAGACGTTGGATTTTATTAAAGGTAAGGAAGGAAGGAAGGATAAGGATAAAGAGATCATAAAATTATTTTTTACGTAATTACAAACAAATCATGAACATATTAATCAGTACATTCTCCATAATAGACCAACAAACCAACTTAAGCGCGCTGAAATCCCAGGAGGGCGTCTAAATCGATATAGGCCTTTCAATAATTTGCCTAACTCTTAATGATTACATATGCGCCAGTCGCCCGCTGTTTGTTGTTGAACAAATTTTTTCTGATTAGTAGTGCGTAGGTGCGTAGGTAGGAAAATAGTGTTGATAACCCTACTCAATAATGTGTAGATTATAATAACAGGTGGGGCAAAAGTAATGTCATAATGTGAATTGGCTGCCCTTTTGTTAGAAATGAAAAAAATTGGGCTCTGTTTTCACGGAAAGTTTATTTGAAGGTGTAAAATTGATGGCACTAAGTTGAAACCCCCTGAGTTGATGCACATATTTTATGCTCGTTTTACGGTATTTAGATTTTTTTCCCCGCAAGTTGCTGAATTGGGTCTCGAGCATTGTTGGTCCCAACAGCGCAGTGTTGGAATCGGTATTTACGACACTAAAGTGCAGTGTTAGAAGCTGTATTGACTACACACTAAAGTGCAGTGTTTGAAACGGTATTTACTACACTACAGTGCAGTGTTGAAAGCTGTATTTACAAAACTACCAGTGCAGTGTTGAAAGCTGTATTTACCACAGGACAGTGCAGTGTTGAAAGCTGTATTTACTGAACTACAGTCCAGTGTTGGAAGCTGTATTTACTAAACTACAGTGCAGTTTAGGAAGCTGTATTTACTACACTACAGTGCAGTGTTGGAAGCGGTATTTACTAAACTACAGTGCAGTGTTGGAAGCTGTATTTACTACACTACTGTGCAGTGTTGGAAGCTGTATTTACTAAACTACAGAGCAGTGTTGAAAACTGTATTTACTAAACTACGGTGCAGTGTTGGAACCGTATTTACTACACTACCGTGCAGTATTGAAAGCTGTATTTACTAAACTACAGTGCAGTGTTGAAATCTGTATTTAGTAAACTACAGTGCAGTGTTGGAAGCTATATTTACTACACTACAGTGCAGTGTTGGAAGCGGTATTTACTACATTACAGTGCCGTGTTGGAAGCTGTATTTACTACACTACAGCGCAGTGTTTGAAGCGGTATTTACTACATTACAGTGCCGTGTTGGAAGCTGTATTTACTACACTACAGTGCAGTGTTGAAAGCTGTATTTACTGAACTACAGTCCAGTGTTGGAAGCTGTATTTACTACACTACAGTGCAGTTTTGGAAGATGTAAAGTGCAGTGTTTGAAACGGTATTTACTACACTACAGTGCAGTGTTGAAAGCTGTATTTGCAACATTACAGTGCGGTGTTGAAAGCTGTATTTACCACACTACAGTGCAGTTTAGGAAGCTGTATTTACTACACTACAGTGCAGTGTTGGAAGCGGTATTTACTAAACTACAGTCCAGTGTTGAAAGCTGTATTTACTACACTACTGTGCAGTGTTGGAAGCTGTATTTACTAAACTACAGAGCAGTGTTGAAAACTGTATTTACTAAACTACGGTGCAGTGTTGGAACCGTATTTACAACACTACAGTGCAGTGTTAAAAGCTGTATTTACTACACTACAGCGCAGTGTTTGAAGTGGTATTTACTACATTACAGTGCCGTGTTGGAAGCTATATTTACTACACTACAGCGCAGTGTTTGAAGCGGTATTTACTACATTACAGTGCTGTGTTGGAAGCTGTATTTACTACACTACAGTGCAGTGTTGGAAGCGGTATTTACTACATTACAGTGCAGTGTTGGAAGCTGTATTTACTAAACTACAGAGCAGTGTTGAAAACTGTATTTACTAAACTACGGTGCAGTGTTGGAACCGTATTTACAACACTACAGTGCAGTGTTGAAAGCTGTATTTACTAAACTACAGTGCAGTGTTGAAATCTGTATTTAGTAAACTACAGTGCAGTGTTGGAAGCGGTATTTACTACACTACAGTGCAGTGTTGGAAGCGACATTTATTACAGTACAGTGCAGTGTTGGAACCGTATTTACTCCTGTGCTCCGAGCAACTCCATCCGGAATACCTAACACCGGACAAAGTATATTTCTGTACCATAATCAAAACGAGATCAGTAGCGAGTGACTCGTCTACGTGGTCCCCCCGTCCCCCGCCCCGAGTCCCCCGGGCCCCGAGCACTCAGCTGAAGGCTGTTACATTGTGTCGACTGAGCGGCGCTCCCTCCGGCCCGCCCCGCTGCCGTCGCCTGTCCGCAGCCGATATCTTAGCACAGATAAATCTACAATACCTACATCCTCACCGAAATTAACACCAATTACTATATAGATACCATAGTGTGGCTTCAGTACTGGCGCGCCTATTCCGTCTCTCCTACTCCAATATCCGTCCGTCTGCCGGCTGCGGCGGCTTGGAAATCGGCGTTTGTCCAAGCCTCGGTAGCTCAGTGGTGCGGTCGGTCGACTGTTGTTAAGCAACCCTGAGCGCGGTCAGTACTTGGATGGGTGACCGCTCGACCGTTGGAGGCTGACCGTGGTTCGGATTCCATGTAAAACTGTAGGTCCCTTCCCTTCTCTTACTTTACTAGGTGCTAGGGTTTATCCCGCCCGGGTTGATACCACCGCACTGGTTCACCCGGTGTTATGGGCAGACATCACGCATGTTGTAGTTGATGTAGCCAATCGTGTCAGTTTCCATACAAACAATTAATAATAGATGTCGCCATAGGCATTTTTGCATCAGGCATTGCACAGCCGTTTCGACGGACGTTTCGTTCAGTACGGTGGTGCCAACCCGGCCGGGATAAACCCTACCACCTAGTAATGTAAGAACGGAAGGGACCTACAGTTTATCGTGGAATCCGAACCACGGTCAGCCTCCAACGGTCGAGCGGTCACCCATCCAAATATGGACCGCACCCACAGTTGCTTAATAACAGTCGACCGACCGCACCACTGAGCTACCGAGACTGACAACAGTATCGGCCGTTGAAGACTGACCGTGGTTCGGATTCCACGTAAAATTATAGGTCCCTTCCCTTCTTACCTTACTAGGTGGTAGGGTTCAACCCGCCGCCCGGGTTGGTACCACCGCACTGAATGAAACGTCGATCGAAACGGCTATGTAAATAGTTTGTGTTTTCCGGCCAGTTCAGTGTAGCCGGCACAACCGAAGGGAAGCACTGACATGGCACCTAGTTCACCCGGCGTTATGGGCTGACATCACGGATGTTGTAGGTGATATAGCCAATTGTGTCAGTTTCCATAAAAAAAAATATATAAAAATAAATACACAATAACATCTGATTTTCCTCAGACTGAGTTTCCCCAACATCCTAATAACTACGTTCCTGTGTAGTTTGTAATATCAGCTGTTGAGTGCTTCCGTATAGAGCTCTACCGTCCGGCTATAGTAAACTCCGCATCACGCATCAGCACTTGACAACTTTTAATTCTCAATTTAAATGCATGCCGCGGTGTAGGTGGCGCGCCTCGCTAGTCCTTACCGCGCGTATATGCTCATCCCATGTTTAGCCGGCCGCCCCCTAGAAGGCTCCCTGCGATTGAAACGCAAACGTGCAGTGCGTTTACCTCACGCGACTTACGCGCGCGAGTCTCGGATAGTCCACGTCCGCGCGTTCGAAGTTACAGTCTACGCTCGACGTTACACTAATTGTCCCGTTTCCACCTACGTCTATGACGCGAGTTGGAAGAGCTTAAGAGGTTAAGCTCATTTGAAAGTGTGTATGTAAAACGTTCACGTTTATTCCTTTGAAATAAGAGGAGGAAATGCGGAAAATTGTCAGCCTGGGATCATATGCTCGCAGCTTCGCTTCATGTGCCTTTTTGCTCACAGCTCAGGCCGCCGATAACGTAGAAATTTTCTTGCAAATTATCCCTAATTTTGGCCACATAGTGAAAGAATTGTATGGCATGTGGTATACCGATGAAAAGGGCGTAAACTAGCAAACTTTTTAAAGGAAAACGAAGCTCTCAATTGCTGTCAGTTTTTTTTATTAATTAATAAATTAAGATTGTCATATTTTTATTCGTCCTCGGGACTTTGGGAGGTCATAAGTCCTTTTCATGGTATTAACTTCATCAAATGATATTTTTCATAGAACAAGAATACATCGTAAAACCAAAGAAATTTTATTTCGTGCAGATATAATCATAAACAAAAAAATTACAAGGGGTTAAATCTGAAATTTCGGTCATTTTCAAAAATAAAGAAAAAAAAATCGTATCTCGATACCACGTGACACCTGACAAAAGGTGGCAAAGGTAAAAACTTTGCAAATTACCGCACTTACCTACATAAAAATATTATCGGTCGATGTGCCGAACATCCTGTATATACGAGTATTATTTTTTTCCCAGTCAACCATATGGACCTACAGTTTTAAATGGAATCGAATCCAATTGCTGGTTCGCTTGAAGGTGATGTAATTTTGTTCAAATCAGAAAACAAAATGCATTGTTAAACGCCGACCGGATTTTAACTTTGAATCTCTCGCCCACCCGCCGCCCTACACGCCGACGTACCCAGTTTGCGTAAACCGACTCCTCCCTACTCTCTTCTCCGTGGCTATAGACTATCCGTCCGTCGCTCATCAAAGACCGAAAAAATATGCTAAAGTAGCGAAGCTGAGCCGGCGACTGAGGTGGAAGACGGGCGGCGTATTTCCAAAGTCTACTGCGGAAGTAAGCGAAAACTTTTTTTTTTGGAACGAAGTTCCTAATCGCACGTTACACTCCAGGCACTT
Organism: Nematopogon swammerdamellus; assembly: GCA_946902875.1. Lineage (NCBI taxonomy): Eukaryota > Metazoa > Arthropoda > Insecta > Lepidoptera > Adelidae > Nematopogon > Nematopogon swammerdamellus. The sequence goes on from OX336335.1 coordinate 2,169,203, forward strand.
GGCGAATGAGAGCTAGGCCGAAAAAAAGTGTAAGACTTCGACCGTCACGACACTTTTGCTGTAGTATGCCCATTTGTGTTTACAAGCGTACCTATGTGTAATGTATATAGATATAGGTAGGTATATATTTTTTTATGGAATCCGTTGTGGGTGGCTTAATCAGAGGGGCCAAAGCACCTCCGAGAAGGTAGGTGCCATACCGGAGTCTTCCCTGAATTGATGGCTATACTGGACTAGAGGAGAACACAACCGAGGCTGCTATGCGGCCATCTTACATCAAGCATTATTTGCCATTATATCTGCCAATAACACATATTCTGTGAACATTTCAACGGGCTACCTATTACGGTTCAAGAGAAACAACGCTCGGACAGACGGACGTACAGACAGACAGACAGCGCGTAGGCTTAGTAATTAGGTCCCGTACCGGATACGGAACCCTAAAAAATTAATAAAGCATTCGCGAACTCCCGTAGTTTAGACTTTGGAAATATGCGGCCTCGCCGGGGTGGCTTCGAGTCGAGTTCCACAATCGGGATCCCCGCTCTTTATATATGAATAGGTGAGTTCTTTGTGGGCCGCCCCGGTATCTGTCGCGGTGTTCCTACGCCGCCATTGTCTCCGCGTGGAAGTTTGTCTTTGCCCAGCCTCCCTTAATGAGGGCACTCCCCGCGCGCCGCACCCCCCCTCCCCCTCGCCTTCCGATGTTTCTTTTTCTTTGTCGACGACGAGGACGTCAAATACAACAACTGGAGATTAATGAACAGCTCATATACATAAATACTTCATTATACACTCTCAACTGTTACAACTCGTCAACTTTGCCAGCCTCGGTAGTACAGGTTCAGTGGTGCGCACGGTCGAATGTCGGTCGTGATCATAAGCACACCTGGGCGCGGTCAGAAATTGGATGGGTGACCGCTCGACCGTTGGAGGCTGACTGTGGTTCGAATTCCACGTAAAACTGTAGCTCCCTTTTCTTCTTACCTTACTAGGTGGTAGGGTTTAACCCACCCGGGTCATAGAAAAAGGAAAGTAGTTTAAACTATGCCCGGGTTGTTGCCACAGCACTAAATAGTTCGTGCTTTCCTTTCAGTTCAGTGTAGCCGAAAGGAAGCACTGACATGGCACCTTGTTCACCAAGGTTTTATGGGCTGACATCACGTGGGTGTATGATGTAGCCAACCGTCAGTATCCATAAAAAAAAGTAACCAAAAATAAAATTTTCGCAACCTCTTGGTAACCACGTAACAAAACAGCGACAAATGAAGGCAAAACTACACACTAAATATTTTTTATGACAAGGCGAGTAGAGTATGTGGGACCGGTATAGAAAAATTCTCCCTCATCCACCACACCTCACCGCTAATTTACAGTCTCGTTATTGTACATTAGAGAATTGTACATCCCACAGGTCACTGCAGAATTGCGGAAGTCTGAGGAGGCATCGGGACGTGATAATATACAGTTGCTTTCACGAGTCATGCATGACCTTCATTATATAATTTAAAAATACTCACTAAATTTAATAATTAATTAATTAATAAAAATGTAAAATTGTTATGAAAAGAAAATGTGTGAATAAAGAAATAATAAATAAATGAAAAAAAGCTAAAATTCTATAACCTGTACTTATTAATCCTAATTTTTCTTAATATTGATAAAGCAATAATTTTTTTAAATCATACTCAAAATTAGCAGAAATCCCTGCTATAAATATTCATTGGTCGTCGTCGGCGCCGACGACGCTTCACGCGATTGGTTCGTCAGTCAGCGTCAGTTGAATGTACTCTGTGCTCGTCGCCTCGTTCGACTAGTAATACACTTGCGTGCAATCCACTGTCCATCTATGCTCATGACTCGTGAAAGCAACTGTACTTCACGCGCACGCGCAGTGATTTGCAGGCACTCTGCGTGTACATTCAGTCAAGTGGAGGACGCTCTCGTGCTCACCTCGTCTGATCCGGCCGATGTAATTTTTCATCGAGCCGCGTCAAGACAAAAGACGCAACACAAAAGGGGAAACATTAAACTCTACGATTAAACGCACGGTTGCTCCCGGTAATGCGTGCGGGCGGAGCGCTAAGCTTTCATCTCGTCCTAATTAATTTTATTTGGGTTAGTTCCCACCGGCCGCCCGGCTCCGCCCAGCTCGGACACAGTCACCTCGCCAGATACTGGCGAGCCTTTTATGCTGGACCCCGGAATCATAGTTCAAACAGACTAGTCAACCGTCTTCATACAAGCGCGCCGATTTCGCACTCACACAAGCGCGCGCCAGCGCACGCTGTCCGTACACAACCACTACTTACATTCTCACTTTCCTCGCTTGTAGTCAGTGATGCCCCCCCCCCCCCCCCCCCCCCGCGCTTATATTTCATTTATATATTTACTATCTCTATCTCTATCTCAATTTTTATCTCTATCTCTATCTCTATCTCTCTCTCTCTCTTTCTCTCTTTCTCTCTGGAATTGCATTTCTACCATAATGGGCTCACTACCTGTCAATTGTGTTAGTATTGTGACAGCCCTAGTGGCTCGGCGCAGCGTCGGTAGTTATTTTAAAAAATGGGCTCCAGTTACCCTACTCGTCTCCTTTTACTATGCCAGAACACATCCATTGAACCCTGAGGTCGAAGTGTCTACGAACATCCTGCCCGCCCCGCACTACGCCCGCGCCCCGGTCAACAGCCTCGTACGTTTTATTTTAGAATTGTTTTCACCCGCGGCTCCGGAACCCTTTAAAGTCGGACAACAACAAATCTGACTCCGATTCACTTCCGACCCTAACGCTCAGCCTCCTATTAAAGTTACGGTGTGATAGGTTGAGCTCGGTGGTTGAGCTGTTCGTGCTGGCGTTTTTTTTTTTAACTGAGACTGTTGGCTACAACACCTTACTACACCCTTAGTACAGCCCATAACACTAGTGAACTAGGTGCCGTGTCACTGCTTCCCTACGGTCGTGGCGGCTACACTGAACTGGACGGAAAACTCGAACTGTTTAAATAGCCGTTTCAACCGCCCTTTCATTCAGTGTGGTCGTACCAACACGGGCGGGTTAAACCCTAACACCTAGTAAGGTAAGAAGGGAAAACCTACAGTTTTACGTGGAATCCGAACCACGGACAGCTTTGACGAGCGGTCACCCATCCATCCACTGGCCGCGCCCAGGTGTGTTTATGATCCGACCGACAGCCGACCGACCATACTCATCCAGGTTAAAGGATTCGGGAAACACACTCGCCGGAAGACAGTTCCACACCCTAGCGGTGCGACAAAGAAACGATTTAGAGAACCGGGATTCTCAAAAGCCCAATGTCAAGAACAAAAGGGTGCTGAGTCTCTCTGCGACGAGTCATGCGGAGATAGGACGGGTGGCAGGGAATAAGGGATGCTAGTTCCACAGAGCAGCGCCCGTGATAGTATCTGTAAAACAGACTAAGCGAACCCAAAAATCGTCTGTGGCTCAGAGACTTCAAACCATCCGCCGCCGCTCCGCACTTTGCATCTATCTAATAATAGAAATAAATATTATAATTATGTTTTAATAAATTCAATCAAATCCCCGACGAAAAACGAGGAGTGTTATTAATTATAAGTTTAACGTGTGTGTGTGTGTGTGTGTGTGTGTGTGTGAATGTGTGTAAGGGTGTGTCTGTCTGTGCCATCGTAGCTCCCAAAGGAATGGACCGATTTGGATGCGGTTTTTTTTTAATTGGAAAGCTGATTTAACCGGGATGGTTGTTAGCTAGGTTTGTAATCAAATAATCACGTAATTAAGTAATCAAAAAATTTATTATCTTAAAAACTAAACTTACAGCCTGGGGTTTTTAAAAAAGGGGCGTGAAAAAAAACTTTCCGATAAAATTAAACTAACTTCAGATCTTCCCAAGTTGTGAGTGATTTTATTTATCACGTCATTCTCTCCTGCAGCGGGTCCATCGATCTGATTTAATGCAAGTTTGAACCTCCTCGTTGGATACTGGAGCGCTGGAGCGAAAGCGGGTGCGACGACCATAGAGCATAAATACATAAAGCAAGTGTCCTTGTTTAGCATCTGAACTGTCGTAGAGGTAAATTTTTTTTTTTTTATATTTTTACCTCTACGACTTACGATTACGACTACGATTTTAAATATGACGCTTAAACAATTTTTTATCTATTTTTAAGGTTCTTTATCCGTCGTACGGGACCCTATTACTAAGCCTACGCCGTCTGTCTGTCTGTCTGTCCATCTGTCCGAGGGCTGTATCTCTTGAACCGTAATAGGTAACCCATTGAAATTTTCACAGAATGTGTTATTATGGGCGAAATAACCAGGGAAAAATTAACAGGGGTCCCCATACAAGAAACTAAAAAGTGTATGCACGCCATCTACCGAAAAGAGTATGTAACATTTAATGAGAATGAAGAAGTTAATAATACATAGATGGCGTGAGTGGCGCTGACCATGACATGGCGATACGGAACCCTCGATGCGCGAGTTCGACTCGCACTTGGCCGGTTTTTTATTTTTCATCCTATCTCTGAAGGTGCACATAAAGAGCGCCATGTGTCTTCGGAGAAAATATAGCAGTAAATATATCCGTTCCGTTTTGTTTTCTTTTTGGGGTTCCGTACCTCACTGGAGGTAATAACGGAACCCTTATAGGATCACTTTGTTGTCCGTCTGTCTGTCTGTCTGTCTGGCTGGCTGGCTGGGTGTCTGTCTGTCTGTCAAGACCTTTTTTGAGATGTGGAACCCCAAAAAACATCACCAAAACAAACAAAAATATATGAAGATGAAGAATGTCAGCGCCGCCGCCTGATTTACCACGAACAATATGCACCTCTAACACTCTTTCCCTTCTTTGGTTCGAACCGCTCTCGAAGACTCCAAACGAAGTCTGCATTAAATAAACTTGTGAAACTGATTTATCACGCCAGCTTTTAATTCGTGTTTTCTGAATCCAATTACAATTTGTCGGTGTCTCCGGGGGCGGCAAGCTTACTGTGACTCGATTCAGTGCAGAAGCCACTCCAACAACGGGGGGGACTTGCTTGTACTCGTATGTATGTTGAATAACTAACATATTTTAAAGAATTACCTGGTACGAGGTGACATCTTTCGGAATTTTTGACATTCGAAATGACTTTTCGTTCGCTCCAGTGTAGGCTCCGATTTCACGAAAAAGTGCAATCCCCTTATATCTCGGAGAGTTGTGAAGATATGATATTCAGAAAAGACTCAAAAGACGCGTATTCATGAGAGCTCTAAGGTGCAAAAATAATTATTCGAGAAAGTCAAAAACGAAAAAAGTTGTGGCCGAAATAGGGAAAAAAAATATAAAAAAATCAGAATTTTTTATTTTGGCGCTTGATATTTTGGAAACGGAGATTAATATCAAAAATTTGAGAAAAATTCCTCTGGACTATTTAGTCAGATACAATTTGAACCTAAAACAAAGACGATCGGGATAACGGTTTGCCCTGTAGCCTAACCTTTTTGAAAAAAGTCAAAAAGTCAGAACGAAATATTTTTCAAATTCCGTAGATTCATTTCCAATGTGCTCGATAGTCGTGTGAGGCACGAAATGTGTGTTTTTTTTTTGCAACTCCACGGCACTACGTTTGCCTGTATTGCCTACTACGTTTGTACAAATTGTGTACTAAACAAGCAAAACAAGTATAAAAAACCGCTCGAGTTCAAGTCGGGCTCGCGCACCAAGGGTTCCGTACCACCACGTAATATGCCAGTTTTCTTATTATTTGTTGCTTTACTTTAGAGTTTGCACTATAATCACACTAAGTTTGACGTTTGCATGTATTACCGTTTACGTTTACGATAGAGTAAAAACAAAAAACAAAAAAAACTACTTGCATCCCTACACGCTGGACTTACCGCGGATGCGTACCAACCGATTCTGCAGATCTTTCCTCTACAGAACCGGTAAACTCTGGAACACTCTCCCTGCCCATATTATTTCCCCCTAAGTACAGTCTCGGGTCCTTCAAGAGGGCTTAAATAAGCACCTGTCTGACCTGCATGGCATTCGCAACCCCCGCATACGACCGAATGTCCACGGGCGTCGTTAGGGCACTCGGCGGCACATGTCGCGCGATTAATAAAAAACCGGCCAAGTGCGAGTTGGACTCGCTCACAGAGGTTTCCGCACCACAAAAAAAAAACATTGAAAAAAAACCGGTTTCAAAGTAGGGATCCCCCCTTAATTTTTTACTTTTTCTATTTTTTATTATTTGTTGTTATATCCGCCATAATAATACATATTCTGTGAAAATTTCAATGGGCTACCATTACGGTTCAAGAGATACAGCCCTCGGACAGACGGACGGACGGACGGACGGACGGACGGACAGACAGACGGCGTAGGCTTAGTAATAGGCTTCCGTACGGTATATGGAAACCAAAAAAAAAACATCAGCACATACCCGAGTAACAATCAACGAGGTCTTTTCGAAAACGACACCAATCCCCCCCTCCTGAACAATTCGCACGATATTAACAGATTTCGAAAACACTGCAAAGGTTAAGAGCGTGGCTAGAGCACCAGCCTCTTAATTGTGTTAACTCAACATAAGCGAGACATTACTAATTCAGGAGTTGGGGGAGGCGGCCACATGGGGCAACGTGGTCGACTCCGGCCGGCCCCCGCGCAGCGGCTCGTGGCCTGTTATCGAATGTTCACATTAGGTACTTGTACAACATTTATTAGGACCACGGAAAAGAGAGGTGGGAGGAGTCGGTTTAACCCAACTGGGTACGCATTCACCTGCTGATTGAAAGGTCGGTTGTCGTAGCGTCTGTGTAAATAATTCGTGTTTTCCGTCCAGCGGGTCTACCGGCGTTAATTGCACGCTAACTCACACAAAAATCCACGCATATTTCAACCAATGGCCGTTCCGATCATTCATTTCTCATACTCACGTCGTGTCGGCGAGTTTCTAACGCTGCCGGCCTTCAGTGCATCCGTCACGCGACCAAAGGGAATCACTGACTTATGTAGCAACTAGTTCACCAACGTGTTATGGGCTGAAATTGTGGGTGTAGTGGGTGATATGGTGTCAACCACAAACCATGTCAGGTTCCCTATAAAGAAAGAAGTAGAAAGATAATATGAATGCATATTATGTCATCGAAGCGGGCATGGTATTGCGTCAGGTGCGTCGGCGGCGGAGTGGTCACGCGCACTTGCGAAGTCGCGCCTTCCCCCGCTACTCCCCGCACACTAGCTTATATATAACACTTAATTAATTATTTGTTTTGTTCCAATCGAATTCTTGCAAATTTTCATTTTATTTTATACTAGCTGTGCCCGCGGCTCCGCCCGCTCTCATATTTAACTTCACTGCTTACCTCATAAGCCATTTAGCGTGATAGTAAGTAGCCTATAGTTGATGGGAAGTATCAAGCTATCCGTAGATTTTTTTTTATTAAATTCGGTTCAGTAATTCTCGAGTTATAAGCGGACAGACAGACATACATACACTCAGACATAAAGCAGACGTTGGATTTTATTATAGGTAAGGTTATGGATAATTGTATTACGTTGACAATGTTTTTTTAATATTATTATTTGTTTTAATGCCTATTGACATTTTTTATTGATTTTTGTTTAAGTTCTTCAGGTGAACTTGTATGTAAATGAGATAAATTTATTTCACTAACAGAATGTTTCAACGATTACAACATTCATTTCAACAGGAAATGCTCGTAGTTTCACTTATTTTGAATGTAATTTAACAGAAATTAAAACTAGCGATAACTTCTCCCACCTATCCTCTCCGTGGACGACGGACCTCGCCCTCTCCGCCGCGACGCGCCCGCAACACTCTACCAACACTCTCTACACCAATAGTAAATTTATATGAAGGCATATCGGGGAAGTGGTCGACGTAATAGGAGCTGGGCAGACATTGTGACACAGTCTGTTAGCAACAGATTTGCAATAAGAAACAATTTGATACTAAGAATAGTTTTGAAAAACTACTATTTAATAATCTACTGTACAGACATATACATTTTTTTTTATTTATTTATTTATTAATTTAAAAAAACACAGAGTACATAGCATTGGCATCCTGCACTAGATAATCTGTCTTGCAGGAGTGCATTCTTTAACAAATTATAATAATATACATTAGATCCAAAAATCATAAACATGCGCTCATTAAAATTATCATGCAATTAGTTATTATATTAAAAAATAATGTAACACAAACAATTTAAAAAATGAAAAGGTAATGATTATTCCCATCTGATATAAAAAAAAAGAATACATTTAAAAAAAATTATATAACTACGTAAATTTCTTAAATTCTAAATTTAAAATCTAAACATTGTGTAATCATTTCAAATATACAGTTGTGTAGAATTATTAAAATAAAAATAAAAATAAAATATAATAATAAAAACAATCAATTTAAAATTTGATAATAAATAAATAAAAAATGTCACGAACAATTTATAATTTGATTTTAAATTAATTCATTGCAGAAATATAAAATGAATAAAAAATAGCATACAGAATAGTAGAATAGCAAACATAGCGGACAGACGCATAATAAAAAGAATCTCGCTTGAAATCAATGAAAATGAAACCAACGTTTCAGTCCTGTAAGGCTTGCAAAGATAGCTGGACGCATAAACTGTTTGAAATAACTAAATCGAGCTGATTCACATAATACGTAATTAATATCTGTTAAAAAATAGTCATAAATTTAATTTGAAAATACTAAATTGTAAATTTGGTTGTTGTTATTTTATTTTAATGTGTGACCGATTGTGATTTGACGAACATTTGATAGTTCTCTAAATTATGTACATAATTTCTTAGAATGTTAAATTAAATACAACAATTTAATTTAACGTGACTGTTGTGTACCCACATAATCTAAACGAACTGTTGACGAGTAATGTAAATGACCAACATGTACCTAATCATGATTTTTTAACGTGTGTGAAATTTTACATTATGATAAATAAATACAATACAATACAATCCTTACCTATAATAAAATCCAACGTCTGCTTTCTGTCTGAGTGTCTGAGTGTCTGAATGTCTGAGTGTATGTCTGTCCGCTTATAACTCGAGAACCACTCAACCGATTTTAATAAAACAAAATTATACGGATAGCTTGATTCTTCCCATCAACTATAGGCTACTTATTATCACGCTAAATAGCTTATGAGGTTAGCAGTGAAGTGAAATATGAGAGCGGGCGGAGCCGCGGGCACAGCTTGTAATACATAAAAGATGAAAAATAATAATTATTGTGAATTCGGAATGCAATCTGGGTTTTTATATTAGCGTGGTTGTGGCAGAGTGCTCATGAGGCTGGGCTATACGTTTGGCCCGAAACCTCGAGCCACATAGCTCGGAGATCACCGTGAGTAAAGCCAAGAAATGTTGTAACAAAAACAACCGATCATTGTAAAACCAGTGAGCCGAGACGTTCCTGTCAGCTGTCAAATAAACAAATATGTCATCCCGCCTCCGCGGTCTTCGCCACCACCTAATATGCCATAATTCGATCATAGTTTTTGAGCGCATGCGATCGAATGTCCATGGGCGTCGCTAGACACCTTATGGGTGGCTAGGCGCCACATGTCGCGCTAACTATAAAAAAAAATCAACTATACTGAAAATCCATTCTTGAATTTCGAATGTGTCACCCTATAAGCACTTCGTATTTTACCTGAAAGTGGAGAGTTCAAAATTCGTCGTAAAAAAAATCATAGGCGGGGGTGCCGACGACGACGCCAACATTATAAGACGGAGAACCAGGACATGACACACCATACATGAAGTAAGGTGTAAGAAGCAAGCACATCTACATAATCAATACAATATTGAGGCAATCGTCGCGGCGCGGCGACGACGCCTCCTCAGCGATGACGACGTTTCCGCTGCGACGCCTCCGCGCAGCGGTCGCCGGTTCTCGACTTAGAAATAAGCCAGCTGAAATATGAAGCCAATATCGCTTTAAAAATGCATTTAAATCAATATTCGATTACTCTCGTTTCGAAAAGGAGCATAGTATGTGTTGAATGCACAGATCAGACAATGTTTGTTCGATCGCCAACTGCTACCAGCAGCCAGGGTTGCAAGGTGGTCCAGATAAATAACGTGGACATTTTTAACCGACTTCAAAAAAGGAGGAGGTTCTATGTTCGGCTGTATGTATTTTTTTATATGTATGTTCAGCAATATCTTCCCCAATTGTGAACCGATTTCGATGATTCTTTTTGTGTTCTTTTTGTGTTGTGTTTTGGATGGCTAGACTGAACTAGCTCCAAGGTGGTCCCATTTTTTTTTTTGGTCAAGATCGGATTGGATAGCGAGGCGGAATCGCGAGGCCGAAGGCCGAGCGATTCCGCCGAGTACATTAATAGCAAATAAAAACATTAATAGCAATTAAAAAAATATAAAAACCGCCTTCAAAAATGTATGAAATAAAAAAATAAAAATCGAACCCTAGAGTTGAAGGCGGTGGTGCTAAAGCAAGCAAAAATAACCGACCGCCTTCAACTCTAGGGTTCGATTTTTATTTTTTTATTTCATACATTTTTGAAGGCGGTTTTTTTCACCAAAGTATTTTGCGGAGTAGTATTTTTTTTTTCGAAAAAATATGTAAAAAAAATTTGAGGATTCTTTTATTAAATTCACTGTGGGATGGGATTATCACCTTCTGCTTCAGCTTCTGCTGCTGCAACTGCTTTCAACAATTTGAACAATCGCTTGAGTGTGCGCGCTGAAATTCAAAAAAAAGGACCCTTCATAGTTCACGTTGCTTATATTGTTTACCGTGGACAGAACATCGAAAACATGGACTTGTCAGCCTCGATAGCTCAGTGGTGCAGACAGTCAACTGTCGCTATTGAATGTTAAGCAACGCTGGGTGCGGTCAGTACTTGGATGGGTGACCGCTGACCGTTTGAGGCTGACCGAGGTTCGGATTCCTCGTAAAACTGTAGGTCCCTTCCCTCCTAATCTTACTTGGTGGTAGGGTTTAACCCGCCCGGGTTGGTACCACCGCACTGAATGAAACGTCGGTCAAAACGGCTATGTAAATAATTTGTGTTTTCCGACCAGTTCAGTGTAGCCGGCACGATCAAAGGGGGAAGCACTGACATGGCACCTAGTTCACCCGGTGTTATGGGCTGACATCACGGACGTTGTGGGTGATGTAGCCAACCGTGTCAGTTTCCATAAAAAAAAAATGGACTGTCCACGGTAACCGTGGACACCAGACCTGGCAACCCTGTCAGCAGCTACGGTTGAAAGCACCACCGTACTGGATGTAAGATGGCCGCATAGCAGCCTCGGTTGTGTTCTCCTCTAGTCCAGTATAGCCAGCAATCCAGGGAAGTCTTCAGTATGGCACCTACCTTCTCGGAGGTGATATTGGCTGATCGGAGCATGTGCTTTGGCCCCTCCGAGTCAGCTACCCACACCGGATTACATGAATAAAAACTACGTACGTAATGTAGTGTTTAATCAGCGGGACAGACTGGACCCTCAACACCTGGACCTACCCACCAAAAGACTAACAGCAAACGTAACGTCGGCACATTCCGAGCTTTCAATAAATTCCTTCCCTAGCCCTCTACTAGGTAGTAGGTAGGTAGGCTCAAATTTTAGCCGACTGGGCTGGAACCAGCGTCCTGGAAGAAAGGTGGCATTGCAGCCTCAGCCGTGTTCTCTTCTAGTCCAGTATAGCCAGTAATCCAAAGGGAAGTCCGGTAGGATACCTATCGGAGGTAATATTGGCTGGTCAGAAGATGTGTCTGATATGGCCCCTCTGACTCAGCAACACATTTCAGAGTATATAATAAAAAATATCTATGTAAAATACTTCTGTTTTGTATTAAATTCATGACCACGTTATGTTTTAATTTGCGTCAGTTGCTCAGCGCTAGTTACTCTGCACCAGTTGCTTTGCTTCAGTTCAATTGTACCACTTGCTCTGCGTCAGTGGCTCTTCGCCAGTTTTGTTCCAGTCGTTTGGAGCCAGTTACCGTGCACGAAGCAACTGATGCAGGGCTACTGACCCTGCATCCGTTGCTTTGCTTTAGTTGATTTGCACTACTTTTCATTTCATTTCATTTCATTTCATTTCATTTCATTTCATTTCATTTCATTTCATTTCATTTCATTTCATTTCATTTCATTTCATTTCATTTCATTTCATTTCATTTCATTTCATTTCATTTCAAGTTTATTTGTTCCAGTTGCTTGGCGCCAATGACCATGCGCCACTTACTTTTTACCACATGATTAGTGTCAGATGTTCCGCGCCAGTTTCTCTACGTTTAGGTTTCTTCGGCAGTTGCTTTGCACCAGTTTGTTTGTACCAGTTTCTTAGCGCCAGTTGCTTGGCGTCATATGCTCTGCACCAGTTGCTCTGCCCCAGTTACTCTGGATCAGTTGATCTGTGCCAGTTGTTCGGCGTTTACCAGCTGCATACGTTTTTGCCATAATATCTCTAGTTATGAATCCACTGTTCAAATGGCGCGAAGATGGGATATTACCAGCAACGGTGCGGTGCATGAGGAGTTTGAACGGAATTCATCTACTTATCTATTCAAAACATCGCAGTAAATTTCCTTCTCTGGACGAACAGGCGTACGGAACTCGCTCCAGTGCAGACTTAGTGCTGTGCAATCAAAGCGGTCTGCGGTGTGTATTCAAAGGAACTTTGGACACATGACAAGTGCATCTTAGAGCATTATGTATGACAGCTAATGTTTTTAAGTTTACACTGTTATTAATTATATTCATTTTTAAGTTTCCGGATTAACAGTCAAACGTTTGACGTCTGGCACAACGGACACCAGACCTCGGCTCCAGGAACTCCCGCAGTTCCTGATGAAGCCCGTGATGTAGCGGGCGAAACGTCGACTTATGTAAGTCTTTAAACCTACTGTTAATCCGGAAACTTAAAAATGAACATTATGACAGCGTTCATCAGGCAATCCGAAAATCCGATGAAGGAAAACATCGTGATATAAATAATATCACGATGTTTTCCTTCATCGTGATTTACATACATACATATTTATTCATGATCCACAGACAGTACACTGCACACGGATTCGTCATATTTTTAAACAAATAACATTTAGCATTTTGCCAATTCGATTATCACAGCGAAGAAGTAGTGACAAGAAACTTCGCTGGATTCTTTTTTTTATGGCCATTTAGTCTATGCGTAGATTTACAAAAGTGTTTGCCACTGCCTACATAGTTAGGTACTAGTTATCATAAGTAATACATATTAAAATTCGTTTTTTTTTACCTAGTTATATAACGGAGAAAACGAGAAAATAAGCACTTCGATGTTTATTTCAATATATAGCTTATATCACTTTCAAGATAATTCCGCTATTTAGATCGCAGAATTCCCAGATAATTTTGTTGCAAAATCACATCGCCTGGAAATTGCTAGGAGCCCTTCTCCTCCCCCCTCCCCGCTCCTATTCGCCCGCGCGACGAGTCTATTTATGCGGAGGCACTCGCCTCGCCTGGCGCGGCACCCGCCCGCCTCACAGACTAGTCTCACAGGCTCATCGGCGATCTCTGCTATACCTACACTATTCGTATGTATGTACACACTAGTGTTGCAACGGATATCCGGTTACTATCAGGTATCCAGCCTATCCGGTCATTTTTTTTTTCTGTCCGGTATCCGGTCGGATAGTTGACAGTATCCGGCCGGATACCGGATAGAGAAATATTTGTTTAAAAATATTAAAATACTGATTTACAAAAAGAAAACTGTTTATTCATTCATTCATAACATTAAATTAATTATTTACGTACGAAAGTAGGTACAAACAAACTTAAGGTTAATTATACATAAATAACTAGTGGAAAAATTATGGTGAATGAATACAAGTTTCAAGTACGCAGCGCACGCTTCGCTGTTCTGTGTTGTATTTCTATGTATGTATGTAAGTAATGCATGCGGTGCCTTGCAAAATTTGTTTGTAGGCTATTGGTTAGTATTAAATAAATAAAACAGTGGCATTCTTCAAGATCAAAGGACTGCACCTTCTGTACGCTAGCTATGACGCTAGTCAGTCAGTACTATTTCAAATTCTGGGACCTTGTTAATATTTATTTATATTCTATCTAATCTAATCTAACTAAACCTAGACCTACGTCTGGCCGGATATCCGGCGGCCGGAAATCCGGCTATCCGGCCTGCGCACGGGCCAGATATCCGGTATCCGGCCAATCCACTATCCGTTGCAACACTAGTACACACTAACTAGTTGTACGTTTGTCTCGTTTCGAATATGCGATTGAAGCCATAAAACGTGTGAGCGCATCTCTCGCTTGCACTTATCAACTTTACGGCGCGATCGCCGTAAGCGATCGTAAGTGCGAGCGAGAGGGTGCGCTAATGTTTAATCGTGCGTGAATATAGGAGTAAATCAACGCTGCAGTTCTCTTACTCAAAGGAACCTCCCGGAGTAAATGGACACTTTTTTTTTATTTGCTCGTTATTTCAAATACATAGGTTCCTTTTCTTGTGTGCTGCAGACTTCTTGTACCTATAGGTGAGAATGGAACAAATGTTGAAATAATGTTTTTATTTTATTTTTAGGATTCCGTACCTCAAAAGAGGAAAAAAAACTCGGAACCCTTATAAAATCACTCTTGCGTCTGTCTATCTATCACATCTTATTTTCTCCGACCATATACAGAGTTTGATGAAACTATCACTGACGTAAATTGTAAATGAATTAATTTCGATTTTGAAGAACAAATTAGAAAGTAAAAAAAATTGTTTTAAATGCATACTGACATATAAATGAAAAGGGCTCGTTATAGGTAAAACTAATATACACGGTGTTGCTACCCCAAACGTAAAACCCGAAAGAGGGCGTGATTCTGTACATGAAATAGAACAACTTTTGTTCTACGGCTTTTTAAATTGAAGAAAAAAAAAATTTTTTTCTCCATTCATTTTGAGAATAGGTAATTAAAATTTGTATGGAAAAAAAAATTTTTTTCGCCACAGAAGATGTTTCGTTTCACATATAAGAATAACCCCCTTATGTCAGTTAAATATATTACGGGGGCAACTGAAACACCGTGTATATTTTTTTATAATTTTAAAGTGCATAGTTTTAAAGATATTAAAGAAAACATACAAAAATCGAGAATACCCAGCCCCTTCCCCCCCCCCCCCCCCCCCATTATCTTAAAATAAAAAATTTCGAAAAAAAATATTGGATATAGCCTCTGTCATAGTTTACAGGAAAACTTAAACGTAAATCTTAAGTCATAAAGTTGTTACGGAAACGCAATGGTACGGAAGCCTCTACACTCGAGTTGACTCGCACTTGCCTAAATTTTTAAAATGAAATGAAATGAAATGAATTTCAATGAAATGAAATGAAAAATATTTATTATCACATGAAATCGTACAGTGCAATAACCGAGTCTTCTGCACTAGAACAATTCTGTCTCGCAGAAAGACTTTTTTGTAAACATAATTAATTGTACTTCATTCTGCGCTCACTAGTAATACATTTTATAGGAGGAGCAACACGGCACGGAGCACCATCCACCCACTATTAAGTGTTAACGGGGTGTCTACGAATATTCGCATCGCGGAGGTTGCAAATGCTTAGCTGGCCTGACAGGTGCCCATTTACAACCCCCTTGAAGGAGAGTTATTTTTATTAAATTTCAATAGTTATATACATAAACACATAGCTTCACGCCTGTTTCCCAGTGGGGTAGGCAGAGACAACGGTTCTCCGCGTGCCACGATCCTGACACACTTCTGCCGCCTCTTCCACTCTCATAATGTTCTTCACACACGCTCGTCGGTTACGGGTACTACGCACTTGACTCTTTTCTTTTTGAGAACATGCCCGATCTGTACCCTTATCACGAGATTTAACCTACACCGCGTACTACGCTACGTCGTGTTCTCCGCATCATTTTGTATGGAGAAACGAAGTTCGCAAATCTATCACTAGAGGCGCTGCTCCGTTTCTCCACAAAATGTTGCGTAGCGTAGTACGCGGTGTAGGTTAAATCTCTTGATAAGGGTACTGGTCCAGGTGCGTGCGTCTACGGCGACCCTTCCTGACTCTTCCACTCACATTCGCCCCATGAATGCCTTCCTTTAGTCTCCTATCATCCATTCTTCCAACATGACCGAACCATCGAAGCGGTCCTTTCTCAATCCATGTCACTATATCTTCTTTATAACACAATGTTCTCGCAATACACTATTTCTCAATCTATGGACACCACCTCCAACGCACGCTACACATGAAAGCAGGATAAATGCCACAACATTTATCCTGCTTTCATGCTTCGTCTGCCCTGCCATGCCCAACTTTCACTCAAGCACATCAGTGTTCCACATGGTTCACATGGAGTGTTCAACACTCCACCATGGATAGCCAAGCGTGCCTTAATGGACATAATTTGGCTGCTTACAATAGCTGTTTCGCTCATAATCGCAGATTGCCAGGAGGACTGGAGGAAAATTGGAGAGGCGTATTTCCAGCAATGGACGCATACACACGCTGACTGACTAAATATCTGTTTAAAAGCGAAGCAGTAATAATAGGAAACAAATGCATTGCTACGAACTCTGCTGTTCAGTCAGAGAAACACGAGCACCAACTGGTCACTTATTTCTGAAAACCAACTGATAACTCCATCGAAAACGATAAATAGTGACTGACTGCGGTCAGCACATGTATTACTGAAATTACCGCGTTATCTCTTCATCTAATGTTCACGTGTGTGTGATTCGTTTGGGCTGAACGAACGCTCTGCTATCGACTAACTTGTGTACAGATAGTTACTAGTACTAGAAAAAGAAAAATTCCTGAAAAAGTATGCTATCGACCGCAGGAGCTTATAAGCTTCTTTCATAAGACAGCAGCTTTACAAGCCGTAACGTCAGTGGCAAAGAAAGTGTGTGTTCATCATGCCTAAATGCTGTTTTAGGCATCGTAACAGCTCAGATCGAAACAAGTAAAAGAAATAATTTTGCAGGTTTTTTGTTAATTAAAATTAGTAAAAAATGTGAAAAATAATTGAATCGCTGATTGTTCAAAGGGGGCTAATGATACACTTTTGGCCGAATTGACTTTTTTATCGATTCGGGCTCTTGAACAGCAGCTCCATCGATGAGTCTAAAAAGGGAACGAATTATTATGTTGTATAGAAAATTAATGGATATAAAAAAAACATTATAACATATAAAATAATCACTAAACACACTAACTTAGATATGAACAAATAAATTTTTAATATATGTGACTATGTTAGAAATAAAACATTTTTTTTTAAATATCTCGGAAAGTTGAAAATGTAACGTAAATGTGAGGTACCCCTTACTGAATCAGCGATTCAATTTGATAAAACAGATTTTTCTATTTGTAATTAGTGTAAAGAGCGGACGAGAAAGAATAAAGTTGTATTTTATGCAAGTGTGACAATGACAAACGGTATTGTTTATTACGAATTTTAAACAATACCGTTTACGAAGATTTTCATCACGTCGTCTTCAGGAGAATACATACAGTCGACCAGGGGTTGGTTAGATAAGTTTATATATCAGTGGAGTTCACAATGACTGTTGGTTGTGTTGTAGGACTCATCTTATAGTCTAATAGCTGTGCCTGCGGCTCCGCCCGCTCTCATATTTGACTTCTCTGCTAACCTCATAAGCAATTTAGCGTAATAATAAGTAGCCTATAGTTGATGGGAAGAATCAAGCTATCCGTAGATTTTTTTTTTATTAAAATCGGTTCAGTGGTTCTCTAATTATAAGCGGACAGACAGACAGAAACCAGACGTTGGATTTTATTAAAGGTAAGGAAGGAAGGAAGGAAAGATATGTCCGCAAATGTGCTAGTGAGGAGGGTCAGCGCATGGGATGGGATTACTATTAGAATGCATTCGTGACAAGCACACTTTTTTATCGACAGGTTACACGTTTTATCGTATTTGACCACTCTTTGTGTTTAGTTCGGTGCTATCGAATACGAAAATCAAATTAGATGCATACAGGTTGTATTTACGGTCTATAATATTTCAACTGGGAAATTACTGTTTATGTTATATATAACTTGTAACTATGTAGCTATGCAATGTACCCACTTTGAAACTGTTTTACTGAATTCAGCGTCAATAAAAGGCATTCGTCATTTTCTTCATGTATCTTATACCTAGGTAGATATCTTTATTTAATCTCATTTTAGTTTTTATTTGTAACAGTTTAAGTTTATCAAGTTTAGTCTAATTCTATTTTAGTTTAATTCTAGTTTAGTTAATTTATTAAAATTTACGTTTTCATAGAAACTAAATCGTGAATTTGATGTAAAAAACCGGCCAATTGTGAGTCGAACCCGCACCGTTTCTTGTATGGCAGTTTCAAGCAGCCAACGCACAGCTCGGTAGAGTAGAGACGAAAGAAGCTTGTGGGAGTAGTTACGTACCGAAATTTACATTCACCTACGCGTTAACACTTTTTCTCCATTTACTCGCTCCTAACATAAACATTGCCGAGTGATATACGCTTCGGTTTTACTTGATAATAAAATAACATTAAAAACTCCAGCGACTAAATAATAAAATGTTTTATCGTCAACTTTTCACTCTTTTGTTTTATTTGCACAAAAAATAAGTAAATAAGTAGAAAGTTTGAGTGAAATGAAGTAGAAAAACAACGTTGTCGTGAATAGAAGTGGACATATATGTCATTATTTTAAAGTATGGTGCGTAACGAGGCAATCCGCCGGCGCACCAAAGTAGTCGATATTGGACACCGGGTGGCTAAGCTCAACTGGCAGTGGGCTGGGCACGTCAGCCGAAGAGTTCTTGTAGTAACCGACCGTTGAAGTAACCGTGTCCTACACTGAACTGGACGGAAAACGCGAACTATTTACATAGCCGTTTCGACCGACGCGACGTTTCTACAGTGTGGTGGTATCAATCCGGGCGGGATAAACCATACCACCTAGTGACGTAAGAAGGGAAGAGACCTACACAGTTTAACGTGGAATCCGAACCACGGTCAGCGTTCAACGGTCGTTAATAACATTCGACCGACCGCACCACTGAGCTACCGAGGCTGACAAAATCTATACTTTTTGTGTGTGTTTGGTGTTTTGTGCGGATTAGGAAACGGCTTCATTAAAACTGCATTTGCATGAAATACGACAAAGAACTTCCATCCAGATTCAACAAGAGGCGAACCCTACAGCGCTCGCGGCGGGTCTCGCAGGCCGCCCGCGCCGCCGGGTCTCGGCGACCGCGCTGTCGTCGTGGACCTCCGATAATTAATTAACACGACGACGACGCCAACTCTCGGCCGCTCAGAATTAATTACCCCCTTTTGCTCGCCTCCCCTCAACACGCCCCGGTCGGTCGGTCGGTCGGTATCGCCCCGCCGCGCCGCCGGTACCCCGACCCGCCTGATGGATACCCCTTACCATGCTGGGGTCGTCCCTCATCCAGACCACAGATCCCGCCAGACATATTGCTTCAGCCGCGTTCAGGATATTACTCACTGCGAGAACACTAGTGCGAATTATGTGATAAAACTAGCTCCTTAATAAAGTACTACTCATAATAAGTGGCATGTACGATGCGAGCGTGAGTATGAAGCCAGTAATTTTTTATCGCATCGTATAGACACCGAAACCCACAAATTAATCGCACGTAATCATCTATTATTTACCAAAGACCATAGCAAACTACTAGATAGTAGATAGACGCGGTGCTCGATAAGTATTTTCTCGGCAAACATGCTCCCAAAACTCCGGCATCACCTCTCCCTTGCTTGCAATACCGACAATGCTCGTAGAGCGAAGAAAGACGGCGAGAAAACGATTTGTCTCTTTTTAACACATTGTCGCCTTTTTTTATGTAATCCAGTATGAGTGGCTGAGTCGGAGGGACCAAAGCACATGCTCCGACCAGCCAATATCACCTCTGAGAAGGTAGGTGTCTTACCAGAGACTTCCCTGGATTGCTGGCTATCCTGGCCCAGAGGAGAACACAACCGTGGCTGCTATGCGGCCATCTTACATCCAGTACGGTGGTACAAACCCAGTCTTCTACAATTTGAGCTTACCACCTAGTAAGGGGTAAGGGAAGGGACCTACAGTTTATACCGGTTCCGAACGGTGAAACAGCAGGTGTAGGTATGCACGTAATTTTTTTTTTTTGTCAGAAAACTCATTGGTACACGCCGAGCGGATTCGAACCACGGACCTCTCGCATGAGCAGCCGATGCCCAAACCACTCGGCCACCCGCCTTATGCATCGTTTCCTCTTACCGCTCGCTTGTGCGAGCTAGGCCAATCATATTCCTTTATAAGTTCATATTCCTTTTGGCGGAGCCAGCTAAGAGCCTCAGCACCGCGTCTATCTAGTTTGCTACGGTCTTTGTTATTCACAGAGATTCGACGAGTGACTTCCCGTAGATCTCTAGGTAGGACCTTTCCATTTACCTAACTAGGTGTTATGGTATAACACGACCGGATTGATACCGTCGCACTGAATCGTGTGAATATGTAAATGGTTCGTGTTTTCCGTCCTTGAGTTTCAATTTGAATTTGAAAACTAGCTGTATGATTTTAAAGCATTTAAATTTACAATAAAATGTAGAGAAATAGAAATAGAAAATGCTTTATTGCTCCAATAACATTCAACGGTAATAGTACATTAGAAAATTTACATAAGGTGCAAAGGCGGGCTTAACAAAGCCCTAACAGAGATTTCGTACAGTCAACCTTTGGATGTTGAGATTTATATAGTGGAATATAAGTAGATAGTAGTAGCAAAAGAGTATTGTAATGTATTTAATGTTCTGAAAATTTGTGTTCCTCCACACAATGTCAATAATATTGCGTCTGTATATCGTTGTGAACGTGGGGCTTGATCGGGTGCGGAACGAGCCACAACTTTTTGTCACACCTTGCTGTCTAGCAACTAGCAAGGTCCACGCGAGCAGCGGATCCCGCCGCCTCCGCGCCGCTTCCGTCCGACTTTGGGGTGCTTGCGGTCCTCGAATGCGAGTAAATAGCTGACGGTTCAACGCCCCGACGACTGTGAGTGCGGCCGCGGGGTTACAGATTTGGGCGAAATTGGAGTAAGACGTTTTGTGCTCCAAACTGTAGGTAAGAAAGAGGTCATCTTACATACCGGGAACCGGGAAATTGTGGAACGCACTCCCTGCTCATAATATATTTCCCCCCACATGTACAGCCTGGGGTTTTTCAAAAACGGCGTGAAAAGGCTCCTGTCAGGCCGGCATGGCATTCGCAATCCCCGTGCATCACAGGATGTCAATGGGCGTCGTAAGTCACGTAAGACTCGTAAGTGAAGCGATGCCACATGCCGCGCTTTCCATAAAAAAAAATACCCGGCTGGCGGGCAGGATTTAACCAGTCCAGACTTGAATGGAGGTCGATTTTCCGCCCAGTTCAGTGTAGCCGGTACGACCAAAGAGAAGCATGCTTATCAAAGTTACTTATTAACCAAATAATGATTATTTATAGAAAACTAGTTTTAGGGTTCCGTATCCCGTACGGGACCCTATTACTAAGTCTACGCCGTCTGTCTGTCTGTCTGTCCGTCCGTCTGTCCGAAGGCTGTATCTCTTGAACCGTAATAGGTAGCCCGTTGACCGTTACCAATTTTCACAGAATATGTGTTATTGTGGCCGATATAACAACAAATAATAAAAAATAAGAAAAAGTATAAAATTAAGGGGGTTCCCATAGAAGAAACCAAAAAGTGTATGCGCGCGCGCCATCTACCGAATAGAGTGTGAACATTTTAACTAATCATGACATTTAACTAATATGTAGCATTTCATAAAACACGCCATAGATGGCGTGAGTGGCGCTGTCCATGACATGGCGATACGGAACCCTCCTCGGTGCGCGAGTTCGACTCGCACTTGGCCGGTTTTTTATGGAAACCGACACGGTTCGCTAGATCACTACTAATAATGCATGATGTCGGCCCATAACATATTGGTGAACTAGTGAGGTAAGAAGCGAGGTGAGAAGGGACCTAGAGTTAACGTGGAATCCGAAACACGGTCAGCCTTAAACGGTTAAGTGGTCAGTCATCCAAGTATACTGACCGCGCCCAGGTGTGCCTATTAAATTTGAAAAACAATAAAACTCTATGTTTGATCGAGACCAATCCCTTTCAGACACAACTGAATGATAAATTCAGTCCAATTGTAGCACTTCATTGTGTAGATAGGGGAAACATGGCCTAACGAGTTCGTTTGATCCGTTTGACTTTACAGCTAGCTAGGTGGTTAGGGGGTTAGGGGGACGGGCGCGTCTCTGTATGAGTGGGGCAGAGGTGCGTTTTCAAAATTACATATATGGGGTGTTTCCATGTTAACTGCTAATATAAAATACATTTTCAACATTAGTTTTGAGAAATTTAACAAAACATGTCCAAAGTCCAAACAATCAAAACGCGCCACTAGGTACCTAATGAATATGACATCACTTCTTATATTGATAGGTGGTAGGGCCACCCGGGTTGGTACCACCGCACTGAATGAAAGGTCGGTCGAAACGGCCATGTAAATAGTTTTCCGTCCAGTTCAGTGTAGCCGGCACGACCGAAGGGAAGGACTGACGTGGCACCAAGTTCACCCGGTGTTATGGGCTGACATCACGGATATTGTAGGTAGATCCATAAAAACAAATATTATATACCTACATACAAGAACCGGTGCACGCTAATTAGGGTCACGCCGTCTATAGTATAGACGCGTGCGGCGCCGTCCATAGTATAGTGCGTTCCAAATAGCGAGCTCCTAGCGAGACTCATTTGTGTGCGCCCGTCGATCATTGGTATAGAGTCTATACCAATGATCGACGGGCGCACACAAATAAGTCTCGCGCTAGGAGCTCGCTATTTGGAACGCACTATAGGTTCATGCTGTATATAAGTCATCCCGCTAGCTTCTACTCGGGTTTTGTGTTCTCTGAGCGTAGGCGTAGGGTCCGCTAGCTTCTACTCGGGTTTTGTGTTCTCTGAGCGTAGGCGTAGGTTTTATCCCGCCCGCGTTGATACCACCGGCACCGCACTGAATGAAACGTCGCTCGAAACGTCTATGTAAATAGATCGTGTTTTCCGCCCAGTTCAGTGTAGCCGACATGAAATCAAGGGAAGCATTGACATTGCACCTAGTTCACCCGGGTTTATGGGCTGACATCAAGGATGTTGTAGGTGATGTAGCCAACCGTGTCAGTTTTCATAAAAAGGGGCGGGGCGGGGTGGGGTCGGTATGTTCCGGAACCGCGGAAGTTATAAAACCTTTCATCAGATTATGCAAGCTAGATATCGCCGTCGAATGTAGAAGTCGATAGCTCCTTTATGGCGGCGACCTTTCTTCCGCGGGCGCCAACGCTAATAAACCAGCGATAGTTTTCATTTTTTCCGTTTCCCGGCTTTTATGCCTCTGACAGGGTGAAAGAGTGAGCGGCGATTGGCGGAGGAAGGGGCACTACGCCACAGTGATGTGTGCCTACAGCATTCAGTCAGTCAGTCAGCGTGTTTGCGTCCACTGCTGGGCGTACGCCTCTCAAATTTTCCTCCAGTCCTCCCGGCCTTCGGCGGCACGGGAACCGCTGCTTTCCGCTGACGTACTTTTTGTCGTCGTCCAATCTGGCGGATGGTCTTCCCAAACTCCGTTTTCCTGTTCTCGGCCGCCGCCAGTGTAAAAAACTAACCCGATATGATACCTCTAGCTAATCTTTTGTCTTAATTATATTAAGAAATAAAGAAAGAAAGAAAGAAAAATATATTTATTCACTATACATTGACAGCACAACACAATAATGAATCGGAAACCGCTCAGCTGAGACGCAGTTGGACTGCGCGTTGATTTTCAGCGGCTGCCGTGTTACAATACAGTAATATTTTTTTTTTTTTTATGGAAACTGACACGGTTGGCTACATCACCTACAACGTCCGTGATGTCAGCCCATAACACCGGGTGAACTAGGTGCCATGTCAGTGCTTCCCCCATTGATCGTTCCGGCTACACTGAACTGGTCGGAAAACACAAACTATTTACATAGCCGTTTTTAACCGACGTTTCATTCAGTGCGGTGGTACCATCCCTGGCGGGTTAAACCATACCACCAAGTAAGATTAGGAGGGAAGGGACCTACAGTTTTACGAGGAATCCGAACCTCGGTCAGCCTCCAACGGTCAGCGGTCACCCATCCAAGTTGAGATGTGTTCGCCTGGTACAAAGTGTATTTGCACCATACGCGCACTTCTCATATAAAATTATAATATTTGTTTCCTCTTATCTAAAATATTTTCGAATTTTAAATTCACACGGTTCACACACGTGCAAATAATTCCCTTGGCGTCAGGATTCTGTAACCTGATACTCTTGGCAATAAATGTCGTCTATAACAAAAATTATGGACCCTTTTCAGAAATGGGCTAATTTTGAGTGTTATTTCTTAAAATCTCACAATCTCAAGGACAACAGTACAAAAAAAAACCTTCGAATTTCAAAATGGCTGTTTAGGACTTGATAGAAAAAATTATGAACACGAAAAATGGCGGATAACTGAGGGAGGGGCTTAGATACGTCCTACGAATCAGGTGGTGACCTGTTGCGGCCATATTTGCAAGAAGGGAAGAGGAGGTGTTATCATCAAGCTGATGATGGAGAGGTGGGGAGGACAGGAGGTCAGTCAGGATCGTGCGGGAGAATTGATCGGATGGCTTCGAGGAGTTCGGAAGATACAGGAGTCCGAAACGGTCGCCTCTCGGTATTCGACTACGAACATTAATCGAGAAGGAGTCATCGCGCGGTAATTTGGAACGGACTCTACTCGGGCCGGTTTCGCGTTTCGGGAAAGACAATCGATTCCTTCATAACTGGTTTGGAGTTGAGAAAACGGTTTCTCCTCTGGGAAAATTGAAGGGAGCGCGCGGAGTGCCGGGTTTACGTGTTAAGTGACAAGTGAGATGGTGCGAAAATAGGTATAATTCGTGGACTTTGAACTCTATTAGTGAAGTGACGTTTTATGCGGGGAGGTGAACGTGGATAGAGAGGCGCCGGTTGCTGAGAAAGCTGGGCGGGTGCCGGGGTAGACTGGATTGGCTTAGAAGCCTGAGCTAAGTTGCATGCTTCAATTAAAAATATTCCATCGAGACTCATCACTTCCGAGGATCGCGATTGCGTGCGGTTTTCCACCGAAGCGTCAATTTATTTCGGCGGCCAATTTATTAATCCGCGAACGTAAGACAATTACTCGGTTGCGTACTGTTGTTCTCGGCGCGTTACCAAACTTAACAGCGAGGGACAGCGTAAACTTTGCTCAAAAACGGCGCGCGAAATTAGCTCAAAGCCATCGGCGGCCTAGACGTATGATTACAGGAACCACTGCAAATCATCTGGCTGAGTGTTTCACGGACTTCAAGGAATCGCCGTGACGTGCGACATATATCACCAACATTGCTGCGCAGCGGTAAAGGATACATCACCATCATTACCATCCAGCTGTAAAGAATTTCCACCATCGGAACGAGCTCAGGAATTTCTCACAACCAGCGTAAACACGACAGGTCGTAGTGAAAGATAGCACTGTATTCTTTGTTATCTGTAACTCACCTGGAAAGTGTATCACGCAAAGGAGAACCCATTTACATTAAATGCACGGTTTAGGTTTAAGTATAATAAGCTAAAATAGAAGGTCTGTGGATTCGGAAGATGTTTTAAACCTACTTGGGGGGAATTAACTGCGACTTTTACGTAAAGGGGAGTGCTTTGCACCCTGTTCTCACTTGGTAGCATTGTCATTTCCTGGAGGTCGTTCTAGGTTGATTTTCCACGAGGAAAGTTGAAAAACTGAATTCCTTTGAGTCGATCGCCTACCGTTAGATTAAGCATACTAGATTAGCTCTAAGTAATAGATTAACATAGGTTTAATGATATGCGCATGGTAGTTTTAGGCACCAAACATTCAAGCTGAACGTCCCCGTCGTGCTTGGTGGGCAATGTGGAGTTTGAACGACTAGATTTGATTATAAATCAAATCTGACGCAAAGAGAATAAACAATCTGAAAGCATATAAAGAATAAATTAGTCAAATTTCATAGCGAATCGGCGAGGTAACAAACTAATAATTTTGCATGTTAGAAATAGAAAAGAGCATAATGTCTCAAATGGTGCCGTGAGCCGAGATGAGTAAAAAATAGGCGTGTCTTACAAATTAATTAATAAAGCACACCTAGACTCATTTAAAGAACCAAGGTTACTATATATCACATAACGTATGGGTCAGACTTAAATCGAATTGGTTTTATAAATTCAAATGCTTCAGATTGTTCAAAATATTGTGTCAGATTTGATAAGAGTCCAAAACAGCTGTAGTTCGTTTACCAATACTATAGACGAGTGCAAACGTTTTGTTCTCCAAACAATAGAGTCGTCGCATGCTGGCAGATACCCTTTTTTTTTTCTCTGTGAGTCGAGGCCGGCGGTGCAAGCTAATATCGGTTGCGCACGGTCGTAAAATTATTGTTAATCTCAACTTTCTGTTTCAGCTGTTTTGTCAATTACACTTTTATTATCGCTCTTTAAAATGTCGTAAAACAGTATAACACGCGTAAGAAGGGATTCGGTCTAAAATTGTCTAAAACGGAAAAGAAAAATAACAATACGTCTCGGCCTCTCCGAACAGAATAGGTAATATTTTTGATAACGAATCAACTGTGGATTTGTTTACAAACAAACGTGTTAGTCGAGCGCACGAGCTTTTGTTCGCAGAAACAAAAGAACACGCATGTTGTCCGGCCGATGATTTTTTGTGCCATCACTGGGTCTAGCCGACGCGAAGGATTAGCTGATCGCTATTGTCTAATTATCTTCACTTTCTGTTTCAGTATCGCTACGTATTAAAGTTTACTATCGCCATATCTCTCTTTAAAAGGTTCATAAGATAAACTAATACGCGCAAGACTAAATTCGGCCTAAAATCGCCTTAAACCAAAGATAAATTTCTAAATCTCCAAACGTAATCTTATATATTCAAAACTTACAGCGTAGGCATAAATAAATCATCATGACACATTTAATCTTAATCATCTACAAAAAAAAAAACAAAAAAAAAAAAACAAAATATTCAACTAGCATAGCAATGGCATCTCTGCAGTTCAAACGTTATCTCTAAACAAAATAATAATTTGCTGATAATAATATTGAACTAAAACATCGACAAATTATATACGGGCTGGATGAATTCCGTTAGAAGTATCTTGGTTGCGCCATAGAAACAATGTAAGGGTAGCTTCAGTTGCATCGCGTCATTATATGCTAGAGTCATAGTAACAGATGGGTTAGGGGTTGGTTTTTTCTGCCATATATGTCGTCGTTGTTCCAAGGTTAAAGGAGATCTTTATTCTTATCTAGGTAGATACACTACTCGGTTGGTCCGTTAGGTTCACTTTATTATCAGCTGATCGGTGTTCTAGTAAGTTTCATTTGCTTCTGCCGTTAAGTGGCGATCACAATAAATTAGCGCTGTTTTATAGGTTAAATCCTATGTGTTGTATCAAATGGTTGTCTGTATGTTTATTGGTTATTGACCATTCATATGGCAGTAAGACTGCATCGAACTCGTCGCAAATTGTTCTATTCTATTTGTATTGCATTGTAGTTACTCTTGATCGATTTAAAGGGAAAATGGACCTGCACATTTAAATTGTTTCATAGTCCAAGGCCCACTTCTCTATGACCATAGGCGACGTCAAGCTGGTGCCATTATACTTTAATGTAATTAGATAGTTCGCGCAATTTTTAAATCATCATTTTCAGAATGCTATTATTTATCTATAGTGTATAGGCAAACATGAACACAAAATTATCTGGTGGTGCGGAACCTTGCATTCGTAATATTACATAATTAGGGCACGGTTAGACGGATGATACAATTTCGCTATCGTTTTGTTGTGTTTAGGTACAGGAGACAGACACTGGAGTCTGGAATGAAGGAGGCTGACAGAGGAATATATTCCGAGGTCTCTAGTAAACTCAAGATTAAAAATATTCGACTTCGTCGCAACGTAAGATAGCACGGAATCCTAATTCCAATTAGAATTCGATTACAGTAGTTGGAATAGTCATGTTGGCAACTTTTGTTAGGTATAGTTGAGTTTATTTTATGCGATATGCTGTGGATGTCTGAATCCATAGTACTGTCGTTTACTCTGGCGGTGCCATGACGGAGACTTGTCTCTGTATTTTGACTATACTGGGCTAAGGGAGAACTCAATGTACTTAGCAACCGTTTCTCTCTATTTAATATTATACTTGGCCGCGAATACAGGTTGAGTAAGTAAGATGTTTAGGGAAGGCTCTGCAGTTTAAATCAGTACATTGGTTGTACAAGTACATACAAAGGTTGACTAGAAGAAATCACTTGCAGTGATAAGTCCGCCTTTGCGCACTTCTATACAGAAGTTCTGGTTATGGTTTGTTCTACTCGTGTGCTGCTCTTCTTTCCATTGTGTGCAATAAAGATTTTCTATTCCATTCTATTCTACATTCTGCTGAGCGGCCTAGGCGAAACTAAAGCAAAACTTTTACGTTCTAGAATTGCGTGGATTATACACGGTAGTACCTAACTCCTTGTAAGTAGATCCTGTAAATAGATAAATAAATTCATTATACCCAGAAAAGGTTGTGGTGATGTTTATATATACCTTTTTCTCTCTCTTCCCAATTTATGCTTGGTGTTATTCAATATTTGTTTTCGTCAAATACGTACACCACATTTTTTCGAATTTATTTAATTTCTAGGGGACGAGCGGTGCGAACACATGGTGGGGTTATTCAGTCAGCAGATATTTTCTTGCTCTGAGAAGCTTTCGAAGCAATCGCGGGGCGGCCAAAATCGAGGATTTGCGATCGTCGATAGCGAGTGATGGTTTCCTTCGTCTTTCTGCAGATAGGGGTGTTACAGTAGTACAGTCATTGTGCTTATTGTGTTGTTAAGATTTTTTCCCTCAAAATACATTCGAATGTATTTCGCCATCTAAAATCTGGCGGTGCTCTGAGATGTGTTCGCCTGGTACAAAGTGTATTTGCACCATACGCGCACTTCTCATATAAAATTATAATATTTGTTTCCTCTTATCTAAAATATTTTCGAATTTTAAATTCACACGGTTCACACACGTGCAAATAATTCCCTTGGCGTCAGGATTCTGTAACCTGATACTCTTGGCAATAAATGTCGTCTATAACAAAAATTATGGACCCTTTTCAGAAATGGGCTAATTTAGAGTGTTATTTCTTAAAATCTCACAATCTCAAGGACAACAGTACAAAAAAAAACCTTCGAATTTCAAAATGGCTG
This sequence comes from Nematopogon swammerdamellus, assembly GCA_946902875.1. Taxonomy (NCBI): domain Eukaryota; kingdom Metazoa; phylum Arthropoda; class Insecta; order Lepidoptera; family Adelidae; genus Nematopogon; species Nematopogon swammerdamellus. The sequence goes on from OX336335.1 coordinate 2,198,619, forward strand.
TTTAGGACTTGATAGAAAAAATTATGAACACGAAAAATGGCGGATAACTGAGGGAGGGGCTTAGATACGTCCTACGAATCAGGTGGTGACCTGTTGCGGCCATATTTGCAAGAAGGGAAGAGGAGGTGTTATCATCAAGCTGATGATGGAGAGGTGGGGAGGACAGGAGGTCAGTCAGGATCGTGCGGGAGAATTGATCGGATGGCTTCGAGGAGTTCGGAAGATACAGGAGTCCGAAACGGTCGCCTCTCGGTATTCGACTACGAACATTAATCGAGAAGGAGTCATCGCGCGGTAATTTGGAACGGACTCTACTCGGGCCGGTTTCGCGTTTCGGGAAAGACAATCGATTCCTTCATAACTGGTTTGGAGTTGAGAAAACGGTTTCTCCTCTGGGAAAATTGAAGGGAGCGCGCGGAGTGCCGGGTTTACGTGTTAAGTGACAAGTGAGATGGTGCGAAAATAGGTATAATTCGTGGACTTTGAACTCTATTAGTGAAGTGACGTTGTATGCGGGGAGGTGAACGTGGATAGAGAGGCGCCGGTTGCTGAGAAAGCTGGGCGGGTGCCGGGGTAGACTGGATTGGCTTAGAAGCCTGAGCTAAGTTGCATGCTTCAATTAAAAATATTCCATCGAGACTCATCACTTCCGAGGATCGCGATTGCGTGCGGTTTTCCACCGAAGCGTCAATTTATTTCGGCGGCCAATTTATTAATCCGCGAACGTAAGACAATTACTCGGTTGCGTACTGTTGTTCTCGGCGCGTTACCAAACTTAACAGCGAGGGACAGCGTAAACTTTGCTCAAAAACGGCGCGCGAAATTAGCTCAAAGCCATCGGCGGCCTAGACGTATGATTACAGGAACCACTGCAAATCATCTGGCTGAGTGTTTCACGGACTTCAAGGAATCGCCGTGACGTGCGACATATATCACCAACATTGCTGCGCAGCGGTAAAGGATACATCACCATCATTACCATCCAGCTGTAAAGAATTTCCACCATCGGAACGAGCTCAGGAATTTCTCACAACCAGCGTAAACACGACAGGTCGTAGTGAAAGATAGCACTGTATTCTTTGTTATCTGTAACTCACCTGGAAAGTGTATCACGCAAAGGAGAACCCATTTACATTAAATGCACGGTTTAGGTTTAAGTATAATAAGCTAAAATAGAAGGTCTGTGGATTCGGAAGATGTTTTAAACCTACTTGGGGGGAATTAACTGCGACTTTTACGTAAAGGGGAGTGCTTTGCACCCTGTTCTCACTTGGTAGCATTGTCATTTCCTGGAGGTCGTTCTAGGTTGATTTTCCACGAGGAAAGTTGAAAAACTGAATTCCTTTGAGTCGATCGCCTACCGTTAGATTAAGCATACTAGATTAGCTCTAAGTAATAGATTAACATAGGTTTAATGATATGCGCATGGTAGTTTTAGGCACCAAACATTCAAGCTGAACGTCCCCGTCGTGCTTGGTGGGCAATGTGGAGTTTGAACGACTAGATTTGATTATAAATCAAATCTGACGCAAAGAGAATAAACAATCTGAAAGCATATAAAGAATAAATTAGTCAAATTTCATAGCGAATCGGCGAGGTAACAAACTAATAATTTTGCATGTTAGAAATAGAAAAGAGCATAATGTCTCAAAGTACTGACCGCACCCAGCGTTGCTTAACATTCAATAGCGACAGTTGACTGTCTGCATCACTGAGCTATCGAGGCTGACGAATATATTAGTTACAACAATTTTGGAAAATAAAATAAAAGCATAAAAACAAACAAAGAACATTAAAATTAAGAACATGTATAAATTAATAAGTACAGTAAAAAAAATCTCAGCATATTCAATTAAAACAACAAGAACAACACTTAAAATATTAAAACATGATGCGACTGAAATAACACACAAAATATAAACAATATATTATACGCATTTCATTTGTAATTTAACCAGAAAAATATAAATTATAACTTTCCTCTAGCGATACAAGGAAGCAATAACGAAGCTAACTATCTATCAGTTCACATTGTTTACCAACATTAACCAACATTACCGTATGGACCGGGCGAGTGATAGTGAGAAAGTCTTTGTTCTAAGTAATATTAAATAACCTAAATTGAACCTTATAAAAATGTATGTAGTTAGTAAATTCTAATAACGAGATATTGTTAGACCCGCAATCCAAATGAGGGCTGGGAAATGTAAATAAGGAAAATGTGTGGAGATGACGTTTGGAACCGTAGTTTGGAACTGTTGACAATACGTCAGTTATTCGAATGATATTAACATAGATAAAACTTAAATCATCCTTACCTATAATAAAATCCAACGTCTGCTTTCTGTCTGAGTGTCTGAGTGTCTGAGTGTATGTCTGTCTGTCCGCTTATAACTCGAGAACCACTGAACCGATTTTAATAAAATAAAATTCTACGGATAGCTTGATTCTTCCCATCAATTATAGGCTACTTACTATCACGCTAAATGGCTTATGAGGTTAGCAGTGAAGTGCAATATGAGAGCGGGCGGAGCCGCGGGCACAGCTAGTCAATATATACAAACTTAAATATATAAACTTAAATCATCAATTTAGACTACTCGTATATACTACAACTACTACTAATAATAAATCTGTAAGGGATGGTAATGGTTACTTTGTTTTATGAGATATTGCGTTTGTAGACTATATGTATGATACTAAAACTAAATGGACGATTTTTAGAAATCTTTTCTGTATGTATATATGTTCCTCCGATCATCCGAATTCGATGAAACTTAGTATATGCACATTTACCTATACAGGACACAGGATAGGCTAAATAAAATTCAGTTCCAGCTACAATAAAATATGGCTCTCAATCAAATCGAATTGTTCCGCGCGCCGAAATAAAGGTACCTACGGTAGCGGGCTTACTTCTTTTTAAATACGAATTTCACGCGAGCGAAGCCGCGGGCAAAAGCCACTCTTTAATAAAGTATGGTGTTGATATGCATGTAATTAGTTCCGTCAGAAACAAACTCGGATTCGAACCTCGGATCTTGAGTCATGAGACAATCTGGTTCTACTGGTGCACTCGCAAGTCTCTGTGCGACGCTCTACAACCGAATTGTCTCTTTCTAAAGCTCGACCGACACGCATTATTTTCTGCCGGGACCTGTGCATAGCAGATGATGGAGCCAACCATGTCGGTTTTCATAAAAAATACATCTTGTCTTTTTCTTTCCCCCTCAATTCCGAGTGAAGGTCAGGAGAGGCAGAAAGTAATGGTGCCATGTCGCGACGACGTGTCGTGTCGTGTAGGGCCGATGAGAATGTGCGTCGGGGCGGTGGGAGGGGGGCGGGGCGTGGGGAACACGGGCACTAGAGCGAAGGGAGAGATTAGGAAGGAGAAAATAAACTCAAGCGGAGATTTCAATTTGTCACCAGGCGGCGGCGGCGCACCCGAAAATGCTGGTACACGCACCGAAATCCACATGTACTACACACACCCACATACAGTAAACCGTGTTTCATAAATTAGACTCACTCAACTTACCGGTCGAGGGCAATACTAGGCTAGACTTGTACGACATAATATGAGCGCGCCTTTGATGATGATGAATATTATCATTTTCACAAGTTTTAGTAACTCCATTTTTTTTATTAATGAATTATCCGGATACTCGGATACTTAAACTTAAAATATCCGGATACGAAAATTAACGGATATGCGGATAAAATGGATATCCAGATATCCGGATTGCAAGCCCTAGTCGAGTCTCCCCCAACAGTTATTTTGTACGTTAAAGTTATATTTCTTATACCTTATATAGAAGCAGATTAAAATAATACGGATTAAAATAATAAATAAATAAATAATAATAAAAATTAAAATAAAAAGAGTTATTACAGTATTAAGGATGCATTAACTGACCGTAATTTTATCTAAGAGTCTGACTACTATTTTTCCCACTAACAAATTTTGACAATTCGATACACTTTGTATCATTTGATTTTTAATATGACTTATTACATTTCTTTGTAATAAACGTAAACTAACTGTTTTATTTGACTTGATATAATATGAAATATCAAAATTGACGATGGCACTATACACCAGATATAGGTAATTTAAATAGGCAGTGTGGTCAGATTCTTCAGTATTCATGTTTATGCTGTAAATATTAATGCTCTTGTGAGCGGTAGTATGGGTTAATTATTTGTAAGTTACTATAATATAATACTTATAAGGCACTAACAAAACATTGTGACTTGCGAAGTTTGTTTGTCAGTTCTTCTTCGCATTGAATTTAGAACTGGCGGAATTTTCGACATGTCCAAGCGTAGGTTACCTACCTGTGGATGAAATTATACAATAAACAATAAACAATAGATGCAGTCTCACTACCATATGATTGATCGATCATAAACAATCAATCATCAATATACTAAAAATAAATCTGTAACGGACTGTCACGGAGTAAGTTACTATGTTTTATGAGATATTGCGTCTGTAGACTCTATGTATGATACTAAAACTAAATTGACGATTTATATCAATCTTTTCTGTATGTATGTATGTATGTATATTCCGCCATAACTCCTAAACCGATCATCTGAATTCGATGAAACTTAGTGCAAGTACATTTAACTATACGTGACACAGGATAGGCTAAATAAAATCAGTTCCGGTTACGCTAAGACGTGGCTCTCATACAAACCGAATTGATCCGCGCGCCAAAATAAAGGTGCGATAGCGGACTTACTTACTTTCTTCTTTTTAAATACGAATTTCACGCGAGCGAAGCCGCGGGCAAAAGCTAGTATATAAATATTGAGATACTCGAAGTCTTAAGTTATCACTGGGTTAATAAAATTGAGTTACTAATATTAACTAGTCAAGCGATAACTAATTATGCAATCAGGTAATTAGTGTAAATTTATTCAAGTATTCAGACAAGATATCGAAGGCATGCACCATGTAAGGCACGTAGGAAGACCCACCTGCTGCATGACCCGGTGGAAGTACCGTGCCAAGGTGAGAGGTGGCGAGACTGTCGCCCTTTAGCACGACACCAAAAATCAATCTAATTTGTTGTTTAAAGGGTGAAGTAATTTTATCAAGCCATCAGTTACGGCAACGTACGGTTCAGTGCACAGTAAATCTCAGTCGCAAGTTCAACGCCTGGCACAGATAACGCAAAATCTGGCAATCTCACTATTCTACATGTTACGCCATCGGCGGCGTTACAGCGTCGGCGCCGGCGCCACATGACAAGTGACGAGCGATAAGATAGACAAAAACTATCGCGGAGTCAACCAGTCGTCAGTATGTGCTGTGTGGGACTCTGCGCGGACCATGTCGGGAGTCGCCCTCCTCATCGGAGCCGACGAGGGCTTCGGTCCGACCATAGCCGACAGACTGTGCGAACGCTTCGAGGGAAAAGTGTACGTCACCGCCAGAGACGAGAATGGTAGGCGACTGACGAAGAAGCGAGCGCACTTCCAACAGCTCGACATCACTAGCGTCGACAGCATAGTCCGACTTAGAACCTATCTCCAAGACGCCGATGAACAGTTAGACCTGATCATCAACAACAGCGCGACCGCCGAAGCTTACGGAGGCAATTCCTCGGAGCAGATTCGTCGAGCGCTCGACGATCACGTATACGGAAACTTGAACCTGGGCAAACTGATTTTTCCGCTTTTGATCGAGAGCGCCAGGGTCGTCACGGTGACGTCGTCGCGAGGGCTGCTCTCAACGTTGCCGGGCGATGACGTTCGAAGGCGGCTCGGCGACCCGAACTTGACTGAAGAAGACTTGGTGGCAGTGGTGCAGGATTATGAGGAGGCCGGTCGACGCGGGAACGAGCGGTTAGTGGGTTGGGGATCCCGGCCTACGGACGTCGGCAAAGTGATGCTCAGTGCACTTACGTTCATACACCAGAGAGATCTGATCGACGCTGGAGGCAGCGCCGTCTGCGTGAACCCTGGCGCAGTCGTCGCGGGGCATGGTAAAGCGGTGGAGGAAGCAGCGGCGACAGTTATGTACGTGGCGCTGGATGCCGACGAAGTGGGTGGCAAGTTTATTTGGAGCGACCGCAGGGAAGTGAATTGGCGCACGTTTATTGAAACTCATTTGTAGGACTTGATCTGTTGTTGCGCGCACAGGTGCATATAACGAGCATATTGTGTAGCTCTCAAATAAAACAATTCAATAAATGAAAACATTTTTTTTTATTGTGAAGTCCTCACTATTAAAACCGCTGAGCTCGCTTTTACCGAATTGAATGTGTACGAACAATGGTGCTGATGAATAATGTGTATTGTTATGAAATTATGGCGTTTTAGCATTAATCGTGGACCGAGAGGGCTTAGTTTCGGTGAATATTCATGACATGAGAGGTCTCCCTAGTTTGCATTTTGTGAATAACATTCTCATGTTATTTACGTTTACCGCTAAGATACTCGTAGTTCTTCAAAGTATGAGGATACGCGGGATAATTTATTGACAGCGGGTAAAGGGGTCAAACGATATAACAAAGTACGCGTATCTGAAAATTTATCTTATTTACCCTAAGTGCTGATTATTTTTGCTTAAAGTCTAGCTTACGCAGCCACCAATGACTATAGCTAATAACAATGTTTTCAGCAAATGTAAGGGATTTTCATTATAAACTAACAATTAATTACATATTTTGTTCGCCAGCTTGTTTGCCATAATGCAACTAGTAAAAATTGTTTTTGCAAAAATGTTGTTATTTCGAATTTTGAAACATTTTTATCAACATTTTATTAGAATGTTGGCAACAAATGTTATTCATTTTGGTAACACGTTAGTAATTTTGCCATGAACATGTGAAAATATTTTTCGGCATAGCTAGACCAATTATTAGAGTATTTTGATATTTTGAATTAAATTCTTTAACTTTGTTATTATTTATTTATTTATTTATTTATTATGTGTTATTTATTAATATTTTTAACAACAAAGTTATCAACATTTTGTAATTTTTCCAATTTTGGTGGACACAGTTTTGTTGACAACATTTTTTTATTAGGGTTCCGTATCCGTAGTACGGGACCCTATTACTAAGCCTACGCCGTCTGTCTGTCTGTCTGTCCGTCAGTCCGTGGGCTGAATCTCTTCAACCGTAATAGGTAGCCCGTTGAATTTTTCACAGAATATGTGTTATTATGGCCGATATAACAAAAAGTAAGAAAAAGTGTAAAATTCGCAAGGTCCCCATACAAGAAACTAAAAAGTATATGCGCGCCATCTACCGAAAAGAGTATGAAGCATTTTAACTAATACGTAGTTGGCGTGAGTGGCGCTGACCATGACATGGCGATGCGGAACCCTCGGTGCGCGAGTTCGACTCGCACTTGGCCGACGACGCAGCGAGGTAACGCCGCTAGTGTCATGGGAATATTCCTCTCTTTTTTTTTTTATGACGCGTGCGGCCGGCGATTCAACCCGGATCGTGTTTTTTTTTCTTTTTGGGTTTCCCTACCCCGTACCTAAGGCTATTACTAAGCCTATCGTCTGTCTGTCTGTCCGTCCGTCCGTCCGTCCGTTCGTCCGATGGCTGTATCTTTGGAACCGTAATAGCTAGCCGGTTGAAATGTGTTATTGCCGGATATAAGAACAAATAATAAAAAATTAAATTGTATTTCGGAAACTTCGGTGCGCGAGTCCGACTCGCACTTGGCCGGTTTTTTTTTTTTATAAACGTCTATATAAAATATATATACGTATATATAAAATAACGCCCATGGATATTCGGTCGTATAGGTGGGTTGCAAATGCCATGCCGACCTCGTCAGGTCGGCCTATTTACCCTTTTAAAGGTCCTGAAATTGTACTTGCGGGAAAATATTATAGATAGGTGCATCTAGTCGGTATGTCTTTGATCTATATCTACATGTCAACAGTCATCACGTATGACAGCGACACGCCAGCGATGAAGCAGGAGCATCGTTATCTTCATCTCGAGATAATTTTGAGATGTGTCGTTCCGTCGCTTGATGCTGATAACGTCTAAAGACGTGCATGGGAGTACTTATGCCGTGTGGGGCCGGTACGGTACATAAAAAAAGCCGGCTAAGTCTAAGCGGCGGGTGTTTGCACTAAAATCACACCAAGTTTGACGCTTGTTTAAATTACCGTTTTTACGATAGTGCCTTGGAAAAATAAAGAAAAAGCCTTGGAAAAAAATTATTTTCTGTAATAAACTTAAGGTAACCTAACCCCCCTTAATTTTTTTATTATTTCCTGAGATATCCGCCATAATAATTACATATTCTGTGAAAATTTCAATCGGATTATTATTAATTAAGGGTTAAAAAAAAATTTTAAATGAAATATAGGACAAACGAACGGACAGACAGGCGGCGTAAGCTTAGTAATAAGGTCCTATACGGATACGGAGCCCTAAAAATAGTTATCGGGTGGTTGATGTAGAAAGTAGGTTTTTTCTGGGGGAGGTTTTTGAATATTTTTGTATGGGCTGATGCAAAATCATAGCATCTTAAGTTTACATAATATCTACAAAAGCATGTACGTATGTACAACAACGTATACAGGGTGTTTCAGGATAGGGTTTCGTAACTTTAGGGTATGAAAGGGGTCCATATTTGAAGACGAAAAGCTCTGAATCTTTTTCCCACATTCTGTCATTCTATAGTACTTTTGGTGAAAATAGTTTCATTGAGCTTTGGTGGACGGATAATGTCCGCCTTTATTAGTAAAAATAAAATTACTAACTTCCATGTTCACTTCCCATACTCACTGTCCATCGAGATTTTATTACAATTTTCAATTTTTGTACGAAAAAAAATACGGAATTTCGATTTGAGTGATTTTTTTCTTCTAATAATTGTGCACTTTAAATTCCTGAAGTTTATCAAGCCTATCCTGAAACACCCTGTGTATACATATGCCGTCACTACTGGCAGTAAATCCGACAAAACGACATTCCGAGGTACCGCGCTATGTCGCTCTACCGGAATTTACTTCCTGACCTCAGTCGTAAAAAGTCCTGGCTGGGCACTATCGAGATTGGCGTGCATCGCGTGAGGCGGGATCCGAACCTAGGGCCCTCGGGTGAGCGTGCTCCCGCGACACCGGCTGATTCTACTCAATTTGCACCTACTTGACGTCGATAACTTGACGCGCCGGCAAACGAGGGTTTCGTAGCCGCCGCCGGCGGGACGTCGTAAATAAGGCCCTCCGACACGGCCCCCGCCGCCCGCACGCGTGATCGAGTAGCGCGCGCATGTTTACGGCGGCGGTAAGGGCAGATTCACACGGCGCGGGTCGTAAAAAATCTCCATAAACACGTATCCGGCCGAGAGCAACTAGTTGTCTCAGGACGCGGGGACAAGTGGGCCGCCGAATATAATATTCGGTGAATATTCAATTTGTATAACGCCAGTTCCCAATACCCTTATTAAGTTACTACACTTCTGGACATAAGTGCCTACACAGGTGTCTCGCGCAGGGTTCCCAGCTGTCAACGTTTACCGTTGACAGTCCATGTTTTCGATGTTCTGTCCACGGTAAAAAATATAAGCAACGTGGACTATGAAGAGAACTTTTTATTTTTTATTATGTCGCGCGCACTCAAGCGATTGTTCGAATTGTTGAAAGCAGTTTTGCAGAAAATGCTATATCAATTTATTTAAAAAGTCTTTCTCCGAGACAGACATTTTCTTGTATTTGTATTTATTTGTATTTATTTTTTATTGTACACCATTTTTCGATAAAATAAGGTACAAAAAGGTCGGCTGAATGCAGATCTGCATTATGTTAGAGCAAACCTTTGGGATGTGGTAAATGTGTATAAGTAGGCGCACAGATAATGTCAGAGAATAACTAAATAAATAGGTATGAATAAACATACATACATGATTACAATATATAATATATAAGTATACATAGTACTTTTTCTTGATTTCACTCTATGATTTTATGTATCTTCATTTCAAGTTATTCATTTATGGCACATTTCCTTACTGCCTCCGTATTGGTGATTTTAATCCAAGACGGGGGATTTTTTGAAAAAAAAAAATCAAACACGAAAAATCAAATGTCCACTTTACTTATCAGGACCACCTGGCAACCCTGGTCTCGCTGGATCGAACGTTCGTAATTATAATAGTTCTTGGTGAGAGGACTCAGGGGAATTAGTCCAGCGATCAGCCCCCTGATCGCTGGACTAATTCCCCTGGACTAAAGCCCCCGCTTTCTTTTATTAGCAGCTCATCGCTTACTATTAATTTTCCACGATCCGCTTCACTCGCTCCAACGGGCTTTTCGATGCGTCTGGTGAGACAGAGCTACGGTTGCCGATATTTTTGTGATAATCGCTGATACAGAATAGGCAGGCAGGTTCGCATTGGGACTTTAACCGCGTACGCCAGACTAACAGTTTTAGACAGGCTCCGTACAGAGAAGCATCAGGTGCACGTCAGCCTCGGTAGCTCAGTGGTGCGGTCGGTCGACTGTTGTTAAGCAACCCTGAGCGCGGTCAGTACTTGGAAGAGTGACCGCTCGACCGTTGGAGGCTGACCGTGGTTCGGATTCCACGTTAAACTGTAGGTCCCTTCACTTCTTATCTTACTAGGTGGTAGGGTTTATCTCGCCCGGGTTGATACCACCGCACTGAATGAAACGTCGGTCGAAACGGCTCTGTAAATAGTTCGTGTGTTTCGTCCAGTTCAGTGTGGCCGATATGAAATGAAGGGAAGCACTGACGTGGCGTCTAGTTCACCCGGTGTTATGGGCTGACATCACGGATGTTGTAGGTGATGTTAGCCAGCCGTGTCAGTTTCCATAAAAAAAACCTAAACATTATCAATACGAAAAAAACTCAGTGGTTCACATAGATCAGATTCCTACATCGGATGAGATCTGAGACGCCAGACCACGCCAGACATACCACGACGCGAAACACCTGCCAACCGTATCGACTACCCGCCGCTTTTTAATCTAATCTTCACATAAATCTTGATGAAAATTACGATTATACAAATTAAAACGTTGCTCTAAATTTTGTTGTTGTTTTCTACTGTACCGTACGTACGGGATCCTATTAAAGTCCGTCTCACGAAAGAAGTCCCGCGGCATTTCATTCAGTCGTATGATTGGGGAGTACGGAGTTGCGGGACTTCTTTCGTGAGACGGAGTCTATAAGCTCTGCGTCTGTATTCACCTTCCTCATCGTACGTCGTATTCGTACTCGCACTCCGTATACTCCACAATCATATGACTGAATGAAATGCCGCGGGACCTCGGGAGCTTACGCCGTCTGTCCGTCTGTCCGTCCGTCGGTCCCACCTTTAAAGGGCTGACTCTTTTGAACCGTATTAGGTAGCTAGCCGGTTAAAACTTACAAAATAATCATGTTCGTAGGTGCCTGTATTTTTCCGCCCTGTGACCTAGTTTCACTTGTAGGCGGCAAAGAGTTTGTATTACGTCGCTGCGCCGTAATACAAACTCTTTGGTAGGCGGAATGTAACAAGGCCTCTGCCTCTTCGTCGCGTATCGTCGCGTCGCTCCATGCGTCACGCATTTGGCCTCGTCCCGGGTTCGTAAACAGCGCAATTAGTCCTGCCTACCGCACGCTCCTTTGCCCCGTACGTACGTCTCAAAAACAGCGGCAATGCCAGGTTTAAAAGTCCCACACTCGCGATTACACCTTCCAACCTCGTTATGTGTCAGATTAAACAAGGCTCGAGCCTAACACGATTATCTTGGGCCATCGGTGACCGGCGACCCTCGTTATTCTTGTCTCCCTCTCGCCGCGTTGGATCCGACAGAGGCCGATAGATACAACCTGAGTTGCCAATTTCTGACGCCGCAAAATAGTTGCGGCGAACTGTACCTCGCCTCGTCCGCTCATTTAACCCTTGCGTCGCTTCGCGTTCCGCGAACCCGCGTCAAAATCGTGCCGTAAAAACTCCCCGCTCGCGTGTTACGTACGTGGGGAGCGGCCGCGGAACACGTGTAAAGTTTTGAAGCCGGACTTTTTGCGGAGAGTGCGGCGGGGGGGGGGGGGGGCGCACCACCCTCTCCACCGCCGCAGGCAGAACTATTTTAATTACTATCGCACAACAAAAACCTCTGGAAAGGCGTCGAAGCAAGAGTCTGGGAGCGCGCGGTGCGGAGGAGGCGACACCGTGCCGCTGACGGCTTATAATTTAGCCGGCATTGTTTGTGCGCGCAGTCGAAGGCTCGGTAATAATATTTACGAAATGTCGAGCGCCCGCAGCTGATGGGGAGTTAAAGGAGTGAATTTAATTTAATTCCACAGATTGAATAGCGAAAAATTAAAGCGAAAGGAAATAAGGCGTCAGCTGCTAAGTGTTGGAGCAAAACTGATTCGGAGCGGGGCGTCGGCGTGTCTTCCGGCTTGCGCGGAAATTGTTGTTTGATTTCACACTTCATAAGATGTTTATCTCCTCGGATTATTCTTGTGAATTTAGCTTTGTAACTGCCTCGCCGGGCGGGGTGGCGACAGGGCGCGGGCGCGACGGCCGGGGCGAGTTCACTAACTACTCCATAGTAAATATTTACTTCAGCAAGTTGAAGAAATTACAATTAGGGATAAACAAGCAATCCAGGAAGCCTACAGTGAAGCATCTTCGCCGGCAGCCCGGCCTCGCTTGTAGCTATACACCTCTTCTCCTAATGAAAACAATCGTCGAAACTTGTTAAATTATTCCCGTTCCATTTCGTCTCGGCCTCATCAGCGAACCTACGTAGTTTGCAGTTTTGTGTCTCCGAATCCATTCTAGGTACACATATACATACCACACCCTGACATTCGTGAGTAAGCAGAGTAATCGGTGTTGTGCTGCTAAAACTCTTGTAAATTAGAGCACAAGACCGACCACTACGTTTAGAGATGTTTTAGGACGAGATAACTATAAAGCAGCAAGTAAGGCACGAAGACCCACCTGCCGCATGACTCGGTGGAAGGACCGTGACAAGATGAGAGGTGGTTACCCTGTCTCCCTTGTGCACGGCATCTTGTCCTTATCCCTTAGTCGCATTTTATGACATGCACGGGGAGAGATGCATTGGGGCAATTATTTTAAAGCACCGGCCCCACACGGTACTCCAAGATGGTCCGGATCGGATGATATGGGAATACTATTGTGTTATTTGGTCACTGGTATTCAATTAAGTCAAATTGATTAATTATAGTGCGAACTGACCACTGGTGGTGAGATTTAGTGGTCCAATGGTCTGAAGGGGCAATTCGCCACCGGTGGCAAGTTGACACGAAAAAAATCCCATCTGTCTACTGGAGGTTACTTGGGAGATTTTTTTTTTCAATTTTACCACCAGTGATGAATTGGAAAATATTTCGTCTGAACTGACCACCAGTGGTGAGATTTGATGGCCAGATGGTCCGGAGCGACTGCGATTGCCTGCGACCGTTGTTGATGGAGACCGCATCGTCGTCGGCGGCGTCGCGTGGCGTGTTGCGTGTTACAACACGCGTGCTGATTGAGACGTTCGGAAAGTCTCCGGCCGCCCGCCCAGCTTGCTCCAAGACAATATTTATGCGAGCACTAAAAAGGTTTATGGGTAACGAGGGAGCAGGTTGAATAGACTGATACTGGTTTCAGGTAATAATTCAAACGTGAACATGCGTGAGAGCGCTTTCAGTTCAACACGCACGCCATTTATACCGCTCCGCCGAAAGTTGCCCAGCGCGAAACAATCCCCAAGTGACATGGTAAGGCTTTCGCTAACGCTTCTACTAAACTTTGACATGCATAAAACCTCGAATCTCCTCGTTCACGTGATGAGATTATATATAAAACAACTTTATTAGCATTGAATGAGCTGTTACGACTTGTAAGAAATTATGTAGTTATTTACACAAATGTTTGTTTAATAAACTAACATTTTATTCATAATGTTTAAAAATGTATTTATATATTCTTTATTGAACACCAATTTATACTAATTAGGCACAATAGGCGAGCTTAATGCCGTGGAGCATTCTATTCTAACTAACCTTTGCGATGTGGGAGAAGTATAAGCAGGCGAACAAGAATAGTTTGTGGCAATGTATTAACAGTAAAGCAATTGCTAAACTACAAACGAATACTACATAAATACTTTATTACGCATATATAGGTAGGTATATAATAGACTTATATATTATGTACATTAATCTGTGGTACTGTTGTACAACACAATCAACTGAATAAGAGAGAGAGAGAGATAGAAGAGGGAATATGTATGCTATATAAAATGTGTACGTGACCACAACTCCGTCGCATATCAGCAGCCAATCACAAAACAACCAAATTCTACATTCACCCGAATATTTCGAATGCAATTTAGCAAGTTATCCGACAGGGCAATCTGGCAATGCAATTGTTACAGAATATAATAGATACCGTTAGTTACGGTTACTGTTACGATAACTGTCATCATCAGTTACAATACCTACCTACCTGTAACCGTCTATTACTCGCGATTCTAAATTTGTGAAGCAAATCGCGCAGGGTACAGAAAACCACTCTTCCAACATTAGGGTTGCCGAGCCAATTAAATTTACAAGGTTTTCCTGGAAACGTCTACAGCAGTTAGGGCTTACATCAATTATCTCAAGAGTTGGCTTCTCGCAAGCTTGAGAAGGAGCTTACAGCCCTAATTGCTAGTTCTGACATTAAATTGTTGCTAGATTCAGTTCGTCGGTTTCCTCGTGGTGGCATTTCATTAAACACCGGCCATGTAATGATAATAATTCCTTAGTTGCTGCTTGATAGATATAGTGGACCGATACAGGCTGATGATGATGATGATGATGATGATGAGATATATTGTCCTAATACTTTGCTAAACGTGGTGATCGGTGGTGTGCTGTAAGTTTACCAGAGTACTGGTAGCACAACACCGATTACTCTGCATACCCCGATTGTCGGGATGTGACACGAGACGCGATTGTGGTGTGTGTATAGATATAGACCCTCCGGCGCGTGATGGGTCTATAACCGGTATATACGGTAAGTGTTCTGCGCTTGTGGACCCTATTGTGTGTGATTTTAACACATCCGTATTTCGTAACTCATTATCTAACTAAATGGTCGTAAGTGCGCTAGTGTTCGGTGTCATTTTAGCGTTTTGCTTTTGAGGGCTCGGACCTGGGCGCGGTTTTCCGAAATGTGTCCCATCTGTTGTACGTTTTGAGAAGGCATTTCCGAAAATATCGATAGAATAGATAGATAAAAAGGTTTTATTGCACACCGAAACATTAACAAACATTCGGAAGAAAACATACACAAGAATAATTAGAAATATACAATAACACACAGAAAAACGAAAGAGCAATAGCGTGCAAAGGCAGACTTATCACAATGAGTCATTTGTTCCAAATATCTTTCTCGTTCACGCAAAAATCAACGCCATCGAACATCCCACTTGACTAATTTATCGACACTAGCGCCAAACGGGGGGCTATTTTTAACCGACTTCCAAAAAAGGAGGAGGTTCTCAATTCGTCTGTATGTTTTTTTTTTTTTTTTTGTATGTTTGTAACACGATTTCTCCGTCAATTGAGGGCCGATTTAGAAAATTCTTTTTTTGTTAGTTAGGTCATACTTCCGAGGTGGTCCCATTTCAATTTTATCGAAATTGGTTCAGTGGTTTTCGAAAAATCAGCATAATACTATGGTGTGTGGTTACCTTCAGCAAAACTTGTGATGTGGTCGTTTTCGGCAATTTTCAGTTTGATAAATTAGTATGGTGTGTGGTTACCTTCAGCAAAACTTTTGTGATGTGGACTTATTCAGCAATTTGCAGTCTGACACATATGGCGAATAATTCTGTACCACTTCAATCTATTTCGATTATTCGATTTCGATTATTCTTTTTTATGTAATATTACTAATAATATTACTAAAAAGAATGAAATAAAAACTGTTTTAAAAAATATTAAACCGATTTCCAAAAAACAAAAAAAAAAAGAACTAAAAAGTATTAAATACCTAATATTTTGAAATTTTCTCTGTCCTGTTGAAATACATGAATCGATATACTAGTGATACATATTCGGACCCTTGTTTCATGAATATTCTAAATTTGAAATTTTTTATCTTTTCCGACCGGCCAGGTGCGCTTAATTTATTATGGTACGAGCAAAGAGTTTGTATTACGTCGGCGACGTAATTCAAACTCTTTGGGTACGAGTACCATCGAGCTGGTCTGATGATGGAGACAGAAGGTGGCCATAGGAACTCCTAAACTACACATGATAAACCCATCGTGTTTGGGCTCGTTGCATTTGTCTTCACGAGCAATTTACTTTAGACCTAAGAGATTCTCAATTCGACGGTATGTTTTGACTCAATTTGACGGTATGATTACTCCGTCAATTGTGGGCCGATTTTGAAAATTCTTTTTTTTTTTATTTGAAAGGGGATAACCCTGAGGTTGTTGAAGTGAAAACTTCTTTAGCGGCGCTTGGCACTTTTTTAGGTGGGTAAAAAATGTATAATTCGCGACATCGCGTCAGCGTCATTTTTAAAATGAAACCTTAAGTCATTGCATTAAGGGTTAAGTTAGAGTGGCACGGGATCTGCCGGCACTCCCGGAGTGCAACTGTTCAGTAGGGTTCGGTAACACGTTTATGTCTGTCCATTCTACTAAGTTCTGCAAAATGAATGTAGGGTTCCGTAACAAATGCATGTCTGTCTTTTCTACTAAATTTAACATTTATTTCAAAATGAATGTAGGGTTCCGTAACAAATGCATGTCTATCCGTTCTACTAAATTTTACAATTTTCAACCAAGGTCCTCCGACGGTTATTTTATAATAAAAGTAGGGTTCCGTAACACGTTTATGTCTGTCCATTCTACTAAGTTCTGCAACATCACCTACAACGTCCGTGATGTCAGCCCATAACACCGGGTAAACTAAGTGCCATGTCAGTGCTTCCCCCTTTGATCGTGCTGACTACACTGAACTGGTCGGAAAACACAAACTATTTACATAGCCGTTTCGACCGACGTTTAATTCAGTGCGGTGGTACCAACCCGGGCAGGTTAAAGCCTACCACCAAGTAAGATTAGGAGGGAAGGGACTTACAGTTTTACGAGGAATCCGAACCTCGGTCAGCCTCCAACGGTCAGCGGTCACCCATCCAAGTACTGACCGCACCCAGCGTTGCTTAACATTCAATAGCGACAGTTGACTGTCTGCACCACTGAGCTATCGAAGCTGACGTGGTCCTATTTTATAATTGGGTCAAGATCGGATTGGAAAGCGAGGCGGAATCGCGAGGCCGAAGGCCGAGCGATTCCGCCGAGTACATTAATAGCAAAAAATTACTAAAAAAAACTGTGAAATAAAAAAAAAGTTTTAAAAAACATAAAACCGACTTCCTAAAAAAAGTAAAACTAAAAAACTATTTAAAATAAAAATATAAAAACCGCCTTCAAAAATATATGAAATAAAAACCTAAAAAAAAAAGAACCCTAGAGTTGAAGGCGGTGCTAAAGCAAGCAAAAATGATGCATGAAAGAAAACATGAGTGGATGATAATATCCTTTGTGATTTGTGTAGCCTTTTTAGCACCGCCTTCAACTCTAGGGTTCTTTTTTTTTTTAGGTTTTTATTTCATATATTTTTGAAGGCGGTTTTTATATTTTTATTTTAAACTAGCTGAGCCCGCGGCTCCGCTCGCGTGAAATTCATATTCCAAAGAAGAATGTAAGTAACTAAGGGCGAGGGCGAAGGCCGAGCTGCGTTCAGGTAATCGAAAAACCTTCTTAAAGAAAGTAACTAACTAAGGGCGAGGCCGAAGGCCGAGCTGCTTTCAGGTAAACGATAAACCTTTCTCAAATAAACGAAGTAAGTAAGGGCGAGGCCGAAGGCCGAGCTGCGTTCAGGAAGACGATAAACCTTCTGGAAGAAAGGAAGGAACTAAGTGCGAGGCCGAAGGCCGAGCTGCGTTCAGGTAAACCAAAAACCCTCTTCCGCCTTCGGGCCTCGCCCTTAAAGACTTCCTTTCTTCGATAGAATATAATATCGTTTACTCAATCTATTTATTTCATAAAAATAAAAAAGTAATGTTAATAACTAAAGAATTAAACCTACCTAACAAACATTAAAATAACTATCAAAACGGGCATTTTCAAATGTTCTTAGAGCACTTGTGGCATTACCCCGCTGGATGGCAAGGCTTACCCTTTGAATGAAGTACATAAGCCCTTGATGGCGGGGCACCAGTTGCGTCAACCAGCTCAAGCCTCTTTTGGCTTCACTGCTCCACGGACCGAGGGTTTCAACCGCAAACGCAACAAATTCGAAATCTTGAATTATATTTCTACATTTGCTGCGTTTGAGGCTCTCCGCCACAGCCTCGGCCGCGCCAGCCGCTCTTGAAGATGTCCTAACGTGACTTGGAGCCAATGTGAGAACAAAAGTGGCGTCCCACATCAAAGAACTACCCTTAGTCCATGGCACTAAGGTGATAGCATCGGGCCTCTTGCCATCCAGCCGGGAATAACCGCGAGGTTCTAGGATGCACGGTATATTTGCCGTTAGAAGCGTGGACTTTATAATAAAATTTAAATTAAATTAACTCAATCTTAATATTAATTAACTTTATTCGAGATGGTTTAGCTTTTTCCTGAACGCAGCTCGGCCTTCGGCCTCGCCCTTAGTTACTTGCTTTCTTCGAGATGGTTTATCATTTGTCAGAACGTAGCTCGGCCTTCGGCCTCGCCTTAGTTGCTTACTTTCTTCAAGATGGTTTAGCTTCTTCCTGAACGCAGCTCGGCCTTCGGCCTCGCCCTTAGTTACTTGCTTTCTTCGAGATGGTTTTTCAATTATCCGATCGTAGCTCGGCCTTCGGCCTCACCTTAGTTACTTACTTTCTTCAAGATGGTTTAGCTTCTTCCTGAACGCAGCTCGGCCTGCGGCCTCGCCCATAGTTACTTACTTTCTTCGAGAAGGTTTATGGTCTTCCAGAATAGAGCTCGGCCTTCGGCCTCGCCCTTAGTTACCTACTTTCTTCAAGAATGTTTTTCTTCTTCCTGAACTCAGCTCCGCCTTCCGCCTCGCCCTTAGTTACTTTCATCGAGAAAGAATATCGTTTACGTGAGCGCAGATCCGCCTTCGGGCCCGCCTTTAGTTACTTACTTTCTTTTTTTTAAATACGAATTTCACGCGAGCGAAGCCGCGGGCAACAGATATATTAATTTTATTGCACCAATGACAGCGACATAACTTCGAATTTCAATTATTATTTTTATTTATCAAACAATTTGTCACCGGCCAGCTCACGTCGAGATGACAGTTCTCCGTTGTCAACATGACATTTAAAATTGTTTTTTAAATTATTATGTTCATCCGGGATATACACTGTCACTATAAAAAGTTTCGTCAAATTCCGTTCAGTGGTTTTTGCGAGATGCGCGTACAAGTAGATATTTTTGCATTTACGATTTTATTATATGTATAGAAAGAATAGATATGTATAGACTTTTGTGTTCAAGTTATAAAAAAGAAGAAATGACATTTTCGTTGTATCTACTTATTTTTAAATTTCGAATCAATATTTTATTCAAATTGTATTTGCTGCCAGTTCTCAAGATATAATTATGTACTTTGGACTACGTGATTTTAAACGCGCAATAATGTTTATAATTTGAATTTTTTTTTATTTTTGTTTTTTTTTTTAAGTATTATGTTAACCCGGCATATAAACTGCCACTATACAAAGTTTCGTCTAATTCCGTTCAGTGGTTTTTGCGTGATGCGCGTACAGACAAACAAACAAACAAAAATTTTAAAAACTGTTCTAACATGTTCAGTATCTCATTTTAAGCCACCCTGGTTAGTTTTTTTCCGAATACATTCAATGTACAGACTTTCTTACCTCTACGATTTTATTATATGTATAGATAGTTTTTCATTGGCAAGGTCAGTTCGTCTTGTCATCGATATAGCTGAGTGCACGATGTAGGAGATCGTGCTGAGTGCTATACACTGTCTATGTCGATGATCGAAAGCGCATGCGTAGTGTAGTACAAATTCTCCCAAAACTATAACGTCGAAAAGTTTCTTGCGTTAAGCTTCTGAGACAGTGTATAGTATCCATAGACGTATAAAGGAAGATTAATATCCCCCCGTATATTATTTCTGCATGATAGCATCGCATTGGAGAAGGGATGCGCTGATCGAGATGAACGTGGATCGACAAGGACAGCGTGCACCGCACAAGTGTCATCACAAAATGAAGAATTTAGAGGTAAAATGTCTTATAATAAATATATATAGAGGAGGTTTTAATTCCAAAGCCCTAGGGGTATCCCTGCTTGCGACGGAAAAAAGCAACCGCTTTACCGAAAGCTACTCAAAAAATATATTTCCAATGATGAAAATTTCAAAATGCCAAGCGCGTTCGACGCGATCCTCAAAAGGTCACCAGATCTACGCCATACATACTACAACAGTCCTGCGTGCACGTGCAATGGGGGCGCAAAGTACGACCTTTGCCATTTGAAAAGCTTTGATAAAACCGCCTCTTTTTTCGTATACCCAGTTAATAGCTCTTTTGCTTTGACTAAATCCGAATTTCCCAATCGAGAACATTTTTCATTTGTATTTCATTCGAAAAATGTCAAAAAGTCCTGAAATCAAAATGGTGTCTTGTGAAACGAAAAAGCAATTCTCTCTCAAATAACATATTCGTCCGATCAATCTGTTTGCTGTCTATATTTTTCCATATATATATTAAATAAGAGCATGTAATAGTTACTTCATAAGTAGCAACCATGTCAAAGATAAAATGAACAAAGCTAAAACACAGCAAAAAAATTTGGTAAAAATACATTTACTGGTTCACCACGTACAGCCAGACTGCTGACTGATAGGCACAGGCAGGATAAACAAATGGAGACAAAATTTTATTATATGTAATGATAGATAACATACCTACATAATTCTTAAGTAAATGATTGCAAAGTTAAATAAAGCGATACATTGAAGTCGGAGACACTACAGATTAGAGAAATGATGCCTAAATGGGTGTCAATCGATGCCGTGTTAGAGTTGAACAATCGCAGAGGATGTCAACATCTCTGCGCTTTCTCATTGGCTGTAGATGTCGATATGTGATCGTTGAGTGACCGCGAAGCACTAGTTGTGCGAATTGTTGTAAGTTGTTTGGTAGGAATTTTGTCGAAGCCGTCTTTCCATACAGAACAGGTCTTCCTGTGAGTGTGTTCCATACTATCTACAACCTGGGGATCACCAAAAGGCGTGTTACCTACTTAATAAAATTAGACAATGATTTTTTTTGTCCGCCTTGTAGTCTCTAGTCTCACTGAGCGTGGTTTCGCGAGGAATGTTGTTATTGGCTGTATCTGGCCTTCTTTTGAACTTTTTGGCAAAGCCACAAGTGCCAATCTCATCGGAGAAAAAATTTGTACTCTTTTAAATTTAAATTTAAAAAACGTCCCACTATTTTGTTTCATAGAACCCAGGGCTGTCCTAAGACAATATCGAATGGAAGGTCAGACACAAAACAAGACGAAACTCGAAAGCGCGCGAGCGCCAAGCGACACCCCTGCCGCACCCCCTCTCCTTCAGAATATTTCGCTACTGCAGTTGCAATATTTGTTCGCCAGAAGCGAGCGGATTCACACAAATTCTATAGAAAGTGTACAAAGGGAAATGTCCAGGGAATACAAATATTTTTACAATTTGTAATCTATTTCTATTCACAAACGATAAATTTTTCACTGGAATACCGTGTACAATTTGTGTTTAAAGAACTACCACGGATGGCTGTGGCCGATTTATAGTCCGTCAGATGATCAGTGCAGTCCTTTTGAAGATCGCCAGGTTATAGGCAACGAGAAAAACACTTACCACGAGGTATGGAAGTTCCAAAATTTATAGCAAAAATATTTAATTAAATTGATTTTAAATATTATTTATTGAACAATATAAGTTCACTTACTAAAGGATTTCTCTAACAGTTGTTTAAGATTAGACTGTTGACACTGAGACGGTGAGTAAAGTATCATAATCAATACTACTTAATAATAAATCTGCAAGGGATGTTCATGGAGTAAGTTACTATGTTTTATGAGATATTGCGTTTGTAGACTCTATGTATTATACTAAAACAAAATTGACGATATTTAGAAATCTTATCTGTATGTTTTTTTTATGGAAACTGACACGGTTGGCTACCTCACCTACAACATCCGTGATGTCAGCTCATAACACCAGGCGATCTAGGTGCCATGTCAGTGCTTCCCTTCATTTCATATCTGCTACACTGAACTGAACGGAAAACACGAACTATTTACATAGCCGTTTCGACCGACGTTTCATTCAGTGCGGTGGTACCAACCCGAGCGGTATAAACCCTACCACCTAGTAACGATATATGTATGTATGTTCCTCCATAACCCTTAAACCGGTCATCCGAATTCGATGAAACTTTATTCCGGTATTAAAATTCAGTTCCGGTTACGCTGTTATGTGGCTCTCATACAAACCGAATTGTTCCGCGCGCCCGAAACAAAGGTACGGTAGCGGGCTTAATTACTTTCATCTTTTGTAAATACGAATTTCACGCGAGCGAAGCCGCGGGCAAAAGCTAGTTCGTAATAAATCCATCAGAATAAAGTTCGGTAGCTGAGTCTACTAACTGGTTTTGAATAAGTCCAAAGCGCCCGCAAACGTCCCTAAGGGCCGCTTGAAGGATGCGGTTTATTTACCCGCACAGCCACTGAGGGAGGATCCGAGAAGCCGGAGTAATCTTGTAATACCTATTTTTGAATAATCGCACCTCTACAGCTGACCAGGTGCGCCGAATGTCTCCGGCCGAGACCAGCAGAGTCTGTAGCGATCGGGCTTTCGCGACTCGATTACTGAGGGCTCAATTTCAAGTAAGTCTCTATTTTCAATCTTACATACATACCACACGCTGTGTACCGACAATCGGGGTAAGCAGAGTAATCGGAGTTGTGCTGCAGGTACTCTTGTAAATTACAGCACAACACCGACCGCCATTATCTGTAAAAATTCCATCCTGCTAGCTATTACGGTTCAAAAGATACATACAGCCCTCGGACAGACAGTCGGCGGCGTAAGCTTAGTAATAGGCTTCCGTGTACATACGGAACCCTAAAAACTAGTTCCTATACAAGTAACCTAACCTAACCTAACCTAACCTAACCTAACCTGACCTTCATATAGCCGTGCCAATAAAATCGTCAACCTTGTTGTTAGCCTTGTCGCTGGCATGGAACCTCCCTGAGAACCTCGTTACTATGCCGGTTGAACCGGGTGTGGGGACAGTTTCTTTCACGAGTCATGAGCACACTTTTCATTGGTCGGTTTGACGGGATGTGACGTCGACGGCGCGGACGCCTCACGCGATTCGGCCGTGAAAGCAACACTGTACAGAACCGTGTGGGACCGGTACTTTAAAAGTATAGCCCCACTGCATTTATCCCCGTGTATGTCGTAAAAGGCGACTAAGGGATATGGCTCCCTTCTTATATTACTAGGTGGTAGGGTTTAACCCGTCCGGGCTGGTACCACCGCACTGAATGAAAGATCTGTCGAAACGGCTATGTAAATAGTTTGTGTTTTCCGTCCAGTTCAGTGTAGCCGGCACGACATATGGGAAAAAACTGACGTGGCACCAAGTTCACCCGGTGTTATGGGCTGACATCACGGATGTTGTAGGTGTCACCTATTAGGTGATGTAGCCAACCGTGTCAGTTCCCATAAAAAAAAACGCAGCTTAGCCCAACCCCTGTTCCAACCGGCCCCGGCGTATTCTATACGATTGCACACAACGTCGCAGTTGAAACGAAGCCTCATACGTTTGCGGCCGGAACGGACGACGTAACGCAAACGCACAGATAACGTCCCGCCTCCGGAGCTCGGTGGCGCAGGAATTTAATTGGTATCGTTATAGTAAGGGTGGCAACGGTGCGGAGCGGCTGGTCGACCGCGGTGCCGCGCGCCGCCCTGCTACTAAATATTTTACGACATCTACTAACGATTCGACAAGCGCCGTGAGAAGCGATCCTGGAGGGCGAGTCGCAGCCGACGATCCGGGCCGGCTTCGACCCTGAAATTCGGGCTGAATAATAGATGGCGACATCCCGCCTCGTCTGTTCGACGCTCGTTCAGACGCCCTCACTGTTTTAACCAAATTAACTTCGCGCTATCGCGGAGGCGTCTCCCCGTTCGTGGGTAATTTGGCCGGGGTATTTAATGTATTTCTTATTTCTTTGCACGATTTTTTTAATTTCTTCTTCTTCTTTTTTTCCAGGTGAGTTTAATGTCTTTGTTTTTTTCCGACTTGCAACCGCAAGATGTTCAGAGCGGCCCTTGAGCCGAAATGGCAACTGATCTCTTTTTTTATTTGAGATCCAATTACTGCCAGTGTCACGTTAAGATATCCACGTTAAAATGTCATTGAACAAAATTTTGATTAACGGGCTAAGAAAATGCTGAAATCTTTACATTACACATAACAAGGAAACAAATATTTTTTTAATTTTAATGCGCAGTCTTGCAATTCGTTGTTCGTGCTACAATATTCTGTGTTTCAAGCATATACATATTCTGTGTTTCATAGACAGTGTGTCAAGCAGTGTCAGTCAGCTGGGCATACGCCTCTCCAATATCTTCGTAAAAAATCTATAGATCGCGCACCGGCCCCACACAGTATTAAATTATAATTTAAAAAATCGGTCAAGTGCGAGTTTTACTCACTCGCGGAGGGTTCCGTAGATCCGCTATACCATACCTGTCCGTCTATCTTTTGTCTGCCTGCGATCCAAACTACCTGTGGCGCCATCTATTATTTAGTAGCGCTAATAGGTACTAATCGACTCTTAGTACGTTTCTTGTATGGGGATCCCCCTCAATTGTTTACTTTGATTTTTTATTATTTCTTCGCATATCCGCCATAATAACACACATATTCTGTGAAAATTTGAAACGACTACCTATTCCGGGTCACAAGATACGTACAACACTCTTGCGGACACTGAGGAGTTGGGAATTTTTTTTTTCTGCGATTTTTTCAGCTAATCGACTAGTTTCCGATACTGATCAACCCGTTTCATTGTTGGCCATATGTTTAATTCACGCTATACTTACATTTATCCCGACTGCTTCCTCCGTATAGTTAATTTTGGGTCTGGGTCCGTGCTCCACCTAGGTTCTCCACCTGGGTGGAGCATGGGATACTTAGATTTTATATGCTATGTCCATGCTCCAACTACCATTAAGTACAGTCGTGTGCAAGAGTGTAATTTAGTGGGTCCACGGGGAAAACTATAAATCAAACATTGATTTCTAAGAGAGGTAATAATATTATAACTTAACATGTTACATGTGACATAAATATTATGCGCCCTTCACCGTTCTCTTTCATCGTCAATAAAAAAATCATAATAAACTGGGAACGGTTCTAAAGTACCAGGGCAGCAGAAATTTAAAGGAGGTTTCCATAATTTTATAAAAGTTAATCGCTATTATAATAATAATAGCGATTAACTTATACGGAAACCTATTCGAAAACGCGTATTCGTGGTATTCAATAATAGGTGCCAGGATTTATTCATTCATCCAAGTATGTCCAAGGCCAGGGAGAGGCCAGGATTATCTCCCCTTTTTTTCTTTCCCTCTCAGCGATTAACTTATATAAAATTAAGGAAACCTTCTCTGCTTCCCTGGTACTTTGGTGACTTCATGTTTGTTAATGTTTGTTAATCCTGGCCTATATTATTTATATAATATATATTTTATAATTGTTGTATATTTTTTTTTTATTTGCGGAATCTGAATTTAATTTCTTTTCAAAATAAACAATATAATCAAGTTACCTTGTTATTTTATTGGTTGTATTGTACTGTACTATACAGCTGTAGGTCAGTAAGGAATAGGCAAATCAGGAGTTGGCGAATAAGGAATTGGCTAATAAAGTCATGGACTGTACAATAATATTATCAGTTGGAGCATGGTATATGGTATAAATTTTAAGTATCCCATGCTCCACCAAGGTGGAGAACCTAGGTGGAGCACGGACCCAGACCCTTAATTTTCTATCAAGCTTAATAGCGCAGTTGAGGTTCAGCGTGAGTGGTCGCGGCAGGTATACCTAATGCTATTACGTCTGACTTTAACGCCATCGGGTGCGCGGCGGGAACATCACTTATTTATAGATAGCGGCCTTTACGATCTAATTAAGTGCACTGCGCACGGAGAGGCGAGACGGAGGAGTTGCTGCTAGCTACTGTTTCTAGTAAAACATGTGTCACCCACCAGTGCGTGGAGTAAGTACCTACCGGTAAGAGTCATGCATGACTTCGCAGTGCACCAATCACGCACCATTTAAAACTCCGCGCACGCTGGCTCACGCACGACCACTCCGTCGACGCAACTAATGCAAAACCATGCCAACTTTTTTTATAAAACGTCCGATCAAAACATAATATCAAGATGTTTATTTGTGTAGAAAAAATAAACGCAAAGAAAATTAATAACATTGGTAATAAAAATGAACTAAAAAGTTCAAAACAAATTTTTTTTTTATGTTATCCGGTATGGGTTACTGAGTCGGAGGGGTCAAAGGGCATGCTCCGACCAGCCAATATCACCTCCGAGAAGGTAGGTGCCATACCGGAGACTTCCCTGGGTTGCTGGCTATACTGGACTAGAGGAGAACACAACCGAGGCTGCTATGCGGCCATCTTACATCCAGTACGGTGGTACCAACCCAGTCGGCCACAATTGGAGCCTATCACCTAATAAGGGTCAAGGAAAGGGACCTACAGTTTTACACCGGTTCCGAACGGCGAAGCAGCAGGTGTAGGTATGCACGTAAATTTTTTCGTCAGAAAAAACTCATTGGTACACGCCGACCGGATTTGAACCGCGGACCTCTCGCATGAGAAGCCGATGATGCCCAAACCACTCGGCCACCCGCCGCGAAAATAAATTTATTCCGATTGTAAACAAGCCATTTTCTACATTTTTTACAGTTTTCAAACAAAAACTTCTTACACCCTCTTTTTCTCTCCTGCTGTCAAACGTAACACGCTTTTATTTGAAAACTGTAAAAAATGGATAAAGTGGCTTGTTTCCAATCGTAATAAATTTATTTTTTACTTTTCAGTTCATTTTGATCAACATAAAAGCTCAATAATTTTTAGATCAACAAATTAGTACTTCGATGGCGTATATACCCAACTCATGGCGGCGAGCCCACGCTTTTTAAATCAACATGTTAGTACTTCGATAGCGCAAGTCCCAAGCTGGTGGCGACGTACCTACTCATTTCGCTTTTTAGATCAACAAGTTAGTACTTCGATGGCGTATGTACCAAGCTGATGGCGGCGCACCCACGCTTTTTAAATCAACACGTTAGTACTTCGATAGCGCAAGTCCCCAGCTGGTGGCGACGTACTCATTTCGCTTTTTAGATCAACAAGTTAGTACTTCGATGGCGTATGTATCCAGCTGATGGCGGCGCACCCACGCTTTTTAAATCAACATGTTAGTACTTCGATAGCGCAAGTCCCCAGCTGGTGGCGACGCACTCATTTCGATTTTTAGATCAACATGTTAGTACTTCAATGGCGTAAGTCCCCAGCTGTTGGTGACGTACCCAGTTTGCTCTTTATATCAACGTGTTAGTACTTCGATAGCGCAAGTCCCCAGCTGGTGGAGACGTACTCATTTCGTTTTTTAGATCAAGAAGTTAGTACTTCGATGGCGAATGTACCCAGCTGATGGCGGTGCACCCACGCTTTTTAAATCAACATGTTAGTACTTCAATGACGTAAGTCCCCAGCTGGTGGTAACGTACCCAGGTCGCTCTTTATATCAACATGTTAGTACTTCGATAGCGCAAGTCCCCAGCTGGTGGCGACGTTTTCATTTCGCTTTTTAGATCAAAATGTTAGTACTTCAATGGTGTAAGTCCCCAGCTGGTGGCGACGTACCCAGTTCGCTTTTTAGATCAACTTCTCTGTATACTCCCTCTTCCGTGTCACTGCGCTTATATCGCACGTAGAAAGGTAGCGGCCAGCGAAGTGGCAATAAAAACTTTCGTATCAGGAGAGGCAGATAATGAAAGCTCATTACTTGAACGTAGTAAAGGTACTCTACACTCACCGGTTGGCAAGAATGTCTCAAAATCTCACAAATCGAATGAAATCACTTTACGTTTTTCCAGGTATTCGTGTATTTCGCTGTTTTTTTTTTTTTGTCTACCACGGGACTTTCAGGAAAGTACGCAGGATCTTATTCTGGACTGTTTGGAGCAACTGTATGTTAGATTTGCTGGCAGTACCCCACAACTGGACACTGGGTAAAATTTTTTTTAAAGAAGCAGCTCATTTGTCGAGGCAAAATAAATTGAGAGCTTGAAGCGAAAAGAATCAGCGTTTTCAGTCAATTAAATACAGTCCATGATATCTAAGGGGCATTCCTGGGTCTCGCTGCTTCTGACTGTCCGGAGTCACGCCCGAGGTCGATATTAGGAGATATTTATTAGGAGCCACTTATTAGGTTAGGAGATATTTAGTCAATAATTTTTAGGGTTCCGTAACCGTACGGAAGACTATCTAAAAAAAAACTTATCTGTCAATTACAAGTGTTCACATTTCAAAAAACTTCGTCTATGGGCGCCATTGTCAAAGCTTGGAAATATGATAGACATTTCTGATACAACCCCGAGTTAGTCTAAAAAACCGGCCAAGTGCGAGTCGAACTCGCGCACCGAAGGTTCCTTATCGCCATGTCATGGTTAGCGCCACTCACGCCATCTATGACGTGTTATGAAATGCTTCATATTAGTTAAATGTCATGATTAGTTAAAATGCTTCACCCTCTATTCGGTAGATGGCGCGCGCGTATACACTTTTTTGGTTTCTTCTATGGGAAGCCCCATGATTTTTTTACTTTTTCCTATTTTTATTATTTGTTTGTTGTTATATCGAGCATAATAAATAACACATATTCTGTACCGTGTGGGGCCGGTACTTAAAAAGAATAGCCTCACTGCATCTCTCCCCAAGCATGTCGTAAAAGGCGACTAAGGGATAAGGACAAGATGCCGTGCTAAAGGGCGACAGGTTCGCCACCTCTCACCTTGGCATGGTACTTCCACCGAGTCATGCAGCAGGTGGGTCTTCGTGCCTTACTTGCTGCTTGATCGATTGAATCTTGTTCGAATAATTTGCGAAACGTGGTGGTCGGTGTTGTGCTGTAATTTACCAGAGTTCTTGCAGCACAACACCAATTACTCTGCTTACCCCGATTGTCGGGATTCAGCGTGTGTGATATGTATGTATGTACATATTCTGTGAAAATTTCAACGGGCTACCTATTACGGTTCAAGAGATACAGCTCTCGGACAGACAAACGGACGGACGGACAGACAGACAGACGGCGTAGGCTTAGTAACAGGGTCCCGCACCGGATACGGAACCCTAATATACTTAGCTCGCGTTCTCTGCAATGTGTCTCGCGCGAAATAATATTTACAACTTTATAGAGGCCGAGGGAAGTTATAGGTCGTAGGTCAGCGCTGTTATACGCCAACCGACATATTGTATAGGTTGGTCCCTCCTGTGTCACGTGGGGGATGCGGCGACACGGTGCGAGCGCTGCATACAGTGAGCTCGACCGAACGTCCATTATAAACGGGAAAGTTTTATAAAATGTCCACTTACCTATGTGGAAAACTCTGGAAAGTTACTGCATGTTATTAATACATACATACGTTGTATCCTGCCTGAGAGAGACCGTTTTTAGGGTTCCGTATCTCTCGTACGGGCTATTACTAAACCTACGCCGTCTGTCTGTCTGTCCGTCTGTCTGTTCGAGGGCTGTATCTCTTGAACCGTAATAGGTAGCCCGTTGAAATGTTCACAGAATATGTGTTATTATGGCCGATATAACAACAAATAATAAAAATAAGAAAAAGTAAAAAATTCACGGGGTCCCCATACAAGAAACTAAAAAGTGTATATGCGCGCCATCTACCGAAAACAGTATAAAGCGTTTTAACTAATCATTAATTTTAACAAATATGAAGCATTTCATAAAACACGCCATAGATGGCGTGAGTAGCGCTGATCATGACATGGCGATACGGAACACTCGGTGTGCGAGTTCGACTCGTACTTGGCCGGTTTTTTATTTTTAATTTGGCTGCGAGTATCTCGTACAACCTCTATTTCGACACAATCTTTCAAGCGAACTGCAGTGAATTCAAAGGGAGATGGCGAGCTAGGTGCTGCGGAAGGCACGGGGGCGGGGCTTCGAGAGGGGGTAGCTTGCGGGGACAGGGGCAGGTGGGGGAGGGGGACAGAGAGCGGCGGTGACGTCACGCGGACACTTCCGCACCGCGGAGGCTTTAATTAAATGCAGCCATCGGCTTTGTGCCGTCATCTTTTGTATTTTGTCGCTGTTTTGCGCCGCGCCAGATCCGCTCGCTCTTGTGATTCGTGGCTCGAATTTCGCGGACGCCCCGCATCCGTTCCGAGCGGTCCGCGCCTCGGGCGGGATAATTGAAATGTCCTTGCTCCAAAAGGGATGTGCGCTTTAGAAGGACAAGTAATAGAATGCATTGAGTTCTTTTTTTGAAAATTTTGTCTGTTCGTGTGTTTGTATGTTCGTGTCTTAGGTTTTTATGGTTCCGTATCCGGTACGGGGCCCTATTACTAAGCCTACGCCGTCTGTCTGTCTGTCCGTCTCTCTGTCCGAGGGCTGTATCTCTTGAACCGTATTAGGTAGCCCGTTGAAATTTATATAACACAAATAATAAAAATAAGAAACAGTAAAAAATTCACGGGAGTTCTCATAGATGAAACCAAAAAGTGTATGCGCGCGCGCCATCTACCGAACGGAGCATGAATCATTTTAACTAATCATGACATTTAACTAATATGAAGCATTTCATAACACCCCATAGACGGCGTGAGTGGCGCTAGCCATGACTTGGCGATACGGAACCCTCGGTGCGCGAGTTCGACTCGCACTTGGCCGGTTTTTTTAATCCCCGACGCAAACGGAGTTGTGTTATAGTTTAACGTGTGTGTGTATGTATGTGTGGCGCGAATCCGACTCACACTGGCCTGTTTTTTTATTACCCGTACCACACACAACCGTTTGTTAAAAGGTTGGACTATAGTATGCTATTGGAATGGCTACACATAAGTAAGGCTACTTTTTGTGCCGCTTTGATTGTAGCCGTTTTCGCGGTGAGAGCCGTGCTGCGGTGACCCACGACTCATGAATTGAATTTGAATTAAATTGTTTATAGTAAAGTTGGATTAACCGGTGGGTGGTTAAATCAGTCCCGTGTTAATACGTGTATTGGCTCCCGCCCCCACTCCCCCAATATTGCACAAAGCGTAATTAAACCACAAAATAATTATAGTGAAACCCCTAACAGAACTGGTAAACTCTGGAACACATATTTCCATATTTCCATATCATATAATAAAATCCAACGTGTGCTTTCTGTCTGAGTGTCTGTCTGTCCGCTTATAACTCGAGAACCACTGAACCGATTTTAATAAAACAAAAATCTACGGATAGCTTGATTCTTCCCATCAACTATAGGCTACTTACTATCACGCTAAATGGCTTATGAGGTTAGCAGTGAAGTGAAATATGAGAGCGGGCGGAGCCGCGGGCACAGCTTGTCATAATATATAGCACAAGCTGTGCCCGCGGCTCCGCCCGCTCTTATATTTCACTTCACTGCTAACCTCATAAGCCATTTAGCGTGATAGTAAGTAGCCTATAGTTGATGGGAAGAATCAAGCTATCCGTAGAATTTTTTTTATTAAAATCGGTTCAGGGGTTCTCGAGTTATAAGCGGACAGACAGACACTCAGACACTCAGACAGAAAGCAGACGTTGGATTTTATTATAGGTAAGGAATAAGGAATAAGGAATAAGGAATAAGGAATAAGGAAAGGATATCTCCCTGCCCACATACTTTCCCTCAGGTACAGTCTTGGATCCTTCAAGAGGGGTGTGAACGGGCACGGATGGACAGACAGACGGCGTAGGCTTAGTAATAGGGTCCCGTACCGGATACGGAACCCTAATTACAGGTAGGTAGGGTACGGAACGCTAATAAAAATACCCGCACCCATACGGAGTACATTGGAGTACATAATCAACTGAAATTAATCCTTTTTATTACATTAATAACCTTTTCAAGCGCCTTCGTTTGCGTGAAATTCGTATTTAAAAAGAAGAAAGTAAGTAATCCCGCTACCATATGTACCTTTGTTTCGGCGCGCGGAACAATTCGGTTTGTATGAGAGCCACATCTTAGCGTACCCGAAACTAAATTTTATTTAGCCTATCCAATGTCACGTATACTTAAATGTTCTTGTTCATCTAATTCGGATGTTCGGTTTAATAGTTATGGAGGAACATACATTACATACAGAAAAGATTTCTAAAAATCGTCTAAATTTAGTTTTAGTATCATACATAGAGTCTACAAACGCAGTATCTCATAAAACAAAGTAACTTACTCCGTGACAGTCCGTTACAGATGTATTATTAGCATTGATGACTTTGGAGATCATGTATCAAATTCGACGAAGGCATGTAGAATACTATGCAAATAAGTCTCACAGCTCGCCCAACAATTCGACTCACACGCTCGCATTCTGTATGCATACGGCAGCTCTAATGAAATCCAGATCCAATTGCATTTGTACAGTCCGTGCAAGCTGGATCCAGATAATAACTTTCAGCTGAGCCAACCGGGCGTGCGGTGGAAGGTGCTTTAGCGCTCGCTTCACGTACTAATCTGTGTGTTTCTCGCAGCTCATTTTGTGCGGTGTCGACAGGGAACCGTGGTCTCACCGCGCGCGGGCTGACCGTCTCGTTCTCGGCGACTCGGATGTAAAGCTTTGTCCGCCGCTGTGGCGATTCGTATAACTGTGTACGCGAATAATTCAGCTAGATTAAAATGCTCTTGCGTATTTCGTTGCAAATTATACGGTTATTATTTACTTTCAGGGTTCCGCAACTAAAAAGAAAAAAAAACTGAAACCTTATAAGATCACTTTGTTGTCCCACCGTCCGTCTGTCCGTCTGTCAGTACCAGCATTTTTTTTCAGGAACAGGTTTTTTTTATGGAAACTGACACGGTTGGCTACATCACCTACACAACATCATTCATTTCATGTCGGCACCACTGAACTGGACGGAAAACACGAACTATTTACATAGCCATTTCGACCGACTTTTCGTTCAGTGCGGTGGTATAAACCCGGCCGGGATAAACCCTACCACCTAGTAAGGTAAGAAGGGAAGGGACCTACAGTTTAAGTTTACGTTACGTTACGTTCAGTGTAGCCGACATGAAATGAAGTGAAGCACTGACATGTCACCTAGTTCACCCGGTGTTATGGACTGACATCACCAACATTGTAGGTGATGTAGCCATAACCTTGTCAGTTTCTATTAAAAAAAATTCAATACGATATGGTCACAAAATAGGATAATTGGAGCGGCGTATGTCCAACAGTGGACGCTTACACGCTGACTGACTGACAATATGGTCACAACTATATCTCTCAACCTGTGCAGTCACTATGCAACTTCGATAATAACGACGCGAAGCTCATTACGCCAGCTCAGGAGACCCGCGAGGTGCGAATGCAGCCGCCAGACAATATTTCGCGGAATAAAGCGGTAAGCTCCGCGCAAAAAGCTTAACCCCACTAAAGGCAACACTAATAAGCATTTGCTTAAACCGGCCACAAATTGAGTTTCGCAAGTTTTTGCTCGACAAATAGTGGAGGAAAAACTCCGGAGCGTAGTCACCGGCTAATGAAGGCAAACATAACGCCCGGGTACGTCGTTAGAGGGATGGGCAGAGGCGATGAACGTCGTAACTTTGAGGTCGCCCCGGAATAAGCGGCTCTGTCGTCGTCCGCCGAGCTTCGCCCCATTGTCGCCCGAAGAGAAAAATGTCTTGGAGAAGTAAGCGATATTACCAGACGCATTTAAGTTAATATTGGCTGTTTCCACAGCTTCGTTTCATGGAAAAATATCATATCACCACGCTGAGATGCACCGGAATACGCCAGTCGAAATCCCATGCGAATCGATTGAGTTTATACATTTTGTACAGGAAAACAAAAAACCGGCCAACCAAAAAAAACCTTAACACAACACGGTTCTTTTATGACTTAATTTTAATAATGAATTTGAAGATACAATAATGAAAACGTGATAATAAAGAAAATAATAGTGTAGCGTATCACATATTTATTCACCTTGTCTCGATTAATCAAATCCTAAAAACAATCTCAAGTATACTATCGTCTTCTTCCTCGATCCGTCCTTTTTTTTTTATTTGTTGTTATATCTGCCATAATAATAACATATTCTTTGAAAATTTCAACCGGTTAGCTGTTATGGTTCCAAAGATACAGAAATAGGAGAGATATACAGACAGACGGCTGCGAAGGCGAAGGCGTAGGCTTAGTAATAGCATAGTTAAACCACACAAGTTAGCCGTCTTCATACAAACGCGCCGATTTCGCACTCACACAAGCGCGCGCCTGCGCACGCTGTCTGTACACAACCACTACATGCATTCTCACTGTCTCTCGCGCGTAGTCAGTGATGGTCGCCCCGCCCCCGCGCTCGGTGACGCACACCACGTGACGGCCGCTGCCTGCCGCCTGCCGCTTCCCGATAGAAAGTATTATTATTTGAATTTTATTTTATTGCACTAACATAATGGCTCCGCGTTTCTGCAGTGTGTATGGCTGCATGAATAGATCAGGCTCGAACCGCGAGTTAGCATTATTCTCATTACCTGCTCCCATCGAAAGGTAAGTAACATAAAAAATATTATTAAAGTATGTAGTTAAATTATGTAAGTTATTAATACGAGTAGGTCTAGGTATACTAAGCGAAGGAATTGACTTGAGACCTGGCTCGGTAACGTCAGAGCAAAGTACCTATTAGTATTTAATTAGTTATTAATAGGTAGGTACTAGCTGCAAAAACCATTCGCGAACCCCGGCATCGGGCGCGCCCGCGCGGCGCACGCGAAGGCTGCGCCGTGCGCGGGCCCGCGGTTGCCGACTTGTTCAGACTTGTTAGAGATATCACGCACAAGCACAACGCAATTTCGCGCGGATTTGTCTTCTATAAATGGCCACAGCTCCTACCGCGGACACTTTCATGACTGCTAGCGACGTTTTCTTGCTTTCTTGCTATAATGTTGTCTTATTTTGAAGGAATAGAATAAACCATGATTTCAGTACACTCTAATAGTTTTAATTTTCGGATATGTTTATTGAGTGGTCTAGCAAGAAACTTACCCTGAAAGGTACCACCGCGCTGAATGAAACGTCGTCGGTCGAAACGGCTATGTAAATAATTCGTGTTTTCCGTCCAGTTTAGTGTAGCCGACATGAAATGGAGGGAAGATGACATGGCACCTAGTTCACCCGGTGTTATGGGTTTACATCACGGATGTTGTAGCTGATGTGTAGCCAGCCGTGTCAGTTTCAATAAAAAAAAAACTTCGCAGGTTTTATTTTTTATTTTTTACACCACTATTTATTGACATCTATAAAATAACATCATTCACTGTCTATCGAAAATACAGCTTTCGAAAATATACCTTAACGCCAGTATATAATAAATCTATGACAACTCATATTATATTCTGTTAGAGTAAAATTTTGGGAGCTAGCTCTTGGTCTATAAATAAAAAATACATAAATGTACATAAACATTTTAAAGAATTGCATTTCCACCATGATGGACTCACTGCCTGTCAATTGTGTTAGTGTTGCGAGTTGTGACATCCCTGGTGGTGGTGGCTCGGCGCAGCGTAGGTAGTTATTTTAAAAATGGGCTCCAGTTATCTTACTCGTCTCCTTTTACTATGGTAATAGGCTTCCGTGCGCGGTACAGAATCCTAAGAAGATTCATAAACCAATTTAAGGAGACAACACATTTTTTTTAATGATAAATAATTTACAATTTCTACACCTATCTAGATAAACTTGAAAAAAATAATACATACATACATATCACACACGCTGAATCCCGACAATCGGGGTAGGCAGAGTAATCGGTGTTGTGCTGCAAGAACTCTGGTAATTGCAGCACAACACCGACCACCACGTTTCGCAAAGTATTCGAACAAGATTCAATCGATCAAGCAGCAAGTATTTTTATTTTATTTTTATTTTTCTTTATTAAGGAGAAAAAACAGAGACATGTAGCACATAGATTATGACAAAAGAGAAACCAAGAGTATACAATATAACATGTCCCCACTACGCTTCCCTCTGGAACAAGTAAGGCACGAAGACCCACCTGCTGCATGATTCGGTGGAAGTACCGTGTCAAGGTGAGAGGTGGCGAACTCGTCGCCCTTTAGCACGTCATCTTGTCCTTATCCCTTAGTCGCCTTTTACGACATGCATGGGGAGAGATGCAGTGGGGATATTCTTTTTAAGTACCGGCACCACACGGTACCGTTAACAATAACATTATCTAAATACAAAATTTCATCCAAATCGTTGGAGCAGTTTCCAAGAAACCAATTATATATTTGTATAGATGATGTATAGGTGATAGGTGATGATAGATGTTTGTACCGTGTAGGGCCGGTACTTTAAAAGAATAGCCCCACTGCATCTCTCGCCGTGTATGTCGTAAAAGGCGACTAAGGGATATGACTCCCTTCTTATATTACTATAGGTGGTACGGTTTAACCCGCCCGGTTTGGTGCACTGAATGAAAGGTCGGTCGAAACGGCTATGTAAATATTTTCTGTTTTCCGTCCAGTTCAGTGTAGCCGGCACGACCTAAGGGAGGCACTGAAGTGGCACCAAGTTCACCCGGTGTTATGGGCTGACATCACGGATGTTGTGGGTAATGTAGCCAACCGTGTCAGTTTACATAAAAAAAAATACAAGGATAGCTCACGTAATAGGCAAGGACGTTAGAAGTGGTAAGAACGCCGTCCAATGCTTGTATGAGAACCAGCGTCGCCGAGCTCCACGGGTAGCGGAGAGGACGGCGCGCGCTCTGATTGGGTGGTATCGGGTGGGGGAAGGTTGACGCTATGCGGCCAGCGGGCGACCGACGGATGTTATTGGTACGTTTTTACTAAATCGTGTTACGCTGGCTCAGGGAAGGTCCGACGTCCCTACCTCTTCTAACGTTCTTGGCAATAGGATTCCCACGTTTTGCTGCTTTACATTAACAATTTTACCCACACGAGGCTCAAACATATTGACTTCATCTAACAACACCAGTTCATATGCGAGTCGGTCCCCTTACCACCGACGACTGTGCGGTGCTCCTTGTACACAATAAATATATATTCACATCTGAGCACAGCTACTGGGTTAGCTTTGAATAATTCGCGCTTGCATGCTCCGCGGTCCGCACCGCTCCGTATATAGCACACCGCGATGCCCAGCGATGCACAGAGAAGGAACTGGCTCCGGCTATCGGTTGTGGGGCGGGGTCGGCCGCAAATCCGTCCGCACCGACGACTAGAGGTACCCCCGTCCCGTGTGGCCTAAATAGTGTGTTGTGTTCACGGAGAAGAGAGGTGAGAGAAGTTGGTACAGATGTGTCCATGAATCATGATTCGTATCGTAATAGTTTTTAGTGCTACATTGTCCGCCCCTACGTGTTTTCCACATCCCAAAGGTTAGTTTGTAAAGAATGCCGCAAGGCATTAAACTCGCCTTTTGAAACAATTTTTTACATAATCGAGTACAATAAAGTGTATTTTCATTTTTCATTTCTTGTCGTCGTCCCACCTTGCGGTTGGTCTTGCCACACTATCCTTTTCGTGTCCGCGACCACCGGTGTATGACACGGTTACCACCACGCACCGCCCATAGAGAAATAAAATCAAATCAAATCATTTATTAATTCAGGCACTTGTCCCATTGCACACACAACAAATTCAAAATACACTAGGATGGTAACAAGAATTATAAAAATATAAAGTTCAGTGTAGCCGGCGCGAAATGAAGGGAAGCACTGACATGGCACCTAGTTCACCCGGTGTTATGGGCTGACATCACGGATGTTGTAGGTGATGTATCCAACCGTGTCAAGTTTCCATAAAAAAAAAATTAAAAAATTTTTTTTCAACAAATACGAATTAAATTAATTAAATAAAAAAAAATTAAAAATGCATCTTCAGTCATACGTAAAATTGTCAAAAACTTACTAATACTTACAAAAATAAAATGAAATAAAATAATAAAATTGTCTTTAATAAAAATAAAAACAAATTAATAAAATTAAAATCAATAATTAGATAATTATACCTAATGCCTAATAATTAATGCCACCGCCGCCACTTGAGTACAGACTTGAGCCTGACCACCGGGTGTCCGATGCGACGCATGGTGATGTGAGACTGCGTCTGACTCGAATTTCAAGAAGTTTACCACCAATATTACTCACATGACAGATTCAGTTTTAATATAATATGTAATACTTCATCTATCAGCGCAGATCGATAGCTTTTTGAAAACGGGATAACTTCGCTCGATAGAAAAAAATCATGAACATGCCTCTGAATTTAGTTATAAAAACGTATTTAAGGCAACGTGACCAAATCGAGGCTTTGGAAAAAATATATTTTATTTGTTGAATATACACGGTCTTGCAACCCTAACCTTTAAGCCCGGAAGGGGGGTGATTCTGTACGTGAAATAGAACAACTTTTGTTCTACGACTTTTTATTTAAAGAAAAAAATTTTTTTCTCCATATATTTTGAGAATATGTAATTAAAATTTGTATGGAAAAAATATTTTTTTTTTGTTTCAACATTTTTTTTTTCTTCAGAGAAGTTGTTTAGTTTCACATATAGAATAGCCCCCGTATGTCAGTTAAAAATAATACGGGGGCAACTGCAACACCGTGTATATCTAAATCTATAGCTTTTTATTTTTTTGTTTAGATCCGTAATTTTCCGAATAAAAAAATATAAAACCAAATTTTGTATTGATTGATTGTGTTGCATCCTACTCCAACCAGCAAAAGCTGCGCCTTGAAAGGGGAGTACGGGTGAATACGGGTTGGCAGGGCCTTAATAGAATTTCGAACTAGCATCCACTCTTTCTGTTCTTGTGTTCTCCCTAGTTGCTCACTGCGCCCGTGCTCAATAATGCAGCTGGAGCGCCGCCGCACCGCCTCCGCAGCCACTTCCGACCAACACACTTCTTTGTTCATTCACTTAGTGCAGGAAATATTCAAAGGCGGGCTCCGAGGCGAGCGGCGCGCGGCGTGCGGGGCGCGGGGGGGATCCAAGAGTCGCAGTCGCACTCGCACTCGCGTCATAGTTTAAAAAGACTAGTTCACCGTCTTCATACAAGCACGCCGATATCTCACACACACAAGCGCGCGCCAGCGCACGCTGTCCGTACACAACCACTACCTTACATTCTCACTTCCCTCGCTTGTAGCTTGTAGTCAGTGATAGCCGCCCCGCACTTGATGTTTTTTAGTATTTTTTTTATAGAAACGGACATGATTGACTACTTCCCTCTCTCTCTCTCTCTCTCTCTCTCTCTCTCTCTCTCTCTCTCTCTCTCTCTCTCTCTCTCTCTCTCTCTCTCTCTCTCTCTCTCTCTCTCTGGAATTGCATTTCCACCATAATGGGTTCACTACCTGTCAATTGTGTTAGTGTTGTGACAGCCCTGGTGGCTCGGCGCAGCGTAGGTATTTAAAAAATGGGCTCCAGTTGCCCTACTCGTCTCCTTTTACTATGCTCGCGTGCACCACCGCGGTCTGCGTTCGTTCCCTAATAAATAAGTAATGCACTACTAACAGAAACGAAATAAGCTTCCACAAACGGAATACCTTTTAGGCGTCCTCGCGTGTTGTCGTCACATTTCGTTCTTGTTTTTTAGGGTTACCTACCGTACTAGCGCGGAAGCCTATTAAGCCTACGCTGTCTGTCCGTATGTCCGTCCGTCTGCCCTACCTTCAAAGGGCTGTATCTTTTGTTTCAAACCTGGATGGACAAGTATGTATGTATGTAGGTATATTTATTTGTATATAATATTCTATATATTTAGTAATTTATGTGTATTAACACATGTATAGCTTATATTTTACTAGCATGTACTTATATGTATTGTATTATTTTATCTTCGATTCTCACGCTCAACTCTTGCTACTACCTACTTACATTCCACTATATTAACGAATCTCAAACATCCAAACCAAAGGTTGACTGTAAGAAATCTCTGTAAGGGATAAGTCCGCATTTGCACCTTATGTAAATTTTCTAATGTATTTGTTACTGTTTAATATTTACTGGAGCAATAAAGAATTTTCTATCTATCTATCTTTTGAACCGTAATAGGTCTATCTTTTAAACCGGTTGAAATGTTCATAGAATATGTGTTATTATGGCGGATAGACTAACAAATATTAAAAAGAAACTACAATTAAAAATTTTAAGGGGATATCCATAGAAGAAACGTGTTTTTTTCAAAGTTTTCTTGCTTTTCTCTATAGTAAAATCGGTAATAGACACAAGCATCACACTCAGTGTGATAATAGTACAAAATCTAAATTATAATTTAAATTTAATTTCCTGATGAAAAATTGATGAAAAAGAGAGATTCTCCAAATCGTGAACGGTGTAACCAAAGAGTTTATATTACGTCGCTGCGCTCCTTTAATACAAAACAGCGACGTAATACAAACTCTTTGGGTGTAACAAGGAGAATGGCATGTACGTACCACTTGTTGTGTGGTCAGAACGAGGAATTACGAAGGGAATTGCAGACGTCACTTAGGGTGGACAGACCCTTTAGCACGGCATCTTGTCCTCACATTTTACGACATGCCCGAGCAGAGATGCAGTGGGGCTCAACAAGGAGTGGGTATATATGTGTATATGTATATACATATGTATGCTCGACTTGGCGGTTTCCATACGTAGGAGTAATCCGTGCATATATTATAGGGCAGCCATACTCAAAGTGTGCTCCGCGGAGCCCTAGGGCTCCGCGGAGCTTCTGTGGGGGCTCCGCGAGAATACGAGAAAAAAATCTAAAATACACCTGTCCTCTCTGGCTCGATTCAGCTCCATTCATTAGATATTTAATTATTGTTTTTCTCTTTTAATATAATATTATGTAAGTAACTTTTACATTGTAATATGATTATTAATAAAGAATGCACAAAAACAAATTTTTGTTTATTTTAGGGCTCCGTCAAATATTTCGCTTTCCAAAAGGGCTCCGTCACCAAAAAAGTTTGAGAACCGCTGTTATAGGCTTAACGCCTTCGAGTATTTCTTTTTTTTTAACCATGTTAGGAGCACAGCACAGGAATATGTTGAGGGAGTAGTAAATCATTACGGATAGCCACGCATCCTTAAGGCGCCTACTAACGCCAACGGGGCGGCGTAGCGGGTAGTAGTTTTCATAAGGGTTTTGTTTTTCATAAATTGCGGTCCTTCGCATTAGAACTTTGAAAAGCGTGTGATCGATAGATATAACAAATGGCGTCATTTTGCTATAAAAATTCCATTAAGTATGTACTAATAAGTATGTTTATAAGTATTTCTATATGTTTGTTTGTTTGTAAAGTGTATTTTAATAGAATAGTCACCGACATATCACAGACTGAACTAGTCTACGTCTGTGCCCGTTGAAAAGTACGCTTTCCCTTCATTAAACAACTCTCACATAAATCTCAAATGACGAGAACAAAGGCGCGGCGCCGCCGGCGGCCGCGACGCCGCCGTCGGCGCCGAAACAACCCAAGTACTAACACGTCGAGAAGCTTCATAACGATTCAAGTTTTTGTATTAAAACTTCGCCCCCATAGATAAAGCTCCGGCTCCTTTTATTCGGGCCCTCCTATTAATTGCTAAATTATTACCGGCCTGAAAAAAAACGCTCCCTCACCCGGGGTCGTGTGGCGCGCGAGCGGGGCGAAGTCGCGTCTAGGCGACGTTCGATGGCCGGCTTTAGAGATTCCACCGGACGATAAAGTTGAGAGCTCCGATTGAATCTGTGCAGTTTAATGGTCGGGGCTCGGAGTTTGAGCCACTTCGGGCGGAGGAGGTAGATTGAAATAGATTCAATCTATGTGTGGGCGACGCCGCCGTCGCGACGCGCGCCCCGCCCGCCCCCCGCGCAGGGTAATTAGGACTTCAGACTGTCGCCGTTGAGGGCGACTCGATTGTGATATATTTTTCTGGCGAGCGAGACGTGGCCGTCTGAACTTACTGAACTGACCGAGTTTAATTTGTTTTACTTAGCGGTCCACCGACGCCTTTAATTTAACTAAGCGGAAATTATGTTTCACTGATGTATCGAGAGTTTTTTTTATTTTGTAATTTAACTTTAATTTCAATCTTTTTAAGAGACGTAATTTGAACTTATAATAATTTTTTTAAGTTAGTTTAGTTTAGGTTATGTAGGTCACAAGTACGTAAATATTTTTTTTAATAATTTTCCATTTATTTTCGTAAGGCCAACAGTGAAAGTGTAAAAAAATCGTTCGACTACTACTACTACGACGACGACTACACTTGCGTGCAATGTTAGTCCACTGTCCATCGTGCTCATGACATGACTCGTCAAAGCAACTGTATAATGCGCGGGACGGATCTCGGCGTGTCGTCGCCGCAGCAGGCGACCCGCCACGCGAATACACTATATAAGTACGGTGCGGGTGCGAGGGAGAACACTGACGAACCGCTGCGGAGGCGATACGCCGCGATCCGTCCCGCGCATTATACGCGGCCTTATTTTTACGGGCCTGCACAGAGACGTTTCAACATATAAGAACATTGAAAAAACATCATAAAAAATTTATTAAGAAATACATTCATTCCAGAACATTTTAAAAATTCCCTAATGCTGTCATGCTTTCATATGAATTATATAGCACATTTTGTAAATTTGCTTGAAAATCAAAATAGCTAGGTATCCCTTTAAAATGTATAGGTAAACATCATACATATCCTGGTACTGGACAGGTACTGTCCTTACTTGAAGGTGCCCGCTGGGCTTGACAGAAAATATATGGAAGTAGATCTTAAGGCGAAACCATTTGGACACCACTGCTTAGAACATACATACGTCATACACACCACACGCTGTATCCCGACAATGGGGTAAGCAGAGTAATCAGTGTTGTGCTGCAAGTACTCTTGTAAATTACAGCACAACACCGAGCACCACGTTTAGCCATGTATTAGTCAAGATAACTATCAAGCAGCAAGTAACGCACGATGACCCACCTGCTGCATGACTCGGTGGAAGGACCCGTGCCAAGGTGAGAGGTCGCAAGTCTGTCACCCTTTAGCACGGCATCATGTCCTAATCCCTTAGTCGCCTTTTACGACATGCACGGGGGAGATGCAGTGGGCTATTATTTTTAAGTACCGGCCCCACACTGCTTAGAACATACGTAAATACGATTAATATACCTTTGGGCACGACTGAACCCAGGCCTCACGCACTACGTACGCCTCACGTACTTGCGCGCGCTAACTACCTACCGCCCAGCGGGCCGCCGACGGCGGCGGTCTAATTCAGTTGAACAGTGGAAATTCGTCAGCCGGGCGTAGCATATCTACACGCTCGCCCACGCTACTGCGCGCAGCTGCAAAGCAATAATCATTTTACACTCGATCGTTTAG
The DNA here is from genome assembly GCA_946902875.1 of Nematopogon swammerdamellus. Lineage (NCBI taxonomy): Eukaryota > Metazoa > Arthropoda > Insecta > Lepidoptera > Adelidae > Nematopogon > Nematopogon swammerdamellus. The sequence goes on from OX336335.1 coordinate 2,242,348, forward strand.
GTACATTTTCGCACGCAGCGATTGGCGACGTGAAACAGTAGGCTATTAAAGCCGAAGGTATGGAACTTTTTCTATGGAGTGATTTATCTGTTACGAAGTTACTATTAAGTCATCTGTGCTGAAGCTTCCAGTTGCGGGGCGGAGTCGCGTGGGACGGGGGGGTGGGGCGGCGAGGGTTGTTTCTGTTTAGATACTTATTGTCGTGTTAGTGAAAGCAAAGTAAGTAATTGCGGAGATCGTAGCGCGGATCTCTGCCACTTGACTTCTCCAATTATTCCGCGGAACGAGAAAATTCCGATCATAAGACTATTAAAAGCAGACAGAGGCTAGTACAGATGTTTTATCTCACGAGCACGGGTGAGCCATACTTGTAGTTGTAATGCGTATAGACATGCATAGACCCGCGCTCCTGTGTGCGTAAGTACAGGTAGCGTTAGCAAACTCACACACATACAGGAGCGCGTGTCCTATACGCATTACAACTACAAGTATGGCTCACCCGCGCTCGTGAGATAAAACATCTGTACTGTGTGAGGCCGGTACTTTTATGAAAACTGACACGGTTGGCTACATAACCTACAACATCTGTGATGTCAGCCCATAACACCTTGGTGAACTAGGTGCCATGTCAGTGCTTATCCCTTCATTTCATATCGGCTACACTGAAGTGGACAGAAAACACGAACTATTTACATAGCAGTTTCGACCGACGTTTCGTTCAGTGCCGTGGTACCAGCCCGGCCGGGATAAACCCTACCACCTAGTAAGGTAAGAAGGGAAGGGACCTACAGTTTAACGTGGAATCCGAACCAAGGCCAGCCTCCAAAGGTCGAGTGGTCACCCTTCCAAGTACTGGCCATGCACAGGGTTGTAATAACAGTCGACCGACCGCACCACTGAGGCGGTAACCAAGTACTTAAAAAGAATAGCCCCACTGCGTCTCTTCCCGTGCATGGCGTAAAAGGCGACTAAGGGATAAGGACGAGATGCCGTGCTAAAGAACGATAGGCTAGCCATCTCGTCACTTTCTTCGAGAAAGTATATTATAATTTACGTGAACGCAGCTGGGCTCGGGCTAGCCGTCTCGTCAAGAGCATCGTTTTTAAAACGACGATGCTGGACCTAACTGCCGCGCCGCTTTGGTTCGCGAATTAAATTGAATTCATAAAGTCCTACTAAAAATGCGGATAGCTCCAAATTTATGTTTTGAGAGAGAAATGTAGAACATAAATAAACTCACCTACACTTTTTGCGCCCAATTTCGCAGATTAGCTTAATTTAGACTAGATTTGCTGGAGGCTCCGCTCGTGGTAAAGTCATTTTAACGGTAAATCGGATTTAAACTCAAATATGATAATAAACGATCGCTACGATTCTGTATACCTTTTACCAGCTGTCGCCTTAGGTTCCTAAGCCGAAGGCCGAGCTGCGTTCACGTAAATTATAATATACTTTCTCGAAGAAAGTCTGTAATGGCGAGGCCGAAGGCCGAGCTGCGTTTAGCTAAAATATATACTTTCTCGAAGCAATTCAGTCACCAAAAGCGAGGCCAACGCTTACATACATTTTTTCTATGGAAACTGACACGGTTGGCTACATCACCTATACAACATTATGTCAGCTCACAAGTCCTTGGTGAACTAGGTACCATGTAAGTGCTTCCCTTTAATAGTGCCGGTTACCCTGTGCTGGACGGAAAACTAGAACAATTTACATAGACGATTCGACCGACCTTCATTCAGTGCGGTGGTACCTACATACATTATATAGGCAAAAACCGCAAGCGAACAGATTGAACCTTTCTTGAGTTATATATAAGTGACATAAATACATACATACATACATACATATATACATACATACATACATACATACATACATACATACATACATACATACATACATACATACATACATACATACATACATACATACATACATACATACATACATAAATACATGCATACATACATAAACACAGACGGCAGACGTTGAATCTTATAATATGTAGGGATGGGGATTAGAGGATTTCCATCCTATTTAGATCCTCCCTAATTGAGATTCCCTATCTGCTGCTCTGCCGGCATACGAAACGCGTCGGGCCGACCGAACGCTCTCTCTTTCCTCTTTTCGTTTCATCCACTTTAGGTTTTCCGCCCTCTATACTCCGGTGGAGAGCGTATTTATGCTTTCGATAGAAATAATAATAATATCATTCGCTCTTCTATGGAGTGTGATTCAAAAATAACTAAAAACGAGAACACGCTGCGCAGTGCAGTGACAATGGAAGCGAGGCTCACGGGTGGGCCCCGCCCCCATCACGCTGGAACTTCGCTAGAATTAGAGTCGGCGCGGGGTGGAGTGCGGGGAGTTGTTGCTAGCTATTGTAGTACCTACTAGGTTTTGCTCGCGGCTTCGCTCGCGTGAAATTCGTATTTAAAAAGAAGAAAGTAAATAAGCCCGCTACCACAGAAAAGAACCGCTACCGTACCTTTATTTTGGCGCGCGGAACAATTCGGTTTTGTATGAGTCACATCATACAAGACACGAAGACCCACCTTCTGCATGACTCGGTGGAAGTAGCGTGTCAAGGTGAAAGCACGGCAATCCCTTAGTCGCCTTTTGCATCATCCACGAAGAAAGACACAGTGGGGCTATTCTTTTTAAGAACAGGCCCAACACGGTACGACACAAAAATGTGTGAAAATATTATGAACACACGCACTTCATACATGTTTGTCTCCAGTTATGCCGTGTTGTAGTCGTGCCGTGATCATTGCCGTATTGCCGTGCCGTTATCGTTGCGCAAGCGGCCGTTTGTCTGTGTGCTTGCTGCGGACTGCGGGCGGGCACAGGCAGGACTCCGCAGGACACGCGACAATATTATCCTGCAGTGCAACGTCCAACTCCGGCGCTTGGGGGTCTCGTGAAATGAAACCGAATGAATGTTTAATATTGACACACCGCGTTTTCCGGTAGGCTGTGGAAACTTACTCAAAGCGACCATTGGGACATTTTCCAGTTTTAACTTTACGAATTTAAGGCGGCTTTTATACTCGACTTAGTAAAGCCCATTTTTAGGATTCCGCATCGACACGGGACCCTATTACCAAGCCTACGCCGTCTGTCTGTCCTTCCGTCCGTCTGTCTGTCTGTCCGAGGGCTGTATCTCTTGAACCGTAATAGGTACCGTGTGGGGTCGGTACTTAAAAAGAATAGCCACACTGCATCTCTCCCCGTCGCATGTCGTAAAAGTCGACTAAGAGATCGTCAGCCTCGGCAGCTCAGTGGTGCGGTCAGTTATTGGATGGGTGACCGCCCGACCGTTGGAGGCTGACCGTGGTTCGGATTCCACGTAAAACTGTAGGTCCCTTCCCTTCTTACCTCACTGGGTGGTAGGGTTTATCCCGGCCGGGTTGGTACCACCGCACTGAGCGAAACGTCGGTCGAAACGGCTATGTAAATAGTTCGTGTTTTCCGTCCAGCAGGTCTATTCTTGTAAATTCTGACAGCGGAATCAGCGCTGTTGTGGCGCTGAGAGCCACTTACTAAAGTGGCTCTCAGCGCCGCGTCAGCGCTGAGTCCGCTGTCAGAATTTACAAGAATAGACCTGCTGTTCAGTGTAGCCGGCGCGAAATGAAGGGAAGCACTGACATAGCACCTAGTTCACCCGGTGTTATGGGCTGACATCACGGATGTTGTAGGTGATGTAGCCAACCGTGTCAGATTCCATAAAAAAAAAAGGTAGCCCGTTGAAATAAAAAATAGAAAAATTAAAAAATTAAGGGGGGTTCCCATACGAAACGTGTTTTTTTTATGTTTTTTTTTTGTGGTGCAGAAACCTCGGTGCGCGAGTTCGACTCGCACTTGGCCGGTTTTTAGGATACCGCATCCACACGGAAGCCTATTACTAATCCTACGTCTTCTTTCTGTCTGTCTGTCTGTCCATCTGTCTTATTATCGCGAATATGCCAACAAAATAAAATAAAACAAGTGACGTTTCTTATCGCCATGTAATGGTTAAAAGTAAAAAGTAAAAGGTGCAAATAGTCGGGATTTTTTTTATAAGTGCACAATGTCTGTTATGTAATGATAGTGATAATTTTTTTCAGATTAATATCGTATCATTTATTTTGATTCCTCCACTTGAGGGTGAGGTTCGCAGGCCGAGCGCCACCTGCGGGCCCATCCTCTATTCACAATTCATAGCTACTAGCAATTTCTCATGATACGTCTCACTCGCTCCAACGGGCTCCTCAATGCGTCGAGTGAGACAGAGCTGCGGCTACCGCTATTTTTATTGCTACAATCGCTAATAAACAACAGGCAGGTGTAGTGTTGTAGACCACGCTCGGAGCGCGCCCGCTGCCGAGTGCGGATGCGGATATCTGAAGCAGCAATCAGTGTATGATGCGGATAATGCTTGCGGATAACAAGCGAATGTTTGTTTACATGCGGCGGGCGGTCGAGGGCTCTCCGCGCGCGTGTTGTTTCATTTGCATTCTCTTTTTACACGACTGCGCGAATGAAAAGAGGGTAGGTAATGAGTGTATTTAAGTCTATTTCGAGTGTGTGTGTGTATTATATTATGTCTTTTTTAGGGTTCCGTATCCGGTACGGGACCTTATTACTAAGCCTACGCCGTCTGTCTGTCAGTCTGTCTGTCTGTCTGTCTGTCTGTCTGTCCGTCCGTCCGTCTGTCCGTCCGGCCGTCTGTCCGAGGGCTGTATCTCTTGAACCGTAATAGGTAGCCCGTTGAAATATTGACAGAATATGTGTTATTATGGCCGATATAACAACAAATAATAAAAATAAGAAAAAGTAAAAAATTCACGGGGGTTCCCATAGAAGAAACCGAAAAGTGTATGCGCGCGCGCCATCTACTGAATAGATTATGAAGCATTTTAACTAATCATGACATTTAACTAATATGAAGCATTTCATAACACGCCATCTAGATGGCGTGAGTGGCGCTAGCCATGACGTGGCGATACGGGACCCTCGGTGCGCAAGTTCCAATTGCACTTGGCCGGTTTTTTTTATGGTACGTCTCACGTTCTAATGGTGGCCTAAACGGCTTGATGGATTTTAACATATGAGGTGTCGTTAGATTCGTCTTAAAATTGTTGAAGTGCTATAGGCTATAAAAAAAATCAAAATTCAAACTGGCGGCCGTCAGACGCCATCTTGTCAAACTTTAAAAATAGTTTTTCTTCAAACCCGTGTGGGGTGAAATTGTCAAGAGCTCGAAATAGCTATTAAAAAAAATATATAAAAAATTTATAATAGCCGACTGCAAAAAAAATCAAACAAACCAGGAAAGATCAGTAGAAAATTCTGTATTCAAGCGCGTAGTTGGATTCGAATAGACCGGACAGACCGACTACAGCTTTTTCTACTGAACTGTCCTTGTTTCCTTAAATTTTTTAGCAGTCGGGTTTTATAATTTTTTTTAGTTGCATCCGTGTTTGCGTTGCGCTGCGCTGTTATATCACGCCGCGTGTACACAGCGCGCAGAGCTGGCTGGAGCGACTGAAGTGCTCGTGTTACCTACATGATTGTGAAGGGTTTACTATTTTCATGGTCTTGTTCTAGGGGTTCTGTTCTCCTTGCCTATTCGGAATTAACCGCTGGACCATTTTATTGCTGCTGGTTGCACTTAGGGCTTCCATTCGTCCGGGTTTTCCCGGATAGGGTCAGGTCTAGTGTGTCCGGGGAAGACCGAGGAGGACATATAGTTTTGTTTTGTTCAGTGGATCGCTGAGAGCAAGCAAGTTGACAATAAAAACTGTTTCAAGCATTACTCTTGCGAAGTATAATTTTAAAACGTACAACTGTGTACAGTTTTATAACTACTTGGACAAGGAGAACTTTTGAGAGAAATCGGCAACAGTGATAAATATAAGAGCGCTGTGCCTATGCCTAGGACATAATTCGGTTGCTAGCTTAAACTTTATAAATGTTTAAATATTAAATCTTTGGTCAGCCTCGATTGCTCAGTGGCTCGCTCAGTGGTGCAGACAGTCGACTGGTCAGTACTTGGATGGGTGACCGCTCGACCGTTGGGATGCTGACCGCGGTTCGGATTCCGCGTAAAACTGCAGGTCCCTTCCCTTCCTACCTTACTCGGTGGTAGGGTTCAACCCGCCCGGGTTGGTACCACCGCACTGAACGAAACGTCGGTCGAAACGGCTATGTAAATAGTTTGTGTTTTCCGTCCAGTTCAGTGTAGCCGGCACCAATAGTAAGGGATTTTTAGTTTGCTTTGCTGGTCCTCCTTTCAAGGATTTGGCTATGGCTACCCTATACTATAGTTGCACTGAACAGACTTTTATGCGGTTTGCACCAATCGAATAAGTAGTATTTCAGGCTCACTATAGGCTATACCATCACGCTAAATAGCATTAGGACTATCAAAGAAAGTTTTTTTTTATGTAATCTGGTATGGATGGCTGAGTCGGAGGGGCCAAAGCACATGCTCCGACCAGTCAATATTACCTCCGAGAAGGCAGGTGTCACACCGAAGACTTTCCTGGATTGCTAGCTATACTGGCCTAGAGGACAACACAACCGACACTGCTATGCGGCCATCTTACATTCAGTACGGAGGTACCAACCCAGTCGGCTACAATTTGAGCCTACCACCTAGTAAGGGGCAAGGGAAGGGACCTACAGTTTTACACCGGTTCCGAACGGTGAAGCAGCGGGTGTATGTGTGCGCGTAATTTCTTTCATCAGAAAAAACTCATTGGTACACCCCGCGGAGGCTTATTTGTTTTTTGTTATTTCTTTTGTTATTTGTTCGAAAATCATTCGTGGGCAATACTTATTGCACTTGAACTCGTAACAATTTATAAATTAAATTCGAAACACCCACTCAAAACACTCCACTCAATCAGAGACCAATCACGACAAGGGGCATTATTGGAGGTATCCAAAATTAGCCCAAACTTATATATTATTTCCCCTACATAAAATCAATTTCAATTTTCCAATTGGTACAATTAAAATCATTAAAATAATTAACAGTTAAAATCTTAGATTAAAATCAATTAAAAATTCATTACAATCATCTAACATCAACTCAATACATAAGTCAATTAAATAAAAAATCTAAACCAAATTACAATAATAGCGTAGGCTTAGTAATAGGCCACCGTACCAGCACGATACGGAACCCTGAAAAAGCCCGTGTGCCGCTTCCACTAAAAGTCAACTTTATTTTATTCTATAAAGTGCAGCAGGTGTCAGCGGGTGTAAAAGTTCGGTAAGTACTTACTGCAGGCCGCAGCGACGGCGACGTCCCCTCACGACCCCAGCACGACCACCTGAAAATTAACACAACGTCAGCTGTGTAGGTACATTATTTTTACAGTTTATATGTAAAGTATGTAAGTATGTATGTTTTTTTTTTTTTATGGAAACTGACACGGTTGGCTACATCACCTACAACGTCCGTGACGTCAGCCCATAACACCGGGTGAACTAGGTGCCATGTCAGTGCTTTGATCGTGCCGGCTACACTGAACTGGTCGGAAAACACAAACTATTTACAATAGCCGTTTCAACCGACGTTTTATTCAGTGCGGTGGTACCAACCCGGGCGGGTTAAACCCTACCACCAAGTAAGATTAGGAGGGAAGGGACCTACAGTTTTACGAGGAATCCGAACCTCGGTCAGCCTCCAACGGTCAGCGGTCACCCATCCAAGTACTGACCGCACCCAGCGTTGCTTAACATTCAATAGCGACAGTTGACTGTCTGCACCACTGAGCGATCGAGGCTGACGATATGTATGTATAGCATAGAAAAGTTTAAGAACGTTACAATATAAATGTGTGCAGTCAAGTGCAGCGCATAAATGCAAGTCAGTCAGTCAGCGTGCGTGCTTCACTGCTGGACCTGAGCCTCTCAAATTTTCCTCCAGTCCTCCCGGCCCTCAGAGGTGCGGAAGCACTGCTTTCCTCCGACGTAATTGATGTTGTCCGGATGGTGTACATGTCCACGGCCGCGGCACGACGCGACACGGTTACTCCGAAGGTCGTCGTCTGTTCGGCTGACGTGCCCGACCCACTGCCGCCTGAACTGTATATGTCCTTTACATGGGGTCTGCAATATACAATTTCCTCCAAGGCATGCGGCATATCATTGTTTAGAATTATTTTAATCGTCGGCGTGGCGGGGGCTTCATTTATAATAATAATAAGTCATAATTTTAGACCACTTTTCTTTCCTGGTCTATTCCAGAAACCACTAAAGCTACGATTACCAAACAAAATTTGTAACGATGCGATGTGCACAGGTATCAGAAAGTTAAACGACAAATAATAATAAGAACTATTTTGATTGACAATAGAGCTCAGGAGTTAGCTATAATTCAATTTTCCACGGGCAAATTTTTTTATTTTTCGTATAATAAAATGCTGTGGACGACAGCACCTGACGCCAAAAACTTTCCGACGACAAACTTTGTTTTCCATCAGTCAAAAAACCTTCACTTCCCGCCAATAAGTGGCCACGGAACCCTCGGAACACTTGACCGTATGTATGTATTTCAGCGGCGGGTGGTCGGCGCGGTCTTGGCTTGAACTCTTGATGCTCAGGGTCCGACGTTCGAATCCGTCGACATGCACCAATCACTTTTTTTGTCTGACGGAAAAATTTACGTTCATACCAACACTGCTGCTTCACCCTTCGCAACGGGTGGTGTAAAACCGTCCCTTGCTCCTTCCTTACTAGGTGGTATGCTCAAATTGTAGCCGACTGAGTTGGTACCACCGTACTGGCCATAAGATGGCCGCATAGCAGCTTCGCCTGTGTTCTACTCTAATCCAGCATAGGCTGCAATCCAAAGGGAAGTATCCGGTATGGCACCTACCTTCGCGGAGGTGATATTGACTGGTCAATGCATTTTCTCTGGCCTCTCTGACTCAGCCACCCGTACTGGATTGCATAAAAAATAATAATAATAATTTACGATTCGCGCATTTGAGAACACTGCAACACTGTCCGGTACCATTTCGCGCGTTGGACACCTGAAAGACATTTCGGCTCCTTTTCGGCTCCTTTCGTGTTCACGAAAGGAACCTCGGCTCGAAACGAAACGTAACAAAAACGACATGCGCCTCAATATTAGGTTAGGGTTAATATAGAGCAGATGCGACGCATCTTCTTTATATTAACCCTGGTTATTTCGTTTTTAAACCACCATAACATCACTCATATCATACCACACTTTCCTTGGAGCCGAAGTTTGCCGAAAGGAGCCAGGAAGGAGCAAGGAAGTCTTTCAGGAGGCGCACCGACCAGTTCGCAAGTTGAATGCCATAATGTTGTTTTGTCTGAAACATCTGCCCGGGGCACCGTGTACGCAATTTATCGCCGCCCATCTAGAGTGACAGTTGGCGCCCACACCACACTGCCGCCCGCTTTATGACTACTCGCAGAAAACACGTTCTTGCGCGAATCGTCGGCGCGAAGGAAAAAGTTTCCTCCCGACTTATTCGCCGAGTAAGAAAAGTTGGAAAAATTGGAAAATGAAAGCGTAAGTGCTCTCTGACAAATTAAAATTTTTATTCGTGTTCGTTGTTCCACTTTGTCTCGTCTGAGTTCGTGATTATATTTATTATTATGTTCTTTAACAACTGTTTGGAGAAAGTTGACTCGCGTTCGGCTGTCGCCGGCCCGCCCCCTGTTCACAGTCGACTTCTTTCCGAACACAATCTTCGCAGGCTTTCTTATTTGTGGACATTATATCTAGTCTAGTTCACTAACTGGTACTACTAGGTCTAACTGACATAATATTGGTTTTTGCTAATACTATGATTTTTTTTAATACTATGTCGCCGAACAGGGGAAATGGATCACAATTTTAGCAACAATTCAATATGCATACCAGACGGCATATAACTTGGACCAGTGCAGTAGCCGATTTTAGGGTATCTTTGGTGGAGGGCGCGGGATGCGACGGCGGCGAGAGCGCCTGCAGACCCAGTGATCGGTTGGCGAGCGCCCGCCCGCGCCGCCCTCTTAAAAAAACGTTAAAAAATCATGTTCCTTGTATGGGGACCCCCCTTAATTTGTAACTTTTAAATTTTTTGTTTTGTTTTATCCTTTTGTTATATCCGCCCAAATAACACATATTCTGTGAAAATTTCAACCGGTTAGCTATTAAAATTTTATTCCAAAGATACAACCATCGGATGGACAACGGACAAACAGACAGAGAGACGTTGTAGGCTTCCGTACGGGGTACGGAAACCAACGCACTGAGTGAAAAGTCGGTCGAAACGGCTATGTAAATAGTGCACGTTTTTCGTCCATTTCAGTGTAGCCGGTACGACCGAAGGGAAGCACTGAAACGGCACCTAGTTCACCAAGGTGTTATGGACTGACACCGCGGATGTTGTAGGTGACGTAAGCAACAGTGTCAGTTTCCATTAAAAAAACACTTATGAAAACGTTAATATTTTTTATTTGTTGAGTTTTTTCAGCGATATGAAGGGAGGAGATCAATTACACGGGATCACACTTCCTTGGGGTACGCGCAACTAGTCATCTAATTTTTTTTTACTTGTTGAGTTTTTTCAGATCAATTATGCGGGAACACGTTTGCTTGTGGTACGCGCAACTAGTCATCTACTAGTTTTTTTATTTGTTGAGATTTTTCAGCTTGATGAAGGGCGGAGGTCAATTACGCGGGACCACGCTTGCTTGTGGTACGCGAAACTAATCATCTACTAGTTTTTTTATTTGTTGAGATTTTTCAGCTTGATGAAGGGCGGAGGTCAATTACGCGGGACCACGCTTGCTTGTGGTACGCGCAACTAATCATCTACTAGTTTTTTTATTTGTTGAGATTTTTCAGCTTGATGAAGGGCGGAGGTCAATTACGCGGGACCACGCTGCTTGTCGTACGCGCAACTAGTCATCTACTAGTTTTTAATTTGTTGAGTTTTTTTCAGCTTGATGAAGGGCGGAGATCAATTACGCGGAACCACGCTTGCTTGTGGTACGCGCAACTAGTCATCTACTAGTTTTTTATTTGTTGAGTTTTTTCAGCTTGATGAAAGGGCGGAGATCAATTACGCGGAACCACGCTTACTTTGGTACGCGTAACTAGTCTACATGCGAACATGTGTAACATTTCACATGAAATATTAATGAAAATAGACAAGTTGTACCAGGGCAATTACACTCGGCGCACGTGATCTGCAATCGCGCCCCGCCCCGCCGCGACACACTGAACATAAATCACTTTTGGGCGGAACAAGTTTACGTCTGCCCCGGGGGCGGCGGGGCGCCGCCGCCGGCGCGGGGCGGCGGCGGCGCGGCGGTCGCGTCGCTACAACCTTCTATTTTATTTTATTATTTTCGAGAAACATGCTGTTTTAAATATCTTCATTAATGAGTCAACACTAGCAATATCAATCAATCAATACCAATACTAATAATAAATCTGCAAGGGATGGTCGTGGAGTAAGTTAATTTGTTTCCTTTATTTCGGCGCGCGGAACAATTCGGTTTGCATGAGAGCCACATCTTAGCGTAACTGGAACTGAATCCTGTGTCACGTATAGTTAAATTGTGCTTGTACTAATTTTCATCGAATTCGCATGATCGGTTTAAGAGTTTTAAAGGTTATGGAGGAACATACATACATAAAATAAATATTTCTAAAAATCGTCTATTTAGTTTTAGTATCATACATAGAGTCTGCAAACGCAATATCTCATAAAACAAAATAACTTACTCCATGACCATTACCATTACCATCCCTTAAAGATTTATTATTAGTATTGATTCGTTCTACGCAATGTGGTTCCACGCAGTATGGTTCTACGCAATGTGGTTCCACGCAGTATGGTTCTACGCAATGTGGTTCCACGCAGTATGGTTCTACGCCATGTGGTTCCACGCAGTATGGTTCTACGCAATGTGGTTCCACGCAGTATGGCTCTACGCATAGGCGCAGGTGAGGTGATATGAGGTGTATCTATACATTCAAGGGGATTCAGATCACTCAATCAAATTGGAAACAATTTCCGATCGGCTTTGTTCGCTCGAGAGGCAATATCGGACCCACTCATGCGTCGTGTGACGCGACACGCCACGCCACGCCACGCGCCTCGCTCGACGTCGCAACCAGCGGCGGCCACGTGTCGAAAAAATCGCGCGTTCCTGAGATTTAAATCGAAAAAAAAACAATGGATTTTGTCAGCCTCGGTAGCTCAGTGGTGCGGTCAGTCGAATTGGATGGATGACTGCTCGACCGTTGGAGGCTGACCGTGGTACGGATTCAACGTAAAACTGTAGGCCCATTCCCTTTACTAGGTGGTAGGGTTTATCCCGGCCGGTTTGATACCACCGCACTGAATGACACGGCGGCGGTATAAACGGCTATGTAAATAGTGCGTGTTTTCCGTCCAGCTCAGTGTAGCCGACATGAAATGAAGGGGAAGCACTGACATGGCACCTAGTTCACCCGGTGTTATGGGCTAACATCATGGATGTTGTAGGTGATGTAGCCAAGCGTGTTAGTTTCCATAAAAAAATATATATCGACTCGTCATAGAGTGAAAAGTCTCCACAAATGTGCGAAGAAATATTATTTGTGACGTCATCAATTTGAATCTTAGGCGAAGCCGAAGTCCGAGCTGAACTCGCTTCTCCTAAGAAAGCAAGTCACCGCTTAGTATATGAGACATACTTTCTGACATATGAGGCACTCAATAAAAAAACCGGCCAAGTGCGAGTCGAACTCGCGCACCGAGGGTTCGGTATCGCCATGTCATGGCTAGCGCCACTCACGCCATCTATGGCGTGTTATGAAATGCTTCATATTAGTTAAATGTTATGATTAGTTAAAATGCTTCATAATCTATTGGGTAGATGGCGCGCGCGCATACACTTTTTGGTTTCTTCTATGGGAGCCCCCGTGAATTTTTTGCTTTTTCTTATTTTTATTATTTGTTGTTATATCGGCCAAAATAACACATATTCTGTGAAAATTACAACGGGCTACCTGTTACGGTTCAAGAGATACAGCCTTCGGACAGACGGACGGACAGACAGACAGGCAGACAGACAGACAGACAAACAGACGAACAGATGGCGTAAGCTTAGTAATAGGGTCCCGTACCGGATACGGAACCCTAAAAAGGAGATCGCGGAAACCCGGACAGATTACGCTCAAGGTTTGTTTTATGTAATCCGGTAAGGGTTGCTGATTCGGAGGGGCCAAAGCACATGCTCCGACCACCTAATATCACGTCCGAGAAGGTAGGTGCCATACCGGAGACTTCCCTGGATTGCTGGCTATACTGGACTAGAGGAGAAAACAACCGAGGCTGCTATGCGGCCATCTTACATCCAGTACGGTGATACCAACCCAGGCGGCTACAATTTGAGCCTACCACCTAGTAAGGGGCAAGGGAAGGGACCTACAGTTTTAAACCAGTTCCGAACGGTGAAGCAGCAGTACCCTTATCACGAGGTTTAACCTTCACCGCGTCCTATGCTACGCCGTGTTCTCCGCAAAATTTTTGTTCAGTGGTCGTGACTCGAGACCGAGACAACCTCCGCCGCCGTCCACTCAGTCAATACGAGTGGTCTCTTCTGCAGACGTCGGCGGCGGGGGCACGGCGGCGTGACGGTGATGCTGACGTCACGGCGGCGGAGGCTGCAGCAACTAATTTCGCCGTCACACTCGCAGAAAATAATGCGTGTAGAGCTTTAGAAAGAGACAATCCGATTGTAGAGCGTCGTCCCTGTCGCGCAGAGACGTGAGACTTACTTGCTGCTTGAGAATTATCTTGCCCTAATACTTTGATAAACGTGGCGGTCGGTGTTGTGCTGTAATTTACCAGAGTTCTTGAAGCACAGTACCTAATTACTCTGCTTACCCCGTAAGTAAGTATGTATGTATGTGTGCATGTTTAAGGGGTTAAGTGGTTAATCGATTCAAACATTTAGTTAATTCAAATATTTTACCAGTGGAATTTGTTTTATGGAAACTGACACGTTTTGCTACATCACCTACAACATCCGTTATGTCAGTCAACAACATCGGGTGAACAAGGTGTCATGTCAGTGCTTTCCTCCATTTCATGTCGGCTACACTGAACTGGACGAAAAAAACTAACTATATTTACATAGCCGTTTCGACTGTCGTTTCATTCAGTGCGGCGGCACCAACCCGGGCGGGATAAACCCTATCACCTATTAGTAATGTAAAAAATAATTTAATAATAAATAATAAGGAATATTCATTATACGGAAATATTGCAGTTCGCGCACGGCAATCTCGCGCGGGGCGTCTGACAGCACTGGCCGGAGATGCAGCGGTGCAGCGAGCGGAACAACGGACTGGCGGATGTCTCCTGCGCGACGGAATAATGGCCTCCAGTCAAACGCTACACCCGTGACTGAACACACTTGGCTGACGCACACCCACCTCACGCCTCGCCGCTTCTCCGAGGGCTGTAAGCGAGAGGATATCTAGAGACTAGCGGAAACTGAGTGTGTGGTAGCCTGAAAACCACATCCGATTATCATTTTTTTATGTGATCCGGGTGCCTGAGTCAGAGGGGCCAGAGCACATGCTCCGACTAGCCAATATCACATCAGAGAATCTGCCATACTGGAGAATTACCTTTTTTTTTGGAAACTAACACTGCTGGCTACATCAACTACAACATCTGTGCTGTCAGTGAGCCCATAAAACCGGTTGAACTAAGTGCCATGTCAGTGCTTCCCTTCATTTCATGTCGGCTACACTGAACTGGACGAAAAAAACGAACTATTTACATATCCGGTTGAACTGACCTTTCATTCAGTGCGGTGGTATCGATCCGGGCGGGATAAACCCCGTCACGCAGTAGTAAGGTAAAAAATCATTTAATAATAAAAAATAAGGATAATTTATTTTGTATATAGGTTTTTAATGTAAATAATTGTGTATATAATTAATTAATGTAGGAAAAAAGTGTGTGAATAAATGAATAATAAGGAATATTCATTATACGGAAATCTTGCAGTTCTTGTACGACAATCTCGCTCTGGGTGTCTAACAACACTGGCCGGAAATGCAGCGGTGCAGCGAGCGGAACAACGGACTGGCGGATGTCTCCTGCGCGACGGAATAATGGCCTCCAGTCAAACGCTACACCCGTGACTGAACACACTTGGCTGACGCACACCCACCTCACGCCTCGCCGCTTCTCCGAGGGCTGTAAGCGAGAGGATAGCTAGAGGCTAGCGAAAAACTAAAACGAGTGTTTGGTAGCCTGAAAGCCACTTTTTTTTATAGAACGCGACATTGTGTCGCTGAGCCACCCATAAGGTGTCGCCGAGCCACTCATAAGGTGTTGCCGAGACGCCCATGGACATTCGGTCGTATGCGGGGGTTGCGAATGCCATGCCAA
Source organism: Nematopogon swammerdamellus (assembly GCA_946902875.1). NCBI lineage: Eukaryota > Metazoa > Arthropoda > Insecta > Lepidoptera > Adelidae > Nematopogon > Nematopogon swammerdamellus. The sequence continues at coordinate 2,257,773 of OX336335.1, forward strand.
CCTGACAGGGTGCCTATTATATTAGATGTATATAGGTAAAGTATTTAAACTATTCACATTTAAGTTTATCTATCTTTTGTATTCCCGTACATATGTCATATCACAATACTTATAATATCCCTTTCCGCCACTCCAGGTGAGTTATCATACCCCAAAGGTATTCTGTTAGAAAATGCCTAGAGGCATTAAGTGTTACCTTTTGCCCATATTCTATTTGAGCGCAATAAATATATACAATTCAATATAATACAATATTCACGTCCCTCTTGAAGGACCCGAGACTGTACTTGGGGGGAAATATATGGGCAGGGAAAGCATTCCAGAGTTTACAGGTTCTGTAGAGGAAAGATCTGCAGAAACGGTTAGTACGCGACCGCGGTATCTCCAGCGTGTAGGGATGCATTTCGACTTCCGATTGTAATTTTTTTTTATGTAATCCGGTATGGGTACATTTCATTCAGCGCGGTGGTACAAACCCGGGCGGCTAAAACCCTACCACCTAGTAAAGTAAGAAGGGAGGAGACCTACAGTTCTACGTGGAATCCGAATCACGGTCAGCCTCCAACGATCGAGCGTCACACATACATCCACTGACCGCGCCCAGGTGTGCTTATGATCCGAACCGACAGTCGACCGACCGCACAACTGAGCTACCGATTCTGACGATGTATGTATTACGATGTATGTTTTGTACAGTGTGGGGCCGGTACTTTAAAAGAATAGCCCCACTGCATCTCTCCCCGTGTATGTCGTAAAAGGTGACTAAGGGAAGGGATATGACTCCCTTCTTATATTACTAGGTGGTAGGGTTTAACCCGCCCGTGTTGGCACCACCGCACTGAATGAAAGTTCGGTCGAAACGGCTATGTAAATAGTTTGTATTTTCCGTCCAGTTCAGTGTAGCCGGCACGACCGAAGGGAAGCACTGACGTGGCACCTAGTTCACCCGGTGTTATGGGCTGACATCACGGATGTTGTAGGTGATGTAGCCAACCGTGTCAGTTTCAATAAAAAAAAAATTTATACGGAACCATAAAAATTACACTTATAATTAAAATTTAATTTTACCAAATAAATAAAGGAGGAAAATTCAAAATATTATTCGGTGCATTACGTCGGTGTTTCGCGTCCTAGCGGGAGTGCTTTGACACAATTTGTTTACTCGCTAGCAACTCCATCTGCGGAGCTGCTGATACGCATTCACTAACGTCTATTTGCTCGCAGTCCTTTGACATATTTTCAAAAGGACTCGCGAGTTTGGTGCTCGACCAAACATTCGACGGTCTGACCGTTCACAGCGTTTAATGAATATAGTGTGGCGTGTACGTTATATATAATGTGACCCTAGGCAAATTGTTGCGTGAAATTTTTACGCTATACAAAATTGTTACCCTATGCAAAACTTTTAACCTGTGCAAAATTGTTACCCTATGTAAAATTGTTACCCTATGCGAAATGTTTACCCTATGCTAGACTGTTACCCTATGCAAAAGGTTTGCCCTATGCAAAATTGTTGCCTTATGCAAAATGTTTACCCTATACAAAAATTTTACCCTTTTCAAAATTTTTACCCTGTGCAAAATTGTTAACCTATCCAAAATTGTTACCCTATGCAAAATGTTTACCCTATGCAAAATTGTTGACTAATGCAAAATGTTTACCCTATACAAAATTTTTATCCGATTCAAAAATGTTACCCTATGCTAAATAAAATAATGTTGAAGTGATAGTTCGATTGCAGGGGATTATATTGTACGCAGAAGCCAATGCGCGCACGGTATGCACAAACGCGCACACCAGTTCCGCCTTGAGACAAAGTGGAATAATTAATATCGCAGGACAGTGGAGCACGGAGCGGCTCAAAATTAAGGTTTAGACCGGATTAAGTATTCGCGGTGCAGACGACAAACAGACGGACGGAAACTAGCAGGGCCACGGTGCACAAACTGCGGCGGGCGCGAGCGCTGCGCCTTTGTCGCGAACCGCCGCCCTCACAAGACCCGGTGCATAGATCTAGTATTCGTAGACCGGTATTCGCGAAACCGGCAAACGAGACCGAAATCTATTGTGTTAGTGTTCGTGTACTATTTCATAAATTCATAACATACAGTCTGAAAGCAATTCGTTTGCCTAAGAACGTTGCGGATGAAGATGTAGTTCTGGTGTGATCCGGCATCCCATCTGTGTGTGATCTCGTCGGCCTTTTTTCATCTAGCTTATTCTCGCACATTGATAAGTCCCTTGCAATGTGATTAAAAAATGATAGAAATTAACATGGAAATCAGACGAAAATGGGCTGATAGCAAAGAGCCTCGACGAAACCTTGACAGGCTCTCGCTGAGTGGTTGGGTCAAGGGCTATTTGATGGTTTGAGTGGTTGGGTCAATACTAATAATAAATTACTTTGATATATAAGTTACTTTGTTAATAAGTTACTTATAAATAAGTTACTTTGTTTTATGAGATATGTGCCCGCGGCTCCACCCGCTCTCATATTTCACTTCACTGCTAACCTCATAAGCCATTTAGCGTGATAGTAAGTAGCCTATAGTTGATGGGAAGAATCAAGCTATCCGTAGATTTTTTTTTTATTAAAATCGGTTCAGTGCTTCTCTAGTTATAAGCGGACAGACAGACATACACTGAGACACTCAGACACTCAGACACTCAGACAGAAAGCCGACGTTGGATTTTATTATAGGTAAGGAAGGAAGGATAAGGATTTCGGTTGTAGACTCTATGTATGATACTAAAACTAAATTTACGATTTTTAGAAATCTTTTCTGTATGTATGTTCCTCCATTACTCTTAAACCGATCATCCGAATTTGATGAAACTTCGTACAAGCACATTTGATTATACGGGACACATGAATGGCTAAATAATTCATTCAGTTCCGGTTACGCTAAGATGTGGCTCTCATACAAACCGAATTGTTCCGCGCGCCGAAATAAAGGTACGGTAGCGGGCTTACTTAATTTCTTCTTTTTAAATACGAATTTCACGCGATCGAAGCCGCGGGCAAAGGCTAGTAAACTAATAAACGAGGAGCTTGCAAACAAAACGACGTAATTGCGCTTAACTAAAGTTTACGGTAGAGTTGAAATAAATGATTTCTTTATTACATTATCTTTCGGTGGAGTGCTGGCCCCTACACTTATGTACGGGAGTGAAAGTTGGACATGGCAGACGAAGCATGGAAGCAGGATTAATGCTGTGGAAATGCGTGCGTTGAGGAGTATGTTACAGGTGTTACAAAGGAGGTGTTACAATGAAAGATAGATTGTGAAATAGTGTAGTGCGAGAGCGCTGTGGGCTGAAAGAAGATATAGTGACAAGGATTAAGAAAGGGATGCTTCGGTGGTTCGGTCATGTTGGAAGAATGGATGATAGGAGACTAACGAAAGAAATTTATGAAGCAAATGTGAGTGGAAGAGTCGGGAAGGGTCGCCCTAGACGCACGTACCTGGACCAGATCGGGCATGTGCTCAAAAAAGGGGCAAGTGCGTAGTACCCGTAACCGACGAGCATGCATGAAGAACATTATGAGAGTGGAAGAGGCGGCAGAGGTGTGTCAGGATCGTGGCACGTGGAGATCCGTTGTCTCTGCCTACCCCACCGGGAAATAGGCGTGACGCTATGTATGTAGAGGTGTTATAACTCAAAATGGCTCGTCCCCTCCACCTCATATGTACACGTGGCGTCTTAACCAATAGCTCTGTTGTTCGAATTATTAGCCAATTATATGCGCCACATTTACACGTGCGTTTTTTTTTAACTTTGTGTAACTACACAACTGCACTAACATTATAAAAGCCAAATCGTTGTGGGGGGGGCGAGCCACTTTGAGTTAGAACATCTCTATGTATGTATCATCTTTCGCACGTATGACCAATCTACAGAGGCGGAATATACAAATATCTATGAGCCGGGGCGCCCTCGTCGCATCCCCGCCCGCCCAAGCTCAGGGCGCGCGCCGCCGCCGCCGGTAGCGCGCGGTTACTTCACACAGCTCTATTGAATTACTCGTTTGGAATTTAGTTTTGTGAAGACATGGCTCGGGCGCACTGAGCATAAGTAATATTATGAAGATAGTATATTATCCACAATAAGCGCCTTATCTGAAACTCCGTCAGCCACAGTCGCTTAGTTCAACGTATGGAAGCTCCATTTGTATTTACAAAATTTAAATTTAAATAAAAGAATCGCACAAGTCCAAGTTTTACTCGCTCACGGAGGGTTCCGTAGATCCGATATATCCGTTACACGGTTCTCTTTTTGAATCTACTTTTGATACAGATTAACCCCCTGAAAGGGCCGGCGCGTGGTCAAAAAATCACCTGTATTAACCATTAAGGCCAAGTCGAAATCGGCATAGCTATTTGTTTATTTATTTATTTATTTAAATGTTTAAGAGCTCACAGGATCTGTTCATTATAACTCTTTGCACATATTTTAATGACAGTATTACCAATATCACATAATGAACATCAACAACAATATAAATAGTAAATACATTATTAGTTTATTACACAGGTACAATACTTTTTTTAAATTTTAAGAATATAAATATTTTAACATAGTATTTTCTTTCATTCTTATTACAAACATAAACACTTACTATAAATTACAATTGAAACTATTAAGAAAATCATCTCAATTTTAAAAATCCCGACTAACTAAATAACTTTTGAATTCTTTTTTAAATTTTACAATTTTATCCCAATTCTTAATCGTTTTAATTTAAATTATTGTATAATTTGATCGGTAAATAATTCTATGAATTTTTGAACAGCGCACATATTATAAAGATTTCTGTCGCGCAGCGCGAGAGCGGGCGAGATTTTATCTAACGCATCAATACTTCAAGAGCATGAGGCGTTATCAGTCAGACACATGTAGGTACGTGAGAACCGCGAGATGAGTGGACTTGGCGCTCGGCGCGCGGGGAGGCTGCGGGAAGAGAGGAGCATTACATTTTGTGATGCGTCAGACAGAAGCGGCCATGTTTTAAATATATTTTTATTACAAAAATGCAAAGCGAAAATCATTGGAAAAAATACATCCCGGTCACCACTTTTTCCAATTATTTTCGCTTTGCATTTTTCTAATGAAAAAAATATATATAACGCGAGTACGTGCTTTAGTACTAACATATAAACATAAAATATGTTTTAAATGTTTAGTTTTGGTCGTCCTTTATACAGAAAAATTATAAGAGGAATTCTAAGGAGTTCCTATTTTTATTTATGGAAACTGACACTGTTGTTGGCTACATCACCTAACAACATCCGTGATATCAGCTTGGTGAAAGAAAGAAAGAAATACAGAAAGAAAGGAAAACGTTTATTCAGCTAAAACTATTAAATAACTTAAGTTTATATATAAATAACTTAACTATTAAATAACTTAAATTTTTAGCTGAAAGGTACTTACTGGACGGAAAACACGAACTTTTTACCATAGCCGTTTCAACCGAACTTTCATTCAGTGCGGTGGTTCGGACCACCTTCTACTATTTGGTGTCATAGTAGAACTTAGGTAAATCTCGTGATCGCTCAATGCCCCGTCGTCGCATTGTAGAGGTCCTATTGACGTCAGAGTACCGTCTCTGAATGACGTCACTCCCGAGTGGCCACGTAGCTTCTGTGTAGGTACATGAGAAGTTTCCGACTTAACTGGAAATTTCGTTGAAGACGTTTCATGCGCGGAATGCGCAAGGCATTTCCAGACCCAAATGGTCAAAGGCATTATAGCATGCTTCGTCTGTTATTTTAGGCGGTGTTACTACAGGACACAACTTATGTGTGTTCTCCTATTAGTCCAGTGTAGCCAGCAATTCAGGGAAGTCTCCGGTATGGCACTACCTACTCGAAGGCGATATTGGCTAGCCAGAGCATGTGCTTTGGCCCCTCTGACTCAGCCACCCATACCGGATTAAATAAAAAAACAATTATTATTATTTGAATCTTAGTTAATTTCGCACTATCCATTAATCTTACCCACAATCCCAGGAACGACTGATAGAAAATGCATCGATTCACTCATGAACACACTTTGTAAAGTGTGTTGTTAATTTTAATTTCATTTCACTTCAACTGTTTACATATAGCCGCTCTTCGACCGGACCGGACACGTAATCCGAGTTTGTTCTGAGTGAGGTGGGAGAGGGGGGGGGTCAGTGCAGCGCAGCGCGCAAACTGTAGACGTACGTAACGTGACGGTGACGTCTCCGAGTGATACAACAACGTAGCCCCGCGCCGCCACCGCGGGGCCACGTTGTATCCTGTACCTAAACCTTTGCATAAATTTAACTTATCCAATTTGCAGTACGTGTTTCTCCGGTGTGTCTCGCTCCCCTCCGCGCCGCCTCCGCCTCGCTAGCTCCGTCGGTTAGCACACGCGCGAGTCGGATTAGGCAAATGAAATGTAACGTGTACTCGGGGCGTAACGTGCATAGCGTTGCCAGGCGCCAAGATAAAACCGGACAGGGATTGTCCGACCTGTCCGGTTTTTGTTAGGCTTTTTCTTCGTGCTGTGTGTGAGTCGCGCGCGCGCGCGCGACTTGGCACTCCGCTATTCACACTCGGTTGGCGTGCGGGGCGGAAGCGAGGCAATATCTATATGACTTTTATTTTAAATTATTGTTAATAAATCTTCAGTTTTTAATAAATTTCAGCCTTTGCGGCGCGATCTTGGCTTCGACTCTTGACCTCAGGGTCCGAAGTTCGAATCCGGGCGATCAGTTGCACCGACCAGTTTTTTCTGACGAAAAACTTACGTGCATACCTACACCTACTGTTTGACCGTTCGTAACCTGTGTAAACATGTCCGGCCTTGTTACCAAAATGTCCGGCTTTACCGACTGGTAAATACGGCTTTCTGTTCTGTACACCTGACAACGCTACGTGCAGCGCGCCACGCTCCGCTGCCCGCTCCGCCGCCGGCGATCCTCAGGCGAAAAAGAACGCTTACGAGTTTACACCAATAAGCTGCACATGGAGTCTCCGGCCGTCGTATTCAAATGAGCAGTTAATGGAAACCGGACGCGCGGCGTGCGTGATGCTGATGGCCCGGCTGGTTGCAGTGCAGTGACACAGAACATAAAACAACTAGTAGAAGTAGCGTAATGACTTGGATATGTGGTTGGTTTACCACATATCCAAGTATTATGTTGTTGGTTTAGAGTGTTTTCATTTTACGAAGGCACGAGAGGTATGAGGTAGGAAGTGGTGTGAGACCGCGCGGAGCTCAGTAGGGAACGACTCGGTTCGACGGAGCGACGCGGAGAGTAGACGTGTAGAACGTGTGTACCGATCGGTCACCGAGTTCGTTCTCTACTTCCGCGCGGTCGCCTCTCACACCACTTCCTACTTCGTACCCCGCGTGCCTTCGTAAAATGAAAACACTTCTAACCAAGTTGACAAAACTACTTCAAGTTTGTTCGTTCGTCATTATGTCTTATATGGTTTATTTTAGTTAATATTTTATTTATATTTTGTTTGTTAAGTCATTTGTTCACTATGGTCTGTTCCAAACAAACCTGGATAAAAGTTCATTCACACCGGACTACCAATGTACGCGATATTTGCAAACAATACTTACAAAACTATGAGATTTATCGCAAAATTTGTTAAGCTTACGTCTCGTCGAGAGTCTCGTAGTAGAAGGGGGGTGAACGCACTGCGCACGAGTCAGGTCAGTCACGTGTTTATTGCGGTGTGAATATTGTGGTAGATGTTGGGTCAATGAATTTTTATCCAGGTTTATTTGGAACAAACCATAGTCACCTTTTGCCGCCACCCCCTTGTTGTGCACCGACTCCGAAGATTGTCCCCATCTACGTCTTGCGTCCGTCAGTCTGCGTCCCTGATGTAATATTGAACAATAAGGCTTTTGCGTATAGTTATTGATTTATGGATTCCGCGACCGTAATGGCAGGCGACCGAGATGCATAGAGATCAATGTGCGCGGAGCACGAGTCGCGGAGCTACGCTTACTTGACTTGTTTATTAGCGAGCGTCCTGCCTGTGGCGAACAGTGAAGAGTGCAGAGCAGCGGTCGCCGGAAACGTAGGTAAACGATATACTCTATCAAAGAAAGTAGATCACTAAGATCGATGCCGACAGCCGAGCTGACTTCACGTAAGCGATATCTCGGCCTTTGTCTTCGCCCTTATCCTTCGGGAGAGTATGTCGTTTACCTTCGTGAATGCAACTCGGCATTCGGCCTCGCCGTTAGTGACTTACAATTTTCGAGAAAGTATATAGTTTAATTAAACGCTTGCTGCTTCCAGTCGTGTTTTATGTTCAGTGTGCTGTACCGCGCTGCTCGTACAGAACAGATCCACTTTTAATTCTCTGGAAATTCGCTCCGATTCGGCCGAAAAAAAAATACTCCAAACAAATCGGTTTACAATTTTTAATTTGATCGCACACATGTAGGTAGCCGTGCCGGCGGTGCACAACAAATTTGGAGCGCGGATTACACGCATGAGCGTGGATTAAAATTGATGACGCACTCGATCAAGCCGAGTCGGACGTATTCCGGAGCAAATAGAGCATCCTGTGTACTCCATCGCGCCATATAAATTAGTTTGGGTCGGAATTCCTCAGCCGAAAACCGTCGAACTCGGAGCGACCGCCGACGCACGCTGCCTAGAACAATAAAAAAGGTATGGACCCCGAACCCTATCCTCGCCAGCGTAACACGATATAAGTAAAAGCATACTTGTTTCATTGGACGGTCGCGAGCTGGCCCGTCAGTCTGTCATCGGCCACGTTCGCAAAAACCTGTTTAAAATGTCCGCATGCTCTGTGGTTACGTGTAAAAACACTACAACCAACTTTAGTGTGCACAATAGTGGAATATCTTATCATCGGTAAGTACACTCCGCTCCCTGCAACTCGGCGACGCTAGTTCTCATACAAGCATTTGACAGTCCGGCGTCCATACCTTTTTTATCGTTCTACCAAGCCGCCTTCACTACAGCCGGCGGCGGCCGCGCCGCGTGGGGGCGGAGGCATCGACGCTCGTCCGTTGGTAAACATCAATTTTTGGCGGCAGTGGACTGGGGGGGGAGTGCGCGGTGGGTAACCGCCGATAAGCTGTGTGGTGGAGGCGACGACGACCACGGCGGCGGCGGACGACAACAAAGCGACTTCCGACGGGTCTCGGGACAACCAATCAATCAAGCGTCGCCATTACGAAGCTCATGTTTTATCTATTATTGACGCTCGATTTACCATTGGACGCCGAGCCGTGATCTTGTCTGCGCCTCCTTCCGGGTTCCTCTACCTACACTGCCTAGGTAGAGTCATGGGACTGTCCATATTTAGATTTTTGCCGATTTTCCCCCACAATCATCCTATCATCATTATATGATTGTATGATGGGTGATCGCTCGACCTTTGGAGGCTGACCGTGGTTCGGATTCCACGTTAAACTGTAGGTCCCTTCCCTTCTTACCTTACTAGGTGGTAGGGTTTATCCCGCCCGGGTTGATACCACCGCACTGAATGAAACGTCGGTCGAAACGGCTATGTAAATAGTTTGTGTTTTCCATCCAGTTCAGTGTAGCCGACATAAAATGAAGGGTAGCACTGACATGGCACCTAGTTCACCCGGTGTTATGGGCTGACATCATGGATGTTGTAGGCAATGTAGACAACCGTGTCAGTTTCCATAAAACAAATCATACATACAAACATACATACACTTATGAAATTTAGTACACCTGTTTAGAAGCCACGAATAATATGCAATTCCGACAATATTACATACATACGGGTCGAATTGATAACCTTCCATTTTTTTTAAAGAAGTCGGTTAAAAATAATGCGCAACTTCTCATCGGAGGTGTGACGGCAGCAAACGGCGGAAGTGTGTGGCCTCCGCACCGCGCCGGATGTCGGAACACTGCACATTCCGTGCGCGCGTGTGTGCCTAGACCTCGTCCCTCCCCGCCCCTCGCGCATAGAGTTACCACCCGTTCGGCAATGACCCGGACAATCCGGGTGACCAGAAAAAAAATCGGGGATTGTCCTTTTCAGGGGTCTATAGCCAGCTGGCATGGACCATTGTATAATCGGTTAGTGTATGTCCGTCGGTCTATTCGCACGTCCGTCCGGCCGTCCGTCCGCCAGTTTGTTTGTCACACGCGTGACACGACGACGTGATTACTCCGAAATGTAAAGATCAATAAAAAACTATTATAATAACTAGTTCATTTATTCCTGACGCCATTAAAACGATTTAGAAGTTATCATTCTAGTGGACTGCGGTGCGACGGCGCCCACGCCGCCGTCGCGCTGTAGACACGGTGCGAACGCGTGATCGCTGCGCGCACTCGACATGCTTGCAAGAAGTAAATGGCTACGAAACCCTCTGTGTGTGAACAATTCTACGACCACGGCGGACTGGCATGCACCACCACCCCCAGGGAGGAACGACGACGGGCCCCCAAATGGTCCCCGGCGGTACCAGCTCAACGCTGGTACCGCCCCGGGCTAGAGCGGGAGTGCGTTGGTATCGCCAGCATCTCAGGGTCGGACTTAAACATAACTATTTCCCTTAGGAAGCAAAGTGGACATCAACAGCTTTTGGCCTTATTGCACACTGGAGCTGCATGCCTTGTCGTACAGGCTTTTTTGCAGTGTACTTTACTGCATAGAAATAGAAATGAAATAAAAATATACTTTATTGTACACTATTATATAAGAGGGTCACAAATGGCGAGTTTAATGCCCTCGTGGCATTCTTTACCAGTTATAGACTGTAGACTATAGGTCCGACAGGGTATGGTCAAATTGTGATTTTCTTTGTAAAGGATATTGTATTATTTTCATAGAGAATTATTATTCTGAAATAAAGTTTTTTTTTTACGAACTAAGTAGCCTTTCGATGTGGAAAACGCGTAATGGCGGATAATACAGTACTAAAGAAGTGATTTTTGATTGCCGTACGAGCTGTTTCCGTTAGATCTTTACGATTTAAAAATTCTCTTATGCCTGCTAAAAACAGGTCATAGCTTCAGCGCATCAACAACCTGTGTCACGCTGCTGCTTTTTGTCCGGAAATAAACCAATGAAAAGGCGGTCACCCTACCCGCGCGCCGCCCGCAGTGCAAAGAGAACATTTTCACGGTGCGGTGCGAGAAAATTCCAGTCGGGATGGTACTATTTTTAAAACTCTACTCGTTCTTATTTGAATTAACGCGAGTCTATGCACTCGCCTCACCGGTCTGCTCACGTGTTGGAATGCTTTTTAAATATTCCATCCTCGGATAGGGGCTCTCTCGTCTGAAATATTTTATTATGTCTGACAAATACGAATGCATCCACAAGTTTTTACATCTATAAAGGCGAGGCCGAAAGCCGAGCTGCGTTCAAGTAAACGATATACTTTCTCGAAAATGGTAAGTCACTAACGGGAGGCTGAAGGCCGAGTTGCATGCACGAAGGTAAACGACATGAATGAAGTTTTAAATATTCCATCCTAGAATGGGGGTCTCTCTCTCGTCTGAAATATTTTATTATGTCTGACAAATACGAATTCATCCACAGGTTTTTACATCTACAAAGGCGAGGCCGAAGGCCGAGCTGCGTTCAAGTAAACAATATACTTTCTCGAAAATGATAAGTCACTAACGGCGAGGCCGAAGGCCGAGTCGCATTCACGAAGGTAAACGACATACTCTCCCGAAGGAAGTAAGTCAATAAGGACGAGACCCAAGGCTGATCTATCGATTACGTGAGCTCAGCTCGGCTGTCGGCATCGCTCTTAGTGACCTACTTTCTTCTAGAGAGTATAGTTTACCTACGTCTCCGGCGACCGCTCCACTCTTCGCCGTTCGCCACAGGACGCTCGCTAATAAACAAGTCAAGTTCACCCAGTGAAGCGTTCGGATTCCGAGGCGGCAGCTCGCGAGATGTGCGCCGACAAATCTTCGGTATAAATAGTTTGTCGTCCCGGACATTAATCAGCGTCTCGCTCCCTCGAGAATCGGGGGGGAGGGCGCCGGAGCAGAGAAAGAAAGTGCGCAAGTGTCGCCAAATTCCTACCAATCAACTTACAGTAATACGAAGACGGTATAGGTCGTTCGTTCTAACCTGAGGCGTACAAATACATTCACGCATGACGGCGAGCATAAAATTCTGCGTGTGTAGTAGTGCTCAGGCCATGTATAGGTGCATGTCAAGCATTTGTATAAGAGAAATGCATTTGTGTGCGTACGTGTGTTCGCCTCAGGTTAGGCCGTCCATGATATACTTTGCGGCCATTCACTTGCGTTCGAATGTCGACATCCTCTGCAAATTGGCAGATTGCTTCACGTACATTTTTTATGGAATTTGACACGGTTGGCTACATCACCTATACTAGACCGGTGATGTCAGCCCATAACACCCTTTTGTTGTACACGCTTTGGTTGTACCGGCTACACTGAACTGGAGGAAGAAAAAACGAACTATTTTCATAGCCGCTTCGTCCGACTTTTCATTCAGTACGGTGGTACCAATCCGGATGTACCCTACGACCTATAAGTAAGGTGAGACGGAAAGGGATCTATCTAGGGAATAGCTCCACTGCATCTCTCCCCGTGTATGTCGTAAAAGGCGACTAAGGGATATGACTCCCTTTTTATATTACTAGGTGGTAGGGTTTAACCCGCCCGGGTTGGTACCGCCGCACTGAACGAAAGGTCGGTCGAAACGGCTATGAAAATAGTTCGTGTTTTCCGTCCAGTTCAGTGTAGCCGGCACGACCGAAGGGAAGCACTGACGTGGCACCAAGTTCACCCGGTGTTATGGGCTGACATCACGGACGTTGTAGGTGATGTAGCCAACCGTCTCAGTTTCCATAAAAAAAAAGAACTTGGTATCTGATCACTTCTTTTATTAGCGAAGCCATTATCCGAGTGCTTATCTTGCAAGTATTTTTTTTTGTTGCGAACTTTTTTTTTTTTTCACATTTATATTTTTGGTGGGATTTTAGCTTACATGGATCCCACCTTGTACCATATGAGTAAGAAGTGATTCCATGTCAAAAACGTGTTTATATGACAGATTTTCCAGTGGGTCCCTGCAATGTTACGCGATAGCTCCCCACGTGTAGCTGGAGGAAGTTCGGCAATATCCGGCGTACATCGGCCGACGTCGGCCGTCTACCAGGGAGAAGAGAGGTGAGAGAAGCTGTCGCTAGATCTAATTTCTAGTAAAACTTCTATCGCCAGTGCTGGAAGTAGCGACCATTCGGTGGGTGCTAAGTATTTTTTTTTTTAGGGTTCCGTATCCGTCGTACGGGACTCCATTACACAGCCTACGCCGTCTGCCTGTCTGCCTGTCCGTCTGTCCGAGGGCTGTATCTCTTGAACCGTAATAGCTAGCCTGTTGAAATTTTCACAGAATATGTGTTATTATGGCCGATATAACAACAAATAATCTAAATAAGAAAAGTTTAAAATTCACGGGGGTTCCCATAGAAGAAACTAAAAAGTGTATACGCGCTAACTACCGAAAAGAGTTTGAAGCATTTTAATTAATCATGAATTTTAAATAATATGAAGCTTTTCATAAACACGCCATAGATGGCGTAAGTGACCATGACATGGCGATACGGAACCCTCGGTGCGCGAGTTCGACTCGCACTTGGCCGGTTTTTTTGTTAAATACTATTACAATTATTTGAGTGACTATCCACATAATACACACCGCTTACATTTTATCGGAAATACAGTTTGACAGCAGGATTAACAATCTAATAATGGCCTATTACCACCAGTTGGTTGCGACGTACCCAGTATGCTTAGACGAACTCCTCTAAATTCCCTTCTCCGTGGTCGGCTGATCATTACCGACCCGGACGCCACCTCCGCGCCCTCCGTACGTACGTGGACCGCTTCAGGAAAGTTTTACAAAAACTTCAAAACTATGTAATTGGAAGCCGTGTAGGCTTCAAACTCTTTTCAAGACTTTTCCCTTCACAAAACGTACAGGATATTTTTAGGGTTCCGTATCCGGTACGGTACCCTATTACTAAACCAACGCCGTCTGTCTGCCTGTCTGTTTGTCCGTCCGTCCGTCTGTCTGTCCGAGGGCTGCATCTCTTGAACCGTAATAGGTAGCCCGTTGAAATTTTCACAGAATATGTGTTATTATGGCCGATATAATAACAAATAAGAAAAATAAGAAAAAGTAAAAAAATCACGGGGGTTCCCATAGAAGAAACCAACAAGTGTATGCGCGCGCGCCATTTACCGAATAGAGTGTGAAGCATTTTAACTAATCATGACATTTAACTAATATGAAGCATTTCATAACGCGCCATAGATGGCGTGAGTGGCGGCGCTAGCCATGACATGGCGATACGGGACCCTCGGTGCGCGACTTCGACTCGCACTTGGCCGTTTTTTTATTTTGTTTCAACTGGAAGTGCGACGTGTGGAGGCGTCGTCGACAAGGTCTAACTTACGGAGCCAGCGCTGGCACGCCAGCGAAATTGGCGCCAGCTACTGTATTCATCTAAATCTGCCTTTACATCTTAACATGAGGCTTTCCAGAACACACAAAGCCCTATAGAAGAGCTCATCCGAGCTCATTGTGTTCATGGTGCTAATTCGACAAGCGTGACTTGGAGCTAAACGAACTGGCCCGTCGCCGTTGCACTCGCTACGGGCGGGAACAAGAAAAATAAAAAAGGGAAAGGCGCCTCCACTCCACTCCACACTCCCCCCGGGCCACTGAACTCTAGTTTGGTGCGATACCTGACCATAATACTGCACTATACACCAGATATAGGTAATGTAAAAAGGCAGAGTGGTCAGATTCTTGAGTATTCATGTTTATGCTGTAAATATGAATGCTCTTGTGAGCGGTAGTATGGGTTAATTATTGTAAATTACTTTAATATAATACTTCTATGGTACTAACAAAACATTGTGACTTGCGAAGTTTGTTTTTCAGTTCTTCTTCGCATTGAATTTAGAACTGGCGGAATTTTCGACATGTCCAAGTGTAGGTTACCTACGTATGGATGAAATTATAGAATAAACATTAAGAATAATTTTATTTAAGAGTCTAACTAGGTATGGTTTTCACACTAACGATTTTGAGAATTGGATACACCTGGTATGTTATTAGATCATTTTTACACTAAATAAATCTTGACGTTTTGTTCAATTATCATTTCCTAAATTTAATGTTTGATGGACGACCCGGTCACGGACGTATAGCGTAAATGTATGCGATATTCCTTTTAACTTATACAATGATTCGACTCTCATAGATGGCGCTCATGCAGCGCTAGCGTTGTTGTAGTACTTTCGTGACGTTTCACTCTTTCTGCGTTAGGTCCACACGCGTGAGTAAAAAGCTTCGCTTCAAAAAAAAATTATCCACGAACACTATTGGACCTCACGAAACATAAATAGTACACAAAATACAAGACCACGATAAACAATATACACAGAGGTGGACCAAACTGCATGCGGGCATTCAATTTCAAAATTATGTCCCTGGACTCTCACTACTACTATCAGCGCCAAAATGAAAAAGCGCAAGAATTAAATCACTGAAATAAAATGCTGTCATTTTGTAAGGTATAGTTATTTCGGCGTGGTAGTAATGGTAGAGTTCAGTGCCACGGTTCGCAAAATTGTTTCGCTCCGCCCGAAACGTTTGTTCGGAAAACAAGTGGAAAGTTCGACGTGAGCCGTTACGTCGTCGGTTACAGCGGCAGTTTTAATTAGAAGTAAGGCATACTTGAGAACTACGAACGCGTGGGAGCTGTTGAATGTCGCCCGTTCCGGATTTGGGATGAGTTTATAATTGAGCGAGCGACAAAACGACAAACGTTTTCGTTTGACGAAGGAAAGATATATTGCTGACGAGATTTTAACTCTGTGGAGCTCACAAGCAGAAGTTTTGGGTCATTCTAATTTTGAATATTAATGTGGTTTTGGCTTGACAATATTTTTTTTTTTGCTTTTTATTAGTATCTTTTCGTTGTCTACGGTTCCGCTAATCTTAGTTATCTCACGGATACAAGAGATAGATCTTCAGAGTAGCGGAAACAGAGGATAATCCTACTAGAGGCAAACTGGCTTTAGTGCTTGCAATAGGGAATGGGAAACTGATAAGAATTATTTTTGATAATTTCGAAGATAATTTTTCTTCTTTAAATTTTAGTTTAATTTTTTTTATGTTTTGTATTTACGTGTCTCCTGGCAGCCCCGATGGGATGTAGGTCATTGAATCCAAAATGCGATTTCGTTCAGCCGCAGTGCGGTTTCACGCAACTCACTGTATACGCAATCCGCAGTTTTCGATACGGTGCGCGGAGTCCGTCCACTACTATTGGCAAACCAGCACGTGGGTGGGAGTAATTTATGGAACCGCTGAAGACACCGTATATAGTGAAATGGCAACTTTTTATTACGTAATAATCGAACCATATGTAATCACGAAGAATGCGAGTTTTTTATTGTATGTAATATAAATAAGATACAATAATGATAATTTTCAAACAAACGCTTATAAGAAAAAGTTCGGCCACAAAACTGCAGTTTTTTGTAAATTTTTAAACTAAATATTTGTTAAAGCAAACTTAGTGATTATATCGATTCTATATTGTATATACATATGTTTGAATTTTTTTATGTAATGCGGTATGGGTGGCTGAGTCGGAGGGGCCAAAGCGCATGCTCCAACCAGCCAATATCACCTCCGAGAAGGTAGGTGCCATACCGGAGACTTCCCTGGATTGCTGGCTATACTGGGCTAAGGAGAACACAGCCGAGGCTGCTATGCGGCCATCGTACATCCAGTATGGTGGTACCAACCCAGTCGGCTACAATTTGAGCCTACCTAGTAGGGGCAAGGGAAGGGACCTAAAGTTTTACACCGGTTCCGAACGGTGAAGCAAAGTGTGACGTATTTTTTTTCGGTGAAAGGGATTCGAACCTCGGACCTCTCGCATGAGAAGCCGATGCCCAAACCACTCGGCCACCGGCCGCTTCAACAATACATAAAGAATGAAATTATATTCGATACTTAATAAAAAAAAAACATTTTTTTTTTAAGATAACTTTGTCTAATAGTCACGGGTAGTCGCTGGGGAGCGATCGCAGTGGTAGACTTCGGTCTACCCAAGGTGTCGGGCCCGGCCACCAGTATCCATAGACCCGTACTAGCGACCTTTGTACGGGGTCGCAGAGGCGTTTAGTCGTCCAAGGTGTCGGAGTTGGGTACTAGGATCCGTGACGTTTCCCTATGCAGACCACACGGTGGCTACCCTTAAAACTAGCAGCTGGCTACCCTATCCCGCAACTGGGCGGTGCAACGGGCGTCACTGTTAGAAGTAATGTGTGGTAGAGAACTTGTTCTCGACGATTACTCATTAAACGTTGCTAGTCTAACATGAGTACTAAGTTGTGGGTTTCGGCCTCCTCTTAGCTCACGCTGCTGACTCCACTCAGGTCGGTGGGTCAAATGAGATACTACCCTAAACGCTGGGTTGAGTACTGCGGGGTTCCGTTAAAAGCCCCAGAATGCTTCGTGCTTCTGCACGGAACACTGGAGTTGGTCTCGCAGGGGTTGTGGTTTAGCGTTGATTCCCTGGTGCTTCCGTACTTGTGTTTAAAGCACCTAACACGGGAATAAGTAGCGAAAGCTGCGAGTGGTGAGCCACTTAGAGCTCCGTAACCAATGTGGAGAATTGGTAGACATGCGAATAATGTAGATCGGTATGTCGGTGCTACACACACTTATATGTGGATGTGGGATGGATTTCCCACGAGCTAATGACGCTGACGTAAGTCTGTCATTCGAGACCGGTGGATCCCCGGTACACATTAGGTGGTGGTCATATGCACTTCCACGCATATACATAGCTGGTGAAAACAAAAGCCTTTGGGCTAGTACAAAACGCTGAGGCCCTGGGCACAGGTTGCGGTTGGATAGGGTGCTGACCCCAGTGGCAGTGAAGGCTTCACCCCCGGCTCTCGACTTCGGTCGGGGGTTCCTTCGGGTGGACGGGTGGTGGCTCGGATCGGCTGGGGAAAGGTCGCAGCTTGTGTTTCCCATGGGATTTTTTCGGAAGAACGGACGTTCGACAGAGCAGCTATGGGGCCTCGATCTGGCATACATGATCACTGTACTCGCAAGAGTGCAGGTAGTAGACGTCTGGATTTTGTAGCCGAAAGGCTGGTATCTCTGGACGTCTATAAACAAAAACGTAAATCAAATAAAATGATAGAAAAAAAGAAAGTCCCATAGAAGTAGGTACAAGATGCCGCAAAATGTAAAAAAAAACATTTTTTTTTTTACATTTTGCGGCATCTTGTACCTACTTCTACGGGACTATTAGACAAAGTTATCTTTGTTCTGTCTGCATAAGAAAAACCGGACGCTTCACGGTCCGCTCTTCTGGAGACCGGACACACATCTCAAAAACCGGACATCTGACAACCCTGAACACGATACGCACGCGTTTAGACGTAGAGGCACGTGTTTGACGCACAGCCAAGTCGGAAAGGCATTTTGTGGATACGGCTGTGGGCGCCTCCGCCGGCGTTTCTCTCATTAACAAGGCATGAGAGGAGACAGACAGACGCGCTAAGTATCGCGTCGGATGCTCCCCGCGTAATGTATCGGCACGAACGCTCTTACGTGCTCGATAAAAAAAAATCCGGTAAGAGGCGCAAATAAATTCGCTAAAAGTATGTAAATTGGAAGCCCGCTCGCACTCGATCCGGAATCTCTTAGGCAGATAAGTTTAGGAACCCTTTATTCCCTTCGCCCCGCCGCCGCCGCCCCGCTTCACCCATGCCGCGCCCCCAACCCCACGTTTCTCCCGCGCCGCACCTGCACCCATCGATGAAGCACCACACTAGATATGTGTTACCACCATAATAAACAAAATACACATTATTAAGTATTTGTACCGTGTGGGGCCGGTACTTTAAAAGAATAGCCCCACTGCATCTCTCCCCGTGTATGTCGTAAAAGGCGACTAAGGGATATGACTCCCTTCTTATATTACTAGGTGGTAGGGTTTAACCCGCCCGGGTTGGTACCACCGCACTGAATGAAAGGTCGGTCGAAACGGCTATGTAAATAGTTTGTGTTTTCCGTCCAGTTCAGTGTAGCCGGCACGACCGAAGGGAAGGCTGACGTGGCACCAAGATCACCCGGTGTTATGGGCTGACATCACGGGAGTTGTAGGTGATGTAGCCAACCGTGTCAGTTTCCATAAAAAAAAAAAAAAAAAAAGTATCTCATCTGTAATCATGTATTTGGTTGGTTCATTTATTATTATTATTTGTTAGAAAACAGACAGCCTAATCACAAATAGATAAAATATAACCTATCTATACATACATTAATCTTATCCTTATCCCTCCTCCTCCTGTTCGCCTTAGCCAAACCCGCCATACTCTTCCTTTGTAGTCGACAGAAGACTTCTTCGAACTGGACGATTCTCTAAATCGTTCTTGTGCCGCACTGCATAGGTGTGGAACGGGCTCCCAGGGAATATCTTTCCCCACTCCTACAATCCACGAATCTTCAAATCGCGGGTTAATAGCCTTTCCCCAGCGACATTAGTCCACCTCCAAGCCGGACTGGCACCTCTTCGGCGGTGAAATTGGCTGCGCCTGAGGCTAAGACCTCGGGCAGGGCCACCCAGTTCGGAAGCAATAAAACAATTTTAAGTCTGTCTGTATTTTGTTTCCCTAGTTTAAGAATATTAATATTGAGATAATTCTAACTAGCCCATTTATGAGCGGGATAACCGAAAGTTCACTGAGCTAATACAAGACGAACAGTCCCACTTTATATGTAGCAATATTTACGTCGCTATAGCAAATCTAGTGATGTAGTTGATTGATGCCTGCACCCATCTCCGCCAACTACTGCGAATTTGGAACTATGCTTGAGGTACGCCTCGCTCGTAGCGAAACGAGACGCGACCCACCGTTCGGTGAAGTTCCAAAGCGAGACACACTTCCTCTCCCCGAACTCAACTCAGATACATTTCAGACTCGCAGACCGAAATTCGAGACTTGAATCGTAATTGTGTTCCACGAGGACACCGAAACTAACTGACATTTCGGGAGTAATTCGCAAATTGCTTTTCGATCGAAAACTTACAAGAAATACAATTAACCAATAGAAGTTTCTCTACTTGGCTCTCCGCGATTTCGAAATCGTTTCTTATAACTTGCAACGTCAGTTGTGTATGTACGTTTGTAGTATTTTGTTCAACTGGCGCCGTCATAACTGGCAACTGGCGACTTAATTAATTGCATGTATACGAACATTTATTTTTATATTGATTTAATTAAATTTATAGTTTATTTTAATTCATTATGAGTTGGAATTACCTATATTGTATAATTATTCAGCATTGCCCAGCACTCCTGCAGTTTTTTTATTTATTTTTTATTTAACTCTTAACGGCTCTGGATACAAATTCCTTTGGAGCCAGTCTTAAAACACTGTTGATAAAATCTAGAGAGTAGTATTAGTGTTGTGTTGCACGCCTATCCAGGCATTTTGTAGTAGTACTCATGTACAACCCAGACAGGCGCTCAATGTTCAACTACTCTACAAATTTGCAATAAATTATTTGTCTTGTCTTGTATTGTCTCCCCAAGTGTTTAGTAGGAAAAGTAGAAAATGGTACAAAGGAGTCTTTATGGTGAGACTCCGTTGTCTGCACGTCCGTCTGTCGTTAAGCCACGGCACATTAACGTCTAAACCAGAAATCGTAAAACATTCAAATTTGGAATGCAGATATAGTTGTTTCTTCCGTAAATAGTCCACGAGTCAATTTACCAACAACATTTTTTTGTACTTATAAAATAGGCAAAAGCACACGTAAAACTCACCCCTCACATCCCATTATTTCCGAAAGTAGGTACCAATTCTAAAATTCAGAAACAAATCTGATATAATATATATATATATATATATATCTAACTAATTAAATAAAATGTATTTCCTATAATTTTTTAATTAAAGGTTTCCTATAATAAAAAAATATAGGAAACCTATAGCGAAAGTCAAATTTTCATTTGTTTTTGGGATATAGCTCAAAAACTGAACTACCACCGTAGTACATTTGTTAAAAGAACATATCCCACTTAAAAAAAATGTAATGAAGATGTAACTGATTGATACAGAACCGTTGCGTCGGCGAGCGAGTCAACTCGCACTTGACCGTATTTTTTTTAAATTTTGAATGCTCTACGATTTGAATTCAGTTCAAACTTCGAACAGCTTACAATATTCATGTTGTATGCTTCTTGCCAGTTCTCGATGTAATAGCGAGTTAGCGTGGCGGCCTTCCTGAAAATTAATCAGGTTAATATCACTCACTCTCGCCGAAGTATGTAACGTCATGCAACTGGTATGCAGGGGCATTGTATTCCGTGGTTAGATTACCCACAAAATACATTATATCGAATTACTTTTACTATGTTAATTATCTGCCTCCTCTACATCCAGGGTTGCCAACCATGCTTAATTATTATAAAGTATCGTGTTTTTATTTTTAGTCGATAAATGTCACATATACTTTTGCTTAACATTAATGTGTTCGAAAATACTCCATTTCCAATCTTCGAGACGACAAGCTCTAACATACGTAATTTCAGAACGATTTATTAGTTAGACAAACACATAACCCGCTTATGCTTATGTAATGCTATAAATATTATGTGCCGTACTAAAGGGTGACAGGGTAGCCACCTCTCAACTTGACAAGATCCTTCCACCGAGACGTGCAGCAGATGGGTCTTCGTGCTTTACTTGCTGTTTGATAGTTATCTTGTGCTAAAACATTTCTAAGCGTGGTGGTCGGTGTTGTGCTGTAATTTACAAGAGTACTTGCAGCATAACACCGATTACTCTGCTTACCCCGACTTTCGGAATAGTGTGGTATGTATGTATGCATAAATACACACATACATACATATCACATCACGCTGAAGTAGAGTACTCGGTGTTGTGCTGCAAGAACTCTGGTAAATTACAGCACAACACCGACCACGACGTTTCGCAAAGTATTCGAACAAGGTTCAATCGATCAAGTAGCAAGTAAGGCATGGACACCCACCTGCTGCATGACTCGGTGGAAGTACCGTATGCATATATAAAAAATTACGTTTGTTTTCTTTCAAATACTTTTATTTTCTGCTTTAAAAGACAATTCACTCAATTTTTTTTTTTTTCAAACAAAGTTGGCAACCCTGACTACATTCATTCATCAGTTAATGTTACCATGCTATCCTTTGTCTTTGCCATGCCGGCCTGACAGGAGCCTTTTCACGCCCCTTTTGTAAAAGCCCCAGGCTGTACTTGGGAGGAAATAGATGGGCAGGGAGTGCGTTCCACATTTTCCCAGTTCTGTGAATAAAAGACCTACAGAACCGTTTGGTGCGATCCGTGGTAGGTCGATTGGATATTATATTCAAATAAATATACATACATATGTCCATCTAGGTATGAAAGAATTGTTTTAATAATATTATCTTCGACATGGCAACCAGAGGTACTATATCCTCTTTTGAGATCGTTTTACGATATATCATCACGCCATCTACTTGGGGTACGAAGCAGTGGCTGTAATTGTGAGAGTAGTCGTGACTTACTTTGTCCTTTTCGAATTTCCCGCGCGCGAAGCCCCGGGCAAAAGCTAGAAGGCGAGAAAAAATCGCCTGCTCGCAATTTTGTGTACTCACTCCTCCCTCACCGAACAACACACAGGTCACAGAAGTAGAAACGGGTGTTGTGTACTCGCATAGAACGGATTCCTCGAGAGATCGGCAAATATTATTTTACAGTTAGACCCGCGAGCGACTAGTAGCGCCCCACCGCACCGCAGAGTAATAATGTGAGTACAGAGCGCCGAGATTCGAATTCGGCCAACATGCGCGAATAAGTTTTTTTTTTCTGACGGAAAAAATTACGTGGAAAAAAAGGGTTGTCCTCAGGGTAATCAATATTTCTGTTTTAATTACTCAAAATTCTTTGTGCAGCTTCTTTCTTATTAATCAATTACTTATCTGAGAGTTGCGGTAGCTATTAAAATAAGGTGAATTTATCAAGATAATATTCTGTTTTAGACAGATACCAAAAACAAGAAAAAGTTGATACACCCATGTGCTTACCTAAACCTGCTGCTTCCCCGCTCGGAACCGGTGTAACGCTGTAGGTCCCTTCCCTTGCCTCTTACTAGGTGGTAGGCTCAAATTGCAGCTGACTGGGTTGATACCACCGTACTGGATGTAAGATGGCCGCATAGCAGCCTCGTCTGCGTTCTCCTCTAGTCCAGTATAGCCAGCAATCCAAAGGGAAGTCTCCGGCATAGCACCTACCGGCACGGAGGTGATATTGGCCGGTCGAAGCGTGTGCTCTAGCCCCTCTGAGTCAGACACTCATACCGGATCACTTTGAATAATAACTTACAAATAAAAAAAATACCCGAACCTTAAAAAGTAATAATTTCCATTTACTTACTTAAAGGAGTCGGGGGACCGCTAAAATAAATATCTGCGTACTCTGCGTAGCTCCAAGTTTTTATATTTTATTTACATAGTGGTCCTCCGACTACTTTTAAGAGTAAGTGGAGATTATTCTAGACTTTAAGGGTCGGGGTTTTTTTTAATTTGTAATTTAACTTTTATTTCAAGCTTTTTTTTTAAAAACCGCATGTAAATCGGAAAACTTTTTAGGATAATAATTTGTTTTTTTACTTAATTAAGTACTTGATTACAAACATAGCTAACAACCATCCCGATTAAACCAGCTTTCTAATAAAAAAACCGCATCCAACTCGGTCCAATCATTTGGGAGCTACGATTCCACACTCATACACACATACACATTAAACTTATAACACCCCTTTTTTTTTCGTCAGGTGTTATAAGTAGGTACTCTGTTAAACGCGCTCTAGACTTCATTATAACTCGAAGCTCACCACTCTCGAGCTCGTTCCAATAAGCTTGTATCACTCTATTCGCACTTCAGAAATACTATCATCTTCGGGTGATCTCTCAAACTAGCCAACTACGAACTCTGACGTTAGCGTAACGGCGGAGGAGGCGCTCCGGCGACCTACGGGAGGCTCTGAGACGGACGAGCCGCTAGAATCAAGCACATAGATTTTATTCTACTCGAACAAGCTGCTTGATGCACACGTCGAGCTGCTTGATCAAGCTTGGACCGTTAAGGCCCTGTCAACCCGTATTCACCCGTACTCCTCTTTCAAGGCGCCGCGTTCGCTGGTTGGAATAGGATGCTACGGATTTTCAACAAATCAAGTATATTTTTTTCCAAAGCCTTGATTTTGTCACGTTGCCTTAAAGAGTTTTTATAACTAAATTCAGAATTTAGATAATGTTATTTTTTTTAAGTTTATCTAGATAGGTGTAGACGCCGAGCGAAGCTCGCTCGCCCAGGTACTTTTTCGTTATACGAGTAAGTCTCAAAGCGAAGTCGGTAGAAATTCTAGTCGTAAATGTTTTATTTTTTTTTTGAGATTGCTAACTTAATTGTTTTTTTTTTAGATACTAAAGCTCTCTTAAAAACGAACTCTTGCTTTCGAAGCAATTGCGTTATCGTAAAAGAAAATTTAAAAAATGCGCCCCGCCCGGGGTCAGGTGAACTTCGAGCGACCAATTTGTGTAATGAAAGTCGATCTATCTTCGTAAATAATACATTCGCCAAACGACATGAGCTCAATGCTTGTTATTAGAAAACGAAGTCGTAAAATTTTTTATGTCTTCACATATTTACTCTGTAATTCGGAGAGTTCAGCCTCGATAACTCAGTGGTGCAGACAGTCGACTGTTGCTACTGATTGTTAAGCAACGCTGGGGACGTCTGTACTTGGATGGGTGACCGCTCGACCGTTGGAGGCTAACCGTGGTTCGGATTCCACGTAAAACTGTAGGTCTCTTTCCTTCTTAACTTACTAGGTGGTAGGGTTCAATCCGCCCGGGTTGATACCACCGCACTGAATGAAACGTCGGTCGAAACGGCTATGTAAATAGTTTGTGTTTTCCGTCCAGTTCAGTGTAGCCGGCACGACCGAAGGGAAGCACTGACATGGCACCTAGTTCACCCGGTGTTATGGGCTGACATCGCAGATGTTGTAGGTGATGTAGCCAACCGTGTCAGTTTCCATAAAAAAAACAAAACAAAAAAAAGAGCTAAATCGGCGGGTTTACTTCAGCTCCCCTGATGTAGACTCACATGTGCAATGCATGACTTCACGAAAGTTTAATTACGTAGATAACGCACGCTATATCCCGACAATCGGGCTGAGTAGAGTGATCGGTGTTGTGCTGCTGGTACTCAAGCAAGGTATACGGACAAGACAACTATCAAGCAACAAGTAAGGCGCGAAGACACACCTGCTGCATGACTCGGTGGAAGGACCGTGCCAAGGTGAGAGGTGGCTGGCCTGCCGTCCTTTAGCACAGCATCTTGTCCTTGTCCAGCACAACACGGATTACTCTGCTTACCCCGATTGTCGGGATATAGCGTGTGGTATGTATTTATGTACATATTACCGTAGAATTACCAAAATGTGTGAGGAACCGTTCATACAATTTTGGCAGAACTGTGAAAGCGTGAACACTGAGAACGATCTTGTAGGTATTTGAGTGAACGCTTTGAGCGACGAAGCGCGCCGATGTGTCCAGCTACCGAAGTTAGGGCGGTATTGGTGGTGTGGTGTGGTGTGGGGCGGAACCACAGATGGGACAATTTATGGCTAGATGGGCAACCAAGAACACTAGAGCGGGCTAAAATGAAATGAAATGAAAATATACCGCTGCTCTGATGAACTTGCTTCCCTTATCCCTCCTCCTCCTGTTCACCTCCGCCAAATCCGCCATACTCTCGCGAAACAGCCTTTTGTAGTCGACAGAAGAGTTCTTCGAACTGAAGGTGTGGACGACGGACTTAATATGTATATGGGTGACGTGTGCACGACATGCTCTGCATGTCGCCCATAAGTGCAGTGTGTGAGTGTGAGTAAAAGACTTGAGCGAATTTGTGAACATTATCTAGAAATAAGTCCGAGGGCGGTTCTGTTTAAGCGAGCGAGTTTGAAGTTACGCCCGCCCGGTGTAGCCGCCTGGCGGTTGTCGTGGGAACCGCGCTCGGACAAAATGGCGCGAAAATGTAGAGAAGTTTTACCCTATATCTAGCTACTAAGGTTTAGTTGTAATTGATAATATAGTAGATATAGGCGTAGTTAAGATTTCTCTTTAATGTAAATGGGTAGGAAAATAAACAGATAAGCTGCTGGTGTTTCCTTTCGTGGCTTTGCCGCCCGCTCCTAGCGACGCTCCCCCCCGCTCGCCCCGCAACATGCGGCGTCCGCGAGTGAGAGTGAGCATCTTGCCGCGCCGGGGCGCCACTGTGTACGCAAGGAATAAAAACGATCGCACCCCGGCGCGCGCGCCTTTTTTCAACGAAGACGAGCGAGCGGCAACAAGTACGGAAGGAGCAAGTGATTCTTAAAAGCAAAACCATCTTTCATTAAAAATATACAGTCCACAAGAAATCGAAGCGCCCTGCCAGGATACCGACCGACTATAGGCGGCCCTGAGGGTGACAATTTGGTCCTTGCGAGCCGGGTCGTGATCTGCGAAGCAGAATTTGGTCGTTACGAGTCGAGATCGTGACCTGCGAAGCTGAATAAAGAAGAAATCAAGCCGTCCGTTGCGACTCGCCGCCCGTTGTTCGTCTGACCCCCCTCACCATTCCGACCATTCGTTTTCCTATCGGACGGAGCCCGCGTGCTCTAGAGAAGAGTTCACTTCGCGCGGAGGCCGATCTGTTACCGCATCGCCTCGCTCGGCGACACGCGACAATCGACCGCCTAGAAACATCCGCGCCGCGTTCATCATGGTCAACACGCGCCAAGGAGCCAAGAACATCAAAGAACCTCCACCATCGTCGTCCTGCGGCCTAAGAGAAGATTCAACCACAGAGGCTACTAACGAGCCGGTCGCGACCGAGCCACATACGTCAGTGATGCCTCCCGGTGGAATCCTAGGACAGCCGCTAACGACGAGTGAGGATACGCGATCCGTGTTGTCAACAGTGCGCTCGCGGCGCACGACCTCATCGGTGCGGCGGCGGCGCGCGGCGGCGCAACTCGCCGCGGCGGAGAGACTTGCGGAGATCGAGAAAAAGAAATTAGATATCGAGGAGGCGCTCGTTAGGAAAACATTGCAGCTAGAAATGGAAGATATCGACGAGTCGGAAGAAGAGAGGGAGGAGGAAGTTGAAAAAAGCGCGGAACATGAGAACGTACGCTCCAGGACAACAGACTGGGTGTTCGGCTCTCGTGAGCAACCTCCGCCGGCTACGGATCCGCCGACCCAAGATGCAAGGAAGGAACCGACGACGGAGGCCGTGTCTAAAACCGCGCGGCAACGAGACAAGGCCGAGGACGGTGTACAGAGTACGGGTGCGAGCGAGACGGCACTACAACATCCGCCCGCGAAAACGGCAGAGAAAGGATCGACATTGGAGATCGATTCCGGTATCGCGCGGCGGCAAGAGGACGTCGTTAATAATGCGGGAGTGAGTGAGATAGCGTTACTCGCACGTGAGCTTAAAGCTCTAGCGTTGACAAGCCGAGATCGGTGCTGCTCAGCCAAACTGCCCGATTTCTCGGGAGCGACCGCGGACTGGCTGGCGTTCCGGTCCGCCTATCAAGAGCAATGTCGTCGCTTCGATGCAATCGAGAACCTAGCACGCCTTCGCCGCAGCTTACAAGGAGAGGCCAAAATGGTGGTCTCACACCAACTGCTCGCGGGCGGGGACCCGAATAGAGTTATGCAACTCCTAGAGAAAAAGTTCGGCCGAGATCAAGATATTGTGCAATTTCAAATGCGTAGAATGCGCAACCTGCCGAACATAACGGACATTCCCCGCCAGCTAAATGATTTTGCTTGCACAATAGAGGATGTCGTGGCTACGCTACGCGCGCTAAATCAAGAAAAATACCTACACAGCGTAGACGCAGTGCAAGTGATAAAAGCGAAAATGAAGCCGCTAATGTCAAAATATGCGGACTTTTATTACCCAAGGAGAGGCGAGAACACGCCGGAGCTAATAATACTGGCAGAGTTCCTTGAGCGTGAGAGCGACAAAATAGCAGCCGCTTGGGTCATAGAAACAAAGGACGTAGCGGCGAAGGACGGTGCGCGAGTACCTGCGAGCGGTGCCTCGACCGGCCGGCCCGCCGTAAAACAAATGGCTCACGCGGTCAACACGTGCGCGGCCTGCCCGCACTGCAGCTCGGCCGACCACTCGCTCGACGGATGTGGGAAGTACGCGGAGTTAACAATAGACGAGCGATGGGAGATTGCAAGAAATCTGCGGGCATGTTATAGATGTTTACGACTGGGACACCGAGCCGGCGTCTGTAGGACAAAGAAAAAGTGTAATGTGGCAGAATGCGGCCGGCGGCACAACACTTTGTTGCATCTCGGTGAATCTAACGAGCCATTGCCGGCGGAAGAGAAGGACGCCTCGACGCCAGAAGAAAGCGCGACGTGTGCGGTCGGCAGCGACGACCGTGCCATGCTGGCCATTGTTCCTGTCACTATTTACGGGCCGTGCGGGCACGTCGCGACGTATGCGATGCTGGACAGCGGCGCGTCGACGTCACTCATCAAAACCGAGTTGGCGGATCGAGTCGGAGCAGTCGGAGTGGCACAAGAACTCAGCTTGGCCGAGACGACGACGCAAGCGAAGCATCAGTCGAGACGGATGAACCTCGAGATCGCCGGGCCGACTCACGTGAAATATAAGATGTTCGACGCATACACCGTAGATCGAATGGCGCTGCTACCGCAGTCAGCAAAGGACTACGGACACCTGCCACATCTAAAGGGACTTCCAATCAAGCCGTACGCCAATGTAACGCCGGAAATAATAATTGGAAGGAATAATTATCATTTAATCGCTGTGCTTGAGACAAGAATTTATGGATTGGGATATGAGCTGCCATCTGCGGAACGCACGCGCCTGGGTTGGGTGGTGTGTGGCCCGACCGGGGGGAGGAGCGGTACCGCACGCCGCGACGCGGCGGCGGTACATTTCGTCGGGCACGCATCGCCGGCCGACTTAGATGCGCTCGGCGTGCAGGCTGAAATTACGGACAGCGCCATCTCACTGCCGCCCGAGGAACTTGAAATTGAAAGAGCGACTCAAGAATGCGAAAGTACAATTGACGTCATAAAATCGACAGATGTCGTGCCCGCGCCCAAGCAAGAGCGATTTTCTAATTGGCGAAGCCGCCGACGAGACAAGGGCTTCATCCGTGTGAAAGAGCCGCGCCCACGTTTCATTGGGGCAAAGAAGAGAAATAGGTACGGCGCGCTGTTTAGCTGGCTAGTAAGGCGCGCCATGCACGTCGATGTCGCGGCGAGACTCACCACCGACACGGCCATCTCCGCCCTCTGGCGAATGAGAGTGCGGAGGGGCCCGCCTGCCGAAATCAACGGTGACAACGAGAAAACTGAGGGGCGCCGCCGTCGAGCTGCGCCGCGCCTGGGCGAAGCTCGACCTACAGCAGATCCGGACGTTCGCGCTCAACCGAGGCGTGAACTGGCGCTTCATACCACCGGGCGCTCCGTTCATGTGCGGAGCGTGGGAGCGCCTGGTGGGCTCCATCAAACGGGCGCTGAGCGCCACTCTCCACTAGCGAGCACCGACAGACGAGCTGCTCGCCACTCTGCTAGTCGTGGCCGAGCACACTGTCAACGCTCGGCTACTGATGCACGTGTCCGTGGATCCAGACAACCCAGAGACCACCCTTTGCTGGGGAGCTCGGCCGGGCTCCCGACGCCGGGCGCCTTCGACGACGCTGACCTGCTGCACCGCCGGCCGTGGCGTGCAGCGCAACGCCTTGCGCTCGACGGCTGGCCACGTCCGCGTCGCCGACGTCCGCACGATGGAGGGCGTGCTCCGCAGATCGGCGCATAAGATCGTCCGTCTGCCGGTGGCAACAGTCGACAGCGATGCGCGAGTCGACAGGGGGGAGAATGTGGACGACGGACTTAATATGTATATGGGTGACGTGTGCACGACATGCTCTGCATGTCGCCCATAAGTGCAGTGTGTGAGTGTGAGTAAAAGACTTGAGCGAATTTGTGAACATTATCTAGAAATAAGTCCGAGGGCGGTTCTGTTTAAGCGAGCGAGTTTGAAGTTACGCCCGCCCGGTGTAGCCGCCTGGCGGTTGTCGTGGGAACCGCGCTCGGACAAAATGGCGCGAAAATGTAGAGAAGTTTTACCCTATATCTAGCTACTAAGGTTTAGTTGTAATTGATAATATAGTAGATATAGGCGTAGTTAAGATTTCTCTTTAATGTAAATGGGTAGGAAAATAAACAGATAAGCTGCTGGTGTTTCCTTTCGTGGCTTTGCCGCCCGCTCCTAGCGACGCTCCCCCCCGCTCGCCCCGCAACATGCGGCGTCCGCGAGTGAGAGTGAGCATCTTGCCGCGCCGGGGCGCCACTGTGTACGCAAGGAATAAAAACGATCGCACCCCGGCGCGCGCGCCTTTTTTCAACGAAGACGAGCGAGCGGCAACAAGTACGGAAGGAGCAAGTGATTCTTAAAAGCAAAACCATCTTTCATTAAAAATATACAGTCCACAAGAAATCGAAGCGCCCTGCCAGGATACCGACCGACTATAGGCGGCCCTGAGGGTGACAGAAGGATTCTCTAAATAGTTCTTGTGCCGCACTGCAAAGGTGTGGAACGGGCTCCCAGGGAATATCTTTCCCCACTTCTACAATCCACGGATCTTCAAATAGCGGGTTAATAGCCTTTCCCCAGCAACATTAGTCCACCTCCAAGCCGGACTGGCACCTCCTCGGCAGTGAAAATGGCTGCGCCTGAGGCTTCGACTTCGGGCAAAGCCATCCATTTAGGAAGCAATAAATGAAAACTTAAAGCCTAAAGGCGTTCTCTACCAGTACCTAATGCCTGGGAGTGTGGTGGGTAACGCGAATTCAACTGAAAAAAAATAATATACTTACTTAAATATTTAAACGATGCGTACGACGACGCGGACATGTGGAGTGGATACTTACCATAACGGCTCGGCCACGGTGCAAGCGAATTGCTTGAGCGGCAGCGGTGAGCGGCGAGCGGGGCGGCGAGCGGTTTAAACAAACGTATCGGAACGTATGGAGAAGGCCACGCACGCGCGGGGAGCGTTCAGCAGCTCCACGCGCGGCGAGCGGCAGCGGCGAGCGGTGGCGGCGCGGGACGAAACAAACATATGCCGCATATCACCAGTCACCGTGGCCGCTAGCGAAACGGGCGGATTTTTGAGCGGTAACGGTGCGCGTCTAGTTAATCCAAACAAGTTTCTTCTCGCCGCTCTCCGCTCGCTCCGTAGCATGGTCTCCCGCGCTTGCAGCGGGCCGCTTCCCGCTCCCCGCTGCCGCTCGCCGCCCCGCTCGGAATTGTGGCATTGCCGTAAGGCAGCGTCTCGGCAGATATTGCTTGATTACCCATCCATTCTTTCTCCGATCTGTGGCAACTGAAGGTAGAGCGTTAGATCGCGGCAGTAGTGGCACCGCATATATATGGTAGTGGTGCGGGGCGGAAGACTCGCGCGGGTCGCCGATCCGTCCCGGTCAAACGTATTTGCTTGAGTAACTCGCTCTGATTAAATTGATTTCGATCCGGACGACGACACGCAGATGTGCCCGCTCGATATCCAAAATTAACAAACTGATTAATTAACTCGGGACTCACTAAACTGTCACACGTGCCCCCCCCCCCCCCCCCCCCCCCAACTTCACCGCCCTCCGCCCGCCTACAGACCGGCGCGCGGCGGGCGCCCAACCGCGTTGCCCCGCTTTTGCCTAATGTACGTTTGATCACAGCATCAGACCGGTTCTGTTCTCTTCTAGCAAATCTATTCATATACTAGCTTTTGCCCGCAGCTTCGCTCGCGTGAAATTCGTATATATGAAGAAGAAAGTAAGTAAGTCCGCTACCGTACTTTTATTTCGGCGCGCGGAACATTTCGGTTTGTATGGGAGTCACATCTTAGCGTAACCGGAACTGAATTTTATTTAGCCTATCCTGTGTCTCATATAGGTAAATGATGGGTAAATGTGCTTGTACGAAGTTTCATCGAATTCGGATGATCGGTTTAAGAGTTATGGAGGAACATGCATACATACATACATACATACATACATACAGAAAAGATTTCTAAAAATCGTCAATTTAGTTCTAGTATCATACATAGAGTCTACAGACGCAGTATTTCATAAAACAGAGTAACTTACTCCGTGACCATCCCTTACAGATTTATTATTACGATTAGTACTGACACACGCAGAGAACATTGATGTTCATTACAATAGCATTTGCTAATTGATTCATAATGAGGTCATCCGTGAACGCATGAAACTAAACATGTGTAGGTGTACACCCCATATGTATACATATTACCTACTTTTTAAGGGTGGATCCGCTCTCTTAGCTGCAGGGGTTGGGTTGAATGACGCTCGAAAACGAACCACGATTTTTTTAGGGTTCCGTAAATGATCCTATTACTGTCCTTTAAAGGTAGGACAGGCGGACGAACGGACGTTCAGTAATGGCATTCGGTACCCTAAAAACTAAACGCACGACTAAACCAAATAGGTATAAGTATACGCAAATACGTAAGAATATTCATTTTTTTAGTTTAACGGCGCTATCAGCCATGGCTGAAAAAGACTCTGACGTGATCGGACGCAAATTGTACGAAAATGTTCCCGAAAAAATTAAATCTATAAACAGTGACAATGTGTTCCAGAGTCAGCTGAAAATATTTCTTTTAGATAATCCATTTTATAAATTAAATGTATTTTTTTCATATTGTAAATAAACAATATTGCTGACTTGGACGATTCAAATGAATCTTTTATATGTACAGTAATACCCCGCTTTACGCGAGGGATGCGTTCCACAAGAAATCGCGTTAAGTGAAATTCGCGTATATCGGGGCTTGATAAAAAGGGAAATAAATATGCATATTATTGCACATACATACATACATACTTATTCAATCTTTAATTAGAAAATTACTAATTGCTTAGATACCATTTTAATTTCACACGAAAAAACTAATAATTACTAATACAATTTTAGTTTAACAACAAAAAAATGCTTAACATAAGCATTAGTTTTACGAAAATAAACATCAAAATTTTTTTGATTTGAGTTTTCTCTTCGTTCTTGCAAAATGCGCTCGTAACATTAAACACTATTTTTGATTATTTGACGCACAGTTGAAATACGATTGACATCACTGTCCAAGCTCTGCAACAAGTCCAACCCTGAATAAATCGTTGAGAGTGCTTCTTGGATCGGTATCGGATAGGTCGATTCCTATTGACTGGGTGTCGGGTCACGCCACGCCGCCGCATTGACGAATCGCGTAAAGCGGGGCATTTTAGCGCGAAATATGAAATTCGCGTAATACCGAATCCGCACAAAGCGGGGTCGCGTAAAGCGGGGTATTACTGTATAAATTTGACTGAACCATATGTTCTTTGTTCTTTATTCTCTGTTTTAAAGATGATATTTTACTATTTTATCCATTTATTTGCACGTTCCTTTTTATATAAATTTTACATTTTACTTAAAAAATAAATTAATTATAAATTATAAATTTTACTTATTATTAGATGTAGGTAGTATGTTATCGTTAACATATTTAAAAATTAGCAAGTTTGTAAGTTATATTTAAGCATTTTTTTTAAAAAAAAGCTCTATAAGGTTTCCTGTCCGATTCTTCCTAATATTATTATAATTTCCTTTTACTTACTTAAAGGAATCGGGGGACCGCTAAGTAAATAATAAAATATAAAAACTATGAGCTGCGCGGGTATTTACTTAGCGGTCACCAACTCCTTTATGTAAGTAAACGGACATTATTTTTGACTTTTTAATGATCGGGGATTTTTTTGAATTTGTAATAAAATTATATGACAGTGTAGCGCAGCGCAAACTATACACATTCGCACGTGTTATACACGTGTTCAGCATTTTGTCCAACAGCAACAATTTGAGCTCGCTTCGTTTCCCGCGGAAAGCGGCCTTGCGAGGGTAGTTTTAATAGTTTTACCGCGAACCGCGAACTTCCATAATGCCCAGCAGCGGGCAGCGGGCGGAGCGGTTGTCGCCGCGAGCACTCCGTTCGCCTTTATGCGCCATGAATTTATTAAACCGCAGAGCAGTTTTATAGCTCACTTACGTAGCGGCGCAAACAGAATCCGTGTGTTTTCTTTTAAATTTACGGGTGGAAATAAAACAGCTGACGCCGTTTAGTGAATGGCTCGGTGAAACTGACGGGCGCGCGGTCGCCGCCGGGTCGGCGCGTAAATCGAATCTCATCGGAGGCGGTGGCGGTGGTGGTTCCTACGAGCTTAAGACGAGACGGATGTGTTAACTTTCTCCATACAAAATCGTCTTTGGGCATTTGTGTTTATTACCGACCTAAACCATATTGAAATCCAAATTTTTAGCACCGGTGTTGTAGGTATAAAAACCGAAAAATGCAACAGCTCCAAAAATCTCTCGAAAAAGATTTTTTTTTAATTTTATTTTATGGAAACTGACACGATTAGGGTACACCTACAACATCCGTGATGTCAGCCCATAACACCGGGTGAACTTGGTGCCACGTCAGTGCTTCCCTTCGGTCGTGCCGGCTACACTGAACTGGACGAAAAACACAAACTATTTACATAGCAGTTTCGACCGACCTTTCATTCAGTGCGGTGGTATCAACCCGGGCGGGTTATACCCTACCACCTAGTAATATAATAAGGGAGTCATATCCCTTAGTCGCTGTTACCGACGGAACGATCGACAAATAAAATTATCCGTTAAAATCCGTTGAAGACCGTTAGAATACGTTACTGAATACAATGGCTCACTTCTTTCCAGCCGTTGCTTCTTGGAACAGCGTCACCACTCGCTCCATTCAGCCAGCAGCAGTATAAATAGAGGTCCCGTAACGGTCAAACGGTCATTGCAATTTTCACAAGCGCGTCGAACACTGAGAGAGCTCTGCTGGCTGTGTGGGCGAGTGTGAGCACGAGCAACGGCGTGAAGGAGAGACTGTGCCTTTTGCTGATAATATTTCGAGTTTTCGTTCACCTTTCCACCGACACCTACATAAATACAGTCCACCTGAACAGTTTTAGACGGTCCCGTGTCGATTTGGTCAACGCCGCATCGAGTCGGGATGGGACGTGTCGTTTTCATTGGTCCAATCGAGCCGGATCTACAGCAAGAAAAGTGAAATAAACTGTAAATAGTGAAAACTTCGAACTTATTGTGCGATAGACTTTTCCAGACTACGAGATTGCAATCAAGTGAGTGACTATCTTGTGATACAAGTGAGTGACTGTCGATGTGTTACGCAGACTGAGTGTGAGTGAAGCGCCTAGCAACCGATATCGCACCACGCAATACCGCGAGGCCGCCGCGTCCGGTTCAAGGCCACTCCCCGCCCGCAAAGGAGTAAATACGCACGCGCGGGAGCGTATCGCATCTTAGTGTCAAGTTCGATTGAAGATGGTCAACACCCGATCAGGTGCCGTGACGAATGGAGACCAGAGCTCAGATACGCCGCTAGACTCCGGTCAGACCACCGGAGAGGATTCCTCGCAGCTGACGAGTTCACCAGCCTCCATAACGCCGCACACGTACACGCAAGAGGTACCAACGAGCCAGGTACCACCCAGATCCGTTAAGTCAGTACGGACCACTGCCAGTATGGCAAGAAGGAGAAAGGAAGCAGAGCTAGCCGCAGCGAAGCGACTAGCTGAGATAGAGAAGGAGATCGTGAGAAAAACTCTCGAAGTAGAATTGGCAGCAATCGACGATGAGGAGCAAGATGAAAATTGGGCGCCTTCGAGTTCGTCATGCCGTGACCCATCCGTCCTCAGAGTTGAAGAGTGGTTAAATAAGGAAAATAAGGACGACGACGTTCGTGCCGATATCAAGCAGTTAGATGCACCCGCCGCCGGACAGTCACCGGAGGAGCATGAGCATCACGGGTTATCCGCACCGGTTGTCGTTACACCGCCAGGCGCAACAGACTCTGCACAGCCGCTAGAGAAGCCAGCGCGTCAAGAACCACCCTCTACACAGCGGGGGGAGCCGGCACAGATAAGCGATATTCAGCTGCTGGCCAAGGAGATAGCTAACCTACAACAAGCGCCGCCCTACGATCGTCGACTACTGGAACTCCCCACATTCTCAGGAAATGCTTCGGAATGGCTGTCCTTCAAAGCAGCCTACAATGAGACTTGCCAGAAGTTAACTGATTCGGAGAACACTTCTCGGTTACGCCGCAGCCTCCAGGGAGAAGCGAAGAAAGCCACAGCATCGCTCCTCATCGCAGCCGCGAACCCTTCAGAAGTAATGAAGACTCTGGAAAGGAAATTCGGGCGTCCCGACGACATCGTAGCCGGAGAATTACGTATATTAAGAGATTTGCCACGAATCACGGACGCCGCCTCTGCAAGTGTTCACACCTTCGCGTGCAGCATTCAAGCAACAGTAGCTGCACTACAGGCACTAGGACGAGAAGAATACTTGCGAAACCCTATGTTGGCTCAAAGTATTAAAGCGAAGATGGCACCGCTTCAAAGAGGATGGATTGAATACGCAACAACCCATGAGAAGTCACCTGTACCGGAAATCGTCAAAATTTGTGAATTTCTCAACCTTGAAAGCGACCGGCTTCAACAATATTGGTGCCTGGATACATTACAACTTAGCGCCATAAACTCGAAATCAGCCAGTACTACGAGTCAGGCGAACACACGCAACACAGGAAAATACAGCGGAGTCCACGCTGCCGACTCTACAAGATCTATGGAATGCACATATTGTCGTAAAGGGAATCACGCTTTATATAAATGTGAACTCTTTTCAACTACCGACGTAGATGAGAGATGGAAATTCGTGAAACAAGAAAAGCGATGCTTCAGGTGCCTGAACCGAAATCACGCGAAAATTAACTGTAAACGCCGAAATGTCTGCGGCGTTAACGGCTGTTTGTATAAACACCATTCTTTATTGCATCAAAACAATACTGACCGTGAATCACAGACCTCAGCAACAAGAGTCGAGCCGGCGGCGGCACTTGAAACGACCTCCAACGCGGCCGTCGCACAGCCGGTGACGCACTCGGGAGACGTTATGAAAACATGCGCGGGAACAAACAAAAGGGCATTGTTGAAAATACTACCAGTAACTGTTCACGGAGATAATGGGAGCGAACGAACATTTGCTATGCTAGATGATGGAAGTACCATAACACTTATGAAAAATAAATTGGCAGATAAAATTGGTGCTCCAGGACCACGAGACCCGCTCACACTTGCAGGAATAACATCAACCTGTACGTACTCCAAATCCAGACGAGTAAATATATCAATTTCTGGGTCATCGGGCAAAAGGTTCGAGCTGAACAACGTGAGAACGGTAGATAAATTACCGATGACAACACAGTCATTCAAACAAAGCGATCACCCGTACCTACTTGACATACCGATTGAAAGCTACGAGGACTCTGAGGTCGGCATTCTCATCGGACAGGACAATTGGTTTCTTCTGCTATCCGAGAAGACACGAGTTGAAAGGAAAGATTCACCTGTAGCGTCGCTGACACCGCTTGGATGGGTGGTGCATGGCTGTACTTCCTCCGTATCAGCTGCTCGTGTAAACTTCGTGGGACACATACACACTGAAGAGACGCTCGGCGAAATGATAGAGAATTATTTCCGTCTGGAGAACATTGGTATAGTCGCGAAGGAAAGAAAGAGGCCGCAAGATGCACGAGCAATAGAGATACTTCAATCAACCTGCCGACGAATTGAAGAACGTTGGGAGACCGGACTTTTGTGGAAAGAGGATCAAGTGGAGATGCCACCCAGTTATAAAAGTACTTTAAAGAGACTTCGCACCATTGAGAATAAGATGGACAAAGACAAACAATTTGGAGAAGCATACGTGTCACAAATGAATTCACTCATAGAAAAAGGCTATGCAGTGCCTTGTCCGCCGTCGGACTCCCCGAAGAAATGGTACCTACCACATTTTGCCGTGACCAACCCCAATAAACCGGGAAGAATACGGATTGTGTTTGACGCCGCTGCTACAGTCCAGAGTACGTCACTAAACGACAAGCTGTTAACAGGACCAGACCTTTTGCAATCGCTAACGGGAGTCATCTTCAGATTTCGAGAAGGAAGATACGCAGTATCTGCAGATATAAAGGAGATGTTTCTCAGAATTATAATGAGAAAAGAAGACAGAACATCACAACGTTTTCTTTGGCGTGGTTG
Organism: Nematopogon swammerdamellus; assembly: GCA_946902875.1. Classification (NCBI taxonomy): domain Eukaryota; kingdom Metazoa; phylum Arthropoda; class Insecta; order Lepidoptera; family Adelidae; genus Nematopogon; species Nematopogon swammerdamellus. The sequence continues at coordinate 2,296,189 of OX336335.1, forward strand.
GGAGCGTCATTCACCACCTGTGGAGTACGAAATGGCGTCAGTTATATTTGGAGCGGCGTCCTCACCTACCACAGCGAATTTTGTGAAAAACCTCAACGCCGAAGAGTTCGTCAAGACTTACCCGGAAGCAGTCCGGGCAATAAAAGAGAACCACTACATGGACGACTACTTGGGAAGTTACGAAGATGAAGAAACTACCACGAGGATAGCTAAACAAGTAGCGAAGATCCACGCCAGCGGAGGCTTTCAGTTGACGGCGTGGGCATCAAACAGTAAAAATGTTCTTGATGCAGTCGACGAGTCACAGTCACAGGTGACATGCAGCGATCGTAACCTCGACCTTCAGAGAGCACAAGAGAAGACCCTGGGACTGCGGTGGGATCCTCGCGACGACACCTTGGGCTTCAACCTCACTATGGCCCGTGTGCCGGCAGATATAGCAGATGGCAGCAGAATACCTACGAAAAGAGAAATGTTGAGTGTTGTGATGTCCGTATTTGACCCGCTCGGACTGCTCGCACCCATCGTCGTGCAAGGAAAAATATTGCTACAAGAGGTGTGGAGGACTGGCATCGCATGGGATGAAAAGCTCGCCGGACGTGAAGCGACGAAATGGCAGAATTGGATAAAAAAATTGCGTCTGTCATGGAACTGCAGAGTACCAAGATATTACGGTATCATCAACGAAGAGACGTCATTACACTTACACACCTTTGTTGACGCGAGCGAAGCCGCGTACGCCGCAGCAAGTTACTTACGTATCGAGCGACAAGATGGATCGGTGATTACAGCGCTAGTAGCTAGCAAGTCCAGAGTTACACCGCTGCGCCCCACTTCTATTCCCCGCTTAGAACTGCAAGCAGCGGTATTGGGCAGCCGTCTCGCTCACACAATACAACAGGAACATCGCATGAAGATAACAAAGAGATACTTCTGGACTGATTCGAAAACTGTGTTATCCTGGATCAACAGTGATGCCCGCATGTACAAAGCGTACGTTTCGCATAGATTAAGCGAAATTGATGAATTGACCAAAACAAAGGAATGGCGTTGGGTACCTACACAGTATAACGTAGCCGATGACGCAACGCGTGATATGGAGCAGCTGACTAGTGAACACAGATGGTTTCAAGGCCCTGCATTCCTACGGGAAGGTCACACGCACTGGCCTAGTACGAAGATTGCGTCACCCGAGAGTTCAATGAATGAATTAAGAAAAGAATATACTGCCATTGTATTTGACACGGCCGTGCGACCGAGTCCCGACCTACCCGACGTTGGAAGATTTTCATCATGGTTACGACTGATTAGAACAACTGCCTACGTACTCCTCTTCGTGGAAAAATTGAAACGTAAACATCAGGGCGGACTCGACCAGCGACACTACCAGAATGCCGAAAATCTATGGATAAAACGAGCACAAGAAGACTCCTACGCAGTTGAACTTGCATGCCTACAAGCGGGCAGACACGTGGAACGCAGCAGTCGGCTAGCCCGCCTCGAGCCAGTCATCGATTCGGCCGGAATCATTCGCCTGCGGGGACGAGCGGGGCGCGCACCTGACGTTACAACTGCAACTAATGAGCCTGTTATATTGGATGGAAAACATCGATACACTCGACTTCTGGTGCATCACTATCACGTCCAGGCTCACCACGCGAACCCAGAAACTGTGGTGAATATGCTTCGTACCAAATACTGGATTGTGCTGCTGCGACCCACTGTCCGGGCCGTCGCGCACAACTGCCAGCTCTGCCGCTTGCGCCGGGCAACCACTCAACTGCCTCCGGCGGGCGACTTGCCGCTCGCTCGCCTAAGTCATCACCACCGCCCGTTCACCCACTGTGGAGTGGACTACTGGGGCCCGATGGACGTGGCCGTCGGAAGGCGCCGGGAGAAGAGGTACTGCGCGCTGTTTACGTGTCTCGTGACGCGCGCGGTACACCTCGAGTTGGTGAACAGCTTGACCACTGACTCAGCCATTTGCGCTCTGCGCCGTCTAATGGCGCGCAGGGGCTCTCCAGCGATCATCTACTCCGACAACGGCACTAACTTTCGTGGTGCCGACGCCGAACTGCGCCGTGCTTGGGATGAAGTCGACGTGGAAGCTATCAAGACCTTCTCTCTCAACCGAGGCGTCGAGTGGAAGTTTATGCCGCCGAGCGCGCCGCACATGGGGGGATGCTGGGAACGCCTGGTGCGGTCAGTGAAGACCGCTCTCCGCGTCACTCTACACGAACGAGCCCCGCGGGAGGAGGTCCTCGTCACCCTGCTCTGTGAGGTTGAGCACACTGTAAACGCTCGGCCGCTCACACACGTTTCAGTGGACCCGGAGGATCCTGAGGCACTCACACCCAACCACTTCCTGCTGGGCAGCGCTTCGGGTGTGCCTACTCCTGGCACGTTTGATGATCGAGACTTGGTGCGCCGTCGGGAGTGGCGCGCCACTCAGCGACTTGCCGACATCTTCTGGACGCGCTGGGTGCGCGAATACCTGCCGACGCTTCTACCCCGCCCGCATGTGGGAGATGGCCGTCCTGACCTGCAACCTGGGGACCTCGTCATCATTGTGGATGCGAATCTGCCGCGCAACGTTTGGCCGCGCGGCGTCGTGGAGCGAGTACACCCAGGTGGAGACGGGCGCGTGCGCGTCGTGGACGTGCGTACAACAGGCGGCGTGCTACGCAGACCTTCGAGGAAGATCGTCCGTCTTCCAGTAGAAAGAGTCGTCGAGGAACCTGATTCGACGACTGGGGGGAGGATGTTACCGACGGAACGATCGACAAATAAAATTATCCGTTAAAATCCGTTGAAGACCGTTAGAATACGTTACTGAATACAATGGCTCACTTCTTTCCAGCCGTTGCTTCTTGGAACAGCGTCACCACTCGCTCCATTCAGCCAGCAGCAGTATAAATAGAGGTCCCGTAACGGTCAAACGGTCATTGCAATTTTCACAAGCGCGTCGAACACTGAGAGAGCTCTGCTGGCTGTGTGGGCGAGTGTGAGCACGAGCAACGGCGTGAAGGAGAGACTGTGCCTTTTGCTGATAATATTTCGAGTTTTCGTTCACCTTTCCACCGACACCTACATAAATACAGTCCACCTGAACAGTTTTAGACGGTCCCGTGTCGATTTGGTCAACGCCGCATCGAGTCGGGATGGGACGCGTCGTTTTCAGTCGCGTTTTACGAAATACACGGGGAGAGATGCAGTGGGGCTATTCTTTTAAAGGACCGGGCCCGCCCACACGGTACATTTTTACGATTAATATGTTTCTCTCTTCGAAAGAATTACGACTATCAGCGCGATGATTGGCCTAGCTAGTCTATGACATGCGACACTCCCGCCCCGCGCGCGCGCGTCTCACACAGGAAGGCTTGATCTAATAGCGGTTAGCCTATATTTGTGTTTGCTCGACTTTGTTTTTATTGCGCGCGGTGAGCGATCGAGTTTGGTTTATAACCTGCCGGCTGATTCGTTTTATGAGTCGGAAGGCGACCCGCGATGCCGAACGCGTCTGCACCGCAGTTAAGGTAAGATAAATGGCTGTGTTTCATTTGCCCCATTGCCCCAATCTACTCGCTGGAGATGCTTGAACAATTTCAGACAGATTTCCACTTTAGATACGGTTCACGCTAATGGTTTTATTTTAATTGGTGTCGGCCGTTTGAATTTCAATCAATCAAACTGATGCGCTCAGGTGGTGAGCCGCTAGGTCGTGGAATCTTATTTAGATGGATGGAACTTGCTTCCCTTATTCCCTGCCATCCAACCTATCTTCGCAGCACTCGCCGCAGAGAAACTGAGCACCCTTTTGTTGTTGACATTGGGCTTTTGAGAACCCATCGGTTCTCAAAATCGTTTCTTTCTCGCACCGCTAGGGTGTGGAACTGTCTCCCGGCGAATGTGTTTCCCGAACCCTTTAACCTGGGTGTCTTCAACGTCGTATCAACGGGCTAGACAGCCTAGCAACAGTCCGCAAATCTGCTGGCATGGCGCCTCACTCAGCGTGGTTTCGCGAGGGAGGGGTTTTTAGCTCTGTCGACTATACCATTGGTCTCTCGACACAGCCACCCATGTTGGTTTACATAAAAAACAAACTAAAGGGAAGTCTCCGGTATGGCACCTACCTTCTCGGAGACGATGGTGTCTGGTCGGAGCGTGTGCAAAAGACAGAAAATATTTTGATGCTCCAAGAAAGGTTTCACACATGAACACTTTAGAACATTCACATGAGGTGCAAAGGCGGGGTTATAGCGTGCAGAGATTTCTTTCAGTCAACCTTTGGATGGTTGAGTGTCGATTGATATAGTGAAATGTAAGTAGGTATTAGCAAATGTGTGCGATAATTTAAGTTAAAGTTATCCTTATCCTTTCCTTACCTATAATAAAATCCAACGTCTGCTTTCTGTCTGAGTGTCTGAGTGTCTGAGTGTATGTCTGTCTGTCCGCTTATAACTCGAGAACCACTGGACCGATTTTAATGAAACAAAATTCTACGGATAGCTTGATTCTTCCCATCGACTATAGGCTACTTACTATCACGCTAAATGGCTTATGAGGTTAGCAGTGAAGTGAAATATGAGAGCGGGCGGAGCCGCGGGCACAGCTTGTGTTGAATAAAATCTATACTTGTGTGAGTTTGAAATTGAAATTACTAAATAATATGTCCATCCAGGTATGAAGAAAAGTGAGTTTTTTTTAGGTAATTTATATACAGTTTGTTAGCTGAAATAAGGGATGGAATGATACTGTTCTTTTTTTAGATATTCATTAGATATTCATTTAAAATAATTCAGACCACTTACTGTGTGGAGCCGGTACTTAAAAGGAATAGCCCCACTGCGTCTCTTCCCGTGCATGTCGTAAACGGCGACTAAGGGATAAGGACAAGATGCCGTGCTAAAGGGCGACAGACTAGCCACCTTTCACCTTGGCACGGTCCATGCACCGATTAATACAGCAGGTGCGTCTTCGTGCCTTACTTGCTGCTTGATAGTGATCTTGTCCGAGTACTTTGCTAAATTTGTTGTACTGTAATTTACAAGAGTTCTTGCAGCACAACACTGATTACACACGTATACAACACGGATACAGCGTGTGTTATGAATTTTTTTTATGGAAACTGACACGGTTTGCTACATCACCTAAAACATCCGTGATGTCAGCCCATAACACCGGGTGAACTTGGTGCCACGTCAGTGCTTCCCTTCGGTCGTGCCGGCTACACTGAACTGGACGGAAAACACAAACTATTTACATAGCCGTTTCGACCGACCTTTCGTTCAGTGGTGTGGTACCAACCCGGGCGGGTTAAACCCTACCACCTAGTAATATAAGAAGGGAGTCATATCCATATGTATGTATATATGTATTCAGACCACGTCCACCCTGTACATAAGGGAACACAAGTTACGCACAAACTATTATATAGGTCAGCCTGTCCGTTTGTATTCAGTCGAAGTGCTAATGAGCTTCGTCGTTAACTCAGATATACCCTCTAGCTCAGGGGTTCTCAAACTTTTTTTTTCAATTACCACTAAAACAAAATGATTGACGGCGTACCACCTTTGTCAGCCTCGGTAGCTCAGTGGTGCGGTCAGTTCTTGGATGGGTGACCGCTCGACCGTTGGCGGTCTAGGACTATTTTTTTTTTTTTTTTTTTTTTTTTATGGAACCTGACACGGTTGGCTACATCACCTACAACATCCGTGATGTCAGCCCATAACACAGGGTGAACTAGGTGCCATGTCAGTGCTTCCCTTCATTTCATGTCGGCTACACTAAACTGGACGGAAAACACGAACTATTTACATAGCCGTTTCGACCGACGTTTCGTTCAGTGCGGTGGTACCAACCCGGCCGGGATAAACCCTACCACCTAGTAAGGTAAGAAGGGAAGGGACCTACAATTTAACGTGGAATCCGAACCACGGTCAGCCTCCAACGGTCGAGCGGTCACCCATCCAATCACTGACCGCGCTCAGCGTTGCTTAATAACAGTTGACTAACCAACCGCGCCACTGAGCTACCGAGGCTGACGAATTTTCTTATCCCTTAGTCGACTTTTACGACATGCGACGGGGAGAGATGCAGTGGGGCTATTCTTTTTAAGTACCGACCCCACACGGTACAAACACGGACTATGCCGCCCCGCCGATATGTCGCCAGACAAGCCGCCTTCGGCGAATCACCGCGGAGCCAGTTCCCCGCCTTGACTACTCACTTCGAACATATTCGACCCCGGGTACTATTTGTCGCAGTGTTCAAGCCGCCAGCACAGAGACAGAACAGAACGACAACACGGGCACTCGCTTCCCGTATTGAGAGCTTTTTCGGGAGCATTTTAAAATTTAGAATATGTACCGGTCGCGCGGGCACTCTTGCAAATAATCCCTAATTTTGTCGTTCTGTTCTGTCTCTGTGCCTAATTTTGACCACATAGTGAATTACTTGTATAACATGTGGTATACAGTTGAAAAGGACATAAACTAGCAAACTTTTTAAAAGAAAATGAAGCTATCAATTGCTCTCAGTTTTTTTTTATGACGTAAGTAATTAAGATTCTGTCATATTTTTACTCGCTCTCGGGACTTTGGGAGGTCATAAGACCTTTTCATGGTAATAACTTCATCAAATAATATTTTTTCTAGAACAAAGATACATCGTAAAATTTAATAAATTTTATTTCGTGCTGATAAAATAATAAACAAACAAGTTACAAGGGTTTAAAGCTGGGATTTTGGTAATTTTCAAAAATAAAGAAAAAAAATCGTATCATACCACGTGACATCTGACAAAAGGTATCATGGGTCAAAACGTTGCAAATGACCCCACTTACCTCCAAAAAAATGTTGTCGGTCGATGTGCCGAAAATCCTATATAATTTGTTTTTTTTTGCCAGTTTATCATCAGATTTTATTGCCGATTAATAAATGTTGTAGGCATGATGTTAAATTTTTTCGCGTACCACCTCGAAGCATTCCGCGTACCACTGGTGGTACGCGTACCATAGATTGAGAACAGCTGCAGTCTAGGTAGAAAGCCATGCTCTACCTAACCAGGTCAGTACACCCGCCGTACACAACGGGGGGGCTTTCATTCACTATATGTACACCATGAAGTTGAAATGCCATCGAAACTCAACCACCATCGAAACTCAACACACTACTGTCCCCGTTGAAGTCGGTTGATCTCAATCACTGCCGCGTGATGAGGCCCTGGCAAACATATATTAAACTTGCTATTGCCCGCGGCTTCGCTCGCGGTAGACTCGGATTAATAGCAATTTTTTTTTTTTATGGAATCTGACTGAAAGATTGGCTACATCACGTACAACATCCGAGATGTCAGCCCATAACACCGGGTGAATTAGGTGCCATGTCAGTGCTTCCCTTCATTTCATGTCGACTACACTGAACTGGACGGAAAACACGAACTATTTACATAGGTAGCCGTTTCGGCCGACGTTTCATTCAGTGCGGTGGTACCAACCCGGGCAGGATAAACCCTACCACCTAGTAAGGTAAGAAGGGTAGGGACCTACAGTTTTACGTGGAATCCGAACCACGGTCAGTATCCAACGGTCAAGCGGTCACCCATCCAAGGGCTGACCGGGCTGATAGTTCAGTGTAGCCGGCACGGTTGAAGGGAATCACTGACATGGCACTTAGTTCACCGAGGTATTATGGGCTGACATCACGTATGTTGTAGATGATTTTGCCAACCGTTTCAGTTTCCATAAAAAAAACTTAGTAATAGGTACGACGGATACGGAACCCTAAAAATCTCGCACAGGCTGCAATTTTTCAGTCCAACTTCCGATGCTTGCACGTATCGTTGTTTCTACCGCTGATCTATAGTACTAGATGAGCTTTTCTCATACATCACTCCCGAAAAAACGTGTTTCACAATAACTGATGCTTGTGCTATATGTGCTCACCACATCGTCTTATGTCCGCAAATACGCAAGTGAGGAGCATTAGCGCATTCATAGCATGAGATGGCTTGTAATGCGATGGTTTAAAAGTGTTCATTGTGACAAAGACATGTGAAGGCGCGCCCATATTTTGTTTATCGACAAGTAACAAGTTTCATCACGCTTTGCCACTTCTAGTATTTACATAGTTCGGTGGTTTCTACATAAAAATAAGTATTTGTTACTTAATACGAGAAACGTCATATTATACGGTCCAAGTATATCTTCATTAGCCTCGTATAATTTTTATGGCAACTCAATGAATATGAATTTCACCTCAGCCAGTTCATGCATAACAATGAGTTCTATATCCACGGAGCAAATTGTAGAGAGGAGTTGTTCCAAGCGAACTGGGTACGCCGCCAACAACTGGGAGCATACCTCATCGAAACCGGCGTGACATTCGCAGGTGACATTGCCTCAGTCGCGTCGTCGGGTTCGCAGAGCGGACGCGACCAAGAAGTCATTTTGTCAAGAATTATTGCATCTGTCATGAATTGTGTGCTGTTTTAGGATGATGAGTAAAGGAGTTATTAGAGATTATACATGCGTGTTTTAGTAGTGGCCAACTTTTGTGTAAAGTGAACATTGAAAACATTTCCAGTTAAGTTTCTTGCCAGTTCTTCTTCTCTATGATAAATTGATAATCGAACTGGCGGAATGTTAAAATGTGAAATGTACTGCATAACCCTTCAAATGCCAGAGTTATAAGTCAACTGTCACCCCACAAGTGCCAGACACTTTTCGAAAAAGGGCGTGCGCCCGCGCACGCCCGCCGCCCCGCGTTCTAGACCATATTTCTAGACTTTTTTATATGAAACCTATGTGAAAAGCCTATATTTTTGAAATGTACATTAAATTTACTAGTCATTGCATTAGTAACACGTCTAGGAATTTTCGACCGTTTCAATCAAGTCATCAATAGAAAAAAAAAAACCAGTCGAGTCGAAAATTTTTCAACTAGACTCGAAAACTCACGATATTTCGCAAATATCGTTTCTCAACTACTAGAAACTATTGTAAAATAAAGATTACTGGGTAAGTAATCTTTATTTTACAAGTCCATTGTTTTTGCTCAAGAAACATCACAATTTCACAAATTTTAATCGAAAACAAGCGGGCACTCCGCGCACTCAAAGAGCATAAATGAGTGAGATCGTTTTTCAAGAATTATTTTCAAGTGACATCTATAGGCTAGAGAAGTCATATACTATATAGATGATGATCAAACAATAAACAGCGATTGGTGGACTGCAAAGTTATGCCTCCCCCGAGACCCCTGCACTCGCGATCCTGCCGTCCCCTTTCCACCCGGAGCGGCGTCTGTCAGGCCGGCATGGCATTCGCACCCCTGCATACGACCGAATGTCCACGGACGTCGTTAGATACCATATTGGTGGCTCGGCGCCACATGTCGAGCTTCCAATAAAATATATACAGGGTGTCCCAGAAACCGACGATAATCCTTTAACAGGAGATAGGGCTGCTAATTACCTCTCAGAATATCTAATTTTAGGTTTAGTAAAAACGGCTTAGTTTTTGAGATATTGTAATTTTTGTAAAAATCCAAAATTGTCTCCCTCAGCTCATTTTTTTAAATGCCACAAGTACAAATGTAAGATTTTCTTAAATATAGTTTTTGTCAAATACTCCTGAAAAGTAAGGCTTTCGCACGGTATAATTTATTTTTTCATATTTAATCCTGTTTAGCTGAAAAACGACTTAAGAGCCACATGTTAAAAAATTTTCAGCCTCATCCCTTGAGTTTGGCCCGTCGCGGTGAAAAAAAAAATTACTACACGAAAGTGGCATTATGCAACAAAAATATGCCCATCTAATGTAGTTTTTAAAATGGTACATCACTTACCGATTTGCCTAATAATTTATGAGATATTGTTATTTAACTGCAAAAGGACCTCGGAATTTGATAACTGTTCTACCAAGTACGAATAGGAATAAAATAAACACTTGAAGTAATTGGTCTTTATTAACCTGTTAAAGTAGATGTTCAAATTGTTTACAACCTGCACAAATGCTAGCTCGACATCTTCTCACAAATGCCCGGTTGATGCGTCGAGCAAGTACTCGATGCAAGTGCAGATACGTCCACCTATGCTATGTAGTTTGTGTTCTCCGTCCAGTTGAGTGTAGCCGGCACGACCGAAGGCAAGCACTGACGTGGCACCAAGTTCACCCGGTGTTATGGGCTGACATCACGGATGTTGTAGGTGATGTAGCCAACCATGTCAGTTTACATAAAAAAAAAACCTGAGCTACTGCCGTAATTCTTTCTTTGAGCTCTATCAAGTTTTCTACCGGTTTCCCGTAAACTTTTTCTTTTAAATAGCCCCAATAATAAAAATCTAACGGATTTTAATCCGGTGATCTAGACGTCCGGTCTATCCGTGGGGATGCAAGTGGCTAGGAGGTCACAAGACGTCCGTTGAATTGTAGAGACTTTAAACGAGCGAATTATCTTGAGTTTCTGCAACAGGAGCTTCAGAGCCTTTTAGAAGATGTACCATTGGCCATACGGAGGTGGTTGCAAAATGATGGCTGCCCAGCCCATTACGCTAGAGAAGTGCGTAATTTTTTAGACCAAGCATATCCCCACAGATAGACCGGACCGAGAACACAAACTACATAGCATAGGTGGACGTATCTGCACTTGCATCGAGTACTTGCTCGACGCATCAACCGGGCATTTGTGAGAAGATGTCGAGCTAGCATTTGTGCAGGTTGTAAACAATTTGAACATCTACTTTAAACAGGTTAATAAAGACCAATTTACTTCAATTGTTTATTTTATTCCTATTCGTACTTGGTAGAACAGTTATCCAATTCCGAGGTCCTTTTGCAGTTTAATAACAATATCTCATAAATTATTGGGCAAATCAGTAAGTGATGTACCATTTTAAAAACTACATTAGATGGGCGTATTTTTGTTGCATAATGCCACTTTAGTGTAGTAATTTTTTTTTTCACCGCGAAGGGCCAAACTCAAGGGATAAGGCTGAAAAAATTTTAACATGTGGCTCTTAAGTCGTTTTTCAGCTAAACAGGATTAAACATGAAAAAATAAATTATACCGTGTGAAAGCCTTACTTTTCAGGAATATTTGACAAAAACTAGATTTAAGAAAATCTTACATTTGTACTTGTGGCATTTAAAAAAATGAGCTGAGGGAGAAAATTTTGGATTTTTACAAAAATGACAATATCTCAAAAACTAAGCCATTTTTACTAAACCTAAAATTAGATATTCTGAGAGGTAATTAGCAGCCCTATCTCCTGTTAAAGGATTATCGTCGGTTTCTGGGACACCCGTATATGTTTTCAATATATATTTGTTTTACTAGAAATTATATCTAGCAATAACTCCTCTGTACTCTGTCCTTCGTGGTTTATCCGACAGTTGCTTATATTCACATTGCAGCTCCATTTCCATTTCATTTCCATTGTCCAAACTGAATAATGCTGAGTACGTCGGACTATAATGACCCGAGTTGCTGAGTAACTTGGTCTGTAAAAATGACAAATTTATTCTTAACTTTGGTCCCAAGACAGCCGTACCGGGCTGGGTCAGATTGCACGCCTACAGTTGGTTGATATACTTTTGAAATTGTTATCTGGGCGCAAAGAATCTCACTAAAATATCTTTGTAAATATTTTTTTTATAAAAAAGTTATAAAACCCGACGTCTAAAAAAATTTTGGAATCAAGGAAAGATCAGTAGAAAATGCTGTATTCGGGCGTGCAGTTGGATTCGAATAGACAGGATAGACCGACTACAGCATTTTCTACTGATCTGTATTTTCTTTGTACCGTGTGGGGTCGGTACTTAAAAAGAATAGCCCCACTGCATCTCTCCCCGTCGCATGTCGTAAAAGTCGACTAAGGGATAAGAAAATTCGTCAGCCTCGGTAGCTCAGTGGCGCGGTTGGTTAGTCAACTGTTATTAAGCAACGCTGAGCGCGGTCAGTGATTGGATGGGTGACCGCTCGACCGTTGGAGGCTGACCGTGGTTCGGATTCCACGTTCAACTGTAGGTCCCTTCCCTTCTTACCTTACTAGGTGGTAGGGTTTATCCCGGCCGGGTTGGTACCACCGCACTGAACGAAACGTCGGTCGAAACGGCTATGTAAATAGTTCGTGTTTTCCGTCCAGTTTAGTGTAGCCGACATAAATGAAGGGAAGCACTGACATGGCACCTAGTTCACCCTGTGTTATGGGCTGACATCACGGATGTTGTAGGTGATGTAGCCAACAGTGTCAGATTCCATAAAAAAAAAAAAAAAATCTTTCCTTGATTCCTTAATTTTTTCAGCTGTCGGGTTTTATAAAATTTTGTATTTTTGTAAACCCACTTGATGGGGTTTGAAGAAAAACTATTTTCAAAAATATGACAAGATGGCGCCTGACGGCCGCCATTTTGAAGACGAATCTAACCACACCTTATGTATTTTTTTATGGATAGCGCGACATGTGGCATCGTTTCACCTACAAGTAGGTGTCTAACGATGCCTATGGACATTCTTTGATGCACGGGGATTGCGAATGCCATGCCGGCCTGACAGGAGCCTTTTCACGCCCCTTTTGAAGAACCCCAGGCAGTCCTTGGGAGGAAATAGATGGGCAGGGAGTGCGTTCCACATTTTCCCGGTTCTGTGAATAAAAGATCTACAGAACCGGTTGGTGCCCATCCGTGGTAGATCGATTGAATAGGGGTGCATCCCCTGCCCAGTACGCGTAGTGCGGAGGTGTAATGGGGACGCCGGAATCGCGTTAAACAGCTCCTCCGAACACTCTCCCTCCATGAAATAGACGATAGAACACACTTAGGGAGCCGACGTCCCTACGGAGTTGCAGTGGTTCTAAGTCGCGGGTTACCGCAGGGTCACCCACTAGTCGCACGGCACGACGCTGGTTTGAGTCTAGCGGCGCAAGCTGGTATTTAGCTGAGCCATCTCACAAGTGCGAGCAGTACTCCAAACAGGACCTAACCTGTGTTTTATACAACGTCATGTATGCATACATGCATGCATACATACATAGATACATACACCCGAAAAAGATTACCCTCCTATTTGCTTCGCGCAGTCATGTAAAAAGGAAAAAAATATACTTGTAAAATTGTCTTAAATTCTACAAAAGCGACGGCGGCGGCGCGGCGCGCCCATTGACAAATTGCAACGTGAGATAAATATTGAAATAGCCGCCGCATACACCCGCCGGGGTGGGCCAACGTAGGCGGGCGAGGCGACACGGCCCCGCAGGACTCCAGGACACACAATACGAATTAATTCCAAATAGTCCACGGCGGCGCTAGAACAAAGCGAGCTCCACTCTCAAAAGATCCGAGCCGCGGCGAGCCCTGCAGCCGCTAACTCGCATTAACATAAATTCCCTATTCACAGGATTTTTTTCTATGAAATTTTTAACCGAGACTTATCCGCGTTTCTTCACCTCCCCTCCTGTTCTTCTTTTACCCCTCTCCGCCCCTCGCCCCGTCTTACCTATGCCTTAAGACGAGACGGAAGTTAACTTTCTCCATACAAAATCTTCTATCGGTATTTATGTTTTCTAGCCCCCTAAACCTTATCCGATTTCTGTCATTTTTTTGTTTAGATGAAACATACCTACAACACCGGAGCAAAAAAAATTTATTTCAACCGACAAAATTTGAATTTTTTTATTTTTTGATGTCATGAAGTTCATTAAGCTTTATTGAGTCATCAATTTAGATATTAAAAAAATAAAAATACAGAAACGTAGATTTGGCTATCCTTATTACAACAACAAAATAATTATAAAAATCGGGTAAGGTTTAGGGGGGTAAAAAAGATAAATGCCGAAAGACGATTTTGTATGGAGAAAGTGAACTTCCATCTCGTCTTAATAAGCAGTAAGAGAAAAAGTTATCCGAGGCCCCCGCGCCGCGCCGCCCCGCCTCCCCCGCATTCTTCTCGCGCTTCTAAAATGTTTTATTTGGTTGTGGATTGTTTTTACAGATCTCGTGGGGTTCATTTGGTGATAAAATCAAATTTACTTTTACGGCATTCGTTTCCTGACTCGAGTCCCTTTCGAGAGATAAACCCCAGCTAAATAGTTACTCGGAGGGTTTTTTCTGAGAGAGAATTGCCTAATCCGATCCTAAATGTGAAACGATCTCTGTTCGCCCGTCAATCACGAAGAAACACTGAACCGATTGAGGTCACGTGGAGCCTGGACGGAATACACACTTAGGTACTTTCATTTAACCGAATCTGCTCGATACAACTTCTAACCGGTTCTGCTGATCTTTCCTCTACAGAACCGGTAAACTCTGGAACGCTCTCCCTGCCCATATATTTCTTCCCAAGTACAGTCTCGGGTCCTTCAAGACGGGCGTGAATAGGCACCTGTCAAGCCGGCAAGGCATTCTCAACCCCCGCATACGACTGAATTTCGGCGTTAGACACCTTATGGTTGGCACGGCGCCACAGGTCGCGCTTTGAATAAAAAAATACAAAGGTCAGTATTTTTTAATAGATATATTTCAAACATTGTAAACAGATTAGTTTTATTTTTCTCGCAGACGAAGTTTCCACGTGGAGCTTCCTGTTTCAATGAATATACGGCTGAGGCCAATATCGCATACACTCTTTCCACGTGGAGCTTCCAGTCTCAACGAATATACGGCTGAGGCCAATCCCGCACACACACTTTCCACGTGGAGCTTCCAGTCCCAACGAATATACGGCTGAGGCCAATCCCGCACACACACTTTCCACGTGGAGCTTCCAGTCTCAACGAATATACGGCTGAGGCCAATCTCGCACACACACTTTCCACGTGGACCTTACTGTTTCAATGAATACACGGCCGAGGCCAATCTCGCACACACACTTTCCACGTGGAGCTTCCTGTGTCAATGAATATACGGTTGAGGTCAATCTCACAAAAGCACTTTCCACGTGGAGCTTCCTGTGTCAATGAATATACGGCTGAGACCAATCTCACAAAAGCACTTTCCACGTGGAGTTTCCAGTTTAGTACAAAGTCAATGTGGAAAACTCAGATACTTTGGGTGTGAAACGGTTGCAACGATATTTGATATAAAGTGAAACTTGGGGCCGTGGACATCCGCGCAACCACGTCGTGGACCCCGATCGCACTTGAAACCCCGACTAGAGCATATCACTATTTCGACCTTTGCTTAAGAAAAGTGTTCCTTTTGTCCATAAGTGAAATACAAAATCTGAAATCTTGTTCGGTCCGCGACGATGACTGTGAGGCTCCACGAAAATACCCAACCCATCCCCCTTGGTAAAGGCGTAAGGCAGGGGGATGTGATCTCACCCAAGCTCTTCACAAACGCATTGGAAGATGTGTTCAAGACGCTTGAGTGGGACAACATGGGTAACAACGTTAATGGAGATCATCTCCAGGAGGACAAATTGTTATTGACGGAGAAGTGATCGAACAGGCTGAAGAGTACGTATATCTCGGTAAAATTCTGCGGCTTGGTAGACAAGGTCTGCGAAAGGAGGTAGAAAGACGGATTCAACTGGGTTGGGCTGCCTTCGGAAAGTTAAAATTCGCCCTGAGGTCTGACCTTCCACAAAATATGACGTACGGGTGTGAAACGTGGACTCTGAGGGTCGGTGTTGTCCAGAGGTTGAAAGTTGCCCAGCGAGCAATGGAGCGACCCATACTGGGAATATCGCTACGTGATATGGTGCGTAAAGTGGAAATCCGCCGACGCACCAAAGTAGTCGATATCGGATACCGGGTGGCTAAGCTCAAGTGGCAGTGGGCTGGACACGTCAGCCGAAGAGATGACGACCGTTGGAGTAACCGTGCCCTTCACTGGCGGCCGTGGACTTGAAAACGGAGTGTGGGAAGACCACCCGCCAGGTGGGACGACGACATCAAGTGCCTCGGCTCGGAAAGCAGTGATTCCGTACCGCTGAAGGCCGGGAGGACTGGAGGAAAATTGGAGAGGCGTATGTCCAGCAGTGGACGCTTACAAGGCTAACTGACTGACTGACTGAAATACAAATGCAGGTCCGTTATAATCTAGTGTAATATACAAAATGCATTATTGGGGTGTTTCCGAGGGTGTTTCTCCCTTAATTATATTAGGGAGATACTCTGCAATAATCGAGTGCACGAAACGGCCTCGCCGGGGGGTTGTTGCGGGGTGGAGGCGTGTACCGAGCGTGGGAAAGAAAATATCGAGTGTAATCCTATGTAAGCCTCCAAACTTGTGCGTTCGCTAGGGCGCGCGGGCGTCTCAGCGCGCCACATAACGGGCACTGAACACTCTGTTGCGTTGTGTGATGTAAAGATAATGGTTGTACAATGTATTCATCACGAGTTCCGTGTAATTTTAATGTTTCAAAGTAACGTAATATTCAAATTTACGTAGTAACTAATTAGGCGGCGGGTGGCCGAGTGGTTTGGGCATCGGCCTCACAAGCGAGAGGTCCAAGGTTCGAATCCGGCTGGCGTGTACCAATGAGTTTTTTCTGACGAAAAAAATTATGTGCATACCTACAGCTGCTGCTTCACCGTTCTCCCTTGCCCCTTACTAGGTGGTAGGCTCAAATTGTAGCCGACTGGGTTAGTACCACCGTACTGGATGTAACATGGCCGCATAGCAACCTCGGTTGTGTTCTCCTCTAGTCCAGTATAGCCAGCAATCCAGGAAAGTCTCCGTTATGGCACCTACCTTCTCGGAGGTGATATTGGCTGGTCAGAGCATGTGCTTTGGCCCCTCCGACTCAGCCACCCATACCGGATTACATAAAAAAAAATGGGTTTTGTTACTTATAAAAAAATTTCTAACCGAATCTATCGCCGTGCATGTCGTGAAAGGAGACTGAGGGATAAGGACAAATTACCGTGTTAAACAGCGACAGGTTAGCCTCCCTGGCACGGTCTTTTAACATTGTGCGTTCTATATGGTAAGAAAAGTACAAGTACACTGTCTGTACAGTAGTCTGTCTGTCCGAGGGCTGTATCTCTTGAACCGTAATAGGCAGCCCGTTGAAATTTTCACAGAATGTGTTATTATATTATGGCCGATATAACAACAAATATTAAATAGAAAATTATAAAAAGTAAATAATTAACGGGATTCCCCATACAAGAAACTAAAAAGTGTATGTGCGCCATCTACCGAGAACTGTATGAAGCATTTTAACTAATCATGAATTTTAGCTAATATGAAGCATTTCATAAAACACGCCATAGATGGCGTGAGTGGCGCTGACCATGACATGGCGATACGGAACCCTCTGTGCACGAGTTCGACTCGCACTTGGCCGGGTTTTTTTCCACGCAGAGTCGAGAATGCACATATTTTTCGACGAATCCACCAAAGCCACATCGCAAAAACAAACGAACATTTTATATATAAATAAACGCAAGCAAAGTGAAACGCGCATAAAACCAATAGATGGAAGTGACCCTGAATATTAAAAGGCATCTCCGCCTAATGTACGAGATACGGAATCCGAGCACTCGTCTGCTACGTACTAGTTATTGTGCAAATAAAGCTCCGGGCGAAAAGATAAAAGCAACATTCAAAAGCACATTTACCTAAACCTCCTTCCAGAAGGAATACAGAAGTGCAAGTCAGCGTTGTCATTAGCGGCCGGACCACGGACGAGAGAGCGCAGAGGGGTCGTTTGGAGATGAGGAAGTACATGGGTGCCTCTTGTACGAGCGGCATTAAATTAAATTGGTTAGGGCTCGTACCGATACTACGTGACCGATTTAGGAGGGGGAGGTGGTTCGCAATTTACCACGGCCAGTCACAAGGAGGGAGGGGGGGGGGGGGGGGGGGGGAGCGGGTTTCGTGCCAAATCACGTATTACAGTTACATATTTTACAATATATTTAATTGTTTATAAAAAAAAAGTAATTTCAACGTCCAATATGGGCATACTCTTGTCCAAAGTTGTTGGAAAGAGTATTGTTATTTTAAATAAATAAATAAAACCATGAACCTACCTTACATGTGCGCACAGTTTTCATTTCCTGCCGATTTACTTCCTTGTGCCGTTTACTCCACACTAAGATCTCAAATATTGATTAAGTAGGCCTAAAATAGCCATTTATTTATAAATAAATCGCTATTTTATAGTATTATTATATTTAAAATACTACGTGAAAGTGGGGGAGGGGGGAGGAGGTCTGAGCACAAACCACGTTAGGTCACAAGGGGGGGAGGGGGTCAAAAATTGGGTAAAATCGGTCACGCCCTTACGAGTGTACATAATTTTTTTTTTTATGGAAACTGACACGGTTGGCTGCATCACCCCACATTTGTCTGTCTGTGCCTCGTAGCTCCCAAACAAATGGACCGCTTTGGATGCGGTTTTTTAAAGCTTGAAATACAAGTTAAAATACAAATTTAAAAAACTTCCGACCCTTAAAATGTTAAAAATAATTTCTGTTTCCTTACTTAAAGGAGTCGGGGGACCGCTAAGTAAATAAAAGCTGTCAGGTGTTATTAGTGAATAGAACTTTCCGTCATCCATCGTTAAAACCTCCTACTGTCACCGATACCGACGCAAAGTGCGATAGTAAATGCCGCTCCTGCAGCGGGAGCACAAATGCGTCGATAAGCTTATATCGATCGATAAATATCTATTTGCTTCGTTCGACGAAGTAGAATAGAAGAAGACGAATAGATGTTTATCGATCGATATAGGCTTATCGACGCATTTGTGCTCCCACTGCTGGTAGGTTTATTTTACTAGTTTAAACACTTTAGGGGAAACCAAAACGCAAAGGTAATGCAGAGGCAAACTGGTGTTTGCTTTGTACGGTAGCCTCAACGAGAGCGTATGTAATTTTATTATTATCTTCCGTACAATACACTTTTTGATTCTTTTGGAAACTAAACGATGGACGCGACTGATGTACTGACACCCCCTCTTTGCTCACGTATGCCCCCAGTTGGTGGCGGCGTACGCAGTTAGCTTAGACCTAATCCTCTCTACTCTCTCCTCTGTGGGCCGTACCCGCCCCCGCGCCCTCGAGGCAGCCTCCTTCCCCGCGGCCATCTCCACATTGTGACGTCAACGGCGCAGACAACCCCTTGAGATAGCACTATCCATCATTCTGACCTTTATTTTTGAGTGGTAATTTTTTTACCGCGCAATGAGCAATTCGTTTGATCCTTCGTAACGGTAAATCCTTTGTACCGTGTGGGGCCGGTACTTTAAAAGAATAGCCCCACTGCATCTCTCCCCGTGTATGTCGTAAAAGGCGACTAAGGGATTTGACTCCCTTCTTTATATTACTAGGTGGTAGGGTTTAACCCGTCCGGGTTGATACCACCCCACTGAATGAAACGCCGGTCGAAAAGGCTGTGTTTTCCGTCCAGTTCAGTGTAGCCGGCACGACCGAAGGGAAGCACTGACATGGCACCTAGTTCACCCGGTGTTATGGGCTGACATCACGGATGTTGTAGGTGATGTAGCCAACCGTGTCAGTTTCCATAAAAAAAACGTATTATGGGCTGACATCACGGGTGTATGTAGGTAGGTGATGTAACCAACCATGTGAGGTCCCACAAAAATAAACGGCCAAGTGCGAGTTGGACTCGCGCACCGAGGTTTCCGCACCATACAAAAAATCGTTGAACAAACGTTGATTTCTTGTATGGGAACCCCCCCCCCCCCCCTCCCCTTAATTTTTTACTTTTTAAATATTTTATTATTTGTTGTTATACCCACCAAAATAAAACATTATTTGTGAAAATTTCAACAGGCTAGCTATTACGGTTCCAAAGATACAGCCATCGGACGGACGGACGGACAGACAGACCTCGTAGCTTTAGTAATAGGCTTCCGTACGGGGTACGGAAACCTAAAACCTGAAACCTCTTTTGTCAGATATGGGCCCGGACATTGTAGTTTCGTTTCAGCAAAAGTACTATTAAACTTGTAAGGGCTGTGTAATTGCTCCTGAAATAGATTCTCTCAAAGCAGTTATTACCCAGTAATGAAATGTGTGTTACAATGTAACGTTGCAGAGGACCCGAAGCTGGTGTTCTAGTGATGTAACCACAGAACATACAAATCTATTAGAAGTGGAGCTACGACTTGTCGTGCTCGCCACAAGTGAGCGTAACTGCGCGCACTTGAACTAAGTTCTTATCAGTCGCATGTGATCCAGAGATAGGATAACCGGATACATATTCACCTAAACTTAAGAGGTTGGATAAGTATGGAAAGACACTTTTTAATTTTTTCCCGGGATAACCGTATATTATTTTGTTAAGTAACGTTTTAACATTATTATTATATTATTATATATTTATTATTATATTATTTATTATGTTCTTACATTAGGATATGATTCACGTATACATATACAAATTATGTTGGTGCTTCGTTAAAACTGATTTAATTTAAAAGATGAGCCCAAATGATTTTTGGAATTCGAATCCCGAAAAGTAACTATATACCTACTTAGTGACGCAGTCGCATAAATATTCTCGCGAACGAAGTAGGGGGTGAACGCTAGTATAATAAATGCGTATTAAGAAGTTTAATTTTGAATAGATCTACTAAGTTTTATAGCATAGTAACGTTCCCGGAATTCCGGAAATTATTTAATTTAAACAATTTTTAAAAGAAGCCACTTCTATACTTTTTATCGTTTAGGCCAGCCATTCTCAACCAGTGTGTCGCGAGCGACAATGTGTCAGGTGTGTCGCGAGAATTTCTAAATATAAAAAAAATTTGCCCTTCCGCACTGAAAAACATCAAATCCAAAAACAGATCAAGAATGCTCAATGTGGATAGTGAGTCTGTTTATCAAAAATTCGTCCACATATAGACGATCTTTGTAAAGGTCGTCAGGCTCAAGTATCACATTAGGATCTACTCAGCCTAATGTTTAGTGTTCAAACTATTACCTACTTGTATTACTTAGTTAATTGATATTAATCGTATGTATGCTTCCAAAATTAAATTATTTACGTACGTGTAAGACTTGTGCTTTCTTTGAGTGTGTCGCCAGTCTAAAAAAAATTTGAGATGTGTCGCAGAGGAAAAAAGGTTGAGAACCCCTGGTTTAGGCAAATATGTATACGTTTATCCTATCTCTAGTGATCACTGTCACGGAACGCATTATGCTAAAAAAAATATTTAAATGCCTTATCGTGCTAACCGAGCAAAATTTTAAGCAGCAGTTGTTAATTAAAACTGGCGAAAGTAGATCGAGCTACCTTCTGGAGAGTCAAATACGTATACATGGAAAAAGCTAGTCAAAATTTTAAACCGAAAACACTTTTGGTATATACACACATATAATATCACACGCTGCATCCCGGCAATAGGGGTAAGCAGAGTGATCGGTTTTGTGCTCCAAGTTAAACTTATAACACCCCTCTTTTTTCGTCGGTGTTTAAAAATACCTATCCATCACATACGAGTAGATGATCACAATATATTAGGTACCACTGAGCGGTGGGACATAAAATTTTCTCAGACCACAGAATTTGGGAGCGGTGTAACCGAGCCGCTCGCGTGCGGCAGGCCACACTGTAATCGCGTTTTAGAGCTAACGTGAAATATTAACGGCCATTTGCATTTTTATTGGTGCTCCTCATACATATGTCGCGTTAGCTGATGGCCTGAATAGTAATGCGCTCATTTGCAGCGCCAGCCCACATCCGCATCGCTGTCATTTCCGCATGTTCCGTTGTGTATGAGCGGGACAGAGATAGCACTAGAAGAATTATCGTATGGAAATGTGCTTCGCTCATTGATGTCACCAATTTTATAACCCATACTACATTTGTATTGTACTTCTTATAAAAGGGAACGCCTGCCTGTATGTATGTATGTATTTATGTATGTATGTATGTATGTGTGTGTGTATGTGTGTGTGTATGTATGTATGTATGTAAGTATGATATATGTATGTATGTATGTATGTATGTAATGTATGTATATATGTTAGAGATCAACTTCGGAATCACTGAACAGATTTTGATGCGGTTTGTTCCAATGTAAAGAGTAGTTCTTGAGGCTCACTATAGGCTCCATACCATCACGGTAAATAGAAATAGGGTTGAGCATTATCAAAGAAATTATAGAATAGAATAGAATAGAAATTCTTTATTGCACACAAAAACACAGAGATACACACAAGACAGAAGATAACATACAGAAGAAGAATAGAAGCTAACAATAATTCACACAGAAACAAGAGAACAGTAGCGTGCAAAGGCGGACTTATCACTTTAAGTGATTTCTTCCAGTCAACCTTTGGGTGATGAGAGTAAGTGAGAAATAAATATGGCAAGGGTAGTGCAGATATTTGGACAGGAAAGTAATATATATACATATGTACTACATACTTATACAAATATATACATAAACAAATAAAAAAAACATACTTATACAAATATACATGTCCATACATAGATACAAGTATATAAGAAAAATAAATGCATAATACCTTATTCCACAACAGAGCAACTGCTAAGATAATGTTTCTTCAACAAGACTTTGAATGTGCCAAGAGTCTGACAGTGACGAATGCGGTACGGCAATGAGTTCCATAGACGTGCAGAGTGGACAGTGTAAGAGTCGGTGTAGAAACCAGAAGAATGGCGAGGTATCACTAGAACATTATCGTCAATAGAGCGAAGAGGAAGGCCGTGAGAAGAGAGGGGAAGGAATCGAGAACAAAGGTATTCAGGAGCATCAGGATTGCTTAATATGCCATATAAAAGACCGAGGATGTGACAGTTTCTACGAAGACGAATCGGTAGCCACTCAAGCCTTGCACGGAATTGAGAGACGTGGTCGTATTTACGCAGACCAAATACGAAACGGATACACAAATTTTGCAAGCGTTCAAGCTTGTCTAGAAGAATCTCAGTCAAATCCAATCAAGTATAGTATGAACGGAATTTAGTGTCGAATGATAGTACCGGATGAGGTCTGAGAAGGACGGAGGGGAGCGGGGAGCGAGGGAGGGAGAGAGAGAGAGAGAGAGAATATAAGAGAAGCGATCGTTTATTATCATATTTGAGTTTAAATCGGATTTGCTATTAAACCGAGTCTACCGCGAGCGAAGCCGCAGGCAATAGCTAGTATAAGTTATATATAACCCTAATCTGGTCCGTTTGCATAACTGGCAGACTAGTACAATTACGCTGAAATTCATAGAAGCACAGATCAGAGAAATTGTGGTTAGACGCACTGATCTGTTATACTACCCTTTCTCATACATCACTCCAGAAAATACATGTCATCGATCAAAGGAGCTTACAAGCCGCTTTCACAACGACTGATGCTTGTGTTGTATGGCTCAACTTATCGTCTTACATACATACATATCACACACGCTGAATCCCGACAATCGGGGTAAGCAGAGTAATCGGTGTTGGGCTGCGAGAACTCTGGTAAATTACAGCACAACACCGACCACCACGTTTCGCAAAGTATTCGAACAAGATTCAATCGAGCAAGCAGCTAGTAAGGCACGAAGACCCACCTGCTGTATGACTCGGCGGAAGTACCGTGCCAAGGTGAGAGGTGGAGAGCTTGTCGCCCTTTAGCACGGCATCTTGTCCTTTTGTGACATGCACGGAGAGAGATGCAGTGGGGTCAACTCGCGACCGAGGGTCCCGTATCACCATGTCATGACTAGCGCCACTCACGCCATCTAGATGGCGTGTTATGAAATGCTTCATATTATTTAAATGTCATGATTAGTTAAAATGCTTCATAATCTATTCGGTAGATGGCGCGCGCGCATAAACTTTTTGGTTTCTTCTATGGGAACCCCCGTGAATTTTTTACTTTTTCTTATTTTTATTATTTTTTGTTATATCGGCCATAATACATATTCTGTGAAAATTTCAACGGGCTACCTATTACGGTTCAAGACATACAGCCCTCGGACGGACGGACAGACAGAGGGACAGACAGACAGACAGACGGCGTAGGCTTATTAATAGGGTCCCGTACCGGATACGGAACCCTTAAAAAAACTAGCAGACAGGCAATTGTACCAGTCACGCGCACAAATACGACCAACGGAAAGCACTGTCATGGCACCTAATGCGAAAATTGTTCGTACCAAATCGATGTAAACATGAGCAAAGCTGCGGCCAAAAGCTACTATCAATAAAAATCACATGGGTCGAATCCACAGAGCATCAAATACCTACCGCCCGCGCCCCCTACTAGAGGCGCCCTAAGCGATGATATTTGAAACCCAATAACCGTACGCTGAGCTGCTAGCGCTTCGTATGTGCACTACACACTTTGTGTGTAGTGCTACGATACTAGCACTACACACAAAGAGGAGCAAGTTAGGCACACGCACAAAACAAATGCACACGCACAACACACATATGTAAGTCATAGGCCACGCCCACAGGCTTCAACGGCGTTGTAGAGAAATCGCGCTCACGGCGCCTCTAGTAGGGGCGGGCGCGCGCATTTCATGCTCTGTGGTCGAATCCCAAACAACGTCCTCAATCTGTAATGGTGCGTACCACTACCGCCCGAGCATTTACATATTATACTAATTATCAATATACTAATAATAAATCTGTAAGGGATGCTCATGGATTATGTCACTTTGTTTTATGAGATATTGTGTTTGTAGACTCTATGTATAATACTAAAACTAAATTGACGATTTTTAGAAATATTTTCTTAATGTATGTTTTTTTTATAGAAAGCGCGACATTTGGCGCCGATCCACCTATAAGGTGTCTAACGACGCCCATGGACATTCGGTCGTACGCGGGGGTTGCGGATGCCATGCCGGCCTGACAGGTGCCTATTCACGCCTCTCTTGAAGGACCCGAGACTGTACTTGTACATACTTGTTGTATGTACATATGTATGTTCCTCCATAACTCTTAAACCGATCATCCGAATTCGATGAAACTTAGTACTAGCACATTTACTATTCATACGTGACACAGGATTAGGTTAAATAAAATTCAGTTCCGGTTACGCTAAGGTGTGGCCCTAATACAAACCGAATTTTTCCGCGCGTTGAAATATAGATTAGCGGGCTTACTTACTGTTTTATTTTTAAATACGAATTTCACGCGAGTGAAGCCGCGATCAAAAGCTAGTAGCTCATATTATGGTAAAATTGCTAGGCAAAGATTAACCACGAATACGAAAAACTGTTTTGGTAACGCCCTATTAACGAGCGATAAAAGCTCACTGAACGGAAAACGTGTTTATTATTTCCAACTTTAGTATTTACTATTTTCCATGTTTTCGTTATTTAAATTTTAATAGGTCACGCATGACCTATTAAAACTTTTTCGACTTTCTTTTCAGACTCGAATATTTTGTATAATATGCGTGCATAATGTACCTACCGTGTGCGGCCGATACTTGAAAATAATAGCCCACTGCATCTCTCCCCGTGCATGTTGTAAAAGGAGACTAAGGGAAGGCGCGTCTCCTGCGCGTGTTTTTTTTTTCTCGAAAAATTACACAAAAAACATGAAAAAAAAACATTTGTTTTCTCTGTATCTGTCTGTGTTCACGCAGCTCGGCTGTGGAATTCACTACCACACTTTATCCAAATGAAGAAATATAAAGCTAGTAAGACTTAGCATTAATATTCCCGACTTCACAAATCATCTAAAACTGTATTGTCTCCGACAGTGTGAAGTGAAAACCTAAAAAAATACGTTTTGTTTTCATACCTGGATGGACAAGTAGGTATGAATATCTATTTGTATATTATATTTTATATATTTAGTCATTTATTCACACAAGTATAGCTTTTATTTAACTAGCATAATATAGTATGTATTATTAATTTGTATTCTTATTATTAATTGTTTTATTTTCAATTATCACACTCGAGTCTACTGCTTACTTACATTTAAATACACGGTGCTGCAGCCCCAACCGTAAAACCCGAAAGGGGGTGATTCTGTACGTGAAATAGAACAACTTTTGTTCTACGAGTTTTTAATTTGAAGAAAAAAATATTTTTTTCTCCATACATTTTGAGAATAGGCATTTAAAATTTGTACGGAAAAAAATTTTTTTTTTGTTTCAAAAAAATTTTTTTCGCTACAGAAGTTGTTTAGTTTCACATATAGAATAACCCCCTTATGTCAGTTAAAAATATTACGGGGGCAACTGCAACACCGTGTATATTAATCGACTCTAACATCCAAAGGTTGGCTGGAAGAAATCTCAGGAAGAAATAAGTCCGCCTTTGCACCTAATTTAAATGTTTGCGATTATTTTTGTAAAATGTGTTTTCTATCTATCTACCCAATATCGGGATAAAGTGTACACGGGTTTAATATGCATGAGGGTACTCTATTTTACCCAGGAGCTGAGGTTTTCATCCCTCTTCCAGCGTCTGATTCTCGCGCGAATATTAAGGAAGACTGTGATTGCAGATGGGTGGCGGCGTGGGTTGGCGGGGGGCGGAGTCCGACCGCGGCCGAGTAATGACACAAAGCTTTTATCGACCCTCACCTACTACTGTCTAACCCTTTATAGCTTAGTATGTCTATACCTGCCCTTTTCGACACTCACCTACTGCCTAACCCTTGATAGCTCAGTATGCCTACACCTGCTCTTATCGACCTTCACCTACTGTCTAACCCCTAAATACCTCCTCTTGTCGACCGTCACCTACTTGTGAGAGTCGACAAGACCTCACCTCACCCCTTGATAGCTCAGTATGCCTACACCTGCTCTTATCGACCCTCACAAACTGTCTAACCCTCGATAGCTCAGTATGCCTACACCTGCTCTTATCGACCCTCACCTACTGTCTAACCCTTGATAGGTCAGTATGCCTACACCTGCTCTTATCGACCCTCACCTACTGTCTAACCCTTGATAGCTCAGTATGCCTACACCTGCTCTTATCGACCCTCACCTACTGTCTAACCCTTGATAGCTCAGTATGCCTACACCTGCTCTTATCGACCCTCACCTACTGTCTAACCCTTGATAGCTCAGTATGCCTATACCTGCTCTTATTGACCCTCACCTACATAGTCTAACCCTTGATATCTCAGTATTCCTATACCTGGTCTTATCGACCCTCACCTACTGTGTAACCCTTGATAGCTCAGTATGCCTATACCTGCTCTTATCGACCGTCACCTACTGTCTAACCCTTGATAGCTCAGTATGTCGATACCTGCTCTTATCGACCCTCGCCTACTGTCTAACCCTTGATAGCTCAGTATGCCGATACCTGCTCTTATCGACCCTCGCCTACTGTCTAACCCTTGATAGCTCAGTATGCCGATACCTGCTCTTATCGACCCTCGCCTACTGTCTAACCCTTGATAGCTCAGTATGCCGATACCTGCTCTTATCGACCCTCGCCTACTGTCTAACCCTTGATAGCTCAGTATGCTTTTATCGACCCTCGCCTACTGTTTAACCCTTGATAGCTCTGTATGCCGATACCTGCTCTTATCGATCCTCGCCTACTGTCTAACCCTTGATAGCTCAGTATGCCGATACCTGCTTTTATCGACCCTCGCCTACTGCCTAACCCTTGATAGCTCATCAATCCGCCACCTGTCGCATGACTCGGTGGAAGGACAGTGCCAAGGCAACCCTCGCCTACTGTCTAACCCTTGATAGCTCAGTATGCCGATACCTTCTCTTATCGACCCTCGCCTACTGTCTAACCCTTGATAGCACAGTATGCCGATACCTGCTCTTATCGACCCTCGCCTACTGTCTAACCCTTGATAGCTCAGTATGCCGATAACTGCTCTTATCGACCCTCGCCTACTGTCTAACCCTTGATAGCTCAGTATGCCGATACCTGCTCTTATCGACCCTCGCCTACTGTCTAACCCTTGATAGCTCATCAATCCGCCACCTGTCGCATGACTCGGTGGAAGGACAGTGCCAAGGCGACCCTCGCCTACTGTCTAACCCTTGATAGCTCAGTATGCCGATACCTGCTCTTATCGACCCTCGCCTACTGTCTAACCCTTGATAGCTCAGTATGCCGATACCTGCTTTTATCGACCCTCGCCTACTACCTAACCCTTGATAGCTCATCAATCCGCCACCTGTCGCATGACTCGGTGGAAGGACAGTGCCAAGGCGACCCTCGCCTACTGTCTAACCCTTGATAGCTCAGTATGCCGATACCTGCTCTTATCGACCCTCGCCTACTGTCTAACCCTTGATAGCTCAGTATGCCGATACCTGCTTTTATAGACCCTCGCCTACTGCCTAACCCTTGATAGCTCATCAATCCGCCACCTGTCGCATGACTCGGTGGAAGGACAGTGCCAAGGCGACCCTCGCCTACTGTCTAACACTTGATAGCTCAGTATGCCGATACCTGCTCTTATCGACCCTCGCCTACTGTCTAACCCTTGATAGCTCAGTATGCCGATACCTGCTTTTATAGACCCTCGCCTACTGCCTAACCCTTGATAGCTCATCAATCCGCCACCTGTCGCATGACTCGGTGGAAGGACAGTGCCAAGGCGACCCTCGCCTACTGTCTAACCCTTGATAGCTCAGTATGCCGATACCTGCTCTTATCGACCCTCGCCTACTGTCTAACCCTTGATAGCTCAGTATGCCGATACCTGCTTTTATAGACCCTCGCCTACTGCCTAACCCTTGATAGCTCATCAATCCGCCACCTGTCGCATGACTCGGTGGAAGGACAGTGCCAAGGTGATAGGTGGCTGTCCTGTTGACCTTAAGCACGGCATCTTGTCCGTGTACCTTAGTCGCCTTTTACTATGTGTACGGGGAGAGATGCAGTTGTACCATTCTTTTTAAGTACCTACCGGCCCCCACACGTCTTAGTAACAGTCCGTATTCGCGCTACACTCCAAACTAGACACACATAATCTAAACTGATGTATACATAGTTCTTGTAACGATTAAGCCGCCGTAGGTTCCCCTCCTCTCCCTCTCCGCGTGGAAAATTACCCCCCTTCCTCCGCCCCGCGCCGCCGCAACCTTCCCGAGAAGTGCTTTTAATACTTACCGCGGTCATTATGGAGTAACATTGCTTCATGATGGTCTAAGATCGCTCCTCGGCTAAGCTGAGACAGTTTCGAGCCGCGAAGCGCCTGTGAGCCTCCGCCGCCGCTCCCAGATAGTGGAACTTTATGCTAAAGATGTACCATTCATTAGGCATCTCTTAGCACTGTACCGCGGTGACGTTGATCGATAAGCTGGACTGTAGTGAAGAAAAGTGGGGCGAAATATTAGTTGGGTTCGAATTTGGAATTGTGAAAAAATGCATGAAACATAAATAACACAGCCATATTGTAGGAACTGCTGAAATGCAGGGGTGTTTTTAAGTATCTTAAATTTTTTTATGAATCTTTTTATTTAATCAATAAATCAATTATACATCAAATAAATTAATACTAGATTAACTTACAAAAACTTAAAATTGACATTACTTTTAAAAAATGAAGACTAAACATTTTTCATTGGTTTTGTTTTATGTTTTTTTTATGTAAATCAGCATGGGTGGCTGTGCCGAGAGACCACTGGTGCAGTCGACAGAGCCAAAATCACCTCTCCTCGCGAAACCACGCTCATAGCTAGGTGCCATGCCAGCAGATATATATATGTGTACATATTTTAGCCTGGGTCTCTTCAAACGTCGTATTAACAGGTTAGACAGCCTAGCAACAGTCCGCAAATCTGCTGGCATGGCACCTAACTGAGCGTTGTTTCGCGAGGAGAGATGATTCTGGCTCTGTCGACTGCACTATTGGTCTCTCGGCACAGCCACCCATGTTGGTTAACATAAAAAAAACGTTTATTGACATAAGATGTCCATAAACGTTTTTAATTTGATTTCATCCTTCTTCCTTCAACTTATGCTAATGAAACGAAACTAAAAGCGTTATGATTAATTCCACTTCATAACGAAAAATTAAAATTTTTCGTTATGAAGTGGAATTAATCATCCACTTCATAACGAAAAATTATAAATTACGAAATTAAATTTTAGAATGAAAATTCAAAAATATTAATCACGGTCTATTTAATTCATTTCCAGCAATGCCATTTCTTATTATTTCAACTAGCTTTTGCCCGCGGCTTCGCTCGCATGAAATTCGTATTTAAAAAGAAGAAAGTAAATAAGCCCGCTACCGTACCTTTATTTCGGCGCGCGGAACAATTCGGTTTGTATGAGAGCCACAACTTAGCGTAACCGGAGCTGAATTTTATTTAGCCTATCCTGTGTCACGTATAATCAAATGTGCTTGAAATAAGTTTCATAGATTCGGATGATCGCTTTAAGAGTTATGGAGGAACATACATACATACAGAAAATATTTCTAAATTTGTCAAATTAGTTTTACTATCATACATAGAGTCCAGTGGCGGCTGGCCCTTAAGTGCGCTCGTGCGCCGCACTACCACAAAATATAGCGCCTTCACCCGAAAGAAATAAATCAATTAAAATATTAAACATTCTCCATGATTGTCACCGATCGAAGTAAAAATATCAAACTGAATTCGTTCCTATTTCCTAGACAACAAGGCACGATTTTGCTTTACGTAATACGTACTACATACGACGTATCGCCGCCGAGCTCGCCGCCGAGCTCGCCGCCGAGTGCATTACAAAACACCGCGAACGTCTACTAATGTCAAACGCCGCTGCCCCGCCGCGTGAAACAAAACACTCTTCATACGATTATGTGTGGAACAAGGTTGCATTCTGCGTGTGACACACGACGGAAAAAGAAGGACAATATATTGTGGAAAGACGCGCGTGCGACACGTCGCGGGCGATTCGTTCTGCTTGTGAGTCCGTCTGCCTAGAGTCAGCGCGCTGCGCTGTCATGTGATGATGTCACATACCTCTTAGCGCGCGAATATTTAAAATGGGATATGGTTAGGTTTTGTGCTTTCTGTCGCGTGATACTGTGAATTAAGTGGTGCCGATATTTGCCTAAGCGTTGGATAAAGGTAAGGCTTTACAATCAGGTGATCCCGGGTTCAATTCCTACTTTTCAAATGCTTTTATTTTTATATACTTTTTGAAGTATTTTTGGGACATTACTACTGTTTTCTTTTTGAAAGCTGCAGTAGTGTTGTGGTCTATGGGTGTGTTCATAAAGGTACTAAAAATGAGTTAAATAACTTGTTTGGATTTTTTTTCTTGTTTTTTTGCAACTCATTGAGTGTCTTAAGAATATTCATGCTAGGTACGTATGCAGGCGTTTAAAAAATTCGTAAGTCCCGATCTTAAAATAACATGACGGGAATGTGTTGGGAAATTTGGTATTTAAGTACCTAGGTAGGTACTTAGCGCACTGCCGGTCATTTAAGTCACCAGCCGCCACTGATAGAGTCTACAAACGCAATAATTATTTATTTATTTAAGATAACCAACAGTTTGTACATACATAAAAAAGACATCAATGAAAGATTAAACAGCGTATAAAACCATTTAGAGGTTTCCTTATAACAAGAGTTAAATTAAAGTTATACTAATACCACAGATTACTTAATAGTTACTTCGTAACAGATAAATCACTCCATAGAAAATGTTCCTACCTTCGGGCTTTAATAGCCTACTGTTTCACTTCGCCAATCGCTGCGTGCGAAAATGTACCTAAACGATCGAGTGTAAATTGGTTATTGCTTTGCAGCTGCGCGCAGTTGCGTGGACGAGCGTCTATGTATACTTCGCGCGGCTGACGAATTTTCACTGAAATGGACCGCCGGCGGCCCGTCGGGCGGTAGGTAGTTAGCGCGCGCAAGTACATAGAGAGCGTGAGGCCTGCTAATACTTAATACTCAGTTCATGTGATCAGGTGTGTGTGGGTGTGCGTGAAAAATGTG
Organism: Nematopogon swammerdamellus; assembly: GCA_946902875.1. Classification (NCBI taxonomy): domain Eukaryota; kingdom Metazoa; phylum Arthropoda; class Insecta; order Lepidoptera; family Adelidae; genus Nematopogon; species Nematopogon swammerdamellus. Next base: position 2,328,012 of record OX336335.1, read on the forward strand.
GTGTGTATGAGTGTGAAGAGTGTAGGTGTGTAAGAGTTGTATGTGAATGTATGTGTTAACGGGTAGAATGTGAGAAAGTAGATTTGATGTGTGGATATAACACTATACCTATGTGTATGATACTATACATATGTGTGAATATATACCTTCGAAATAAGGGCAACCTTTTATGAGGGTAACTTTAACTTTTTTAGTGTATGTCGGTCTGGAATATGTCATAAAACAAAGTAACTTACTCCCTCAACATCCCTTACAGATTTATTATTAGTATAATATAATATCAATCATTCAATTCAATACTAATAATAAATTTGTAAGGGATGGTCATGGAGTAAGTTACTTTGTTTTATGAGATATTGCGTTTGTAGACTCTATGCATGATACTAAAACTAAATTGACGATTTTTAGAAATCTTTTCTGTATGTATGCATGTTCCTCCATAACTCTTAAACCGATCGTCCGAATTCGATTAAACTTAGTACAAGCACATTTAACCGTACTTGACACAGGATAGGCTATAAATAAAATCCACTACCGGTTACGCTGTAATGTGGCTATCATACAAAGCGAATTGTTCCGCGCCCCTAAATAAAGTTACGGTGGCGGGCTTACTTACTTTCTTCTTTTTAAATACGAATTTCACGCGAGCGAAGCCGCGGGCAAAAGCTATAATATAATAATATTGATTGATTCTAGCATTGAAAAAAATTACAATAAAAATTTCAACTCTTTTCAGTAAAAGCATCAACCATTTCCCTCAGACGATCTCCTCCCCACACACGGCCCTCGGTAAATACAGAGGTTCGGTAAGGCCGTGTTCACACGTACGCGGCGCCGCATGCAGGTGGGTCACGTGCCCTGCGCAGCCACATCCGCAGCGCAGCAGCCGAACGTTTCCGCTCCCGGACGAGCCAGTAGAGACAAGTTGGCCTTAGCCAACTGAGTACATCGTCACCAACTGGGCGCATGGAATGGATGTGGCATTGAAAACATATTTTAAAATAGAGAAGCACTACTACAAAGCTTGTAAATAAAAAAAGAAAGAAAGATAGAAACCGTTTATTTTTCACAATTGGTGAGTTGGAAGACATTGCCACATGGCATGTACCGTGTGGGGCCGGTACATCAAAAGAATAGCCCCACTGTATCTCTCCCCGTGTATGTCGTAATAGGCGACTAAGGGATATGACTCCCTCTTTATATTACTAGGTGGTAGGGTTGAAGTCGGCACGACCGAAGGGAAGCACTGACGTGGCACCAAGTTCACCCGGTGTTGTGGGCTGACATCACGGATTTTGTAGGTGATGTAGCCAACCGTGTCAGTTTTCATAAAAAAAATAAAAAAATGGCAATAATCTCACCCATTGGATGAAGGAAAGTAATGAAGTATGTACTTAAAATTTGTATTCTGTTTTTATTGTATTTCTTCAAAATTGTAAATCTAGTTTTATTCAAATAATAAAAATATAAATGTTTAATTTTCACTTGTACCGGATGTTTGGTAAAAGTGTGGAGAGATGTCAGCGTCCTCTGTCTCCACGGGTTGGATGCGCAGCTGGCTGTTGTGTGGGCAACTGCCCGATATACTCTCATCAGCTAATTGTATACAGGGTGTTCGGCACATCGACCGACAAAATTGAGTAGGCGCGTAAAAAGCGGGTAGACGCGAAAGACGAAATTGCAAACATGCATGAAAGAAAATCTGTCTTACCATGTTTCATTGAGCGTAAAAAACGCTAACCCCCCGATATCGGACCTGCTTGTAGGAGCGTGAATAGGCCGCATTAGAGCCTAGCGACAACTCTCTCTCCCCCGCATTTTCCCAGATGATCTCACCCCGCTCCCGTCCAATGTGAATCTCGGTCATTGTCGGCTACTTTTATCCGGCGTATTTATAGAATAGCACTAGGCGTGACCTAGCGCCCCATCTCCCTCCCCTCCCCTCCCCTCTTGCGTACCGCCTCCACACCCCCGCCCCCGCAGCCTCCACTGCTGCAGATAGTTATGCAAACTGCATTCGCGCGAAAGCATATTCTGAATTCTATATTCCACACCGAGGACAGTCCGCCCGGTGGCAACCTCGAGAATTTTCTATATTGAAGGTGAGGTTTGCGTTGAAATACCTTGATGCGCATATTTCGTCATACTAATGGAAGAATTGTAAGCTAACATTGTAGGTATACAAGAAACTTCAAATCAATTCAAAATAATACTTCATTGTAAACAAGTTTAAAAAGGTTACAAAGGGCGAGTTTAATGCCTTACACCTTACGGCATTCTTTTAAAACTAACCTTTGGGGTGTGGAATAGGTGTATGGGACGGACAATGCAACGAAACGATATTATACATAGATAGATAGTAACAACAAATTATAATAATACATGCTAATTCTCTAAACGGGCTGTACCCGCCGCCGCATTTTTTTTTCGCACTGTTATACTAAAGTCGACCAATACACCAGTCAATCCAGTACACCCTATCACATAGTACATCGTGGAAACACCGGTTAAAAGAAAGTGCGCCCCAAATTGCTCGTCACCTTCGCGACCTCGGAAGTGGGCCTTACCGTAAAATTGTACACTTCCTTTGGCACTCTTATCCGAAAGTCACCCAATACACCAGTTAGTCCGGTACACCCTATCACATAGTGCATCGTGGGAACACCGGTTGAAATAAAGTGCGCCCCAAATTGTTTATCACCTTCGCGACCTCGGAAGTGAATCTTACAGCAAAATTCTACAATTTCTGTCGCACTCTTATCCGAAAGTCGTCCAATACACCAGTCAATCCAGTACACCCTATCACATAAAAGAAAGTGCGCCCCGAATTGCTCGTCACCTTCGCGATCTCGGAAGTGGACCTCACCGTAAAAATGTACACTTGCTTTCGCACTCTTATCCGAAAGTCGCCCAATACACCAGTTAGTCCGGTACACCCTATCACATAGTACATCGTGCAAACACCGGTTGAAAGGAAGTGTGCCCCAAATGGCTCGTCAACTTCGCGACCTCGGAAGTGGACCTCACCGGCCGCCTGTTGCACCCGCCTTCTTAACCATATCTCAATTTTCTTATAATATCCGTCCAAATGAACCGCCCCGCGGGCAATCTGATCGTCTCGCGTGTCGATGACGCGCTATCGGCTGATGACGGCTAGGGTGGAGCGGGGTGGAGCTGGGTGGAGCGAGGTGGAGTGGGGTGGATCGCAGGTGGAGCCGGACGGTGGGAGTGGGGCGTCGGTGGAACTGGGTGGCTGGGGCGGCAAGGCGCACGTGCCCGCTATTGTCCTCGGCTGCAGCGAGTGTCGACCGACCGACACACAATACAGCGTGTCGCCGCGTCCGTGAGTCGACTTCAGCGACGACACGATAAGGGCCTCGGCACACGACCGACTGTATCACCAACTAAAATGTTTAGTTGAGTTGGCCATGACGGCCGATATTTCTCTCCAACCCAACAATTTAGTCGTTGAGGTCAACGGACGATCGTTCAGTCGTTTGCTCTGCAGGTAGTGGTACTACGGTATGGTAGCGCGCATGCATTAGCACGCATTAATGTAGCATAATCATGCAGGTTGTTGGCAAACAAATTGGTAGACAAATACAATGAGTGCGTTGGTCAGGGCAGCGCAGTCTATGGAGCGCAGAAGTCTGCGCCGGAGGGCTGTTGCGCAAATTATGATTAGTTGGTAAACAAATTCGCGGTTGATCGAAAGTCAGCCGTGTGCGCAGCGCTATATGCGCTCAACTTTTTAATTGAGTCGTAGAGAGTCGGTGCCAACTAAACAATTGAGTTGGCGTCTTCTACATTTTGCATGTATTTGGACAGTCGAGTCGGTTCGTTCCTCTTCAAGCGCGTCAGTCTGGCCGTGCAGAGGGGGAACGCTGCGAGCGTTATGGGGGCCTTTCCGCCATCTGTGCCCATGGATGAGATTTTCTATCTCGTTTAATGGGCACCGACGACGTCTCGTTGGTGGCTCACGGCATCGCTACAATTCCGGCTCGTCGGTCCCTGGACTGCTTTTATAATTTTTTTTTTTTTTAGGTTTTTATTTAAATTTTTTAGAAAGTTTAAGATTGTTTGTTCGTTTAATATAATATGTTTATATTATAATATAGCTTTTTTTTACATTTATGGATCAAGTTTTTTTTTATTACGACTCAATAGTTTAGTTGAATAAAAATCGGTCGTGTGGCCGGGCCCTAAACGCGCTCGCGCCCGCCCCGCCCCTCCACCTACAGTGTAGGGCGGGCAGGCCTGCGATCTCTGTTTTTTTACGAAACCTCAATAGTTGGCTACATCACCTACCATACACTCGTGATGTCGCACCATCACACGCCTCGATAACTAGGTGCCATGTCAGTGCCTCCCTATGATCATTCGTTGATGTGAACTGGACGAAAAACACGAACTACTTTCATATCCGTTTTGACCGACCGACTTCATTCAGTACAGTGGTACCAATCCGTACGGGTTAAAACACTAGCACGTATAGTAAGATAAGGAAAGGAATCTACAGTTTTATACGGGTTGTGAACGATGAGGCAGAAGGTATGCACCTACATATTTCCGTCAAAAAAGTAATTAGTGCATGTCGGCAAGATTTGAACCTCGCACCCTGAGATCAGATAGATAGATAGATAGATAGAAAATGCTTTATTGCTCCAGTAAACATTAAACCGTAACAAATCAGAAAATTTACATAAGGTGCAAAGGCGGACTTATCCCTTACAGAGATTTCTTACAGCCAACCTTTGGATGTTTGAGATTCGATAATATAGTGGAATGTAAGTAGGTAGTAGCAAAAGAGTTGAGCGTGAGAATTGAAGATAAAATAATAATAAGAATACTTATTAACAATATGTGTTGATACATATAAATTACTAACTATATAGAATATTATGTATAAATAAATATACATGCATACATACTTGTCCATCCAGGTATGAAACAAAAGATCAAGCCAAGCCAAAACCGCGCTGACCACCCGCCGCTAGCTATTCGTACTCTGAACGCATATCATTATGCAGTCAGTCAGTCAGCGTGTAAGCGTCCACTGCTGGACATACGCCTCAATTTTCCTCCAGTCCTCCCGGCCTTCAGCGATACGGAACCACTGCTTTCCTCCGACGTACTTGACGTCGTCGTCCCACCTGGCTGGTGGTCTTCCCACGCTCAGTTTTCCTGTCCACGGCCGCCAGTGTATGACACGGTTACTCTAACGGTCGTCGTCTCTTCTACTGACGTGCCCAGTCCACTGCCAATTGAGCATTTAACATGACATAATTTCGCACAAATGACGCTAACTAATTACCGCTCGAAATGTACGTTACCGGTGGACGCAGGCGTGTCACACACCGCGCTTGACCTACCGCGCTGACAGAAACCGGGAAACAATATTCGCGGAAACTACTCCGCGTTGCTGGTGATAGGCGTCGCAGATTCAATGAACGGGAACCGGCCGCCGCCGCCGCCTACGCGGTTCGCGCAGACTTCAATTATCTCGTGCCGCTTCGAAATTTCAATTTGTAGAGCTACTCGCAAATCATCCAATTTGGACGCACACGTGTATATTACGACCAAGGAATAAGGAATAGTTCGGAACGTCCATGGGACAGCCATAATGTACATAACATGTAAGTTTGTCGTTTATCATAATACAAGCTGTGCCCGCGGCTCCGCCCGCTCTCATATTTCACTTCACTGCTAACCTCATAAGCTATTTAGCGTGATAGTAAGTAGCCTATAGTTGATGGGTAGAATCAAGCTATCCGTAGAATTTTGTTTTATTAAAATCGGTTCAGTGGTTCTCGAGTTATAAGCGGACAGACAGACACTCAGACAGACAGAAAGCAGACGTTGGATTTTATTATAGGTAAGGATAAGGAGGATTGCTCCACTGCTTAATACATTGCCACAAACTATTCTTGTTCGCCTGCATATACTTCTCCCACATCAAAAAGGTTAGTTAGAATTAGCAGCGCTACGACATTCTCTACGAGAGAGAGCGCCTCAAGTTCAAAATTAAATACATACATATACATATCACACACGCTGAATCCCGACAATCGGGGTAAGCAGAGTAATCGGTGTTGTCCTGCAAGAACTCTGGTAAATTACAGCACAACACCGACCACCACGTTTCGCAAAGTATTCGAACAAGATTAAATCGATCAGGCAGCAAGTAAGGCACGTAGACCCACCTGCTGCATGACCCGGTGGAAGTACCGTGCCAAGGTGAGAGGTGGCGAGCCTGTCGCCCTTTAGCACGGCATCTTATCCATAACCCTTAGTCGCATTTTACGACATGCACGGGGAGAGATGCAGTGGGGCTATTCTTTTTAAGTACCGGCCCCACACGGTACTACAAAATTAAAATCAAATCAAAATAATTTATTCAGTGATTAGTTATAAAAATTTACATAGTGTAAGTATATAATTTTTTTTCTTTTCACCTCGTCATAGTACGTAATACATAGTATATAATTATATTAAAGATTAGAATTGGTAATTAAATAAAATTAAAACTAAACATTAAAAACAATATAATAGATTTAAAAGTAATTAGGTATTTAAAAATATTATTATTATCATTTCTGCAATTGCCTTATATATCTAACTTAAAATATGTCAAGTCATAAAAAGTTTTATTTAATAGCCATTTATGGAGTTTCTTTTTAAAAGACACTTCGCTCTCTTCTCCTTGCAGTTCAAGGGTCAGTTTGTTGTAAATGCTAGCCGCCTTGAATTTTAAGCTTTTTTGGAATTTCGAGGTGCTGTGATTTGGCATTTGAAGTAGTTGCTTGTCCCTGGTGGTGTAGGTGTGTGTGCGTGCGTTATATTCTGAGCCGTTACACCTCGCAAACAGCGCGACTTTCTTCACGTAAGCATCGTTAGCATCTTTAGCTTTTTAAATATTGGTGCGCAGTGGTCGTCCCACACTGATTTGTTTATTATTCGTACTGCACGTTTTTGCAGTACAAATATGTTGTAGGCGTCGCCTGCTACTCCCCAGAATTCTAACCCGAATATCATTGTGGAGTAGAAATAGCCGTAATATGCGTTTATCATTGTTTTTATGTCACATGATTGGGCCAGCATTCAGCATTTCGTAGCAGCGCTACGACATTCTCTACGAGAGAGCGCGCCTCAAGTTCAGCATTTCGTAGAAGTGCTACATTTTCTACGAGAGAGCGCGCCTCAAGTTCAGCATTTCGTAGCAGCACTACGACATTCTCTACGAGAGAGCGCGCCTCAAGTTCAGCATTTCGTAGCAGCACTACGACATTCTCTACGAGAGAGCGCGCATCAAGTTCAGCCATTCGTAGCAGCGCTACGACATACTCTACGAGAGAGCGCACATCAAGTTCAGAATTTCGTAGCAGTGCTACAACATTCTCTACGAGAGAGCGCGCCTCAAGTTCAGCATTTTGTAGCAGTGCTACGACATTCTCTACGAGAGAGCGAGCCTCAAGTTTAGCAATTTGTAGCAGCGCTACGACATTCTCTACGAGAGAGCGCACATCAAGTTCAGCAATTCGTAGCAGCGCTACGACATTCTCTACGAGAGAGCGCGCCTCAAGTTCAGCATTTCGTAGCAGCACTACGACATTCTCTACGAGAGAGCGCGCCTCAAGTTCAGCATTTCGTAGCAGCACTACGACATTCTCTACGAGAGAGTGCGCATCAAGTTCAGCATTTCTTAGCAGCACTACGACATTCTCTATGAGAGAGCGCGCATCAAGTTCAGCATTTCTTAGCAGCACTACGACATTCTCTACGAGAGAGCGCGCATCAAGTTCAGCATTTCGTAGCAGCGCTACGACATTCTCTACGAGAGAGCGCGCCTCAAGTTCAGCATTTCGTAGCAGTGCTACATTTTCTACGAGAGAGCGCGCCTCAAGTTCAGCATTTCGTAGCAGCACTACGACATTCTCTACGAGAGAGCGCGCCTCAAGTTCAGCATTTCGTAGCAGCACTACGACATTCTCTACGAGAGAGCGCGCATCAAGTTCAGCCATTCGTAGCAGCGCTACGACATTCTCTACGAGAGAGCGCACATCAAGTTCAGAATTTCGTAGCAGTGCAACAACATTCTCTACGAGAGATCGTGCCTCAAGTTCAGCATTTCGTAGCAGCACTACGACATTCTCTACGAGAGAGCGCGCCTCAAGTTCAGCATTTCGTAGCAGCACTACGACATTCTCTACGAGAGAGCGCGCATCAAGTTCAGCCATTCGTAGCAGCGCTACGACATTCTCTACGAGAGAGCGCACATCAAGTTCAGAATTTCGTAGCAGTGCAACAACATTCTCTACGAGAGAGCGCACATCAAGTTCAGCAATTCGTAGCAGCGCTACGACATTCTCTACGAGAGAGCGCGCCTCAAGTTCAGCATTTCGTAGCAGCACTACGACATTCTCTACGAGAGAGTGCGCATCAAGTTCAGCATTTCTTAGCAGCACTACGACATTATCTACGAGAGAGCGCGCATCAAGTTCAGCATTTCTTAGCAGCACTACGACAATCTCTACGAGAGAGTGCGCATCAAGTTCAGCATTTCTTAGCAGCACTACGACATTATCTACGAGAGAGCGCGCATCAAGTTCAGCATTTCTTAGCAGCACTACGACAATCTCTACGAGAGAGTGCGCATCAAGTTCAGCATTTCTTAGCAGCACTACGACATTATCTACGAGAGAGCGCGCATCAAGTTCAGCATTTCTTAGCAGCACTACGACATTCTCTACGAGAGAGTGCGCATCAAGTTCAGCATTTCTTAGCAGCACTACGACATTATCTACGAGAGAGCGCGCATCAAGTTCAGCATTTCTTAGCAGCACTACGACATTCTCTACGAGAGAGCGCGCATCAAGTTCAGCATTTCTTAGCAGCACTACGACATTCTCTACGAGAGAGTGCGCATCAAGTTCAGCATTTCTTAGCAGCACTACGACATTCTCTACGAGAGAGCGCGCATCAAGTTCAGCATTTCGTAGCAGCACTACGACATTCTCTACGAGAGAGTGCGCATCAAGTTCAGCATTTCTTAGCAGCACTACGACATTCTCTACGAGAGAGCGCGCATCAAGTTCAGCATTTCTTAGCAGCACTACGACATTCTCTACGAGAGAGCGCGCATCAAGTTCAGCATTTCGTAGCAGCACTACGACATTCTCTACGAGAGAGTGCGCATCAAGTTCAGCATTTCGTAGCAGTGCTACGACATATATTTACACGTTATATAGAAACTGCATTATTTATGTATCATAAATACATTTCAGCCTCGATAGCTCAGTGGAGCAGACAGTCGACTGTCGCTATTGATTGTTAAGCAACGCTGGGCCGGTCAGTACTTAGATGGGTGACCCCTCGACCGTTGGAGGCTGACCGTAGTTCGGATTCCACGTAAAACTGAACGTCCCTTCCCTTCTTACCTTACTATAGGAGGTAGGGTTCAACCCGCCCGGGTTGGTACCACCGCACTGAATGAAACGTTGGTCGAAACTATGTAAATATTTCTGTTTTTCGTCCATTTCAGTGTAGCCGGCACGACCGAACGGAAGCACTGGCACCTAGTTCACCCGGTGTTATGGGCTGACATCGCGGATGTTGTAGGTGATGTAGTCAACCGTGTCAGTTTCCATAAAAAGAAAACATACATAATGCAGTTTCTATACTAAAGATAACAATTATTCTCTGATCTGTGGCTAAGACTAGTCTCTCGGAAGCGACACGCCGCCGCTGCGCAGTCTCTCTTCTTGCTCTACTGAGCTACTCACCTACAAGATAACCTCTGTGACGAGACTTTAATAGTGCACCGTATAGAAGAGCTACGCCGCCGCGGCTTCTACTAAACGACAAAGATTTAGTTCCTCGTTACGCGGCACCTCGCAGCAGCAGCGTTATCACTGAACAAAATAAATATCCTGGCACGGGGGCACTGCAATACTTATGGGTACTTTACGTTTGAGACATTTTGAAAAAGGCAGTTCAGTTTTTTTTTTATGGATACTGAGACGATTTGCTACGTCAACTACAACACCCGTGATGTTAAATATTTATTTGTATTTATTTATTTGTTTATTTATTTATTTATTCCAGAAATACAAACAGTTACATACATGTAGTAGTTATAAGGAAAGTAAACAATTAAAACTAATAAGCTATGTAACCAGCGACGTATTTCATAAGGTAATAAGTACTCGTACGTCCGAAAATACAAGCGGCAGCGGGCGGTTTTGTTCAAACATTTTGCTCTGAAAAAGACAATATTCACCCTGATCGAGCGCGGCGCAGGCTCTCAGGGCTGGTTGACCTAATACGGTATAAGCTGAGTGTAGTTCCCGAGGTGTGTGCGTAGCTGGGCCCAGCAGATCCTAGGACACCGGGACGTTTCCGTGCCGGGATCTGATCTGGACCTGAAGAATTGAGCTATCGAAGGTGCGGCTGCGGGCGGAGACATCACATCACATCCAGGTAGGAGGCACCACACCACCATTTAGAATGGACCTTCAGGATGGACATGCAACATGCAACAGGCTATGCAAGCGAAGCCGCGGGCTACAAAAGTATACACTAATAGTTTTGTTCACTACCACTCTTTATCAGACAATGCAAATCGCTTCCCTTGTTAAAAAAAGCTGTCAAGTGCGTTTGAACTCGCGTGGAGAGGGTTCCGTACCATTCCGTTTTCAGTGAGAAGTTTAAGACTTTCGTTTAGGTAAAATATAGGAGAAATATGTCCTATTTTTTTTCAGTAGTTTCGTAGTTAAGACCCCTCCTTACGGGGAACGCTCGTTTTTTATTGATTTATTTATTTGAAAACAGACAGCCTAATGACAAATAGATAAAACATAGGTTGTAGGGACATACATTGAAGTCTGGCCACTTTTTGTTTCCCTGATTAGACTGAATGAAAGGTCGGTCGAAACGGCCTTGTAAATAGTTTGTGTTTTCCGTCCAGTTCAGTGTAGCCGGCACGACCGAAGGGAAGCACTGACGTGGCACCAAGTTCACCCGGTGTTATGGGCTGACATCACGGATGTTGTAGGTGATGTAGCCAACCGTGTCAGGTTCCATAAAAATAATTAAAAATTAAAAATAAGCTATAGTTTAGTGGGATCAAACGTGTATGTGTGTCAATGCAGTGTAGTGTTGTGTAATGTAGTGTGATGTATATATGTAGTGTGGTTATATTTTCTTTAATATCATGTGTGTATTGTTTATAAAGGGCCCTTTTCAATGATGTATCACATGATGCACTTGAAAAAAATAATGTTATCTCTCTCTCTAAGCAATCTCTTTAAAGTAAGTCCGCCTTTTGCAACGCTCGTGAATGTTATACTTTGGTTATTTCTGTAAATTTTCTTTGATTTCTATCACACTATTTTCTCAATTGTACCTGTCTAAAGAGAATTCAAAAGAATTACAAACGGAAACACCTTTTAAATTTCCACTCAGTCAGATGTGCCCGTAAATTTTACTACAAACAAAAGTGGAATTCAACGGAATTCCAGCTAATTGGCCGGTACGCTCCGCAGCCTGCGTCCGATGCGACAACCAACAGCCCACTTCCCTACTCCCGGCTTCAAATTGGACTCGTTTAATATTGCATGCATGTGCGCTCACTCGTATCTATTCTTTATTCGTTATTCCTTAGTCTTCGGTCTTCGTTCTACAGTCTTCGGTATTCGGTATTCGATCTTCATTCTTCGTTCTTCGTTCTTCGTTCTTCGTTATTCGTCCTTCGTTCTTCGTTTTTCATTCGTTGTTCTTCGTTCTTCATTTTATTGGTTTTACCAATCTATAAATTTTTTTTTTTTTATAGGCAACCGGCGCGGGTGTCTGTGCCCAATACTTCAACGGAAGATCAGACACAGCCAATAACACCATTCCTCGCGAAACCACGCTCAGAGAGGCGCCATGCCGGCTATGAGGCGGACAAAAAGGTTGTCGTCTAATTTATTGGCACGCCTTTTGAAGATTTCCAGGTTCCACACTCACCGGAAGACCGTTCCATATTTTCGCCGTTCGACACAGGAAAGATTTCGAAAAACGATGTGTTCTTAGTAGTTGGGTGTCAACAACATATGGATGTTCCGAGCGAGTCCGGCGGGTGTGGCGGAGGGTGTGGCGTGTAAAATGAAGTTTTTCTAACCTAAACTTTGTTTTTTTCTCGGGGGCTAACTAATATATTTGATGTATGTCCGATGTTTACTGCTTGGATGCGAGACGACGACCGTTGGAGTAACCGTATCCTACACTGGCGACCGTGGCGATGAAAACGTAGTGTGGGAAGACCAACTACCAAGTGGGACAACGACATCAAGTACGTCGGCGGAAAGCAGTGGTTGAAAATGCGGTACCGCTAAGGCCGGGTAGACTGGAGGAAAATTGGAGAGGTGTATGTCCAGCAGCTTACGCATACGAACAGACAAACTGTTCTAATCATCCATTAAACTTGCGCAAGGCCACCTGTGCCGGCAGTCTAGAAAAAAAAATTATACGCGGTGACTGACTGACTTCAAAAAACGGCCAAGTATGCGTCGGACTAGCGCACTGAGGGTTCCGTACCACCACGTAGGTAATTGGCCGGTTTTTATTATTTGAGTTTGCACTATAAACACGCCAAATTTGACGCTTGTACGTGTTATCGTTTTTACGATAGGGCAAAAAAACGTTAAAAAAATACACATTTCTTGTGTTAATATTTTACTTTTTATTTGTTTTTAGGTTTCCATATCCCGTACGGAAGCCTATTACTAAGCCTCCGCCGTCCGTCCGTCCGTCTGTCCGAGGGCTGTATCTCTTGAACCGTAATGGTAGCCTGTTGAAATTTTCACAAAATGTGTTACTATGGCGGATCATCAAATAAGAAAAATAAGAAAAAGTTAAAAATTAAGGGGGGCTCCCATACAACAAACGTCTGAAAAATCGATTAGTCACACTATTGAATAATAGATGGCGCCACAGGCTTTTATACATTGCATTGTTGAAAGACAAAAGATAGGCGGATAATAGCGGATAGATACGGAAACCTCCGTACGCGAGTAAAACTCGCACTTAACAGATTTTTTTATATATGATTTGTTAGGATATTGCACATTTTTTTTTTTTCATTTATTTATTTATACATACTTCTATATTTTACAATTTTATGTTCTGCGAAGCCTACAAGGCTTATCCGCAAAAGCAGTTTTGTCGCCGTCTATTATTTATACAGTACTATTCTTGATGTAAATAGCCAGATTTTATACATTCATAATTATATTATTAAACTTTATATACATAATAACACATATTCTCTGAAAATTTCAACCGACTACCTATTACGGTTCAAAAGATTTACGGATGAAGAAAGATTTAAAGAAGACAGTTTAAGGCAGGATGCATACAAATCGGTTCTGCAGATCCTTCCACCACAGAACGGGTAAACTCTGGAACGCTCTCCCTGTCCACATATTGCTACCCAAGTAGAGTCTCGGGTTCTTCAAGAGAGGCGTGAACGGGTAGCTGTCAAGCCGACATGGCGTTCGCAGCTCCCGCATGCGACGGAATGTCCATGGGCGTCGCTAGACACCTTATGTATGGCTGGGCACCACATGTCGAGCTTACTATGACAGACAGACGGACAGACAGACAGCGTAGGCTTAGTAGTATGAAGACGCTGTAAAAAAGTGTACAGGGTGTTTCGGGATAGGGTTTCGTAACACCAGGTTCGACCATATTTGAAAACGAAAAGCTCTGAATCTTTTTCCCAGATTCGGTCATTTTATGACTTTTTGGTGACATTAGATTTATCGAGATTTGGTGGACGGTTAACGTCCGACTTTATTAATAAAAATAAAATTACTAACGTACAAACTTAACTAGTAGAATTGAACTGCCTGTAGGTAAATTCCAAACACTTAAATTTAAATGACATCAAAAGAATTAAAAAGGGAGCTGAACTAGTACTCGTACCGTGTGGGGCCGGTACTTTAAAAGAATAGCCCCACTGCATCGCTCCCCGTGTATGTCGTAAAAGGCGACTAAGGGATATGACTCCCTTCTTATATTACTAGGTGGTAGGGTTTAACCCGCCCGGGTTGGTACCACCGCACTGAATGAAAGGTCGGTCGAAACGGCTATGTAAATAGTTTGTGTTTTCCGTCCAGTTCAGTGTAGCCGGCACGACCGAAGGGAAGCACTGACGTGGCACCAAGTTCAACCGGTGTTATGGGCTCACATCGCGGATGTTGTAGGTGATGTAGCCAACCGTGTCAGTTTCGATAAAAAAAAAAAAAAAACAAAAAAAAACTAGTTAATTGCACTCCCTTAACCTAGATGTCAGCACTGTTGCCAAATCTCTCCAGACTCACTGTCCATCGACATTTTATTACAATTTTCAATTTTTGTATGAAAAAAAATACGCAATTTCGATTTGAGTGATAAGGATTGTTTTCTTCTAATAATGAGTATTTTCTATTCCTGAAGTTTCTCAAGCCTATACCGAAACATCCTGTATATGTCATGTCAAAAATATTACTTTCGGATTGCCTCGATACTTTTTGATAGCGCCAACCTTTCGCTAGGTACATATGTATGTAGGTACTAAAACAACTTCGATTTCACGATCTCCGATTATTTCCTTCTTTCGGGCTGTACGGCGCGTCGTTGTCTGTCTTTCAATTGCTACGCTTCTGGCGAAAACACATTTTGTATTTGCTTTACGATGGCATCAAAATCCTGTGTAGGCGCGCGCCCGGAGTCGGTCTTTCACTTCATTCTTTCATGCTACAAAGGAAGGAGGTCGTTGACATCTTAAAAAATACAGAACCGCTATACCGAGTAAAGCCCGGTTCACATTGAGCCGCTCACACTCATGAGCCGCTCATTCTGTAAATGGCAAAACATTTTTTTATCAGAAAATCGGTCAGGTGCGAGTTTTATTCACGCACGGTTCTGTAGATCCGCTATACCAGGGCTGTCCAAATCACGTCCGGCCGGTCACATTTATTTTTTATTTTTTATGGAAACTGATAAACAAATAGGTTGGCTACATCGCCTACAACATCCGTGATGTCAGCCCATAACACCGGGTGAACTAGGTGCCGTGTCAGTGCTTCCCTTCATTTCATGTCGGCTACACTGAACTGGACGGAAAACGCGAACTACTAACACAGCCGTTTCGACCGAAGTTTTATTCCGTGCGGTGGTACCAATCCGTTCGGGATAAACCCTACCACCTAGTAAGGTAAGAAGGGAAGGGACCTACAGTTTTACGTGTAATCCGAACCACGGTCAGCCTTCAACAGTCGACCGACGGCACCACTGAGCTACCGAGGCTGACAAACATGCGGCCCGTGTCTCACGTGATAGCGGCCCGCGGAGCGCCTTTAAAAATCGTGTCGTAAAGAGAAAATGAATATAATTTTCATGAAATCTAAATACGGGTCGTCACTATCGGATAACTCACTTGATCACACACTGCGTTTGGCAACAAGTTATATTGACCGAATTGTAAAAGATAGATTAGTGAAAAAACTAATAAAATTTTTATATCCGCCATGATAACACATATTCGGTGAAAATTTCGACCGGCTACCTATTACGGTTCAAGAGGTACAGCAGTAGGGCAGACAGACAGACAGACATACAGATGGCGTAGGCTTAGTAATAAGCTTCCGTACGGATACGAAACCCTAAAATGCGTAAAGCTTTGCAAAAATTTACCACGAAAATGCTCGCACGCACGAGCACCTGTGAGACGCTTTTAATCTGGCGAGCGTGTGGTCGCATGTAAACGGCGCTTAACATAACATCGGCACTTGATTACGCGTAGGGTTAGACCGCACACTCGTACAGTAGTGCTTTATGAGAATATCAAAGACGCGAGATTGGGATAAAAGGGCTCGTTTCAAGAAAATCCTTGTTAATGTTATTTCAAGACGGGACGAGAGGAAATTAATCCGTAGAGGTAGACCATTCAATACCGCCAGGATACGGCAGCGGGCGGCGGAGGCGGGGACAGGCGGGCGGCGGAGGCACGGGCTCAGATAGGTAAACAGGCCTCTTTCTGTTTGAGACATTACATACGGCAGTTCGATCTGTACGCAACATGGAATAAAGATGTCTTCTGAACGGAAAGCGGCGAGTGATCTGTTTGTATGGGCCGAATTGTGTTTTTCTCTACTCCGGACGGAAGCCTGTTACCAAACCTATGCCATCTGTCTGTCTGTCTCTCTGTCCGTCCGATTGCTAGGTCCGAACGATAATAGCTAGCCGGTGGAAATGTTTACAGAATATGTGGTATTGTGGCAGATAAAACAACAAATAATAAAATATATAAAAAAATTACTAAACAACTTTTTTTTGTTGGTGCGGAAACCTCGATGCGCGAGTCCGACTCGCATTTGGCCGGTTTTTATAACTTTCGAGGTTCAAATGTTCAAGGGCCAATTACTCAAATATTCTGAAAAAAAACGAACTAATAAAGAGTCTACCAAAGGAAAATTATAGAGAAAATCATCGATATCGATGGAGAAAATCAGATTTTTTACGGAGCCAAACGGCACCCTCTGCGCATGAAGGAGTTTCATGCTTGCCCATTTTTTAGGGTTCCGTACCTCAAAAGAGAAAAATACTGAACCCTTATATTTCAAAGGCGGCGCGCCGCCGCCGCTGCGGGATAGGTGGGTGGGGTGGTGAGTGGGAATGGGTTAATAATCAATCCACATGACCGGCGTCTACTGAAATGACAATGTGGGTGTTCCAGAAAATCGTTTTAATCATTTTCCCCTCTTAAAAATCCAGTCCTGAGAACCAGAGGCGTTCGTGCATGAAGTTCATGCAGATTTGATTCGTGAAAAATATTCAGCTAGATTTATTAAAAGAGACCCCGAGTAAACGTGTTTAGACTTAATCAAAGGCAAACTAAAACTTACTATAAAGCCTTTATTAGACACAAGATGGGAACGCAGGACAGAGGCAGTGAATATTGCAATAATATATGCAATATGGCTGTATTATTGCGATTTGATGATGCTGTTGAATGTATTGAGTATTGGCAAAATTGAGAGGGCCTCGCAAAATTTCTCTTGCCCACATCAAATTAAGTTCATGCCCCGCCACCGCTGAGAACTGAAAGCATGCATACATACATATCACACACGCTGAATCCCGACAATCGGGGTAAGCAGAGTAATCGGTGTTGTACTGCAAGTACTCTAGTAAATTACAGCACAACACCGACCACCACGTTTCGCAAAGTATTCGAACAAGATTAAATCGATCGAGCAGCAAGTAAGGCACGAAGACCCACCTGCTGCATGACTCGGTGGAAGTACCGTGCCAAGGTGAGAGGTGGCGATCCCGTCGCCCTTTAGCACGATATCTTGTCCTTATCCCTTAGTCGCCTTTTACGACATGCACGGGGAGAGATGCAGTGGGGCTATTCTTTTTAAGTACCGGCACCACACGGTACTGTACTGAAAGCATGTTGATTCATAATCTCTACTTAAGTATAAACAGCAGTTACTTTAAGTCAATTACCTCAGAAATTGGCTCATCAGCGGGCGACCCGCGCCTCCCCCCGCAGCCCCCCGCCGACAATCAAAGTAAAACTACTGGGCTCTCCGGGCCCTCCCCCGGGACCACTTCCGCCCTATTATCCCCTATCCCATTTAGAGGCACCGCTCTACAAAACTAAAATTAAATCAGGGAGTCATCTTTTCTGCGAGTCCTCGTTAGCATTCGAATGGGTCCCGGAGAAGTCCGACGGGGGCGGGGCGCGGCGCGGCGGCGCGGCGGGGGCGAGTCGGCAACTCAATTAAACTTCAATAAATGATTCGGGACAAAAGTGCGAACATTCGGGCAATCGATTACACACGCGACTCGAACAACCGCACCAATTAGGGAGAGCGAAACTTTTGCGTTTTCGATACGCCTTTCCCACCCACAGCGCCGCCCACCCTTATAAGCGCGCCACAGACGTATGCACGTGAATTTTTCCGTCAGAAAAACTACATTGGCGTATGTCGGCCAGATTCGAACCTCGGACCCTGATATCAAGATCAAGATCAAAGCGGCGGGTGGCCGAGTGGTTTGGGCGTCGGCTTCTTATGCGAGAGGTCCGAGGTTCGAATCCGGTCGGCGTGTACCAGAGAGTCGACGTCACATCCCATCAAACCGACCAATGAAAAGTGTGCTCGTGACTCGTGAAAATAACTGTACCTAAACGTACGTTGAGAACAAGAACGTTGAAAGAGGTAGGGACGTCGGACTATCCAATGCTCATATGAGAACCAGCGTCGCCGAGCTCCGCGGGTAGCGGAGGGGACGGCGCGCACTCTGATTGGGTGGTATCGGGTGGGGGAAGGTTAACGCCAGCGGGCGACCGACGAATGTTATTGGTATGTGTTTTTTTTTTATGGAAACCGACATGGTTGGCTACCTCACCTACAACATCCGTGATGTCAGTCCATAACACCGGGTGAACTTGGTGCCACGTCAGTGCTTCCCTTCGGTCGTGCCGGCTACACTCAACTGAACGGAAAACACAAACTATTTACATAGTCGTTTCATGTATGATTTTACAAATATCGTGTTGCGCTGGCGCGGGGAAGGTCCGACGTCCCTACCTCTTTTAACGTTCTTGGTTGAGAATGTGTGTGTGTTTTACAACGAATAACGAACACATCGAGACGTGAACAACTTGAAAATCATAGCCTTTAATTAATTTCGCTGTAACGGCCCATAAAGATGTGGACTGGAAGAGCGCTGCCGCCGCGTTATCACTGCTAACATTGCCCTCGTTATGTTATTGAAACATTGTATCAACTCGACGACATCTTACCGCGTCCACGGAGAAGCTAGGCAGATAGTAAGAAAGAAACAAATTATTTATTCGATATAAAATTATTCACAAAAACAATTTAACCAAATATAAAGATACAAATATCTACATGTGACCGACAAGGTTAAAAAAAAACGCCAAGTGCGAGTCGCACTCGCGCACCGAGATTTCCGCACCACAAAAAATATCCTTGAAAAAACACGTTTCTTGTATGGCGACATAATTTTTAACTTTTTCAATGTTTTATTAATAACACATATTCTGTGAAAATTTCAACCGGCTAGCTATTACGGTTCCACAGATTCGGCCACCGGGCGGACGGACGGACGGACGGACGGACGAACAGACAGACAGACAGACAGATAGACTTTGTAGGCTTAGTAATAGGCTTCCGTACGGGGTACGGCAACCTAAAAAAAGAAACGAATACCATTACAAATAATAATAATACAACTGTGTGACGATGTTGTATGTGTGTGTGAGTGAATGTAGGATGTACCGTGTGGCGCTTTAAACAATAGCCCACTGCATATCTCCCCGTGTATGTCGTAAAAAGCAACTAAGGGATATGACTCCCTTCTTATAGTACTAGGGTTTTAAAAGGTCGGTCGAAACGGCTATGTAAATAGTTTGTGTTTTCCGTCCAGTTTAGTGTAGCCGGCACGACCGATGGGAAGCACTGACGTGGCACCAAGTTCACCCGGTGTTATGGGCTGACATCACGGATGTTGCAGGTGATGTAGCCAACCATGTCAGTTTCCATAAAAAAAAATGTGTGAAGGTGAGTGAGGGTGTGTGTGTGAGAGTATGTAGCGTGTGTGTGAGTGAGCGAGGGTGTGTGAGTGAATGTAACTATTGTGTCAGGGTGAGTAAGTGAATGTGGGTGTGGTGTCGCAGATAGGCCTTGTTGCTAGCTATTTAATATTTAATATCTAAATCATGAAACGACTTCGTAGACCACCGATCACGCAATATTAACACCACGAGACTCCTCCGTGAACGCGACTGATGCAATGCCACGCAGACTTCGATGATGTATGCCCCCAGTTGGTGGCGCCGGACCCACTTTACTTAGGCTAACTCCTCTCAACCTATCTTCTCCGTGCCATAGATTCTCGTACGCTCCATCCAATAAGTGCTTGCAAACACTCGCGGGGAAATATCATATTGACTTTAAGGTACTTTTGACTTATTGAAACATTAAACATTCACATCTCATCAATGTATGCCGACAAGGTATACCGATTATGTTAGATTTGTTTGAATTGTAAAATTGGAACACTGCTCACACATTAATTAACATTATTAAGTTGATACAAATTGCGTATTAAAATTAGACAAATGCTCTTTACACCTGATACACTTAATTTATAAGACTTTGTAGTCAGCATTCTCAGTAAAATCGTTAATCTTGCTCTCAAGAAATATTTTAAAGATACAGGCGATGTTATTATGTGGATAGTCAATAAAATACTTGTAATAATATTTATTTAAAAGAAAACATACGAAGTTTCTTGCCGGTTCTTCGTCGTGGGTGTAACCTAGCAACAGTCCGCAAATCTGCTGGCATGGCGCCTCACTGAGCGTGGTTTCGCGAGGAGAGGGATTTTTGGCTCTGTCGACTGTACCATTGCATTGGTCCCTCGACACAGCCACCCATGTTGGTTTATATAAAAAAAAAATAGAACCGGATAAAAAAAATTACAAGTTCGACTGCAGTTTTAACTGCCTTATGCATGCTCAATAAACAATAAACATATTCCCCCAAAAGAGAACAGTCTCGGGAGGCGTGAATAGGCCACTTTTTTTTTTTTTTATGTAATCCGGTATGGGTGGCTGAGTCAGAGGGGCCAAAGCACATGCTCTGATTAGCCAATATCACCTCCGAGAAGGTAGGTGCCATACCGGAGACTTCCCTGGATTGTTGGCTATACTGGACTAGAGGAGAACACAACCGAGGTTGATATGCGGCCATCTTACATCCAGTACGGTGGTACCAACCCAGTCGGCTACAATTTGAGCCTGCCACCTAGTAAGGGGCAAGGGAAGGGACCTACAGTTTTACACCGGTTCCGAACGGTGAAGCAGCAGGTGTAGGTATGCACGTAAATTTTTTCGTCAGAGAAAACTCATTGGTACACGCCAACGGGATTCGAACCTCGGACCTCCCGCATGAGAAGCCGATGCTCAAACCACTCGGCCACCCGCCGCCTGTCAAGCCGGCATGGCATTCGCAACCCCCGCATGCGACCAAATGCATCGGCGTCGGGCGTCGTTAGACAGCTTATGTCGTGCTTACTATAAAAAAGAAACAATAAACACAAGTAAAATATTATACACACCACACGCCGTATCACGACAACCGGAGTAAGCAGAGTAATCGGTGTTGTGCTGCAAGTACTCTGGTAAATTACAGCACAACACTGACGACCACGTTTAGCAAAGTATTCGGACAAGACAACTATCAGGCAGCAGCAAGTAAGGCAGGCCCAAATGCTGTATGACTCGGTGGAAAGACCGCGCCAATGTGAGAGGTGGGGAGCCTGTCGCCTTTTAGCACGGCACCTTGTCCCTTAGTCGCCTTTTACTACATGCACGGGGAGAGATCCAGTGGGACTATTCTTATTAAGTACCGACCCCACATAGTACTAAATATTATTAGTAACAATATATTCGTATTTTGGCATTATGTGGTATCAAAGTGAGAAAGTAGAATTTAAAAATCGAACGCTCTTGAATTTCAGTCACGGATTTTAAACATTGCAGGGTTAGAACGAATCACGAATGCAGCGCCCAATCTTCAAATACGTATGATTTATTTATACTTCTGCCTTGTACGCGGCACTGAGAAAAATTTTCTCAAACGTCGAGTAATTTTCTAAATTGGTTTATAACCAAATCCCAAAACCGTGACATTTCAACGATTTTCATTTTGAAGGCGGCACAGTTAATGGTTCTACGAAATAGATTATACGCAGCAAAGTCATATTTACATTTTTATCACCGGGCGCTCTCGTAGTTAATTTGTCCTTCAAATAACTTAGTTTAATTATTACCCGACTGCGAGAGGCAAAAAGGAGGATTATGATTTTCGCACGTATGTATGTATGTTTCGATGTTTGTATGTCTATTTCTTTATTCCCATCTAGAACCCAAATCGCTGGATGGATTTTGATGATTTGAAGATTTTGAAGTGTCATATGTTTTGTCTTAATTAATTAATTATTTTGTCAGCCTCGATAGCTCAGTGGTGCAGACAGTCGACTGTCGTTATTTATTGTTAAGCAACGCTGGGCGCCGTCAGTACTTGGATGGGTGACCGCTCGACCGTTGGGAGCTGACCGTGGTTCGGATTCCACGTAAAACTGTAGGTCCCTTCCCTTCTTACCTCACTAGGTGGTAGGGTTCAACCCGCCCGGGTTGGTACTAACGCACTGAATGAAACTTAGGTCGAAACGGCTATGTAAATAGTTTGTGTTTTCCGTCCAGTTCAGTGTGTAGCCGGCACGACCGAAGGGAAGCACTGACATGGCACCTAGTTCACCAGGTGTAATGGGTTGACATCACGGATGTTGTAGGTGATGTAGCCAACCGTGTCAGTTCCCATAAAAATAAACACGAGTTGAGCTTGTCGAAGGATTCGAATAGGCAAGAGGCTTCGACCTCGGGCACAGCCAGCTAGTTCGGGAACAATAAAAAAAAAGGGGGCCCGATTATAGCATTTCCTGCTACTATTTCTTTGTTTTCCTTAATTTGTTTACGCAGTCGGGTTTTTGTTTTTTATAGATACTACTTGTATACATACCACACGCTGTATCCCGACAATCAGGGTAAGCAGAGTAATCGGAGTTGTGCTGCAGGTACTCTTGTAAATTATGCCCCAACACCGACACCAAGTTTAGCCAAGCATTCGCAAAAGATAACTAGGTAAGTATACCAAGCAGCAAGTAAGGCACCAAGACCCAGCTGCTGCATGACACGGTGGATGGACCGTTCCAAGGTGATATGTGGATAGCCTGTCGCCCTTTAGCACGGCATCTTATCCTTATCCCTTAGGCGCTCTTTTGTGACGGGTCTTTTTTTAATAGGAATAGGCACCTGTCAGGCCGACATGGCATTCGCAATCCCCGCACACGAACGAATGTCCATGTGCGTCGTTAGACACCTTGTAGGCTCAAATTGTAGCCGACTGGGTTGATACCATCGTACTGGATGTAAGATGGCCGCATAGCAGCCTCGGTTGTGTTCTCCTCTAGTCCAGTCCAGTATAGCCAGCAATCCAGGGAAGTCTCCGGTATGGCACCTACCTTCTCGGAGGTGATATTGGCTGGTCGAAGAATGTGCTTTGTCCCCTCCGACTCAACTATTCATACGGGATTACATTTAAAAAAATAAAATAAGATACTAACAAAACATTGTGACTTGCGAAGTTTGTTTGTCAGTTCTTCTTCGCATTGAATTTAGAACTGGCGGAATTTTCCACATGTCCAAGCGTAGGTCACCTACCTATGGATGAAATTATACAATAAACAATAAACAATAGAAAACATATAGATCAGTTAATTCTGCCCTACTTCATGACTACTTATTTACAAAGTAACTACTGACCAAAATGTTCCCTTTCATACTGTCGTCGTCGTCGTGGAACACCCTCTTGTCGTCCGGCCCTTAGAGCTACGAGTTATGAATATGTAGGCAGTTGGCTAGGATCTGCATTATTAAATCGCAGTAGGTACAACGCTGCTGTGGCGAAAGTTCAGCTCCAGATACTTTAGTATTCGTGGTTTCAGACGTATTTTGATGCTGTATGAATTAATTGTTGATAGATGACAAGCTATCCATAAATTTTCAAACGAAAATCTAAAATATGTAAATAACCTAAATAACGATTTTTTTTTATGGAAACTGACACGGTTGGCTACATCACCTACAACATCCGTGATGTCAGCTCATAACACCTTGGTGAACTAGGTGCCATGTCAGTGCTTCCCGTCATTTCATGTCGGCCACACTGAACTGGACAGAAAACACGAACTATTTACATAGCCGTTTCGACCGACGTATCATTCAGTGCGGTGGTATTAAACCGGGCGGGATAAACCCTACCACCTAGTAATATAAGAAAGGAAGGGACCTACAGTTTTAACGTGGAATCCGAACCACGATCAGCCTCCAACACGGTCGAGCGGTCACCCATCCAAGTACGACCGCGTCCAGGTGTGATTAACAACGGTCTACCGACCGCACCACTGTGCTACCGAGGCTGACAATTAAAACTAATATAAGTACTAAATAAATGGAAATTGTGATAACTGTGGAGTGCAGAAAAACTTACCGATGCAGCACCAGGCGCCTGGTGGAATCAATAACCATGGAACAAGGTACTCAGGTCAGCCTCGGTAGCTCAGTGGTGCTGCGGTCGGTCGACTGTTGTTAAGCAACCCTGAGCGTGGTCAGTACTTGGATGGGTGACCGCTCGACCGTTGGACGCTGACCGTGGTTTCCACGTAAAACTGTAGGTCCCTTCCCTTCTTACCTTACCAGGTTGTAGGGTTTATCCCGCCCGGGCTGGTACCACCGCACTGAATGAAACGTCAGTCGAAACGGCTATGTATAAATAGTTCGTGTTTTCCGTCCTGTACAGTGTAGCCGACATGAACTTGAAGGGAAGCACTGACATGGTACCTAGTTCAACCGGTGTTATAGGCTGACATCACGGATGTTGTAGGTAATGTAGCCAATACCGTGTCAGTTTCCATAAAATAAAAACCAGCAATATATGAATACAGTCCATTAAATATACATCAAATTTTGTCCGGCAATTTGGACCACTATAACATCATATTCGTTTACAAGCTAAACCGTTGAACAACACCAGCTGAACATGCCAAAAGGGTTGAACTGAGGCAATAGGCTTGTTTGCTGAACGGCATGTCGAGCGTCATGTCAACAGTTAAAGGAACTGGAAACGAATTGCACGACCAACCGGGCACGGCGCGGCAGTCCGGCAACCTTGAGTAGAGCTTTCCACGACCAGTGAATACAGTCCACTCGAGGGGAACGAAGGCTACCTTCAATTTGTTAAGAAACGCAGCGTGGAAAGTTATGCCATGTGCGCGAAGAGCGCGCGACTAGCACGCATTTGGACGCCGCGCCGGTGGCACGGCGAGGCGTCACGCGCCCAGCCCGCGTGATGTAAGAGTGCAGGTGCGGGCGACCCGCCGCGAGAGACTTACTGCTATGGATATAGAGGTGAGAGTGGCACGTACGCTGCGCGGGTGTCGCTGCGCGGAGGCGCGGCGCGGCACACGTGCGTCCCGGCCGCGGGCCCGGCTGCTGGCGGCTGCGGGGCAGCGCTACGAGCCGCCCGCATTCTCCCCGCGCGCGCACATCGCTCGCTCGGCACGCACGGGACGCAACACGACACGACACGTAACTACACACCGCTGCGGCCGGCGTGCCGCGCGACCGAGCCGCTCATCGTCCGCGGCGCACACACTCGACGCGCGCTCCGCTCGCTCGCGGCCGCCTCACTGCGCCTGCGGGAGCCGGCGCTGCGGGCACGCGGGCACGTCGGCACGACGCGCTCTCTGCACGACGCGCGCCGCGAGGTGCTATCGACCCTCAGCCGACCGCGCGGCACCTAGCGACTGAGAGCGGAGGCTTGCGCGCGCACACCGCCCCGCCCGCCCCCGGCGGCTCCACTCCCGCCGCCACCGCGCCGCACCTTTACCGCTCTACCGCTCTACCGCTGTACCACCGCGCCGGACACACCCGCCAGCGCCGCTCCGCTCCGGCCTGCGGCTCGCCTTACGATCCACGAGCTGCTGATACCTGCGTCTCGTCCTGGACCACTACATTACGACCGATATAATTTTTCCACGCATTAATTTTGCGCTTTTAAGACTTCACGTGCTTTACAAATGTCTCGCACATGTTTTTATATATTTTTCTTACGTTTCAATATTCAATGTCTGTAACATCATCATCAAATACCTAGGTACGGCTGTGAATGCCGCGAGCTAATATGTTGCGGTAACAGGATAACGCCGCCTAGTTGCCTCACAACGTGACTGCGAGCCGCCCGCGCCCGCGCCCGCGCGCCCGCCGGCAGCGGCGCGGAGGCTTGTTTGTTTTCATGCGGAGCGGCGCGGCGGCGGCGGGCGCGCGGTGCGGATTGGGCGGCGAGCGTGACGTCAGAGCCGCTACCGCCGCGCCCGAACCTCCGCGAGTCGGCGCGGCGGGTTGCCATGGCGACGCAGCGGGGCGTCAGACGTGGCTATGAGCCGAGCCGCCCGCGCCCGCCCCGCTGAACAGATGGGCTCGGCTTCTCAGACGAGAACACCGTTCGGCTCGCTGGCCCGGCGCGGCGGGCCGGCGCGGGGGCGAGAAGGGCTCCTTTACTTCACGCTATGGTTTTTTTCAGGGCACAGTTAGCCAAACACACTGGTAATGATCCTTTTAAAATAAATTAACGAAAAATTGCTTTTAGGAAATCTATTCCAATACATATTGAGTTATGCGAGTTTTAGTATAAAATACATGATAATAATTTCATTAAAAAAATGTAATATTATGTGAATTATTATTTATTTAATTTTACCTTACCTTACCACACACGCTGTATCCCGACAATCAGGGTAAGCAGAGTAATCGGTGTTGTGCTGCAAGAACTCTGGAAAATTGCAACACAACATCGACCACCACGTTTAGCAAAGTATTCGGGCAAGATAACTATAAAGCAGCAAGTAAGACACATAATTATATAGAACTCAAAAAGGGTCAACTGCGTAGTATCTGCAAACCACGAGCATTTACAAAGAAAACGCGTGGAAGTGAACTTACGATAGCGTCAATTTATAAAATGTATAATTTGCCCGCGGGTTCGCTCGCCTTAAACTCGTATTTCAAAAATGCTGTAGTAACTAGCACATTTTTAGGGTTCCGTATCAGTTGTACAGGGCCGTTGTATTGTATATATCGAATAGTCACACTACCGAATAATGATGGCACCACAGGTTTTTATATTTTCCATTATAGTATGACAAAAGATAGACGGATATGGTTTTGACATTGAAAATATATTTTCGATCGCTTCTATAGTCCCCAATATACAGCGAATTGGGCCTGGTGTCGTGAGTTAAGGCTGTGTAAATATTTAGGGTGTCAAATGACGTGTATCGACGAGGGCTACTCTCTTAAAAACTCTCAAAAAAGTTTGAGAGTCTTTGAGAAAATCGCAAGAAGCCCAGCTAAATCTGCTGGATGGACATGTAACGGTGGGACATTTTCTAGAAATGGTTCGTTAAAATGTCAATTTTTAGTTATTTAGTAACGCTTAACATCTTTTGCATAGCAAGTAAGTTCCAATTTATTTCAAGAGTTATCTATAATTTTTTTTAGTGAATAAAGTTTACTTAAAAAATATAGACTGAACTTTTAATTACATATATACCTACAAGTAGTGATTAAAGTCTACGAATGCTATAGTTAATGCACCTAGGTGAATTAAAATCGCCGTTTTTAGGGGGTTTAAAAAGGGCACTTTCAAACATATTTCTAAATATATATTTTAAACTTTTTTATTTTTATATTGTAGATTGACTCAATATCCGCGGACGTTATTTTGATTTTTTTTAATTAAAAAAATGGGAATTATGATTTTTTTTTTATTTTTCGTTACGCGAGTTACGAGTCGTCTTTATCTTGCAGTTTGGGTAGTTAAAATAGTTTTTTGTAAGAATTTTTTTTTATTTTTTTTTTATTTCATTTTTGTAAATTTTTCAAAATTGACATATTTTTCTTATATGTAATTGAATACGCCCTAAAAGTAATTTTCAATGTACTTACCCGAAGGTCATGTAATGCATGAGATCTGTGAATTTTTTAACAGGTAAAACTCGCTCTTGACCGATTTTTTTCGATACAACGCCTCACGTGAAGCGAAGCAACCCCCTCCCGAACCCCGCCCCGCCCCCGGCACCCCAACCAGCACCCGGGCCTCTCCAAATATAATAATGTCTTGGAATAAAATATACATAGGTAGGTACACGTCGCTCGGGGCCCGTATTATTGTATCAGAACAATTTGTCGCAGCGTCTCGGCGGCCCGCCTACACCGCTCCGCCCGCCGCCGCCGCCGCCGCCGCCGCCGCGGGCTCGACTCGGATACACGTCAACACTGTTTCGTTTTGCGACTTTTACTCAACTCAACGAGGTATTATGTTTTACTAGAGCTCTTACTCGGGCTACGGGCATTGCTCCGCCGAGTTGAGGCACAATTTACGAATTGGGGCACATCGAAACTAGTCGACCGCGAGCTGCCGAACTCGTCGCACGTGCCACCGCCTGCGCGCATCGCGCATGCCCGGTTGTATTTCAACGCACATGTTGTGACATGTTGGGTTGGCCTTGGCTGGCGTTGTCGCTTACCGGCCGCTAGCCCCTCTCCGCTCGCTTCCCGCCCCACGCGAGCCCCTCTCACCGCCCGCTTGTCGCACTCCCGGTCGCTTCCCGCCTCGCGCGAGCTCCCCTCTACCGCTCGGCTCTGCGCTCCACCTCCCCGCTACCTTACCTCATACCACAGTTGGTGGGACGCCGTTTCTCTGTATCTTTCTTCGTAGCGATAGCTCTAGTAAAACATCATACCTCGTTGACCAAACTCGATAAGTATTTTCTTGACAATCATGCTTGCAATCATGCTCCAAAACTCCGGCATCCCCTCTCCCTTGCTTGCAGTACCGACAATCCTCGTAGAGCGGAGAAAGACGGCGAGAAAACTATATGTCTCTTTTTAACACATTAGGGCCTTATGCATCGCTTCCTCTTACCGCTCGCTTTAGCGCGCTCAGCCAATCATATTCCTTTATAAGTTCATATTCCTATTGGCGGAGCAAGCGCAGAGTCTCAAGCACCTCGTCTATCTAGTTTGGTACCGTCTTTGCTTTTACTCGACGTTTTGTATTCGGCTACATTGTATGGCCGACAAAGAAATGTCTCCACAGAAGCCGCGCACGGGCGGTAAGTACTTTTTTTAATTTATTTTTTTATTTTACGTAAGCCGATATGAGTGGCTGAATCATAGGGGCCAGAGCACATGCTCCGACCAGCCAATATCATCTCCGAGAAGGTAGAGTGCCTTACTTTACACCTACTACGCTCGCCCGAGTAAGATTGGAGAACGACTTTACTGAGTTGAGCTTAAGAAGCGATGTGAATACGTTTTATGTATACGAAGCCTTAGAATTCGAAAGTCTTTGAAGGCCGAGAGCTACACACCGACAAACCGCAAGCTCGCCTAGCCCGGGTGGAGTTTAACGTTACAGCTCTTTGGCACTACACACTTTGCGGCAATATCGAATCTCTATTTCAAATTCCACGAACCCCTTCCTATTTAGGTCAGGTCATCGCGGAGCGCATCCCGGAATCAGTCAGGCGAACTTCGACCTTTAGCCAACAGTTCACGCCACCGCTGACACGCGGCACTGCAGATACAGCATTGTATCGTTGTCCTTCACAGATCATAGGGTAATGGCAAGCATTTACCTAATGTCGCTGATGTAGCTGCCTCAATGATACCGACACATTTAGCCTGGAATATTGCGAGTTATGTCTTCCTAGATATGTGTGTGACCCTTTTTTTATTGCTTCCGAACTGGGTGGCTGTGCCCAAGGTCGCAGCCTCAGGCGCAGCCAATTTCACCCCCGAGGAGGTGCTAATCCGACTTGGAGGTGGATTAATGTCGCTGGGGAAAGGCTATAAACCCGCGATTTGAAGATTTGTCGATTGTAAGAGTGGGGAAAGATATTCCCCGGAAGCCCGTTCCACACCTTTGCAGTGCGACACAAGAACCATTTAGAGAGCCGTGCAGTACGAATAAGTCTTCTGTGTCTACTATAAAACGTGTTCCGCGAGCGTATGGCGGGTTTGGCGAATAGGCGAACAGGAGGAGGGATGAGGGAAGCAAGTACCTGTTAATATTTAGGTCCAGAGAGCGCGCTGCTCTCTCCTCCGTGTGCGTGTCATCCTGTCCCGTGTGCGTGTGAACTGAGGGACCACATGGTTTTTTAGTAGTTTTAGTTACCGAAACGTTTAGTAGTAGTTGTAAATTAATTTGTAAAATGAATCCGGGAATTTGCAAAGAATTAATTAAAAAGTTGTAGATGAAATAGTGTGGTCCCCCAGTTCTCACACTTCATCTTCCAATTCTGGGCAAGTATTTAGTTTACAGTCATGTTATATTTACAGGAATTTAGTAAAACATATTTAAATGTTTTTACTATACGACAAAACCTAATCTGTCTATGATTATGTGAAACTGGATGTTTTTTCTATGGTCCCTGGGAGACCACATAAAGATAACGTATATGTTATTAATTAAAGCATAAATTTGATATTGTTTCGTCTTGGAACCATCAGTATAGATGCGTAGGATACCTCATCTGACTGCGGTCTTTGGCTTCTTCGGCCAACTTTTATGGTGTCAGTCAGTCAGTCAGCGTATAAACGTCCACTGCTGGACAGACTTACGCCTCTAAAAATTTTCCTCCAGTCCTCCCGGCCTTCAGCGGTAAGGAACCAACCACTGGTTTCCGGCACGATAGTCTTTGGAATTACTGTAGCTTCTCGTTTCCTGTGTTCAGCTTATTCCTGGGCCACCTGACTACTGCATGTTACCATAGGTCTGGTGACTGCTGTGTATACCCAAAGAGTTATCTTCGGCCTGAGACCACATGATTTACCCACGAGTCTCTTGACCTTGCCAGAAGGATAATAATTATATGTTCGCCTTCTTGAGCTTGTGCTCTGGTATTGCGATCAGTTTGCAGTCGAGGATTACTCTAAAGTACTTTACTTCTAAGGGGCGGGTGGCCGAGTGGTTTGGGCATCGGCTTCTCATGCGAGAGGTCCGAGGTTCGAATCCGGTCGGCGTGTACCAATGAGTTTTTCCTGGCGAAAAAAATTACGTGCTGCTTCACCGTTCGGAACCGGTGTAAAACTGTAGTAACTTTCCCGTACCCCTTACTAGGTGGTAGGCTCAAATTGTAGCCGACTGGGTTGAACGTACTGGATGTAAGATGGCCGCATAGCAACCTCGGTTGTGTTCTCCTCTAGTCCAGTATAGCCAGCAATCGAGGGAAGTCTCCGGTATGGCACCTACCTTCTCGGAGGTGATATTGACTGGTCGGAGCATGTGCTTTGGCCCCTCCGACTCAGCCACTCATACCGGATTAAATAAAAAAAAAACTTCTGTCCGTAGATTCAGGTGTGTGTTGTAGATTCTGGACAGCTGCATGTCGCCCAGTCTCCTTCTGCTGGTGAAAAAGACCATCTCTGTTTTGTTGGGGTTCTTGCGCAATTTTTCAACAATCCTGAGAGCACCCTGAATCACCGGCGACTCCTGGTCATGAATATTGCGTTGGCTCTGGCTAAGGTTTTTTTTTCATAATTTCATAACTTAGGTACCTACGCGTTAATTTATTTCTACCACAATGAGTTCAAAAACTGAAAGATGATTACGATATAGATAGTTTATAATATTTAGTTTAAATGATTTATTTTGCTCACTTACGATTTATTTGTCTGTAGATAGGTACCTACTGGTTGTGTCAAAGCTGTCGAGTTGCAGCCGACAACAGCGACGTCTCCTCTGGCACGACGACGACGAGACAGGCATACAAGCTTGAATTGTTACATTTTATTTGTACATGAAGTCCACTCTTCGTTCCACAGACAAGAAATTTTCGATGACTCGATCGTGAAAATCTTCTTTCTTCCTCAATTTTGTTAGCAACTCCTTTTCCACAGATATGTAAGAGTGCCAAGAGTCTCTCTTGTCCTTGAGTGCTCCGTAGATAGCTCGGTAGGAGTTTGCCATTATAATTACCAATAAATAACTTTAAATTTAACAACACTGCACAGGATTCATCCGTACAAAGTCCATACCTACATAACGGAATATATGCAGCTATCAACTCGCGAGCCAATGCGCACACACACGCGCACACAACACACCTAGCCTAGCTCGCTAGTCGCATCGCATCGCACGTCGCACAGCACAAGAATACTCGTCGTGTGGACGCAGCGCGCACACACCCGCACACGCAACACACACACCTAGCTCGCTCGCTAGCTCGCTCTACTCGCTACCGCGTCACTAAATGCACTCCCCGCTGCGCCAACTCGAAAGGCTGATCAGCGGGTCCGCGCGGGACGGGGGGGACATCGGTCGCTTCCGCCTTGTATGGAATACGATGGCGCTTCAAAATGTAGCCAACCGGCCAATGAATGCCTTGATGTGTCGTCATTCGTCGTCGCCGGCGTTTGACGCGCGCGAAATTTCAAATTATGTAACGGGTACGGGATTGACGTTTTATCTTATTAATCGTGGATTATATATATGACATAAATAATATCACTCCGAAATTTTTTCACATTTATTTTAGCCTGATACTTCTGTATTAATGGTGTCATTCATTTTATTTGGTTTGGCGGCGCCAACCTCGCCAACTGAGAGGAGTCGCCGCTGCCCTGAATCGTGTTGCACAAGGTACAATCCGTTTATTAGGATTGCCAGATCGTCTGCGTATCCCATCGTGTAGTAGCCATTCTCATTCAGTCGCCTAATGAGATCATCAACTACTAAGTTCCAGATTAGGGGCGACAGTACGCCGCCCTGGGGGCAGCCCCTAGCTACCACCCCCCTCGCAGTGTTGTTTATAGTGAATTGGACGGCCCTGAGCTTAAGCGTGTTATCAATTCAATCTGTAATTGTTGAATCGACTTTAAATCTAGCTAGGGCTGCTCTGATACTGATGAAGGTAGTTCTGTCAAAGGCACCTTCTATGTCAATGAAAGTTCCTAGGGTTGAGTTTTTGTTACACATGGCACTTTCCTTATCTTTGGTACTAGTCCTCCAATCAAGTAAGTACTCTGTCAACTCCACTGATGCAATTGCCACTCCCGTCTCGATGACGTATGCCCCCAGTTTGTGGCAACGTACCCAGTTCGCTCAAGTCAACTCCTCTCTATTCCCTCCTCCGTGGTTTGCCTTACTCTCTTGGGCTGAGAAAATACCCTGTCTACCCGTTTGTTGTTGCTTCAATCCATTTTTACCACACTTCATTCGAGGGAGCCGCTTTTAATGGTAAATGCGAAAGTTTCAACCACCGAACTAGATAGGTACTAGAAGCGGCAAAGCACGATGATACTTGTTATACACATACATACATATCACACACGCTGAATCCCGACAATCTGGGTAATCAGAGTAATCGGTGTTGTCTGCAAGAACTCTGGTAAATTACAGCACAACAACAACACCGACCACCACGTTTCGCAAAGTATTCGAACAAGATTCAATCGAGCAAGTAAGCCACGAAGACCCCCTGCTGCATACCTCAGTGGAAGTACCGTGCCAAGGTGAGAGGTGTCGAGCCTGTCGCCCTTTATCACGGCATCTTGTCCTTATCCCATCGTCGCCTTTTACGACATGCACGGGGAGAGATGCAGAAACTTGTTACCTGTCGGTAAACTAATGTGCGTGGCATTCACAATAAATATCTGAATCTGAATCTGACTCATGCAGTTGTCATGTATACTTTCAAACGATCGCATTACAAGCTATCTCATGCTATGAATGCGCTAACGCTCCTCACTCGCCTATTTGCTGACACAAGACGATAAGGTGAGCCATAGAACACAAGCATAGTCATTGCGAAATCAGCTTTTAAGCTCCGTGTTATTGTTATAATTGATCGATGACAGTTTTTTTCAGAGTGATAGATAGAAAATTATTTATTGCTCCACTCCACACATATTTCACAAAAATAACACAATGCATACAGGTGCTTGAGGTGCAAACGCGGACTTATCCCTTGAAGAGATTTATTACAGCGAACCGTTAGGTGTGTGAAATACAAAGGCCGTACCAAACTAGACAGACGCGGTGCTCGATAAGTATTTTCTCGACAATCGTGCTCCAAAACTCCGGCATGCCCCTTGCTTGCAATACCGACAATCTTCGTAGAGCGAAGAAAGACGTTGAGAAAACTATTTGTCTCTTTTTAACACATTAGAGCCTTATGCATCGCTTCCTCTTACCGCTCGCTTGTGCGCGCAAGGCCAATCATATTCCTTTATAAGTTCATATTCCTTTTTTGCGGAGCAAGCGCAGAGCCTCAACACCGTGTCTATCTAGTTTGGTCCAGTCTTTGGTGAAACGTGTAAATAGAGGAATGTAGGTAGTCGATGTGACAATTTTGTATTTAAAAATATAAGGACTTATGTACCGTGTGGGGCCGGTACTGCCCCACTGCATCTCTCCCTGTGTATGTCGTAAAAGGCGACTAAGGGATATGACTCCCTTCTTATATTACTAGGTGGTAGGGTTCAACCCGCCCGGGTTGGTACCACCGCACTGAATGAAAGGTCGGTCGAAACGGCTATGTAAATAGTTTGTGTTTTCCGTCCAGTTCAGTGTAGCCGGCACGACCGAATGGAATCACTGACGTGGCACCAAGTTCATCCGGTGTTATGGGCTGACATCACGGATGTTGTAGGTGATGAAGCCAACCGTGTCAGGTTCCATAAAAAAAAATAAAAAAAAGTCCCCTTCCCTTGCCCCTTACTAGGTGGTAGGCTCAAATTATAGCCGACTGGGTTGTTACCACCGTACCGAATGTAAGATGACCGCATAGCAGACTCGGCTGTGTTCTCTAGTCCAGGATAGCCAGTAATCCAGAGGGAAATCTCCGGTATGGCACCTACCTTGTCGGAGTTGATATTGGCTGTTATTGACTGGGTTAGCAAATTGAACCGTGGAAAAGGATTTAATCTCAGATTTTTTTTATGTATAGCGCGACATGTGGCATCGTTTCACCTACAAGTAGGTGTCTAACGATGCCCATGGACATTCTGTGATGCACGGGGATTGCGAATGCCATGCCGGCCCGACAGGAGCCTTTTCACGCGCCTTTTGAAAAACCGCATGCTTTACTTGGGAGGAAATAGATGGGCAGGGAGTGCGTTCCACATTTTCCCGGTTCTGTGAATAAACGACAGAATCGGTTGGTCGCGCATCAGAAATTGAACAGTTACCCTAAATATGTAATAAAACACCACACAGATGATTCACGAATATAATGATATGATACACACACACACACAATAATTTTTTTTTTTTTTTTTATGGAAACTGACACGGTTGGCTACATCACCTACAACGTCCGTGATGTCAGCCCATAACACCGGGTGAACTAGGTGCCATGTCAGTGCTTCCCCCTTTGATCGTGCCGGCTACACTGAACTGGTCGGAAAACACAAACTATTCACATAGCCGTTTGGACCGACGTTTCATTCAGTGCGGTGGTAGCAACCCGGGCGGGTTAAACCCTACCACCAAGTAAGATTAGGAGGGAAGGGACCTACAGTTTTACGAGGAATCCGAACCTCGGTCAGCCTCCATCGGTCAGCGGTCACCCATCCAAGTACTGACCGCACCCAGCGTTGCTTAACATTCAATAGCGACAGTTGACTGTCTGCACCACTGAGCTATCGAGGCTGACATCCTTATAACTCATTCACACCACACGCTTTATTCCGACAATCGTGGTAAGCAGAGTAAACGGTTTTGTGCTACAAGAACTCAGGTAAATTACAGCACAACACCGACTTTCTTGCTATAATTTACCAAGAGTACTTGCAGCACAACACCGATAACTCTGCTTACCCCGATTGCCGGGATACGGCGTGTGGTGTGCGTACAACACCGACCGCCACATTTCGCAAAGTATTTGGACAAGATAACTATCAAGCAGCAAGTAAGGCACAGAGACACACTGCTGCATGGTTCGGTGGAGGGACTGCGCCAATATGAGAGGTGGCTATCCTGTCGCCCTTTAGCACTGCATCTTGTCCGTGTCCCTTAGTCGCCTCTTACGACATGCATGGGGACAGATGCAGTGGGGCTAATTTTACATACTTAATTGTACGAGCACACATGTGCATCAACTCAGGAGGTGAGTTATTTTACCGATATCATTTTGTCAACTTAATGTCATAAATTTTACACCTTTAATAAACTTTCCGTGAAAACGGAGCCAAATTTTTCTTCGCAACAAAATTTACATTATGTATGACATTACTTTCACCCCACCTGTTATAACAATAGCTCAATTAAAGTAATAGAATAGACTGAGTGATTTTGCTGAGTGTTTGTTTGCAAATGTCAGTCACCTTCGCCCCACACCTCGCAAAGATTGCTTACTTATTTTTGATTATTTTGAAGGTTTCGCTCTCTATCTATACGCCACTATATTGATAACTCAACGGCCGCATTCAAATTGGGAGTAAACAATCGATCCTGATAAAGTACGAAATGTACTTCTTCTTTTTTTTTTAAATAGTGGCAACCAAACGAATAGGAAATTCGTTCATTACTGCCAGTATCCAGTGATGGCGCTGCACGGTATAAATTTGTGATTAGAGAGCGTTTCAACTATAGAGCGTTCCAACTAAATCTTCCCTTCGCCGTTATGTTGGCTCCACTGTTAGTGTCACTGTCAGTGCTTAAATTCGTGTTGCCAGATTGTGAAGATTATATTACCTAATAATGTAAGCGGTATTTACCGTATAATAAATACGGTACATACCGCTAATTACGGGTAAATCTGTACACATAGCAACCCTCAACGCTGTTTTGAGAGATAGACAGCGGAGCCAACATAACGGCGAAGGGAAGATTTAGTTGAAACGCTCTCTACTTATAGGTAAAACAATATAATTTTGAAAGGAACGAAGCATTTGAAGTTACTAGTTTGCATTCACAAATTCTGGAAGACACATACTTAGTTGTAAATAAGAAGATGAAAATAAATAAGTACGAAATGTAATTCGAGATCATAAATGTAAACAAAGAAATGTCACTGTCAAAGTGATGTTTCATTGGTAGTCAACATTTTTCTAGAGAGTCTAAAGCTGCGTTCTCGTGAATCGATTTTAGTTGCATCAATTTGAATTGATTTACAATTTTTTTTCGTTCAGCCGTATGTTGTCATGGATACCAGCGATTGTGGCGCCCTCTGGGATTCACTCTGCCTTTGCCGTCCCATTGCCGGCCGGTAGCGCTAGTCTGTAGGCGGTGGGCAGAAACTTCAGTTCTCAAACTTTATTCACAAATTCTGCAGCATACAGGACAGCGAGTTCATTGTCTCTCGAGAATCGTCAATCTTGTCAGTTTTTTCTGTCTCCTCGCACTTGTCAGACCTGCGGTGCGTCAGAGCGTGCTTGCTCAGCGTCACCTTCTGCGTGAACGCTCTACTGCACACGGCGCACACGAACTCCCTCTCGTTGTTGTGAATCTTCAAGTGCTGGTTGAGCGCGCTCCTAC
Source organism: Nematopogon swammerdamellus (assembly GCA_946902875.1). Taxonomy (NCBI): domain Eukaryota; kingdom Metazoa; phylum Arthropoda; class Insecta; order Lepidoptera; family Adelidae; genus Nematopogon; species Nematopogon swammerdamellus. Next base: position 2,365,238 of record OX336335.1, read on the forward strand.
GCGGATACTTTTTGGAGCAGTGAGCGCACTGGTAGTTCTTCTCGTCGCTGTGCGAGACCATGTGCTTGTTGAGGGCGGACATGTTGAAGAATGTATAATTGCATAGCTCGCACTTTACGTTCTTTAACATTCGGTGTTCGTTGCGAATGTGCGCCCGCAGGTGGCTGCCGTGGTTGTACTTTTTGGGGCATTCGTCGCACCTGTGACAGATAGATAGAAATTCATTATTGCTCTATAAACATTTTGTAAAAAAAAAACTGGCCGAGTGCGAGTCGAACTCGCGCACCGAGAGTTCCGTATCGCCGTGTCCGCCGTGGCCGGCGCCACTCACGCCATCTATGGATTAGTTAAAATGCTTCATACTCTTTTCAGTAGATGGTTTTTAGTTTCTGGTATGGGGACCCCCGTGAATTTTTTACTTTTTCTTATTTTGATTATAATAACACATATTCTGTGAAAATTTCGACGGACTACCTATCAGTGGCGTGCCTTCCATAGAAGCCCAAAAGCCGGGCTTGCCCTAAGATTTTTGATTGGTAAAAATATTTAAATCGATATTTCATTGGAAAAACACAAATATTTTTTAAATAAATTCGCCGCAACATGCCTTGCCGCCCGCGCCCGCGCCGCCGCCGTGCCACCATGCGACAGCCAGATGTGTGCATCGGTCAGCCGGCCGGCTACGCCCGCCCGCTGTGCGTGCGTGCACCCAACATTACAAACCATTCATTTCTTCTCAAGGCTCTTTACACCTGATCCACTTAATTAAGTCCTTGCAGTCAGACCTTCAAAAACAAAACCAAAATCTGTTTTTGATCTTGCTCTCAAGCTGTATTTTCAATCGACTGTAGGCGGTGTTATTATGTGGATAGTCACTAAATGATTGTAAAAATGACTATGAAAAAAAAAACCCTGCGAAGTTTCTTACCGGTTCTTCTTCGTGGGTGTAATCGAATCGGATAGAACAAATTGTAACAAATTCGAGTACAGTCATGCCGTCTAATGAATGCTTAATAAACAATATACAACAACAATTTACAATACAATTTGTCTACTATTTCTTCCTGCTAAATGAGTAATCGCGCGTAACACAACACAGTTTCATTATGATGAGTGATCTGTCTCTTTCTTTCGCAAGGGCTTGCAGCGAGGCTTATGCCGTCCTTTTCGCGCTCGTGCATGGATGCATTGAGAACTATATACGTTTAACACTAAATACGTGCTTATATGTCGGCAATTTGTATGAGCTCGTAAGCCTGCCTACACTTGAAGTTCGCGCAAACTAGTTGAATTTGCTGCACGGATTAGAAATGTCTAACTTCAAGATTGTTTGTCGTTCATTCCTTCTTCCTTGCGTCGCGTCGCACGATTTGAAAACGGAGCATTTTGTGGTTAAATTTTGTCTTGTCAGTGAGTTGATATGATAGTTATGTGAGTAAATATAATATTTGAACAATGCGTGCCTCTGATGTAGTTGGTTGTTCAGGTATGAAGTGTGTGGAACAGTTACTGGTATGTGATACGTTCTCTCTTTTACCATAGAAAATGTTGTACCGTGTGGGGCCGGTACTTTAAAAGAATAGCCCCACTGCATCTCTCCCCATGTATGTCGTAAAAGGCGACTAAGGGATATGACTCCCTTCTTATATTACTAGGTGGTAGGGTTTAACCCGCCCGGGTTGGTACCACCGCACTGAATGAAAGGTTGGTCGAAACGGCTATGTAAATAGTTTGTGTTTTCCGTCCAGTTCAGTGTAGCCGGCACGACCGAAGGGAAGCAAGCACTGACGTGGCACCAGTTCACCCGGTGTTGTGGGCTGACATCACGGATGTTGTAGGTGATGTAGCCAACCGTGTCAGTTTCCATAAAAAAAAAACCAAAAAAAAAAAAAAAAAACAAAAATAGAGGCTGCAAAAATATTTTTAAGAAATGTTCGAATCAATGTACAATGACGCGTTACTAAACGAAGTCCCCCGCCTAAAGTCCGAAAAAATATCGCACGTGCAAAACTGAATTTACCAGCATTTTTATTGAAATCGAGAACACATTCAGACAAATTAACGACAGATCCTATGCATGCAGATACTGTAATATGTTTAAACTAAAGCTCTTTCAGTTACTAAATTTAAAAAAATTATTAAAACTTTCAAATCACTTTTCCTTCTACCTAACTAATTTGATTCATTGCTCGAGATTTACGGAACCTACCTACTTTGATAGTCGAGTTTTAAAAAGAAAAATAAACCTTAATGATGATTTAACAGAATTACTGAAATTAGCGTACCTCATTGTCACCATACCTGCAACTAGTTTATCTGCGGAGCGCCCTGCGCCAATTATCAGCTTTGAAACGGATTCATATATAGGTACTTACCTACCTAAGAAATATACCTAAAAGGTCGAGAGCACAGAGCAAAAAAGTCCGGTCTTGTCGCGGGCGGTGTGGCCCGATCGTTGTTCTGTGGTTGAGAGCTTCTTTCAGATCTATTAATAATTTGCAATAGAAAAATCGCTTGTACTGACACTTAAACGAGGAACTTTCCATGAAAACGTAATTGAATTAGAAAATAAATAAATAGCAATTTAAAAAATATATTACATGCATTTCGTGAGCTTTGTGTATATTCATGCCAACGAAGAAAGGAAGACAGACACTATACTATACATGCTATGTCCTCGTCTATAGAAACAGGTAATTATCATACATTTTTGAAGAGGGTATGCCTAACCTAAAAACCCTAGGCACGCCACTGCTACCTATTACGGTTCAAGAGATACAGCCCTCGTACAGACAGACAAACAGACCGACAGACAGACGGCGTAGGCTTAGTAATAGGGTCCCGTATGACGGATACGGAACCCTAAAAACATTATCCAGTGGAATGATGTGCAAAGGCGAGATCATTATCACTGAAGATTTGTTCCAGTCAACCCAAAAATTGACTGGAAGAAATGTTTGAAAGGTGTATGTAATTAAAATACAACTTTTTTTATGAAACATTATATGGTTGCTTACATCACACACTACACCAGTACCCCAAGGATATAACTCGATTCATAGCGGAAATCGGACTTGAGGGTGAGCTATAAACTTTTCAGAGATCAAATAGATCTTCCTAGGTCGCAATGACAACTGTACCCTTATCACGAGATTTAACCTACACCGCGTACTATGCTACGCCGTGATCTCCGCATAATTTTGTATGGAGAAACGAAGTTAGCAAATCTATCACTAGAGGCGCTGCTCCGTTTCTCAATACAAAATGATACGCAGAACACGGCGTAGCGTAGTACGCGGTGTAGGTTAAATCTCGTGATAAGGGTACAGAGCCCAGGGGTCCTAACTCTCACACTTTAAATTCTAATCATACTACATCCGTGACGTCTATCTATCACAGCTTCATGAACTTGGCACCCCGTCAGTGCTTCCCTTTGGACGTTCCGGCTACACTGAGCTGGATGGAAAACACAAACTATTTTGATAGCCGCTATAGTTTTACGTGGAATCCGAACCACGATCAGCCTCCAACGGTCGAGCGGTCACCCATCCAAGTACTGACCGGCCCAGCGTTGCTTAACAATCAATAGCGACAGTCAACTCTCTGCACCACTGAGCTATCGAGGCTGACTGTGTTATAATATGTACCTGTATCTTTTCTCCTCGTGTCCGTGAGCCATTATCAGATGGACGAGTCGCCCGTGGAACGTCGCGAATATCTCGGAACACTCTCCGCACTTGTACGACTTCTTCTCACCGTCGTGCGCGCTCTTGACGTGGTCGCGCAGCGTTGAGGACCTTTTGTAGACGTTGCCGCAGACGGTGCACTTGTGCGCGGGCGGGTCGTGGGTGCTCCTGTGCCCGTTGAGGCTCGCCCTGTCAATCAAATCACAGTTCATAAAATTGAGTCAAGTTCGTAGTTGTCTATCAGACATATATTATAAAGATTTTATTAATATTTAATTATTATTGTAATTTTTTTTTATTTCATTCATTTTTAATGCTTTTAAGTTTTAATGTTAGTTTTAAGATTTTATTACTTGACTAATAGTATTACGTTGTACCTACTGTACTTATTTTGTAAAATGTGGGACTAGTGCCTGAAATAAACGTTATATTATTATATTATTATAAATCAATAAATAGTGATCAGTGTGTTCCAGAGTCAGCTGAAAATATTTCTCTTAGACAATCCATTTTATAAGTTAAGTGAATTTTTTTCTTACTGTAAATAAAAATTCTGCTGACTCTGATAATTCGAATTGTTTATATGCATAAACTCAAATTTTATTAATAACTTGACTGAACCCTATGTTCTATGTTTTGTATTTTATTATCTTGACTTAATATTTTTAATTTTTTGCTTATGTTAATTTTAACATAATGAAACTTAGTATGTAAGTTATATTTAAAAAAAGCTCTGTAAGGTTTCTTATCCGGTTCTTCCTTATAGATTGCACTACTGAACGGGACATGGCAAAAAAATAATAATGATGACGAACCATACTGAATATGCATATGTCTCAATGAAATATATACACGGTGAACAAAAAACCTGTCGAACACCCGAAGGCAGGAAGTACAGTTTCAGATACTGAATCGGATAGGCTAGTTTTTTTTTTCAAAATTCTAATGAAAATATGCCCTTTTTCAATATTCCTAAAGTATCAAGATGTATTTAAACAACTAAATTATGTCTGCATGCCATCATAACAGTGAGGTGAAGTTAATCCCTACTACCATATTTCTTAAGCACGTGATATCTAGTTTTCTAGGTACCTACCTGGGTAATATTGTAAAACTTATTAGGTATACAAAATAATAGTTTGTTGCACACTAACTAACCTCAAAGCACTTACCGACTTCATTTTCAGTACAGAAGACAAAAATAATCAAAATCGGCAAATTATTTTACAAAGAATTTCACTAAAGACAAAAGAAAACGCTCTCTGTCTTCACATCATTCAAGCCTATTCAAGATAATTTATGATACCGGCGCGGCAGGCGCTATGTGTTGCGCGCCGCGCCGCCGCCTAGAGTAAAGAATTTTGCATAGAAGTAAAAGGTCGTGATACTAATTTGATTTATTTATTGAAAAATTTTGTCCGAATTAAAAAAGAAACTAGCCTATCCGATTCAGTATCTGAAACTGTACTTCCTGCCTTCGGGTGTTCGACAGGTTTTTTGTTCACCGTGTATATATATATTTGTTTTTATGGAAACTGACACGGTTGGCTACATCACCTACAACATCCATGATGTCAGCCCATAACACCGGGTGAACTTGGTGCCACGTCAGTGCTTCCCTTCGGTCGTGCCGGCTACACTCAACTGGACGGAAAACACAAACTATTTACATAGCCATTTCGACCGAACTTTCATTCAGTGCGGTGGTACCAACCCGGGCGGGTTAAACCCTACCACCTAGTAATATAAGAAGGGAGTCGTATCCCTTAGTCGCCTTTTACGACATACACGGGAAGAGATGCAGTGGGGCTATTCTTTTAAAGTACCGGCCCCACACGGTACAGTACCGGCCCCACACGGTACAGTACCGGCCCCACACGGTACAGTACCGGCCCCACACGGTACAGTACCGGCCCCACACGGTACTGTACCGTGTTATTGTTGTGTGTTCTTTATGGCGAAATAAATATCTGAATCTGAATCTGAATACCTGGTGCTGCATCGCTTGCCGCAAACCTCGCACGTGTACCGGGAGCCGTGCGTGGGCATGTGCTCCAGCAGCTCCTTGTAGAATACAAATTGTTTCTTGCACGTCGGGCACGATCGCTCCTTCCCCTTGCGGGTCTTCGGTTCCGGATTTGGGGCGTAGACGATATGAGTTTCACAGCTCTGGTCGGGCACGCTCTGGAAATTTCCTGGAAAATATAAAAGCGGAAAATTAAAAACTCTTTTTTTATGGAAACTGACATCGTTGGCTACATCACCTATAACATCCGTGATGTCAGCCCATAACACCGGGTGAGCTAGGCGTCATCTCAGTGCTTCCCTTCATTTCATGTCGGCTACACTGAACTGGACAGAAAACACGAACTATTTACATAGCCGTTTCGACCGACGTTTCGCTCAGTGCGGTGGTAGCAACCCGGGCAGGAAACCCTACCACCATGTACCATGTATAAAAAAAATACCCTGCAAAGTTTCTTGCCAGTTCTTCTTCGTGGGTGTAATCGAACCGGATAGAACAAATTGTGACAAGTTCGAGTGAGCCATATGAATGATCAATAAACAATACAATGCAACACAGAATAGCTCATTACCGGGCTTGGTCGTGTCAAAATCTGCGTTCTCCTCGCGAGCCGAAGCGCCCGAGCAAACTTCACTGTCATCGATGTATCCGCCGGCAGGCTCGCGCGACGCCAGCTCCAGTTTCACTGTTTCACCTGAAGCAAGCTTCCAAGTAAGTGGTCATAAACGTCACTTGTCAGGTGCCATGGCGGTGCTTCAATTTGGATGTGCCGGGTACTTTAAAGAAAAAAATGCACAGTGGCAGGTATCAAATTTGTCTCTGAAGTTATTTTTATTTATTTTTTTTTATGGATACTGACATGGTCGGCTACATCACCTACAACATCCTTGATGTCAGCCCATAACACCGGGTGAACTAGGTGCCATGTCAGTGCTTCCCTTCATTTCATGTCGGCTACTGAACTGGACGGAAAACACGAACTATTTAAATAGCTGTTTCGACCGACTTTTCGTTCAGTGCGGTGGTACCAACCCGGGCGGGATAAACCCTACCACTTAGTAAGGTAAGAAGGGAAGGGACCTACAATTTTATGTGGAATCCGAACCACGGTCAGCCTCCAACTGTCGAGCGGTCACCCATCCAAGTACTGACCGCGCTCAGGTGTGCTTAATAACAGTCGATTGACCGTACCACAGAGGTACCGAGGCTGACGAAAAAAAAATATATTACCATGCGTCGATGGGTTCGATGTGTGTTCAACTGCACTCGTTATTTCCATTCCATCCAATCCTATTTCTGCCGTTAGAGATGTCACTGAAATAGAAACACGTATTATAAATACAGGGTATTGGCCCACGGTATGTATTCACGTAAAACTGTAGGTCCCTTCCCTTCTTACCTTACTAGGTGGTAGGGTTTAACCCGCCCGGGTTGATACCAATGCACTGAATGAAAGGTCGGTTGAAATGGCTATTTAAATAGTTTGTGTATTCCGTCCAGTTCATTGACATCCGTCCAGTTCATAGAACATGTTTTCAGGATGCATGCAGCAAGATGACGTATGTCGTAAAATATGTATGATAAATATGAACTCAAACAGTAAACTACATAAAAATATAAATCATATCAGCTTTCGAAAGATAAACATTTCAGTTCCGTACAAAAGTATTTGAGAAAAACAATTCTCATTATTATACGACGGACCTCTCTTGTCACCCCGTCTTGCCACAAGGATTTTCCTTAAATCCAAAAAATCTAATTGGTCAGTGCGCCATTGCCGTTGGATTTTTGTTGTCAAGTTCTGACGTTTCAATCAGGCCGACGTGCACCAATGAGCTACTCTGATTGAAAATGTACCAGCAAACCTACACCCGCCGCTTCACGATTCGGAACCGGTGTAAAATTGTAGGTCTCTTCCCTTGCCCCTGGGGTAGGTGGTAGGCTCAAATTGTAGCCGGCTGGTTTTGTACCACAGTGCTGAATGACTGCATAGCAGTCTCGGCATGTTCTCCTGCAGTCTAGTAAAGCTAGCGGTCCAAAGGGAGTCTCCGTTATGGTACCTCGTTCGTTGGTGGGTGATATTGGCTGGTGGGAGCATGCCATCTCATTCAGCCCCACACTAGATTGATTTATGATTGGAAGTTGAGAGTTAGGGCCCCTGAGCCCTATTACTACACTGCACACTGCGACCTAGATAAATCTATTCTGATCTCTCAATAGTTTGGACAAGATAACTATCAAGCAGCAAGTAAGGCACGCAGACCCACCTGCTGCGTGACTCAGTGGAAGCGCCGTGCCTAGGTGAGAGGTGGCTAGCCTGTCGACCTATAGCACGACATCTCGTCCTTATCCCCTAGTCGCCTTTTACGATATGCACGGGGAGAGATGCAGTGGGCTATTCTTCTTAAGTACAGGTAGGAAGGGAAGGGAGCCGCCATACCGCATCACATAAAATAAAATTATTTAAGCTTACCTTTGGTTGGCAGAATTGATGTATCTTCCATCGTATTGGTAGCTTGTATGTTTTCCAATTGTTTTTCTGCTTTGTATAATTTTGCTGAAAATGAATGAAAAAACATTGTAACTCGCTTAGACGCATCTGGCGTTTCGCGGCAGAGGATGTCGGCCTCTTTGAGCGCTATCATTGGCTGTAGATATCGACGTACGATCGCTGAATGGCTACAAAGCACTGAGTAAGAGCATTGCTGAAGTTGACTGGTAAGAGTTTTGACGACAGCATGTACGTACACACACGTGTTCTGTCCACTTACTGTGCTGGATATGGGCCTCCGCGTTTCGGCTCCACCTTCCAGGAGTGCATCTATGAATGAACTGCTCCATGCGGGTAGTTTTTAATCCAATGTCAATGTTCACTCAAAGTCACGACTACCCACATATGTTTTAATGTATGTGCATACATAACATGCCTTTCCCCAAGGTCTATAGATACACTTTGTTTTAAATCACTTTTTACACTACACGGTTCATTTATATCTATTAAATCTAATTAATTCTAGGAAAGTTTATATATATATTTGAGCTTTGTATTGGTTGTTTAATTGTCGAATGACTGGTCGAGATCCAGCCATTCGTCACTACTGCTGCTCTCGCCGTGCGACTGTGACAGTGCTACTCTTTTACTGTCGGTTGTCGGTGGGCTATCAGTTTCTCTAGCTCGTTTACTTGGTCCAGGACGAGGTCTATTTTCACAACTACTGGTGTCGGTGGACTTGGGAATTCCAATAATATCACCCCAATGTCTGGGCGAAGGGATTCTTATAGTGCCATAGCTGCTATCATTATCAGATTGCTGTGACCGTGGTACCTCTTCATTCTCTACCTGTGGCAATTCAGCATTGGCTTCTCCTCCCCCATAAGTAAATCCAAGTATTTGGTTGACATGTCGTGACAGGATCTTGTTGTTGAACGTGATTTGGTATCGGCACACTCCAACTCTCTTTAACACGGTCCCTTTTAACCATCGTTTACCTCGAGTGTAATTTCGGAACATTACTGTCTCTCCTGTTTTGAATGTTCGGGGCTGTTTACTTTGATTTTCTTCAATATCGTTTGTTTGTTTCGATGGTCTTGACAATGGGTTGAGACTGTCAAACTTGGTCCTAAATTTTCTGTTATTAAGCATCTCAGCCGGTGTTCTGCCGGTTACCGTGCTCGGTGTAGCTCGGAGACCATATAACATTTGTGGCAGCCGAATGTTCCATGGTCCATTTGAAATTTTCTTTAATTTATTTTTTACTGACTGGACCGTTCTCTCTGCTTGCCCGTTCGATGCTGGATGGTGAGGGGATATCAAAATTTGTCTTATTCCATTGTTCTTTAAATACTCCTTGATCAATTCCCCTGCAAAAACTCCCCCATTGTCACTTACGACCGTTTCTGGCAGTCCTTGGTATGAAAATACGTCTTTTAGTGAATTTATGACTGCCACACTAGTCCGCTCGGACATCATCTTAACTTCTGGCCACTTTGAGTAGGCGTCTATTATAATCAAGAATGTTTTTCCCTGAAACGGTCCAGCAAAATCTACATGTAGTCTCGACCACGGTTTGTCGGGAGTTATCCACTTATGCGTTATTTTTGCTGGCATATTTCTCACCTCTCTACACTTTGGACACTTGTCAATCATTTCTTCTATTTGTTTATCTAAATTTGGCCACCAAAAATAGCTTCTTGCCATCGCTTTAGTGATTACGATTCCATCATGATTCTCGTGTAGTTCCTCTAATACATGAGCGTGTAGTTTCTCCGGAAGTACTACTCTATTTCCCCATAAAATACAGTTATCAAATACCGATAATTCTTCTCTTTTCGCCCAAAAATCTTTAAATTGGGAATCTACTTTTACCGGCCAGCCGTTACGTATCCAATAAATGACCTTTGCTAGTGTGTGATCCTTGCTGGTCAATTTTGCCACATCTTTTGCCGTCACATTCAACTCCATCGGTGTCTCGTGTATGAGCAGAACGTGAGCCTCTTCTTCTTGCAAATCCCCCGTTTCGTGAGCTGGCCATCTGCTCAATGCATCTGCATTGCTCAGTTGTTTCCCTGCTACATACTCAATGTTATAATCGTGAGAATTTAGTAGAAGTGACCAGCGTAACATCCTTGGCGATATAACATTCGGTATTGCTTTCTTAGGATCAAATATTCCAAGTAACGGCTTATGATCTGTCTTAATTGTAAATTTACGCCCGAAAATGTATTGATGAAATTTTTGTAGCCCGAAAATGATTGCTCCCGCTTCCTTATCAATTTGTGCATAATTCCTTTCATGCGAATTCATGGTTCTCGATGCAAACATTATTGGTCTCACAGACCCATCTTCCATTTTGTGTTCCAGGACAGCTCCCAAACCATATTGTGACGCGTCGCATGATATTATTACATCTTTCCTCACATCGTAATGTACCAGTGTCTGTCCGGCTGTCAACATATTTTTCAGTATTTTGAATGCTTGTTGACAGTTTACGCTCCAGTGCCATTTCCTACCTTTCTCTAGCAGTTTATAGAGTGGTTCGGCTACTGTAGCCTTACGTGGTAAAAACCGATCATAAAAGTTTAACAAACCTAGGAACGCTTGCAACTCTTTGATATTCTGCGGCGCCGGAGTGTCCTTTATCGATTTTATCTTTTCCCCACAGGGGTGCAATCCTTCTGCATCTATCTGGTATCCAAGAAACTCCACCAATGGCGTAGCAAATTTGCATTTCTGTTTATTTACCCGTAGCCCAGCGTCTTGTAATTTTTGGAGTACTTGTTCCAATCTGTCATTGTGTTCCTCGACGGAGCGGCCCGTTATCACTATATCATCTAACAGCACTGCTATGCCGGCTATGTTTGCCAACAAGGAAGACATTAATCGCTGAAAAATTCCCGGACACGCTTTTACTCCGAAAGGAAGACGTTTAACTTTGAATAAACCTTTAGGTGTATTTAATGTTAATATTTTTGACGTCGGTTCATCGACCAGCACCTGTGTGTACGCTTGCTCGAGATCGATCTTTGTAAAAATTACTCCTCCCTGTAGCGCAGCAAATGCTTCATTTAACGTCGGTAGGGGGTACGTATCTGTTTCTGTCACTTTATTTACTGTAGCGCGGTAATCTCCACACAGTCTCACTGAACCGTTTTTCTTTAAAATTGGCACGATCGGACTGGCAAATTCTGAATGTGCGATTGGCTCAAGCGCGTCTTCCGATACGAGCCTATCAATTTCTTTCAATACTCTATCTCTTATTGCGAATGGGATAGGTCTGCTTTTCAAAAACGTCGGGGCGGCTTCTGGCTTGAGCGGTATATTCACAATCGGACCTGTGTATTTACCTAGTCCTTCCTCGAAGACTTTTGTGTATTTTAAGGTTATTTTACTGACATCGGTCGTGTTCATCTGAATGTTATGAACCCCTTGCATGTTGATGTTCAACGCTGCAAACCAATCGCGTCCAATTAGACTCGGTCCATCGCCTTTCGCTACTAAAATATTTAATTTTTTTATCGCTTCCCTCCCCTGTACCGTCACCGTCGATTGTCCCAGCAAGCCAACTTTATTATTTGTCCAAGTTGTTAATGATACGTTTGGTTCGTTGAACTTTGGCAGCTTATTATTCCATATATCGTTAGCTGTTTTCTCACTTATCATGGTGTAGCCTGCCCCTGAGTCCACTTCCATTCCTATCTGTTTATTATTTATTTTAACCTGCATTATGAAGGGTGGAATCCTGTCACTCCTCACGTGATGTATCACTTCTTCATACAACCCGTTCATCTTATCTCTATGTGATTTCTCCATCGGTTTATCTCTCTTCTTTTTTTCATAACACACTTTTTCTATGTGTCCAATTTTTTCGCAAAAATTGCATTTTTTCCAGCGGAATCTACACTGACCACTGTGCGACGCACCACACCGCCAACAACTCTGCTGTTCTGGCTTTGATTGCAGCTTATTTACGTCCATCGGTTCCTCTCCGGTGTCTGGAATGTACGGTGCCGACGTACTCGGTACTGTAGACATCAATAATACGTCGTTGTTTGCAGCTTCTGCAGCGATGGCTATTTCACAAGCTTGTTGAAAATTTAATTGAGATTTTTGCAATAAATCCTTCTGAGCTCTTTTATCTCTGATGCCGCACACCAATCTATCGCGTAAAGTACGTTCCAGGTCAACAAAATTACAGTCAATTGCTAGTTTACGCAGCTGTGCCAAATAATCTTTAATTTTCTCGCCTTCCTGTTGACATCTTGTGTGAAACTTATATGACTGTACGATTTCATTTCGTATTGGATGGAAATGATTGTCGAGTACGACCTTGATGTGTGAAAAGGACACTTCACTCACCTGTTTTGGTGCAATTAATGATAATATTAAGTCATATAACTCATGCCCACACACTGACATAAAGTTTGCTTTTTTAACTCCATCCTCGATAATACTATTTGCCTCTAAACAAAAAGTAAATCTTTCCAAATAACTCTTCCACCTATCACTTTCGAGGTTAAATTTATCAAATTTAACAGCCATTTTTTTTAGCACTGCATTTGTTTTTTCACATACATTTTTACTACTATCACTTTCCCTATTCTTTACTTCATTTTTCACTCGTCGCCAAAATGTTCTGTCCACTTACTGTGCTGGATATGGGCCTCCGCGTTTCGGCTCCACCTTCCAGGAGTGCATAAATGAATGAACTGCTACATGTGGGTAGTTTTTAATCCAATGTCAATGTTCACTCAAAGTCACGACTACCCACATATGTTTTAATGTATGTGCATACATAACAACACGGTGCACTCCCGATGGGCTCGTGCTCATATATGGCGCATGTTAGGGAACTTACCCATACCAGGCCTCACGCACTCTATGTACTTGCGCGCGCTAACTACCTACAGCCCGGCGCACCGCCGGCGGTGAATTTCAATGGGCTGCCCAAAGGATATAAACAGCCGCGCGGAGCATACTTACGCGCGGCCGGCGCAACTGCAAAGCAATAATAACTTTACACTCGATCGTTAAGGTACATTTTCGCACGCAGCGATTTGCGACGTGAAACAGTAGGCTATTAAAGCCCGAAGGTAGGAACTTTTTCTATGGAGTGATTTATCTGTTACGAAGTACCTACCTAACTATTAAGTAATCTGTGCCCATAACACGTGACAGATTTGGGAGGGGTTTGTCAAAATATCACGCTGGGTCACGGGAGGGGAGGGTGGGTCATTCACCTTGTCGCATGGTATTTCAAAATATATTTAAAAAGACACATTTCAATATTATTTTGTTCCATTCTAGGATTTTTTTCCCAAATGAAATCCACATAAATAAAATAAAAAACAGCAAAATGTGAAATACCACGTGAAAATTATGGGGGGTTAGTGAAGAACATATTTATTGAAAGTTAGTTTTAAGTAGCAACTAAGATATTGCATAGTGTAAGTTTCCTGTTCGCTTCACACAGTATTATTGAAACATTTTTATCAATTTCTGTATTGGATGAAGGTTAATTTTTAATTACAATACTACATCACAACATTATTCCAAAATTTTGTAATACTACGAATTGTCTGAGTGTGCACAGCCACCTAATTGGATGCGTTATAAAAAATAAAATAAAATACCACTTATGAAAGACTTATGAAATTCTGCAATGGTTCCAGAATAAAGTCCTGCGGTGTATCAGCGTGCACCTTGGTTCGCTCGTGAGGTATGGGGGTTCAATCGCCGGGGTTTCTTTTTCAAATTTAAATAGTAACAAATTTTTTAAATTGTAACTAATTTTTCATAACACCGGATGAATGAGGTGCCATGTCAGTGCTGCCCTCCATTTCATGTCGTCGGCTACACTGAACTGGATGGAAAACACTAATTATTTACATAGCCGTTTCAACCAACGTTTCGCTCAGTGCGGCGGTACCAACCCGGCCGGGATAAACGCTACCACCTAGTATGGTAAGAATGGAAGCGACCTACAGTTTAACGTGGAAGCCGCACCACGGTCAGCCTCCAACGGTCGAGCTGTCTCCCATCCAAGTACTGATCGCATCCATCCAAGCATTCAGAAATATACCTGAGGCATGTCTCCCCTTGATGGCTACCATCTCCTTGATGAATTTCTGGGCCGATATCAGTTTATTCCGGAAGCGTTGTAGCTTTTTCAGTAAAGAAGCACAGCTCTTACACACGATGGACTTGTCCGTTGCAGAATGTACCTGAAATAGTTAAGCCCTTACCACTCGGGTCATCTGTACCGTAGGTTTGATGCAGACATATGAAAAGTTATACATAAGTATAGGGAATGTTCTAGGTTTTCAATCTACAGGATTCTCTTTAATGAACCTATAGTCTCTTCCAAATAAACCTGGATAAAAAGTCAGGTTGACCCAACATCTACCACAATATTCACACCGCAATAAAAACCTGACTGACCTGACTCGTGCGCCGTGCGTTCAACCCCCTTCTACTACAAGACTCTCGACGCGACGTAAGCTTAACGAATTTTGCGATAAATCTCATAGTTTTGTAGGTAAGTATCGTTTGCAAATATCGCGTACACTGGTAGTCCGGTGTGAATGAACTTTTATTCAGATTTGTTTGGAACAGACCAAAGACATTGAAATAGCAAGTTTTTTAACTTAAAATTCCTCTATTTTTATTGTGGCAATTTCTGTTGTTACTTTTTTTATGAAATCTGTTATGAGTGGCTGAGTTGGAGGGGCTAAAGTGCATGCTCCGACCAGCCAATATAACCTCCGAGAAGGTAGGTTCCATACCAGAGACTTCCCTGGATTGCTGGCTATACTGGACTAGAGGAGAACACAACCGAGGCTGCTATGCGGCCATCTAACATCAAGTACGGTGGTAGCAACCCAGTCGGCTACAATTTGAGCCTACCACCTAGTAAGGGGCAAGGGAAGGGACCTACAGTTTTACACCGGTTCCGAACGGTTGTAAAAATAATATAAAGAATTAATGTTTTTTTTTTTTTTTTTTTCTCCATATACAATTTTATATTATTTAGTGAAGCATGAATTCAAAAATTCACAACGCTCAAATTTTTCATACTTCCTTACCTATAATAAAATCCAACGTCTGCTTTCTGTCTGAGTGTCTGAGTGTCTGAGTGTCTGAGTGTCTGAGTGTCTGAGTGTATGTCTGTCTGCCCGCTTATAACTCGAGAACCACTGTACCGATTTTAATAAAACAAAATTCTACGGATAGCTTGATTCTTCCCATCAACTATAGGCTACTTATTATCACGCTAAATAGCTTATGAGGTTAGCAGTGAAGCGAAATATGAGAGCGGGCGGAGCCGCGGGCACAGCTTGTATTAAAATAAAAACCATTTGCGCGCTATTCGCATTAACTTTTTTTTATCGGAAGCGCCTTGTGGTAAGAGAAAACGGGGGGCAGGGCC
Source organism: Nematopogon swammerdamellus (assembly GCA_946902875.1). Taxonomy (NCBI): domain Eukaryota; kingdom Metazoa; phylum Arthropoda; class Insecta; order Lepidoptera; family Adelidae; genus Nematopogon; species Nematopogon swammerdamellus. The sequence continues at coordinate 2,380,876 of OX336335.1, forward strand.
CCTGTCCCCGCTCCCCATTCCGCTGAGCGCATGACGTCACTATGAATAGAAGAGGCATAAAACAATGTCCATTCCTCATCACTTACGGGTGTCACACACATGCACAGATTGACCACACAGACACGCCTGCACAAGTGCGTGTGTGTGGAATAATCCTGTACAGTTATTACAACCTGTACGGGGCGACCGGCGCAAATACATAATTTCAGTAGGTATTTCTCTCTCAGTGGCCTCTCTCTGCATACACTATTTGGCTATGTAGGTACATACATACCACACGCTGTATCCCGACAATCAGGGTGAGCAGAGTAATCGGTGTTGTGCTGCAAGTACTCTTTTACATTACAGCACAACACCGACCACCACGTTTAGCATTGTATTCTGACAAGATAATCAAGCAGCAAGTAAAGTAGGAAGACCCACCCGCTGCATGACCCGGTGGAAGGACCGTTTCAAGGTGAGAGGTGGCTAACCTGTCGCCCTTTAGCACGGCATCTTATCCTTATTCCTTAGTCGCCTTTTACGACATGCACAGGGAGAGATGCAGCGGGGCTATTTTAAGTACCGGCCCCATGCGGTACTTTGCTATGTGATGTAGGTGAATTGTAATTAAATTTTGGTCGGTCTTACCTTGACAAACAAAGAATCTCTTATTATGGCGGCGTACTTGTGCAGGCTACGCGAGCTTGTCGGGTTCTCACACAGACAGCACGCGCACAAATCACTCAGTTTAGGGACCTTCGTCATCTCCATGTCTGTAGTTTACTAAAAGAGTAATGAACATTAAAAAAAAAATTTCTATAAAGATAAAAATTACTTCCTTAGTGTAATAAAACAAAACAGCTGTTGTTGAGACTCAGCACCGTGTTCTTGATGATGTACGGCTCTTGAATCAAGGCCAGATCTAGGGTGCAAGCGGCGGGTGACCGAGTGGCTTGGGCATCGGCTTCTCGTGCTAGAGGTCCGAGGTTCGAATCCGGTCGGCGTGTACCAATGAGTTTTTTCTGATGATAAACTTTACGTGCATACGTACACCTGCTGCTTCACCGTTCAGAACCGGTGTGAAACTGTAGGTCCTTGCCCCTTACTAGGTGGTAGGCTCAAATTGTAGCCGACTGGGTTGATACCACCTTACTGGATGTAAGATGGCCGCATAGTGGCCTCGGTTGTGTTCTCCTCTTTTCTAGTATAGCCAGCAATCCAGGGAAGTCTCCGGAGTGGCACCTACTTTCTTGGCGGTGATATTGGCTGGTCAGAGCATGTGCTTTGATCCCTCCGACTTAGTAAGTTTTCAAAGGTCGCAAAAAATATTTCTGATGCGTGAAACTTTCCGCATTTGATGTAAAGATTTCAGCATTTTCTTTGCCCGTTAATCAAAATTTTGTACAATGACATTTTTTGTTTATAAAAAATATATAACGTGGATATCTTAACGTGACACTGGCAGTATTTAGATCTCAAATAAAAAAAGAGATCAGTTGCCATTACGGCTCAAGGACCGCTCTGAACATCTTGCGGTTGCAAGTCGGAAAAAAAGAAGAAGAAGAAGATTTTCACTCCGTCGGCGATCAACCGTATTCAGCTGGGTGGGATCGCCCGGGTCGGAAGTTATATGTGTGGTTGTTAGTACTTACAATCGTTCAGTTAGTGCACCAGAAGGATAGAAAACCATACAGCAGAACTTAGAGCAACTTAGAGCAAACCAAAGAGTAAATTTATGAGCAAACTGAATACTGAACAAAAGCGCTGCCGAAAAAAAGCAGTTTTTTTTTTTTTTTTTTTTTTTTTGGCGATCACGCTTTTAGTTTAGCGTATTTAAGCCATAGTCACGTCAATAGTAGTTGCATCAACAAGATATAAAAAAAAAAAAACATACAGCAGTTTAACATAAAAGCAGAAAAATTTATAAGTTAACTTAACGCGCGCGCATACTTACGAACCAAGCTAACAATGAGTAGCTTGCGTGCATGAAAATAGTAAAAGAACTTATAACTAAACACAATAGTACTATAACAAATATGAAAAAATTTATATACAATCTTCATCATCATTCCCATTTACAATTTTATATTGTTATCAACAATAAATTTAGCTAATAATTTCAAAATTTTAACATTATTAATCAACAATAAGCAATTAATGTTAGTGGGGAGGGGAACCTTAAGAATTGATAAAGAAGAGTACAGTGGCGGAGAATTATTATTTAAGGGACAGGAAAAAAAAATATGATTAAGATTCCCCTCTTCCAGACCACATTCGCAAATGGAAGAGTCGAGAATACGGAGTCTGGCCAGGTGAACTGGAGTACAACAGTGACCGAGCCTAAGTCTGCAGATTACAGAAGTGGCAAATTTCGAGACGTTTAGCTTATAGAACCATGGTCGGGCTGGAATATTTGACTGAAACTGTGCATAATGAGAGCCTTTGTGTTTACTGGATGATTTCCAGACATTAGTCCAAGATTGAGATAAATATGTTTGAGAGAGAGAAACCAGATCGTGTGAATAATTGACATAGGGAAATTTATCCCCTCGCACCACAGCCTCCTTAGCAAGGGCATCAGCACGCTCATTGCCTGCGATGCCACAGTGAGACGGAATCCAAGCCAGAGTGATTTGTTTTTTATTAAGACAATTGAAAATTAAATTCTTTATATTGAAAATTATGGGATTATGTAATTTGGAGTAAAAAGGGTTTTGCACTAGGGCCTGTAGAGCACTAAGTGAATCTGTAAATATGATAACTTTTTCTAATTTTTGAAACAGATGCACAAATTTTACTGCTTCCAGTAAAGCTGTGCACTCTCCCGTATAAACTGTAGTCTCTGGTGGACATTTAATTATTTGATAAGTATTGCTGGATTTATGATATACAGCAGCCCCTACACTACCTTTCTCTGATAATTTTGAAGCATCTGTAAAGATAAGATCCCAACCTTGCCAATTTTTGGAGATGAGCAAATTAAATAATTTATCAGCTTTTTTAGAATCTTTGTCTATACCAAAATTTTTAATTACATCTGGTTTGTATATGACTGCCTCGTATGGAGTCATGATTAAGGGAAGATTAAGAAGAAGAAGAAGCAGATGAAGCAGTTGACAATACTTCGCCATTCGAACTCAATGACACTGACATGCAAGCGGCACATGATAGAACAAAGGAACGCTTGCGCTGTAGATCAGCTGATTGTAAACGCGAAGTGGCAGAAACGAAACGTAATTAAAACGACATGCACCGCCTCAACATTAGGTTAGGGAGAATGGGAGAATAGAGAAGATGCGTCGCGTAGCGACGCATCTTCTTTATATTAACCCTGGTTTTTTTTTTACGTGATGACGTCACGTCTTATAAATTGATGAACACCGGCTGCACGCACGAAGAAGTGTCACGTTCCATGTAAACCTTTGTGTGCAAGCGAGAGGGCGATAGAGAGGCATATAAAGCCTGACCAGGAATATAGGAGAGCTGTCAAGATGGAGCCACTTTTTAGATTAATATAGCAACATTCAGTATAGTACGCACATATTGAATTGGCCGATGTTTTTATTCAAAATGTACTTTTGCACTGAAATACACAATAAGATATACAAAATTTATTTTAATTTAATGCGTCATTTATATATATTTTGATGTCAATGTAAAAAGAACTAGCCTTGACATTTACATGTTCACAACATTTTTTCCATGTATCTGCAGATATGTCCTGAAGAAAAGTGTACAAATTATTAAAAAAATTATTAATCGACCTTGCTGAAACACTAAACTTTTTAATAAAAATTCTAGTTCAGAAAAACTTAACCTAAGCTATTTTTATTCGAACGTTTCGTATTTCTCTAAAGTCAAAAAGTGTTTTTGACGTGATGACGTCACGTCTTATAAATTGATGAGCACCGGCTGCACGCACGAAAGCGTGTAGCGTTGATATTCAAAGTTACCATGGAAACGTCTTAAGAAGTAAAACTGTCAAGATCAGACAACAGAAGTTTTGATGGCCAGTCACAAGATGATTAATCTTTCTACTGGAAATAGAAATTACTGATCTTTGATCTATGTACTACGATTATTCCACGTCATCACGTAAAACTATCGTCCATAAACCGACTTTACAGACAACCAATTTTTGTTCAGAACGAATAATATGTACGTCCCTCTTTTGTTTGCTATTCGGTAAATAGATGCTTGAGATACACCTAGATAGAACAAAAAATAATTACCTAATTGTACATTACGGCGGCCAATTCATGACAATCTCACTACAATGACATAACGTTTCGCCTAAATGTCAGTTCAGAAGCAATTTTGACATTGACAACAGATTATCAAGCATCAAACATAATTGTGGCCAGTGTAAGAAATTAGTTCCAACGAAATTCCGCAATATGGCGGCCCCTCATATATTCCTGGTCAGGCTTTACAATAGTAGGAAATACAAAATATATTTGTCCGTCTTTTGCGAGCCTCGAACCCGCGGTCCCTGCCACCATTAAATTGTGTTGTGACCGACCAGACGTCTTAAACCACACAGCTAATCGGTCGTGTACTTATGAATAGAATTTGGGAACAGTTGGTGAAGATTTCATGGAGCGACATCTAGCGTCCACATCTAGCGTCAACAGTAAATGAAATACTTCAGAGGTACCGATTTACTTGATTTCACAGTTAGGTAGTGTCACGTAGTGCGGGGCCCTGACCCCTCGCTACGTATGATCGTCTTCCATTTAGGCCAAGCTCCCCTGTAAAACTGACTTACTATGTATGTTCTACCGTCAACCTCCGGCGGCACTGACCTATCATAGGATCCCGTCGCCGCGCGTCGACCACTCCGGCTCGCGCGGACGTACGGATCCCCCGCCGCCGTGCGCGTTGGGTGATGGCGGGAGGCAAGGTTATATAAGCTCGGGCGCGCGGCTATGGAGACTTTTAGTACCACAGCAGCCGCCCCGACTACACCTCCTGCCATCTACTCCAGCGCCCGCGGCGGAGGCCGATATTCTTGCACAATTCATAAAGCCGCGGGCGCTTTGGTGGAGGCTCGCCTCTCGGCTCGCCTGCTGCGCTGCTGTACGTCGCTTCGGCCCGGGCTTGCCTTCTTGGTTCGCCCCGCCGCTACTGCCTGCCGGTGCCGGGACTCTGTCCGGCCCGGCCACGTATGAGACCGCGTCCACACAGTCTTGCCGACCTACGGCAAGGCCTTCTGCTGCTCCAGAAGAAGCCGCTGCACGGCCTACGGCGGGTGCGCCTACCGCTCCCACCGCACCTCGAAGCCTGGCTTCACATACCTGCAACTTTCCCGGACCTACCGGGGAGATCCTCGCCACAGCATTGAAGATAAGTGCTGTGCAACGGACTCCAGATACTCTCGCTTCGATTGCTTAGCCGTCAAATCAGGCCCCATCAAGACAAGAACTAAACTCTATAACTGTACTACATAACTACCGCCTCCCGGTCTAGCTCTGTAATTAGAACATAAGAACTATACTTAGTAAAATTGTTACAATAGAACTAGATCGTCTCGTCATTGACTTCTCCCTTCCCAAGATCCAGATACCATGCGGGGTCAGAACCCGAGCCTGTAACCACTGAGAGACTAATTGCGCACCTAACCAGGGTCACGCTCTGTAAGGTGTGACAGTAGGTAGCTGTTGCATCGTTGTACATGTAGATGGCGTTATGTAGGTTTGAGTTCCAACAAGATGTTTATATTGATAATTAATGTTATTGGCTTTTTATGTTTTTTAAATATAAAATAAACAAAAATTAATAGTCGTTATTTTCTCATATTTTTTATTAATTATTATCACATCTTTATCATGTACTTAAATTAATTTTACATATTTTATATTCTACAAAAACATATCCGCCGGAACTGATTTTGTATCTGACTTCGCACTTTATATACTTTATGACGTCATCACGTAAAACTATAGTCCGTAAACCGACTTTACAGACAACCAATTTTTTTAACCTCCAAAAAATCGCAGCTGATCTACAGCGCCATCGTTCCTTTTGTTCTCTCCTGTGCCAGACCCCACTGACAATGTATGTCTCTGGGACACTGACAGACACTGATGAAAGTAAGAAAGCCGCACAGTAATATGTATTCCCGTAATAATATATACTTTATTGCCGGCACAACCCCAAAAGCCTAAGCATACATTTTACTTGGATATCCTTGCTACGTCCGTCCGCATCCTCCAAATTAGAAGTATGTTTTCTTTACCAAAAGCAGGTTTATATTTAGTTCGGTAGGTATATTATGTATTTTTCGACTTCATTGGTCTGCTGTCCATAGTACCAGTGACATAAATAATTATACAATTGTACGTGCCGCGTGATTATAGGGTGCGGGCGGATAATGTTTGTTGTCAAGAACAATAACCTCAAACAAAATTCCTATTGGAATTTGGAATAATTTAAATAATTGGTAGAAAGAAAAGGGCTGAATATCAGTGATCATTTTGAATCAGTGTATCTACGCAGCGCGGTCTGCCTAAAGGAGCCTCTCGGTAGAGATGGCGTTGCTGCGATCCGCATTTCAAAAGATCGGCGGCTTGATTCGTGGTAGTCAAGGTGGTAATCCTCAACTCAACTAACCTAACTTCTAACTTGCAATAATGTATGCCGAAATCCAGAGCGGATCGCCGGCACGGTACAGGCGGCACTCTCGGCGCTGTGGTGATTTAACAGTTACGTTGGTACGTAACGGTACCTAACCTAACCTATGTTGTTGGCGACGGACTACGCCGACGGCGCCGTGCTGCCGCGCCGTCCGCGGAGCCGCCGCGCGCCGCCTGCCCATCGCGCTGTCGTTCTACCCCTGTTACTTTTCACTGTCTTGCCGACGGATGACGATGGCCATCACGCAAGATCGTTCCGATCCACCTACGTCTTATTATACATAAAAGCTGTATTATTCTATCATTGAGTAGATATTAAGGTTTTTTTAATAATACATATCATTGTTGAGATTCGAAAAACTCGTATCTCAAAAATTGGGATATTTCAAGAGAGCAAAAAAACCGTTTATTTCGAAATTTTATTAGAAAGCATGAAAACTGTTCTTCCGAAAGTTGTAGATAATATCAAAAGAAACCTTACCGTGCACACTCATTAAAGGTATTTCTTACACACATAATGTTATTGCAATTTTAGATACGAGGTTTCCGAATCTCAACGACGATATGTTATTATGTTCTTGTAATAGTGTCCTACTTGTATAAAAACCAAATAAATAAATAAAATAAAAGTGACATCTATTTCATGCACAGTATGTCCTGTGACTTATTGGGTTATTGCAATTTGCAGGAAGCATTTTGTCGAGGCTATACTCGTCCAACGCAGCAGTTTTGGAGAAGGAAAACTCGGAGGCTCGAGTGACACAGGATGTTATATCGACCTGCAACCGTCTTATTGAGGAAAAAACGTCCCGCAACTTCGCCATAGTCCACGTAATGGGAAAACAGTGGCGTGTGAGCGACGGGGACCTGCTCGTGCTCGAGGGCTACTGGCCGCCGAATATTGGGGACCAGATAACTCTAGACAAAGTACTACTGGCGGGGACGAAGGACTTCTCTCTGATTGGGAGGCCGTTGGTGCAGCCGGGGCTAGTGAACGTGACGGCGACGGTCGTGTCGAAGGCGCTCTCGCACACGCGCACACACTTCAAGAAGAAGCGGAGGAAGCAGTTCATGAGGATCAACTTCCAGCGTGCTAATCAGACCATGCTCAGAATAAACTCTGTGGAAATAAGAAATGCTATCAACTCTCCGTGCGATGCTCAGTGAATTCAAATTAATTAATTTCGCTTAATTTAGATTGAAATGCTTAGATGTAAGAAACAAGAAACAATAAACTTTAACATCTAGTTTTGTTGTGTATTAATTATAATCTCGAAATGTTTAATTATTATTTTTTTGTTTTTATAGAAACTGACACGGTTGGCTACATCACCTACAACGTCCGTGATGTCAGCCCATAACACCGGGTGAACTAAGTGCCATGTCAGTGCTTCCCCCTTTGATCATGCCGGCTACACTGAACTGGTCGGAAAACACAAACTATTTACATAGGCGTTTCGACCGACGTTTCATTCAGTGCGGTGGTATCAACCCGGGCGGGTTAAACCCTACCACCAAGTGATATTAGGAGGGAAGGGACCTACAGTTTTACGAGGAATCCGAACCTCAGTCAGCCTCAGCGACACACCTTCTTACTATCATTTTGATTTACGTTTTGTTTATAGACGTCCAGAGATACCAACCTTCCGGTTACAAAATCCAGACGTCTAAACCTGCACTCTTGCGAGTACAGTGATCATGTATGCCAGATCGAGGCCCCATAGCTGCTCTGTCGAACATCTGTTCTTCCGAAAAAATCCCATGGGATTCAATAGCGACAGTTGACTGTCTGCACCACTGAGCTATCGAGGCTGACAGTAAATCATTGAATGCTGACTACGCAATATTGCGTAGCTGGCAGCAACGCCTGAGGCCCACTACGTAGAACTTTTACTGCTTGGCAACTTGATATAACGCGCATTTGTTCAAGGGTAACTATAAGGAAAATAAGGAATCCAAATTACAATCTTACGTTAGTATTGTTGCTCCCGACATTGACTTGAAACCAAAGAGATGGTGGGTTTAATGTCTTTGCTTGAAACATATACATTATTTTATTTATCTGTGCTTGAAACAAGCTAGGCGTGACGCTATGTAGTTAAAATGCTTCATATTCTATTCGGTAGATGACGCGCGCGCATAAACTTTTTGGTTTCTTCTATGGGAACCCCGTGACTTTTACTTTTTCTTATTTCTATTATTTGTTGTTATAACCGCCATAATAAATAACACATTCTGTGAAAATTTCAACGGGCTACCTATTACGGTTCAAGAGATACAGCCCTCGGACAGACACACAGATGGTGTAGGCTTAGTAATAGGGTCCCGTACCGGATACGGAACCCTAAAAAAACATATTTCATTCAATTATAATATCGTCGTCCGATCCGAACTGTCTTAACCAAACTTGTCAAGTCTGCTGTGCGCCACCTGAAAGCCATTGTCGTGCCTGCTGTTCCTGCGATCCTGCGGAACCACTCTTTGAAGTGACAAATAAATGATGTTTTGGTGGTTTAAAAAAAAAAAATACATTAGGGTTAATATATTATGCGTCGCGTAGCGACGCATCTTCTATATATTAACCCTAATCTAATTTTGAGGCGGTGCATGTCGTTTTTGTTACGTTTGTATTTCCGAAAATAAAGCTTTTAGGTGGTTATAAAAAAAACTAAACACCCAAAACAACACCCTAACATTGCTTAAAAAGAAAAAAAAACCAAAAGATTTTGTGAGATTCGAACCCATGGTCCAAAAAATGCAAACCCTACACGCTTACCACTGAGCTAACAAGTTACTTAACCGACAAAACGAATATCGGCTTCTATTGGTTCGCTCCGGGCGAAGGAGTAGGAGTGAAGGAACAGCAGGCACGACAAAGGCTTTCAGGTGTCGTACGCCTACATATCGTTTCGTTCGTGATCGTGCTGGGACCACTGAACTGTTCTGTCACTGTCATGTCATGACTATCAGCTGTCACTCACTTGCCGACTCGCTCGTTAGGCAGAATATAGTAAAGAGTAAAGATATGTACTTTATTTATGTATTTTCTTTCAAGAATCGGCGACCATTCGTTTATTTAGAATAAATAACTACAATCAATAGAGTACCTACAATGAATCTTCCTGAAAATCACAAAAGTGAAAGTGATGACTTATCTAGTAAAACCTTACGTTGTGAGTGTTGCGCTTCCAAAACAAATCTAAAGAGTATCTTCGAGGAGTACTTCACAAATAGCATTAGGGAAATTTACGCAGATATGATAACGTATTGCTTTTCTATACAGGTGAGTAAGAAGGAAAGAAAGAATTATAATTCGTCACAAAAATTTACAAAAATAATTTCGATTCATTAATTCGATAATTCCGATCCACAACTCTGTAACGTATGTAGGTCACTTGTTACACCACAGTACACTTGTAATAAAATATTTTGTACTTGCATCAAATAACTTATCTTTAGTTATTAACTAACTAACTAATTAACTTATTATTTAAGTAGGTACCTACCTACCTATTTCTAGATACCATGCTTTGAACAACATTTTCCCAATCAGTAGATAGGTTCGCCTTTATGACATAAATTACAAACTATAAAAGTACAGTATCCTCAACCATTCTAACATCCTGCGCAATGAACAAATTTTAGGTCAGAGGTGCATGTGTGCAAGGGATGCAGAGGTACAAGGGCTGTTGCCCGTTGCCGTGGTAACGGCAGGCCTCACGCACTCTATGTACTTGCGCGCGCTAACTACCTACCGCCCGGTGGACTGCCGACGGTCTAATTCAGTGAAAATTCGACAGCCGCGCGAAACATACCTACACGCTCGCCCAGGCTACTGCGCGCAGCTGCAAAGCAATAATCACTTTACACTCGATCGTTTAGGTACATTTTCGCACCCAGCGCAGGTATGGAACTTTTTCTATGGAGTAATTTATCTGTTACGAAGTAACTATTAAGTAATCTGTGGTAACGGACAGAGTGCGTCCGCGCCTCTCCCTCGCAACACTTCCTCGCAGTCCCCTCTACCTATGTTGCGAGCGTTTTGTACACTCGTAAATGTTGACGTTGAATCTTGTGATTTATTTAAAAATATCGAACAAAATTTGGGTGTTGTATACGTGCAAATTGTACACTCTGTGAATAAATTTACTTAATTTACTTAACTTTTAGTTAAAAATAATGCCAAAAGCAAAGGTTTTACGCAATCAAATGCGATTAACAATTTATTAAGTTCATAAATACATGAAAACATAATATCAACAAGGTGTGACAAAACAGACTGCGGAAGCCACTGTATCAGAACAAACTATCCGCAACATATAAAGAATGAAGGTGATAATTGTTTTTAACAAAAAGTTTAATTTAGAATATAACTTTAAATAAAAGTTCTTGCTTGACTGTACATGCGCGAGCCCAAGATGCGAGCGGCATTAAAGTTTTGAAGATACTGTACTTAGTAAAGTTTTCAGGATACTGTACTACAAATGCTGCGGTATTCTTATATCTTCATTTAATTGCAGATAACATTCGGGGATCATAAAAAAATTTGCAACACTTGCGTGGAACAACTACTAAAATCATATAATTTCAAGTCCGCTATACTAAGAACGCAAAAAGACCTTTTACTGATAAAGACAACACTAGACATTTCCGATAAACCAGGTGAGTGTTATATTTAGTTAAATTAAACATTTACCCAATATTTATTATTTTATTATTTACTAGCCGTGCCCCATAACCATTCAAAGTTGTACCAGAAAACATCAACCCCATATGAATTGATTAAGTAGTTCTCGAGTTATAAGCAAACAAAAAATCTTCCGCGAGTTGTTACATATTTTGCGCTTTATTACCTAGTTAGGTAGACTTATAATAAACCCTCACTCTTGATAGTTTGAATATTGTAAATTCCGAAAAACAACTTTCAGGTGATCAATTGATCATGCATCTACACTTGACTGCAATTCAAGAGACGAGTACGTCCAATCCAAATATGAATGTAACACAAGAAGGTGTGGATCTAAGCTTGCGATGGCTTCACCGAACATATCCGGGCCCATCGGCAGTAGAGAAGGGTGTTAATCGAGGTCGGGTCTAGCGAGTGGCCACTCTAAATTTCCCGCGCATGCTTCACGTTTCGGCTCGCGTCAAGCCCTCGTCAGCTAGTCTGCGTTGACTAGGACGCGGGGAAACCACCAGTCCCGCTCTCGACCTCCCTCTCTCTACCTATCCATATTCTGTAGGATGCTTCCAGTGACGTTTTCGAAGCTCTCTCCATATATGAGCTTAGCGTCGATCTTGGCAGCCCTAGATTCTTGAAGAGACTGTAGTGACTTCGCTGGTAGTCGTCTTGCTCCGACTTCCACAGCGAAGAGATCAGTCTTGAATCCGTTTCTCACAATCCGGTCTACTAAGTTGCAGTACTTGTTAAGTTTGATGTTGTGGTCCTTCGGTATGTTACTTTCCCATGGAACTGTAAGTTCAACAAGTACTACATGCATTGTCGCTTTTGAGAATATGAGTATATCCGGGCTTAATGATAATACTGTTGAAGGTACGTAAACAAAAACGTAGGTATGATTTTGGTCTTGGCTTGGTAAGTGAGTGAATGAGTGTCACTCAGTATGCTCATTCTACTCACGGAGTAGCCAGTTCGTTCAGTTCAGGCAACTGGATTTTATTTTAATGAAACTACATCCCTACAACATCCGTGATGTCAGCCCATAACACTTTGGGTGAACTAGGTGTCATGTCAGTGCTTCCCTTCGGTAGTGCCGGCTACACTGAACTGGAAGGATAACATACACTATTTACATAGCCCTTACGATGGTCCTTTCATTCAGTGTGGTGGTATCAACCCGGGCGGGTGAAACCCTACCTCCCAGTAAGGTAAGAAGGAAAGGGACCTACCTTGTGGTATCCTGCGTTTTAACAGGCGAGGTTTTATCTAGATGCTATTATATTTTTTTCTTACTCTACTTATGGTTGGGTTTCTTACTCTACCGTGTTTTGGGTCGGTACTTAAAAAGAATTGCCCCACTGCATCTCTCCCCGTGCATGTTGTAAAAGGCGGGATAAGGACGAGGTGCCGTGCTAAAGGGCGACAGGAGAGCCACCTCGGTGGCACCGTCCTTCCGCCGAGTCATGCGGTAGATGGGTCTTCGTGCCTTACTTGCTGCTTGATAGTTATCTTGTCCTAATACATTGCTTAACGTGGTGGTTGGTGTTGTGCTGTAATTTACAAGAGTAGGTGATGTAGCCAACCATCTCATGTTCCATAAAAAAAAAATCACGTTAAAAGAGCGTCAATTGTGATAGATAATCCAGTTTAAGAAGTTTAATTTATATATAACATTTTCGGTCCACAGATACAGAACAAAATGAAGATGATGTTGTGGACCCCATTAACTGCACCGGGCCAATAAAGAGTCCATTGTACATAAATGAAGATATCGCACAGGATAAACAGAAAGAGAATGATAAATTTAAAAAATCCAAGAAACCCCCAACCAAGGGTGCAAAAAATATTCAAAATCGAGGGCGAAATCTTCCATATCAAATAGACAGAAATTGTCTAATATGTCAGATATGCAACGTTCAGTTCAAGCAGTTTAAGGAGTTACAGAATCATATGCCGACGCATTTCCCTAAACACATATGCCACGTTTGCGGACGTCTCTTTCACAATGAGTTTCACCTGAAGATACATCTGAAATCTCACCGGAGCCGCGACCTCAAGTGCCAACACTGCGACCAGATGTTTAAGACAAGGGGAACGCTGCAGCAACACGTCAACGTGATACATCTAGGAGTGAAGAAGAAATACAAGTGCTTCAGTTGCGACGATTACTTCTCAACTCATTACATGCGCTTGAAGCACACGATAGAACAGCACGGCGCGGAAGGGAAGAAGTTTAAATGTGACACGTGTCCGAGGCAGTTCCATTTGGCCAATCATCTTCAGGAGCATGTTAAAAAACAGCACTTGAACGTTCGCCCATTCGACTGCGACAAGTGCTCCTACAAAGGTTATACAAATTGGGCTCTCAAACAGCACTATGTAACACATACTGGTGATAAAGCGTTCCACTGTGATGTTTGTTTCAAGTCATACGGACGGCGTAACACTCTGCAGGAGCATATGAAAATGCATAAACGTAACAGCTAGCTAGTGTTTCTAACCCAACAATATAAAATTATCAATCCAAAATGTGTCTCATAAATTAATAAGTATCGATTTTCCCCTTTCACAGTATTATGCTCAATACTTATTATGAGTAATAAGTTTTTATCTTTTTTTAACTAGTAGTATCATTCAAATTCTTGGTGAGAAAGGATGTTCAATTAAAATAAAATATAGATATAATTTTACAATTGTTTTATTTACTTCATTATCATAAGACACAATATGGAAACAATTAACATAATGCACATAATTAATAGCTGCTCAGGTCATGTACCAAATTCAACAATGATCTATACCTATGTGGAACAAAATCATTATCCAACTTATGGATCTATATTGTCACAATAGTGCTGGAATAATATCTTATGTTCTTCCTTTATGAACCTTTTCATTCCTATCAATAAATAATACAATTTTCTATTGTCTTCAAAGACACTGCTCAGAGTTTTTATGAAGTCTGAGTATTTGTTATTTTGTTTGTAGGCACTAATGGATTGCTGAAATGCTTTGTATTGCGCTGGTTGTAGTTCAGTTTTCACTTCTTTGACAAAATCTATAAGAGATTCAGGTGCAACTTTTGGGTCTACTTTAGTATTGTCCTCAGTAAAATTATTTTCAAAACCAAATGACTTAATTTTGAGCTTGCGTTTTTTTATTTTACTTTCCATAGATAAATCGTCCACATTTCTTTTGTGTATTTTGACTAATGGTTGTGAAGTACAAGGACTAGACCGTTCACACGTACTGTCCAAAACACTAAAAAGATCTTTGGCTTCTTTCGGTTTAAATTCATTTACATAGGCTGAGCTTTTAGAGTTTTTGTAAAAATCCATCGAAAAGTCTGCATATACTTCGTTTGAGTTCGGATAATGAACTGTTGAAGTTTTATTTGACACTCTTTTAACCATAGTTGCACCAGTTGTAGGAAACGACACACCAGTTACACTCGTGTGTTCACGTTTTGTGGAAACTTCGTAAGTTTCTAGCGGTTTTAGTTTAGGCGAAGGGAGTGTAGATTCGGCATTTTTGAAAAATCTACAAACATCACCAACAGTTTCACCAAATTTGGCTGATACGCTGATGTGATCTTTAAGCCAGGCTGATAATTGACTTCTCAAACGGGGGCTGTTAAATCTTAAATCGCAAAGTAAGATAGCGCCGTAGTCATTTTTATGCCGTATAACTCGACCAATGGCTTGATTAACTGCTCTCGAAGCTTCCAGGGAATACCATTCATCGCCCGAAAGGAAATCCTTTTGTTTAACCCTCAGCTCTTCCAAGTATTTCTTTTTCAACACTATTCTTGGATCTTTCAAAGGTGGAAATGGTAATCCTGTAATAATAACAGCTCTTCCATTCATATCGGCGAAGTCCAAACCCTCTGAAACTTTCCCTCTACAGACGGCCATGAAGCAAGCTCCACGAGTGGAGGGATCATTGATTTTTCCATAATACTCGCTCATAACTGCGTTAAAGGTATCCTTCCGTTGTGGTTCTACGAAGATAGGCTTTATATTGTTTATGCTGGTCCATATGCCCTCCGCTTGCCATACTTCTTGACACTTTGACATAATCGGATATGATGGAAAGAAAACTAACAGGCCATCGGGGACAACACGAGAAAAACTTAAGATGGTCCTTCCGAGAGAGCATATGTATTTTGGATTGTCTCGGTTTTGGTAGTTTGAGTTCAAGGGCTCGGAGTCTGGACCCTGGCCGATGATTTTGACGTAAATTTGATTCCCTTTTACTATGTGAGGATTCTCTAATTGAATACCGATCGGTATTCCAAGTTCAGATATGAGCGGCTTCAGCGGTGCCAATGTGCCACTCGTCAGGATTATACTTCTCACGTTCTGTTCCAGCAGCTGTTTCATTCCAAAACCTGGACTGAAGCACCAATAGCTCAGCACGCGCTCGGCCGTCTTGGAGTTGGTGCTTTTGATAGTGCTCCAACTATCTGTCTTTTTGTTCCCTTTCTTTTCTTCTACTTGTACGTGCACCTTGTAGCAGAATTTCACCTGCTCCTTGTGAGTTTGGCTGGTGCTGCTGTACACCACGTGCAACAAGTCTGATATCTTCTGAAGGCCAACTCCTTTACGTTGAAATGGTGAAGCACTAGCTGTAGATAAAAATTGAATTAAGTTATCTATGAGGGTGCACACTGAAACCTGATTATGATCGTGAATTTCTGCTTTACTTAAGATTTCAAAAATGAATCCACCCGCGAATGTTGTTCCTTCGTTGTTAGTTATTTGAATATCATCTATGACTTTTTCCAATGCCAACATCATTTCTTTGAGAACACAGAGGTCGTCGCAAGTAAAGTCTTTGGGTTGATTATTATCAGACACGGTGTCCGAGTGATCCTCGCCGGACTCACTGAAGGTTCTCATCACGTGAGTTATTTCATCGATGCAGAGAGCCACGTCTGTAGTTCTTATCTGTAGTGACGCTGATTCTTCACACATCTTCTCAACATTGTGAGCTTCATCTAAAATTACTACATTGTTCAGGAGATCGACCCCGTTTGCTTTCCTAGATTTAGGGTCCAATAAATAATTGTACGGCATAAATACAATATCGGCCTCTTGCTTCAGTTCTTTAGCCAAGTAGTAAGGACACGCTTTGATCTTCTTTCCGACGCTGACCAAGTCCTCTATATCTAGGATTTCGTCTCCCTTGATGGCTCGATCTTCCTTCTTAGATTCTACGTTGGTATAAAAGTAGCATGTTCGTGATTTCACCTTCAGTTGACACATGTGAACCTTGTTCGTGTTATTAGTCTCCTTGGACACCTCAGGGTGGATGCACATTTGGTCCCGCGAGCCCAGCACTGCCGCCTTCACGTGCCGGTAACTAGATCTCTTCAGCTCTTGCATCGCCTGAGTCAGCTGCGAATGTGTTCTCGAAGCGTAGATTATCTTCGGCATGCCCCAGCAAATCTTGTCCTTGTTCTGTTTTCCGGCACTCGATTTCAGCGTGTCTCGAAGTTCCGCTGAGAAGGCGCCGTGCTCGGAAAAGTTTCCAACTTGAGCATTCATCTGCATCTGCGCCTTCTTGACGAGCAGCCAGGCGAGTGATGCGCATAGCAAGCAAAGAGTCTTGCCGGTGCCGGTCGGTGACTCGAGCACCGCGTTCGTGTTGTTCTGAAGGCTCTCGATTACCTTCTCCATGTACGTTGTTTGCACATCGTACGGCTCGAATGGAAAACTTACTGCAATTCCCGCGATCATGAAGTCTGGCATCGTACTGGCTGGCTGTGTATTACTTCTACAAAAGTAAGTAGGGTACAAACATCCAGCGAAATTGTTCACCGAACACAACAAATCTACAAGTTCCGTCGTCACCAGCCAGCTGACTGACTGCACTACTGTCAATGAAATGTCAGCATTTCCCGCCTTTTATTAGATCACAAAATTATAGCGGTCAGCAGTTTCGTTGGAAAATATTTTAACTTTTCGATATATGTTTAGTCAATATTCTAGCTATAAATCTAGTTGTAATCTATTAATATTGCTCAACAAGGTAGGTTATTAGCGCCATATTGGTTCTGTAAGCAAATATACCTCAATAATTATTTCCCCCGCACGCGTGTAAATATTTATAATTGAGTATGGTCGGCTATGGTCTTGCTAGCTGTAAACAAACAAATGACAGCCATATGACAACTGTCAGCTGTCATGTGAAGCCGCCACACCAACAAACCAAAACCATAAATTTTGTGTTTTGGTGCGTGTTGTGCAAAGAGTAAATTTGTGAAACAGCCGGTTGTTATGAGTACGTATTAATAATGTCGGTGTCGGTGTCTACATGCTACACTTCAGTGGCGTGCGGTCGCTCACCACATTCGGCAGACTGGAACACGAACGGCCTAATTTGCTACGGAGCCTCCTGTGTGGTTGCTCTCTATGATTCGGTAAGAATATTCACATATTTTCACCTCCACATATTGCGTACCTACTTTCCTTTCGTATTTTCTCGTTATTTTTTATGACCTTGCATTTGCCTGTGTTGAATTGTACACTGCCAAACTTTGGTTAACCTATAGGCCAGTGGCGGCTTTGACCTATAAATCTTAGTGAGGCGACTAAAAAATCCACCTACATTGCTATTACTTTATGATAAATTGAAAAACCTAAGCCTAATTTTTTTTGGCCCTAACAATACTTAACCAAAAACTACTATCGAATCGCGCACCGCGGGTACCGTATCGCCATGTCACGGCTAGCGCCACTAGATGAATTTCATAACACGCCACGCCATCTAGATGGCGTGTTATGAAATACTTCATATTAGTTAGTCACGATTAGAAAATGATTCATCATCTATTTGGTAGATGGCGCGCGCGCATACACTTTTTGAAACCAAAAAGTGTATGCGCGCGCGCCATCTATGGGAACCCCCGTGAGTTTTTTACTTTTTCTTATTTTCATTATTTTTTGTTATATCGGCCATAATAACACATTTTCTGTGAACATTTCAACGGGCTACCAAATTATGGCAGACGGACGGACAGACAAGCGGCGGGTGGCCGAGTGGTTTGGGCATTGGCTTCAAATGCGAGAGGTGCGAGGTTCGAATCCGGTCGGCGTGTAACAATGAGTTTTTTTCTGACGAAAAAATTTACGTGTATGCATACCTACACCTGCTGCTGCCGCATAGCAGCCTCGGCTGTGTTCTCCTCTAGTCTAGTATAGCCAGCAATCCAGGGAAGTCTCCGGTATGGCACCTACCTTCTCGGAGGTGATATTGGCTGGTCGGAGCATGCGCTTTGGCCCCTCCGGCTCAGCCACCCATACCGGATTACATAAAAAAAAAGACAGACGGACGGACGGACAGACAGACAGACGGCGTAGGCTTAGTAATAGGGTCCCGTACCGGATACGGAACCCTAAAAACAAAAAAAAAAGAATTCGCAAAAGTGAGATTCGAACCAACGTCACTAGATTGAAAAGCGAAGCATATACCATTGAGCTATGAAACTTACCGTAACTAGTGCGAATTTCGCCATCTTGTTAATCACGGAGGTAAAACAAACCGACTTATAGAAAACGTGATCGCCCCATCTCGCTCTGCATTCTTTTAATTGGATATAGATGACTCGTCCGGCGCCATTTATCAGAGCCTCAGCTGCTCCCTACATCCAAAGCCTCCAAGGTCAACCTGTTGTCTTTACGCTTGGTGAAGCGATATCAAAATAAGCGATTCGTCGCCGCACCGGACCGGGGTGAGTCACCATATGCCATGCCGTACGTGACACGTCACACGTCACGTCTGTGTGTGTGTGCGTGCTGTGTTGGTGGTGTTGATGCACTAACACATCTTTAACGTATTTCGTCGCGCGCGTCGCACCAGCCGCCTCCGCCTCCTCCGCGCCGCCGCGCTAATATTGTGGTCAGTTCGGATCGGATATACTTGACTTTTTTAAGTTTTCTTTCTTGATATTTTGAAATGTTTTTTTTTTCTTTACTTTCAAGATAATTAAGTGAGGCGGTGCTTCACTTGCTTCACCTGGGGAACCGCCACTGCTATAGGCTTCCCGCAAGTTAAAATATGTATGCACCAATTTATTTCATTGGACAGTGATTGGTTAATAAGCATGTACTTGCCGAAGTATGCATCTTCTTTACAATTTGTATTTTTTCCTCAAAGGTTTATTTATCCACATAAACAGATTTACCACCCATGATATTTTAAGAAAGATACGTTGTCTATACGACATTGGGTGCTCACACACGGCACGAACTTGAAACGTTGACAGAAAGAACTATAAAGTGATGCGCCGACTCGAATAGTCTTATTCCAATTATGAAGGGAGGGAATTCAAGTTATGTGGCGGTTGGTATAACTGATAACTACTTAGGAAGGACGACACACGTCTGAATGTGTGCGTAGTTGGTGCGCGACTAACTTCAAACAGGACTGTGGTCTTGTATTTAATGTGCCGCTTTGGGAGCTTGTATAACCTATCTACCTCCTTTTTAACATATAATATCATTGTTTACCACCAATCAATTTTTAATATCTGATCGGTGGCCTCTTTATTTCAGAATGCGCCGAATGCGGACCCTATCACTGTTCTGTCGCATCACCGCGGCAAAATTAACTCTGTGAAATGGATACAACGTGGAACACAACATCCCAACGAGCTTATATCCTGCTCGGGAGACAAAACGGCCGTGATATGGTCGAGGAGAGCCAAAACATGGTCGGCCTCGGCCGTTCTGGAGGGACACACAGACGGAGTGACGTGCGCCGACGGACTCTACGTGGATGAACACGTTGACGATTCACTTTTAATCTACACAGCCTCCATCGACTCCACTGTTCGGATATGGGAAAGAAAGAATGGTATTTATTTTGAACACTGCGACACTTTTAACGATAGACTTGAACAAGTTTTTAATGAGTTACCATTATGTTTTAACAAGCGGCGGGTGGCCGAGTGGTTTGGGCATCGGCTTCTCATGCGAGAGGTCCGAGGTTCGAATCCGGTCGGCGTGTACTAATGAGGTTTTTCTGACGAAAAACTTTACGTGCATACCTACACCTGCTTCTACACCGTTCGGAACCAGTGTAAAACTGTAGGTCCCTTCCCTTTTTTTTTTTTTATGGAAACTGACACGGTTGGCTACATCACCTACAACATCCGTGATGTCAGCCCATAACACCAGGTGAACTTGGTGCCACGTCAGTGCTTCCCTTCGGTCGTGCCGGCTACACTGAACTGGACGGAAAACACAAACCCTTGCCCCTTACTAGGTGGTAGGCTCAAATTGTAGCCGACTGGGTTGGTTCCACCGTACTGGATGTAAGATGGCCGCATAGCAGCCTTGGTTGTGTTCTCCTCTAGTCCAGTATAGCCAGCAATCCAGGGGATTCTCCGGTATGGCACCTACCTTCTCGGAGGTGATATTGGTTGGTCGGAGCATGCGCTTTAGCTCCTCCAACTCAGCCACACATACCGGATTACATAAAAAAAAAAATATTATGTGAGTAGAATTTGAATGAAGATATGCATGTAATATTCTTCCAGATGTTACCAAGTGCAGACAAACTATATCCCTGGGCTCTGGACTGTGTTTCACGCTCAGAGCCGTGTTGATGCCGGACTCGCGAAGGCCTCTCCTGATCTGCGCGTTTGACGACGACAAAATATATTTATTCGCCGAAGCGGAGGACAGTGGTCACACTTCTGGCTACCACAAAGTGACGGTGCTGATTGGGCACGAGGACTGGGTCAGAGGGTTGGATGTGATGACTCCGGGTAAGATGCTTCTAGCTTTTAACTGCTGACACGTCGGTGTTCCGTACGTGTGGAACGGCACGCTTAAGTACGGCGGAGCGTCGCGTTACACCCGTATGGAGCAGCGGCGCAGCCGACTTTGATATTAAAATATACACACTTTCAATATGCAGATAAGGCTCAAATTATACATACATACATACCACACACACTGAATCCTGACAATCGGGGTAAGCAGAGTAATTGGTGTTGTGCTGCAAGAATTCTGGTAAATTACAGCACAACACCGACCACCACCTTTCGCAAATTATTCGGACAAGATTCAATCGATCAAGCAGCAAGTAAGGCACGAAGACCCACCTGCTGCAAGGCTCGCTGGAAGTACCGTGCCAAGGTGAGAGAGTGGTGAGCCTGTCGTCCTTTAGCACGTGCATCTGTCCATATCCCTTAGTCGCCTTTTACGACATGCATGGGGAGAGATACAGTGGGGCTATTCTTATTAAGTACCGTGTGGGGTCGGTGCTTGAAAAGAATATCCCCACTGCATCACACCCCATCGCATATCGTAAAAGTCGACTAAAGGATTAGGAAATTCGTCAGCCTCCGTAGCTCAGTGGTGCGGTCAGCCGACTGTTGTTAAGCAACGCTGTGCGTGGTCAGTACTTGGATGGGTGACCGCTCGACCGTTGGAGGCTGGCCGCGGTTCGGATTCCACGTTAAACTGTAGGTTCCTTCCCTTCTTACCTTACTAGGTGGTAGGGTTTATCCCGGTAGGGTTGGTACCACCGCACTGAGCGAAACGTCGGTCGAAACGGCTATTGTGTTTTCCGTCCAGTTCAGTGTAGCCGGCGCGAAATGAAGGGAAGCACTGACATGGCACCTAGTTCACCCGGTGTTATGGGCTGACATCATGGATGTTGTAGGTCATGTAGCCAATCGTGTCAGTTTCCATAAAAAAAAAAAAAAAAAGTACTGGCCCCACACGGTATAATTGTACTTTCAATTGTGTGCAATAAAGAGTTTCTATTCTATTCTATTCCAGATTCGGACAGCCTCCTGCTAGCGTCATCATCGCAGGACACCTACATCCGTCTGTGGTCCATCACCAGGCACGTAGAGGAACCGCAGCCGTCCGGCGGCATCCGAGTGGAGAGGAAGCTGTTCACGGCGTACGGCGGGGTCTGGTACAGCAAGCTGGAGGCCGTTCTCGCCGGGCACGAGGGCTGGGTCTATGGGGTGCAGTGGCACCCGCCTCGGATAGATTCCGGTAATATCATTATAATTTTCCATATTTTCACATTTTTATCATACATTTATAATATTAATTTTACATATTTTATATTATACAAAAACTTATAAAAATACACAAAATTAATACAAAATCTAAATAAAAGTGGTAAATTTCCGCCGGTGGCTGGAGGCAGGCCTCCAAGCGCGCCGGCGGGTGCAGGCCGTGGCTACGGAGCTCTCCGAGACGACGCGAGACTAGCTTCAAGCGATGGGTGGTGGTACTAGACACGTAGGCCACCACCACCCCCATCTCGGAGAGCTCCGTATCCGTCGGACTGCACGGCGACGTCATCGCGCAGCTCTATTAAAGTCTTCTTTATCACGCGCGCGTCGCCTGTTTGTACTGCACCATCGGTAGCGGGGGCGCATGACGGATTATATTATTATTAATAGGCTTACAGCTATTAGCTGATGCGCCTATATCACAACACTAATTTAGTTACTATTATATATATATTTTTGTTTTTTATATGATTGTCCAATTTGTTTTTAAAATTATCCGCGGAGACAGCATTTAAAACATCATCGGATAGACTGTTCCAAGATTCTACTACTCTGTTGGTGAGAAAGTGTCGTCGGTGGTTCTGCTCAAACCGATTGTGATAGAGCTTTTTTAAGTGCCTTCTCAGGTTTGTAGTGTTAGAGAAAGACGATTCTTAATGGAGAAAAATAATCACGATGTGACTAACCTATCGGCTCTTAACATTAAACTGTTTTCATCTCCAAAGACGGAACAGCGCGGCCGGTATACAAATTGCTGTCGTCGTCGCTGGACAAGACGCTCATCGTCTGGGAGCCGGAGAGCGGCGGCGAGGGCGCGTGGGTGGAGAGGGTGCGCGTGGGGGAGGTCGGGGGCAGCGGGCTCGGGTTCTACGGCAGCAAGTTCGGTCCCGGCGGCGCCTCCCTCCTGGGGCACGGCTACAATGGCTCCTTTCACATGTGGAGATTGAATGAGGTGGGTCTTTTTCACATGTGGAGATTGAATGAGGTAGGTCTTTTTCACATGTGGAGATTGAATGAGGTAGGTCTTTTTCACATGTGGAGATTGAATGAGGTGGGTCTATATTTTGCTTATCCTATCTACGGAATCCTCTCCAGAACTTTCATAGTCTAAAAAAAGCCACAAAATTCAAGTTTGTATGTGATAAGGCTGATAACAAAAATATGTTTTCTATGGCTTCGTTGTATTGTAATTTACTTTTAAATCAACACAATGTACTTAGGTATATTTTAATTTATAAAATTTTATTACAATTCAATTCTTCCTAATTTATTATATAGGTGTGACATACCGAGCACACCTGGGCTGGTCAGAACTTGAATGGGTGACCGTTCTACCATTGGAGGTTGACTGAGAATAGAATAGAATA
Organism: Nematopogon swammerdamellus; assembly: GCA_946902875.1. NCBI lineage: Eukaryota > Metazoa > Arthropoda > Insecta > Lepidoptera > Adelidae > Nematopogon > Nematopogon swammerdamellus. The sequence continues at coordinate 2,404,588 of OX336335.1, forward strand.
GAATAGAAATGCTTTATTGCACACAAAAACACACAGATACACAAGACGGAAGATAACATACAGAAGAGCAATGGAAATTAACAATACTTCACACAGAAACAAGAGAACAGTAGCGTGCAAAGGCGGACTTATCACTTTAAGTGATTTCTTCCAGTCAACCTTTGGGTGATGATGAGAGTAAGTGAGGAATAAACATGGCAAGGGTAGTGCAGACTGAGGTTCGTATTCGATGTAAAACTGAAGGTCCCTTCCCTTCTTGCCCTAATAGGTGGTAAGGTGTTAAACCCTACAGGCTATATAAAAATTGATATTTTCCGTCTTTTTTTTTTTTTTTTTATGGTACCTGACACGGTTGGCTACATCACCTACAACATCCGTGATGTCAGCCCATAACAAAGGGTGAACTAGGTGCCATGTCAGTGCTTCCCTTCATTTCATGTCGGCTACACTAAACTGGACGGAAAACACGAACTATTTACATAGCCGTTTCGACCGACGTTTCGTTCAGTGCGGTGGTAACAATCCGGCCGGGATAAACCCTACCACCTAGTAAGGTAAGAAGGGAAGGGACCTACAGTTTAACGTGGAATCCGAACCACGGTCAGCCTCCAACGGTCGAGCGGTCACCCATCCAATCACTGACCGCGCTCAGCGTTGCTTAATAACAGTTGACTAACCAAGCGCACCACTGAGCTACCGAGGCTGACGAATTTTCTTATCCCTTTGTCGACTTTTACGACATGCGACGGGGAGAGATGCAGTGGGGCTATTCTTTTTAAGTACCGACCCCACACGGTACAACCGTCCAGTTTAGTGTAGCCGACACGAACAAAGGGAACCACTGACAAGGCACCTAGCTGTTATGGGCTGACAGAATGTTGTAGATGATGTAGCCAACGTGTCAGTTTCCATAAAAAAAAGAAAAGTAGAGGAGCCCAATAAAAATTTTAATGTTTGTTATGATTCAGGAAAATAACCAATGGGAACCATCAGTATTGTGCGGGGGCCACTTCGGCGAGGTAGTCGACGTGAGGTGGGAGCCGCACCGCGGCCGCTATCTCGTCAGCGCGAGCGCCGACCAGACAACCAGAGTCCACGCGCCCTGGTCGCGCGACCCCGGCGGCCGTTGCGTCCGATGGCACGAGATCGCCCGCCCGCAGATACACGGCTTCGACATGTCATCGCTCGCCCTCGTCTCCAGTACCGAGTTCGTTTCCGGCGCTGAGGAGAAGGTGATCAGGGCGTTTCGGGCTCCGCATAATTTTGTGGACAACTTTAAAAATATCACCAAGATGGAATTGACGCCGGACGATAATACAAACGGTAAGGAAGTCTGTGAGGTATGTATAGGCGAGTGATTCAAAGTTACTCATTGAATTAATCCCTACTTGATAAATTTATATACTTTTATTAGTTTTTGCCCGCAGCTTTCGCAGCAGGTTCTTCAATTGTTGCAGAATCGCAGAGGCGTGTTCTTTTTCGCCCACTAAGAACTTATCAACATTGCTGATAATTTCTCGAGATCTTCGATGTAAAACAGAACTTCTTTTACTCATTGTCATCTACACACGAAAAGGTCCCAGAGCAAGGCAGTCAATAACAAACTTAACAAAAACACAAAAACAAATAACAAACAAAATTAACAATTGAAACAAAGAAACGCAAACTTGTAAACCCGTGCTGGCGTGCAGACCATACGAACAACAGTTTGTTCTGTCAGTTTGACAGTTCGTAGAATCCTATTCTTAATTGAATCGTGTTGTATCTTGTTTTTGTTGCAGCTAATGTTAAAATAATAATGTTGATAACGCAGGGCCGGAGGGAGCGTCGGTGCCATCGCTTGGATTGTCAAATAAAGCGGTGTTCTCCGGCGGCGAAGCTGGTGAGAATGACGACAAGGAGTGCGACAGATATTTTGTACCGGTTCATTTAACAGGTGTGTGCAGGAAAACTAGTATTATTTTAACCGAGGGATCGGTCATTTAGGGAATCTGGTGTACAATTGTTTGGTAATCTCAGGTAACCTTAGGTGGGAGTCCGAGGAATCTGGAAATCTTAGGCGGTCCTGAGTAATCCCAGGGAATCTAGGAATCCCAAGGGAATCATTTGGAATCCGATCAAAGTCTTGGTAATCTTAGGTAATCTTAGGTGGGAGTCCGAGGAATCTGGAAATCTAAGGCAGTCTCGAGTAATCCCAGGGAATCTAGGAATCCCAAAGAAATCATTGGCAATCCGATCAAAATCTTGGTAATCTCAGGTAATCTTAGGTAATCCTTTAGGAATCTTTCCTTAAGTCCTTAGAAATCTTACAAAATCCGGGAATCTTTGATAATCCTAGAAATCTTTGGTAATCCCTTAGAAATCATTAGTAATGCCTTAGAAATATTTGGTCGTCCTTAGAGAATCTTGGAAATCCCTAGGAATCTTTGGAATCTGGAAATCCTGGTAATCTTGCGTGCAGGTAATCTGGTGTACACATTTTGCTCTAGTGACTAACCCCTCGATTTAACAAACTCCTGTCAAGTCTTTCTGTAAACCTAACACCTATATTTAACTAAATCTAACGCAGACGAACGTTGACAGAACCGCCGACAGAAGAGACACTGATGCAGAACACTCTATGGCCGGAGATACAGAAGTTGTACGGGCACGGCTACGAAGTGTTCGCGCTGGACGCGAGCCCCGACGGCTCGCTGGTTGCCTCCGCGTGCAAGGCCACCACGGCAGAGCACGCCGCCATCTTGTTGTGGTAAGCGCTAGGTTAGACTTAATTTATACACTGAATGCTCGCTAGCGCATTGGACGATAATGGTACTGGAACGACAACAGCACGGTAGTGGTGGAGACAAAAATGCATGTAAATATATGAACAGCTCTTGTATGCCATCCATCACGTATGACATCATCAATATATGCCATCACGGCGACACAAATCCACACAAAACATTTGTATATAAAAAATATAGTCAAATATATTTATTTCAACGAGCATCAATATGGATACAATGTATCTACATATATGCTATAGAAATCGTCATTATAATTGGTTTTTTTTACAGATCAGATTAAACACATATTCCATTACAATATTGTTGAAAAATTAATTATAACAGAGTTTCCCAATAGAATTGAAAAACAAAATAGGTTACAATACTCAGATTCACAAGTTCCGAAAGATAAACGTTTAAAAATCAACAATAAATAAATAAAAATAAAACTAGTCAGTGTGGCGGTAAAAGCGATAAATTAAAGAATTCCATTTATCTTGTAAATGGGATGTTTCGTTAAGAACATTATAATTTTGGATTAAAATAAACAATTATAACAGGATAAACAATTTTATGGGTATTGATTTTATTTCTACGGGAATATGATTGTATAATTTAATTTTCATGAAATCTCCATGACGCAAGTAAGGCACGAAGGCCGATCTGCTGCATGAATCTGTGGTAAGACCGCGCCGACGTGAGAGGTGGCTTGCCTATGCCCTTACACGCGGCATCTTGTCATCCACTTTTAGCGTAGTGTATAAAAGAAATACTCAGTGTCAACATTTTGAACAGGGACACAAGAGAGTGGCAGCAAGTGCAGAAGCTGACATCTCATCAGCTGACGGTGACCCAGCTGGCGTTCTCCCCCGACAGCCGGAGCCTCGTGTCGGTGTCGCGCGACCGGCGCTGGTCGCTGTTCCGACGCGGCAACGATGGTAGCACGTACCACCTGGTCGCCGCGACGGATAAGACAAACGGAGTCCACGCTAGAATCATATGGTGCTGCGCTTGGACGCACGACTCGTTGAGCTTTGCGACGGGCTCGCGGGATGGGAAGGTGCGTTATTGAATAAGGAATAAGTTATTTTTATGACAAAACAAAATTATTAATATTTATAAAATTTGTTTTGAAAGATCCGGTAACAAATTAATGAGTGAACCGAGTTTTAAAAATTGTCCAGAACCATTTGAAGACTCTTGTCAGGCTCGGTCGGTGGTCGTTCATGATCATAAGCACACCTGGGCGCTGTCAGAACTTGCATGGGCGACCGCTCGACCGTTGAAGGCTGACTGTGGTTCGTATTCCACGTAAAACTGTAAAACTACATAGGTGATAGGGTTTAACCCACCCGGGTTGGTACCACCGCACTGAATGAAAGGTCGGTTGATAAATAGTTTTGTGTTTTCCGTCCAGTTCAGTGTAGCCGGCACGACCGAAGGGAAGCACTGACATGGCACCTAGTTCACCAAGGTGTTATGGGCTGAGTAGGTGATGTAGCCAACCATGTCAGTTTCCATAAAAAAAAAGTTTCAAAAATCACATAGGTAGGTTAAACTATTTTAAGTGGTTTGCTTTTAAAAAAAAAATTTTTTCCAGTCATAAAAACTTTCCGATAGTTACCACAATAAAATCCAATTAATAATATTTTGGATGTTCAAAAAATAAACCTTGCGCCAATAAATTTGTTTAAATTGCTTCAAAATATTTTTATTCAATCATTCACAGATTTGTCTATGGGGTGATGTCGGAAACACTAAAGAATCGTCTCTCTGCGCTTACGGTCTTCGATCGACCCCTCTAGACGTAGCCAACTCGTCGGTGACAGCGCTCTCATTCGCTCCCGTGGACGTCGGCCAACGCAAACTGCTGGCGGCCGGCTTCGAAAGCGGCCTCATACAGATATACTTGTGGGATACAATGGAGTGGACTTTAGCATTGGAAATGGACAACAAGTAAGTTCATACCAAGATTGTTTTAATATATGGACAGCTCCCAAGATGGACAGGTCCCAGGCGCACAAGTGTGGACAATGCAGCAATTAATTCCTAAATACATACATACAAACATATCTCACACGCTGAATCCCGACAATCGGGGTAAGCGGAGTAATCGGTGTTGTGCTGCAAGAACTCTGGTAAATTACAGCACAACACCGACCACCACGTTTCGCAAAGTATTTGAACAAGATTAATCCATCAAGCAGCAAGTAAGGCACGAAGACCCACCGCTGCATGACTCGGTGGAAGTACCGTGCCAAGGTGAGAGGTGGCGAATCTGTCGCCCTTTAGCACGGCACCTTGTCCTTATCCCTTAGTCGCCCTTTACCACATGCACGGCGAGACATGCAGTGGGGCAATTCTTTTTAATTACCGACCCCACACGGTACTACTACTCAGCCACATTGAGAGAAAAAGAATGCTCCTTAGCCTTTTCTTATTAGCACAGAGTAACATAGTTATTGCACTCTAATATAAAACAATATAGTAAGCCTCGATAGCTCAGTGGTGCAAACAGTCGACTGCTGCTATTGATTGTTAAGCATCACTGGGCGCAGTCAGTACTTGGATGGGTGACCATTAAACACACCCGGTGACCGCACGACCGTTAAGAGGCTGACCGTGGTTCGGATTCCACTTCTTACCTTCTTACCTTACAAGGTGGTAGGTAGGGTTCAACCCGCCCGGGTTGATACCGATATAATAGTTTGTGTTTTCCGTCCAGTTCAGTGTAGCAGGCATGACCGAAGGGAAGCAGACATGGCACCTAGTTCACTCGGTGTTATGGGCTGACATCGCGGTTGTTGTAGGTGATGTAGCCAACTGTGTCAGTTCCCATAAAAAAAAAAGGTATTTATGTATTGTATTAGCTTGACGGTTTCCGTGACTAGTACTGAGAGGGACTGATATTGACTTGTTCAAGTGAGCGGATCTACGCTCACTTGTGGTACAGGCGACGTGTCATCGCGCTACTTATGCACGTTATTGCGTTGTGCGCTCAACTGTATGTGTAATTGTATATTGTTTGCGTGCAGTGCGGCGCACCACCTCACAGTGAAGCGTGTGTCGTTCCGGCCGGAGCGCGGCGAGGCGGGCGCAGGGGAGGGGGACTCGCGCACCCTACAGCTCGCCAGCTGCGGCGCGGACCACCTCGTTAGGATATACAACTTACACGTTGCTGATCTATAGAAATAATAATATATTTTTTACACATATATTTATTATATATATCATATATTTATATATATATCATATATATTTATCATATATTTATTACATATTTGTTGTTTTATTTAAATAGAAAAAAACCTGTCAAAACTTCAGCCAAAGGTCATTCCCGCTCAAAGTGTGTCTTCAAGTGAGTGACAACAGGCGCTGCTAGCCCGCAAGGCCGCCAAGTAAAGTAACATCACGACTCAGAGACAGAGTTATATACATACATACCACACGCTGTATCCCATACCTGACAATCGGGGTAAGCAGAGTAATCGTTGTTGTGCTGCAAGAACTCTGGTAAATTATGTACAGCACAACACCGACCACCATGTTTAGTAAAGTAATAGGATAAGATAACTATTAAGCAGCAAGTTAGGTACGACGACCCACCAGCCTGCGATCTTAGTCTAAAAAAAGTGAAGTGGTATCGTTCATAGATTACGAGATTTTGTAGTCTGAACAAAATGATTATTTAACCAATTTTAGTATCCAAATTGTTCGATAGTGGCGCTGGCATCCTTTTCCATACAATCTCTTTCATTCGGAATAGCGAACAGGCGAAAACACGACTGTATACAGTTGCATATATTAGGAGTTTTTATAGAAATATCGCTTCAACTGTATACAATATGACTTATTACATTCCTTTGTAATAAACGTAAATTGTTTTTTATTTGACTTGATATATGAAGTATCAAAATTTACGATGGCACTATACACCAGATATAGGTAATGTAAATAGGCAGAGTGGTCACATTCTTGAGTATTCTGTTTATGCTGTAAATATTAATGTTCTTGTGAGCGGTACTATGGGTTAATTATTGTAAATTACTTTAATATAATACTTATTTGTACTTTGTACCGTGTGGGGCCGGTAATTTAAAAGAATAGCCCCACTGCATCTCTCCCCGTGTATGTCGTAAAAGGCGACTAAGGGATATGACTCCCTTCTTATATTACTAGGTGGTAGGGTTTAACCCGCCCGGGTTGGTACCACCGCACTGAATGAAAGGTCGGTCGAAACGGTTATGTAAATAGTTTTTTTTTTTTTTTTTTATTGAAACTGACACGGTTGGCTACATCACCTACAACGTCCGTGATGTCAGCCCACAACACCGGGTGAACTTGGTGCCACATCAGTGCTTCCATTCGGTCGTGCCGGCTACACTGAACTGGACGAAAAACACAAACTATTTACATAGCCGTTTCGACCGACCTTTCATTCAGTGCGGTGGTACCAACCCGGGCGGTTCAGTGTAGCCGGCACGACCGAAGCACTGACGTGGCACCAAGTTCATCCGGTGTTATGGGCTGACATCACGGATGTTGTAGGTGATGTAGCCAACCGTGTCAGTTTCAATAAAAAAAATAATAAAACCCACCATACGGGGAGACACATAGGGTTGAAGAGATTAAAACGTTCAAATCCTTTAGTAATTTTTATTAGAGACAACAGTTAAAAATTATTCTTGCCACACGACATATGGCACCTTTAATTCTTACATTACACGCCGTGTAAAAAGTGATTTACACCTTGTAACATTAACATTGTAAATGAGAATATAAAGTGTGAAGAGCGGTAGGAGAGCTCACTCCGTATGTACAACACGGCGCACCGTACTATGCTATCCTGGAATTTTGTCACCGCTCTTATGTTCTTAATCTATAAACCTTACTCTTCTTATCTGGGGACCAAATTCCGGATTCCAAATTCTTACTGTCTTAAGGGTCTGACACTGGCTAGATCGTTGAGCGTATCTAAAGCAATTTGATTAAAAATGAAAATAAATAGTTTTTATTTAATTCATTATAGTTCCAAACCATTATAGTGTGGTATATTTTAGAAATCGCCTTTGAAGAAAAACTGTTTTCTTTTCCTATAACATACATATCACACGCTATATTCCGACAATCCGGGTAAGCAGAGTAATCGGTGTTGTGCTGCAAGTACTTTTGTAATTTACAGCGCAACACTGACCACTGCGTTTAACAAAGTATTCGGACAAGATAACTACATCAAGCAGCAAGTAAGGCATGAAGTCGACCCACTTGCTGCACGAACACTAAAACACTTCCACAATTAAGACAAATCTAATGACACTTAGGCCCACTTGCACCAACACGAGTTTAAAGTTAAGTAGCGAGTTATGGATTTAAACGCGGTTCCCACAGTCAAAGGGTGCTAGCTTAAACTGGTTTAGCGAGTTAAACTGGTTTATATATTAAATTTGTGTTGGTGCAAGTGGGCCTTAGGCCCACTTGCACCAACACGAGTTTAAAGTTAAGTAGCGAGTTATGGATTTAAACGCAGTTATGGATTAAACCACATACAACGGGTGCTAGCTTAACGAGTTAAACTGGTTTATATATTAAATTTGTGTTGGTGCAAGTGGGCCTAAATATGTTAAAATCCATCAAGCCGCTTAGACTACAATGCATGCCATAGAAATATACATGCATAAATTACACTCGAAAAAATAAGGGAAAAAAAAAAATATTGGATTTATTTTAATAAATTAATTTGCTGTGGTTCATACGGTCTTCCAGAAACAAGGCGATCTAGTCAGTATCCGACCCATATGTCTCTAGGAGAGCTCGAACCGAACCTACATTAGTGAATGACAATTCAAGAATGTCATTATAACGCTTAACACAATGTTCTCTTCGTAATGATCGCGTCTTCCTCAGTGCTTTTGTGGCGCAGCTCGCTAACAATAAGAGTCGATCCTTGCACTCGAAACACCCTTTATATGATTTACATCATATCTTAATTTTTTAGGAAATAAATTACAACTTACAGGATACTTAAGAATACGGTTGTAAGCGTTAAAATAAAAAGTCAATTCCTACAAGATAATTAGAGATCTAATTTTGAAACCTAAAAAATACATTAAACATTCAAACACAGCACCAAAACTATTAACAATCAAAAGCAATGACCTGAGGAAGGAAATCACAATAAAATAAAATCATTTTTTTTTTAAGACGCTTTCCGTCTGGGCCTCTTTTCACCAAAGGACTAAAGCCAACAATGAATTTTAAGAAATCAACATTAAACGGGCCGGACGTGTTACTAAACAGGGAAAAATGTGTGTGTTGGTTCCGTTATAAGTACTTCACACTTGACAGTTCTGAAAATCATAAAATCGGAACATTTCTTGTTGATGTTTAATAGTTATAAAACAGAAACCGCAAATACAAAATTTTTTTATTGTCTATCATTCCAACCTGTGCGCGGGGCGTCGCGCCGTCTACACCTGGGTATTGCTGTCGCGCCAAAAATTATTTTTTCATTAGTTGTTCCACAGAGCAAAATGTCGTATACATAACTCGCTGTGAAATTTAAAATCCGCTATCTGTGCATCGTTTGCAATACTTAATTTCACGAATTTCGCAAATTTACACACTTCAGTTAATTTATTACTTTTTGTATACCCTTAAATAATTTAAACTTAATAATTTAAGTTTCGGTTATGCGGTAAACTAAATACGACTTACTTTTGTCCACGATTCTTATTGTATTGTATATATTTATTGCACTCAAAAAGAATATGGGCAAAAGGTAACAATTAATGCCTCTAGGCATTTTCTAACAGAATACCTTTGGGGTATGATAACTGCTAGGTGAGTCGTCCCGCGCTCTAGAGAAAACATCGGGACTCGCAGAACTGCAACAACCCGTGCACCCGACACGTCCAGTCAGATGTTAACTGGAGGTCGCTGCTGACTGTAGCGGTCCGGGTCGTCGCAGTTCTGCGAGTCGCCTGATGATGTCTCCAGAGCGGGGGACGAAACGTCGACAAAAGTCGTTTAACCGCTCAGGCGTCGTCGGGACGAACGTGTCCCGGCGCCAAAGAGTGCCCTAAACATCAGCGGGACGAATGTCTCGAGCACAGCCACCCAATTCGGAAGCAATAAAAAAAAATTGTCCCGGCGGCTCGGCCGACAAACAGGAATTAATGTCTTGAATCAACCAACAGATTTCACGTTCTTCATAATATGAGTGTGTGAGTACCGTTAAAAAGTTCCAACCTACCTGGTCAAATACAAGATATGTACTAATGCTGCAAATAAAACTACATATAACGACACATGCCTGTTTACCAGCGGGGTAGGCACAGACGATGAATCTCCGCGTGCTACGATGCTGAATACAGACGCCACCTCTACCGCCTCTTCCACTCTCATAATTTTCTTTATAAATGCTCGTCGGTTACGGGTATTCCGAGCAATCGGCTTCTTATTTGAGCACACCCGATCTGGGGTTACTACCGACGTTAACTCACTCGCTAACTCACACAAATACTCGCATATTTCCACCAATAGCCCGGCCGGATGCCTCACCGAATGACTTCTGAATGGTTGAGTGAGATCGTTTCTCATACTCACATCGGCGAATGAGTAACACTGGTACAGGGGCTGGTCACGGTTAGACGCACGTACCGACCGGGCGGCATATATCCAAAGTCTAGTATGCGAGTTGCTCTGATTGGTAGAGAGACGAGTCTGGCTCCGCCTCCGGCACCCCCAGCGAACCTACTGAATCAGATATTCGTTAGGTCGCATATGTACTTTGGTGGCTCAGTGGTAGAGTGTAGGGTTTTTATTTTTTGGATCTCGGCAATGGCTTCGTGTCCCTTTTGCCAAAATTTGTTTCGTTTTACTTTTTTTTTAAGCAATGTTAGGGTGTTCAAATTAGGTTATGGTTATTTTTTTATAATCACCTATGAAAAATTTATTTTCGGAAATAATTTCGAAATTTATATTTCCCGCCAAAGTTGAGAACGACCAATCAGAGCAACTCGCATACTAGACTTTGGAAATATGCGACCGGGCGACCCTTCCCAACTCACATCACACACACTATAGCTATATTATGAACTCATGACTAAAACATACAGCGAATATGTTCTCCCCTCTCAGGCAAACTACTCTACAGTATAAACTTATAGGAAGATTGGTTTGGTTGAGCTTTCCTTAAAAATACTTATTTACAGTCAAAGAATTCTCATTTTTGCTAACCAATGTGTTTTGAAATTCAACTAATTTTAGCTGAATCCAACATTATTATTACGTATGGATATTTTAAAATAATAAATACAAACCTCACGATTTTTATACATCAGGGAAGCACGCTAATGGCAATTTTTATTAATTTCATTACTTTCATGTAAAAATTAATCGCGTACCACCCTGTTTTGATTGCACCAAAGAAATTATTACTAAAGAAGTGATCGAGATCACAAAATTCAATCTAGTATTTTACAAATTAGCCTAAATTTACACCAACTTATACAACTAAATGTTGTCAACAATGTCCTAAACTGTTTTTATGGCAAATCATACTAAATATCATAAAGTCTGAGACCGTACACGAGGCGAAACCGTACGTCGACAATATATTAATCTTTGAATTTTTTAATCACCTCATTTTGTGCTACTTTTATGACATGAAGGTACGCCGTTCTCATCGCTGACAATGCTGCTAGTAACTCGGTGTAAACTCGATTTGCGCCGGCAAGTCGTTCGATAAACATATATATATACTATGCATAATTTCATTCCTACTGTAACAACACAACACTCATTGTCCACACTCACCTACAAAATTGAGCAACGTTCGGGACACCCTATCCTTCTGTTTACAGTACAGTGACCTCCGCCCGGATAGGTCCCATAGTAACAGAGCTGGCACAGCACATGTAGAGAAGTGACACTTGTCACGGGTGAGTCATTGAAACTTGAAACTTGTAGGCTACTTGAAATTTTCCAACCTCCAACTGCATTTTTTACTTATTAACCACTCAAATGCTGGTGGGCCGCATTAAAAAAAGTGCGCGAGCCATAGTAAGGACCGGTGGCGCGGCTGACTTTCGGCATTCAAATACACGCTCTTTGACTATGGGGATAAGGCTCAATTTATACTTTTAAATAAACATGAAGATATGCCCTTCTCGATCTGAAACTTTGTCGTCAGCCTAGATAAAAAAAGTTACGGATTTTTCAGTTGATTACGAGACTTGGTGACGCACATGTTCGTACGAGAATTTGTTGGGCCACCACTGCAAATAAACACGATGTTTGTGTTTGTGTATAAATTCGAAAGAATACAACATTTCCTGAATGTATTATTTATTATTGATGGTTTTATCCATTCGTGTGTGAAATAAAAAAAAAAATTCACCTCACTGTATTTATGTAGTGAAATACTCGTGCAATTTTCACCTCACTGAGCGATAAATTTTTAACTGGTCTATTTTATTATTATTATTTGTTAGGATATCCGCCATAATAGCACATATTCTGTGAAAATTTCAACCGGCACCTATTTACGGTTCAAAAGGTACAGCACTCGGACGGACAGACAGACAGAGTAGGCTTAGTACAGATACAAAACACTAAAACACGTCAGGTTTTGTATCTCTGGATACAATATGCATTCTAACAATAAGATGTACTCAATTCAATGTTTAAGCGTTTGAATGTAATTGTTTCATTGCCCAGAATAGCCCTGGAGAACAGCACAAGGTGGTTCTTACATGAATAGCCTCTGTTTGCATTTTAAAACACTTTTTTTTATCATTTTACCTGGAGTGGTTAAAACCACCTCTATCGGGAATTCTGAAAAATTCCCGGGAATTCCAGAAATGACTCTTAAAACTGTATGTACAAGGATATCAGATACAATAATATACAAATCACTTCCATACCAATAATATATTTTTTTTTTCCAATTAATTTTTAGGTTTTTAAATAAAGTATTCATTTATACATTACAGTATTTTACAAGTATCAAAAGTTACTAACTATATCACTACCAGGATACATTTTTCAAATCCCGGAATTCCCGGGAATTTTTTTAGAATTCGCGATATAGGTGGTTTTAACCACTCCAACTCTTCTCGTCTACATTAGGTATTTATACTGTACCTATTCCGATCCCTGCCATGTTATGTCTTCTCGCCAGCATCCGGTATTTATACTCTACCTATACCGATCCCTGGCCATCACCAACCATCCAATCCAAAGACTGCATACTGCCAAACATATGACACAGCCGTCACGTCCATCGTCCCGTCGCGACCGACGGGTTAGACGGACCGGTAGAGGTAGAATCATGAGAGGACAGTCTTGCGCAGCTGCAGGATGGTGCTGTAGATCTTGATGGCGGGCCCGAGCTTGAGCCCGAGCACGTCCACCATCTCCTCCTGCGACAGCATCAGGAAGTCCGCGCCGCCGATGCGGTGCTCCGCGAACCGCTCGCCCACCTCCGCCGTCACCGCTGCGCTCTCCACAAACTCGCGCACGTCCTCCTGCCGAACCAGCAACATTATTTGTTAGGTTAGGTTAAGTATCTTTGTAGTTGTTGTTGTTGATTTGGTTTGGGGTTGGCTCTAGGCCTGCAAACTAATCCCGCTTGGTTGGGGACCTTCGTGCAAAACCCCGCAGTCTCCAGCTACCTCAGCCAGCCTATGTCTTCCATGGAAGCCACAAGTCGACCGGGGTGTCTGCAGGCCGCTTATCCCTTAGTCGACTTTTACGACATGCACGGGGAGAGATGCAGTGGGACTATTCTTCTCAAAGTACCGACCCCACACAGTACTAGGTTAAGTTAAGTATCATCGCCATTCTAAAAGATGTTGCAGCCAATTTGTACCGTGTAGGGCCGGTACCTTAAAAAAATAGCCCCGCTGCATGTCTCCCCGTGTATGTCGTAAAAAGCGACTAAGGGATATGACTACCTTCTTATATTACTAGGTGGTAGTATTTAACCCGCCCGGGTTGGTACCACCGCACTGAATGAAAGGTCGGTCGAAACGGCTATGTAAATAGTTTGTGTTTTCCGTCCAGCTCAGTGTAGCCAGCACGACCAAAAGGAAGCACTGACGTGACGTTCGCCCGGTGTTATGGGCTGACATCGCGGATGTTGTAGGTGATGTAGCCAACCATGTCACATATTTATTGTGATATCCGTTAAACAGGACGAAAATTTAAACGCATTGTAGCCTCAGCGGTGCCCTACTTTTGTCCAGTATGGCCAGCAATCCAAAGGGAAGTCTCCGGTATGGCACCTACCTTCTCGTAGGTGATATTAGCCCGTCATAGCATTTTCTCCTGGCCCCTCTGACACAGCCACCCATACCGGATTACATAATAAAATATATACCTTTTCAGCTAAAAAAATTAGTATTTTACATTTTGATAACCTTGCTTTTCTTATTTTATATTTTTGGCTGACTAAACGTTTTTTTTTCTTACCTCATTCTTTTTTTTAGGGTTCAGTATCCGGTACGGGACCCTATTACTAAGCCTACGCCGTCTGTCTGTCCGAGGGCTGTATCTCTTGAACCGTAATAGGTAGCCCGTTGAAATTTTCACAGAAAATGTGTTATTATGGCCGATTTAACAACAAATATTGAAAATAAGAAAAAGTAAAAAATTCGCGCCATCTACCGAATAGATTATTTAGCATTCTAACTAATCATGACATTTAACTAATATGAAGCATTTCATAACACGCCATCTAGATGGCGTGAGGGGCGCTAGCCGTGACACGGCGATACGGAACCCTCGGTGCGCGAGTTCGACCCGCACTTGGCCGGTTTTTTCTATATACACATGCGTACCTGTGACCAGACGCGCGGGTCGGACGGCAGCGGCGCCTGCCGGAGGACGAGCGCGACGTCCGGGCACAGGACGCTCCAGCGCGGCTCCCGCTGCCCCGCGCGCACCACGTACTCGCGCGCGAGCACCGACGCCTCCACCTCCGCCTCGCGCGGCGCCTCCGCCTCCGCCGCCCGCGGCCGCTTGCTCTCCACCACGCTGCTCCCGTTGGAATCCTCGTCTGATATCTGTCCCGACCATACAAATTTATTTATTTATTTGATTTATTTATTTATTTTTTAAACACACATTGTTTTTGTTAAAAATCTGCTCTGCACTAGAAAAATCTGTCTCGCAGAGGCAGTTATTGACAATATTAGGCAGACATTGTGCGCTTATCTAGACAACATTAAAATAATTTAAAACTATAGAAATAAAAAAAAAGTAATAAATTAACAACAGTATCAAACCCTTAATTATTTATATTGTCCCCTTAAATATTGTCCTTGTTTTTTTTCTATATATATATTTGTTACTGCAATCTGTCTGAGCCGACATTCATCAGTAGTTGTGCATTTGAAATAGGTCTTGTATGGTAAGTGTCCATTGACAGTTCCATACTTTATTCTCAGTCATTCATTTCACTCTGTGATGAGATCTTGAGGTGCTCTTCTTTTCAATCTGTTGAAAACTTTCCTAGAAGCCATCAACTCGGTTGCCAGCTTGTTTGGGTGCCTTCTGACTCTTTTTTTTTTGTATGCCTCAGTTCTGGCATTCACTTCCTTCTTTTGTCATATTTTCATTGTTGATGGTCAGATGTTGTCAGTCTCGGTCGCTCAGTGGTGCGGTCGGTCGTCTGTTGTTAAGCAACGCTGAGCGCGGTCAGTACTTGGATGGGTGACCGCTCGACCGTTGAAGGCTGACCGTGGTTCGAATTCCACGTTAAATTGTAGGTACCTTCCCTTCTTACCTTACTAGGTGGTAGGGTTTATCCCGGACGGGTTGATACCACCCGGCTATGTAAATAGTTCGTGTTTTCCGTCCAGTTCAGTGTAGCCGACATGAAATGAAGAGAAGCACTGACATGGCACCTTGTTCACCTGGTGTTACGGGCTGACATCACAGATGTTGTAGGTGATGTAGCCAACAACCATACCAGTTTCAATAAAAAATAATAATAATAATTAAAATATTTTTAAAACTGATATTACCTGATCTACGGACTTCGTAATTTCCTCAACCCTCTTGTGTTTCGCCGGACGGATTCTGAGATTCCTGCAAAAAACATTGTCATATAGCATTTGCTGCAGTGGCGATTCCTTTAAGTTGGCTAGGTTGGCGCCGCCAAACCAAATAAAAAGAATGCCAGCATTAATATCGAAGTATTAAGCAAAAACAAATGTGAAAAAATATTGGGGTTATATTATTTTTATTATATAACTCACGATGAACAAGCTAAAACGTCAATCCCGTTACATAATTTGAAATTTTGCGCGCGTCACACGCGGGCGACGACGAATAACGACACATCAAGGCATTCATTGGCCGGTTGGCTACATTTGAAGCGCCATCGTATTCCATACAAGCGGCCGATATCCCCCCGACCCGTTGATCAGCCTTTCGAGTTGGCACAGCGGGGAGCGCATTAAGCGAATAGCGAGATCGGCTTGGTGTATTGTGTGTGCGTGTGTGTGCGCGCTGCTGAGGCAGCGTTTGTGGTCTCTTAGCGGCTGCGTTCTCCTACATGAAATTTGTGTATTCGAATTGTAAATTTTAGTTGAGAAAAAATTCGAAATAAAAAATGTCGGGCGTGTTTTGTTTTCTCTGCAGTTCAAAAACTCTGGCTGTGCTTCTAAACAAGTGAATCCTCACTTATTTTGCTAAATTTTGTGGATAATTTCATTGACAATAATTTTAAATATAGCATATTCATGTGACTTCATTATTTTACTAAATATTTGAGATTATGTGCTCGTGATAAATTTCGCGAATTTTCACGCGGCGAAAATGACAAAGGTGTAAACAATTTAACAAGTGGCAACTCCAAAGGTTAAATATATAACTGTATCTTACTTATCCTGTTGAGTATCGCTGGTGGGAGTGCTGGTGGCATATTTGGGTGGTCGGCCCCTCTGTGGTGCTGAGATCCTGGAATACAATATATTTTTTTAACATATTTGACATTACTACTAGCAATGTTTTTTTTTATGGAAACTGACAAGGTCGGCTACATCACCTACAACATCCGTGATGTCAGCCCACAACATCTTGGTAAACTAGGTGCCATATCAGTGCTTCGCTTCGGTTATGCCGGCTACACTGAACTGGACGAAATACACGCACTATTAACATATCCGTTTCGATCGACCTTTCATTCAGTGCGATGGTATCAACTCGGCAGGTTAAACCCTACCACCTAGTAAGGTAAGAAGGGAAGGGATCTACAGTTCAGATCAACCTTCAACGGTCGAGCGGTCACCCATCCATCCACTGACCGCGCCCAGGTGTAAAATTGTGTGGAGCAATAAAAGGAAGGTGTCGAACTGAGTTTACGAACACATCTGGGCCCACTGGAAGTAGAGGAGGGTGTCAAGCGAGGTCGGGACTAGCGAGCGGCCATTCTGTAAAGTTCTCCAGCGTGCGTTACGTTTCGGATCGCCGCAAGCGCTCGTCAGCTAGTCTGCGATGACTAGGACGCGGAGAACCAACTACTATTATATACTATTACTATTATATATATATTTGTGTTTTTGTTCTTTTTTTTTATATGATTGTCCAGTTTGTTTTTAAAATTATTCACGGAGACATCATTAACAACTTCACCGGGTAGACTGTTCCAAGATTTTACTACTCTGTTGGTAAGAAAGTGTCGTCGAGGGTTCTGCTTAAACTGATCTCTATCGATAGCTCTATCACAAGCTTTTTCGAGTGCCCGCTCAGGTTTTAGTGTTAGCAAGGGTTTACATAATATCTTTTAGCCTGGGAACGTTGTAATAGGCATTCAGAATTTTAAATGTTTCAAAGAGATCTCCCCGTTCTCTAGGATCTATCTGCTCAGTGCGCGGCGATGCTATGAGGCGTGCCGTACTCACAGTGCCGGACTTGTACTGTTCTTAAGTATTGGCCACTTGACTGTCGCCGCCCGCGTAAAACATAAATAACATAGGATAGTATTATTACTAAGTCGCAATGAGGACTTAAAACCTTTACCAAAATGTTAATAGATCGAAAACTCTATCCACAGGTCACTTGCTTGAGTATTGCGTCCATAATCATCGCGCACGAACTTGACGGCTTACACTATACCAAAGCGCAAGTGTTACTGTAATGTTCTTAAGCGCCTTCGGAAATCTGCCGCCCCCTGAAGTCTGCCGCCCCTAGGCCGCGGCCTATACGGCCTAATGGAAAATCCAGGACTGCGTACTCACGTCCTAGTCCTCGGCAGCAGGTGTGTGGCGGAGGCGGGTGTGGGCGGCGCGAGGCGGTCCGGCGGTGACGGCGGCGAGGCGAGCCGGTACGGGCACTGCGAGGCGGCCGCGTGAGTCTTGTGCGCGCCGCCGCTCAGCGACCCCAGCCCCCGGCAGCCGCCCACGCCGCACGGCCCCTCCGTGCTCAGCTCCTCGACACCTGCCGGAGAGAATTACATTTATTATTTGTTAATGAACTAGCAGCTTAATATGCTGATGTGTTCATGTCTATGATGATCACTGCTGTTGCTATTTGTTATCTAGCTTAGATTTTTGAATACTTGTCAAGCCTATTTTTGAATGTGTTTATTGAGGGTGCTTCAATAACTTCCTCGGGCAGTTTATTCCAGCTGTTTACGATTCTGTTAGTCAGGAAGTGTTTTCTTGATTCGGTTGAGAAGCTTGTTACGTTGAGTTTCAAGCTGTGACCTCTTAAGTGAGTGTTTGAATTTGAAATTTAACACAAACATGCTTTCCAGCTCTGGGCAGTCATAGTGCCGCTTCAGTATTTTGTATGTCTCTATGAGATCGCGTCTATGTCTTCGTTGTTCCAGCGTTGTTAGTTTGAGGATTTTTAGTCTTTGTTCATATGGTATTTTTCTTAGAGTTTTTGGCAATTTTGTCGCTCTACGCTGTACACTTTCAAGTAAATTGATGTCCTTGGTAAAATAAGGGTTCCAGAATTACATTTATGTTCTTTTTTTTTGCATAAAAGGATTAATTTTTTATGGGAAACACGACACATGGCTCGCGCCAAACTAATTCAGAGGTGTAGTCCGACGGCGCCCACGGGCATTCGGCTATGGAAAAAATCAATGAAATCAATTTATGGAGGCTGCGAATACCATGTCGGCCGGCTAGGTGCACCTTCATATTATGTTTGAAGGACCCCAGACTGTACATTAGAGGAAAGGATGCAGTTGGTTGGGAGTGCATTCCACATGTTGGTAACCCTGTAAATAAAGGGTTTCGTAACTTCAGGGTTTGTTAAAGGGTCGATATTTAAACTGAAATCTTTTCCCAGGTTCGGTCATTTTATATTACTTTTGGTGAAAATCGTTTCATCGAGATTTGGTGGACGGTTAACGTCCGCCTTTATTAAATAAAAATAAAATGACTTAAATTTGAATGACATCAAAAGAAAAAGGGGACTGGACTAGGTCATTGCACTCCCTACAACACTGTTTGCCAAATCTCTCCATACTCATTGTCCATTGTGTTTTTATTACAATTATCAATTTTTGTATGTAAACAGAATATGGAATTTCGCTTTGAGTGATAAGGATTGCTACTTGTAATAATGAGTACTTTCTATTCCTGAAGTTTCTCAAGCCTATCCTGAAACACCCTGTATATACAAAACAGCAAAGTTTTGTTTTTTTTATTTTAGGTATTTTTATCTACATATAATTCTATATTGTTAATTTCATTTCATTTAAATATCAATAAAACAGTAGGTGTTTTATAAAAACAAAGTAATTAATTCAGATACACTTACGTTGTTGTAATCGGAAAATTATTTCACAAGTGTTTATTTTGTTTCTTACTGAGGAGCGACAACACGGTAGACATTGAGCGAGGCAAGAATTCAGCTGATAACGAGTTCGGAGACAAACTAACGCGCGGACCGATCGGCCGCAAGTTTTGTAGATAAGTGAGCGCCGTTACTAAAGTTAGTGTACAGAACGAACGTATCAACACATTCCGAAATGTTTCGAATTTATCACTGTTTGAAATCGCTTTAGTAATTAGTTTTTATCAGTCAGTATGCGTTCTACTGCTGGGAATACGGCTCTCCGATCTTGCGCCAGTCCTCCCGGCCTTCAGCGATTTATTTGTTTGTTTGCTTGCAACCCAGCCTCTTGGGAAGGCGGGTGGGCCATTCTCCGCACTAAGACCTCAAGACGGTCCGTTGTACGTTGGCAACCAGGTATTGCTACTCCAGGCACACGAGTTCTATCATGAAGAGGAGCACTCTTCTTGGTCGCTTCCACACTCCATGGGCAGTTCCCACGTTCCCAAGAAACTGCAGTCGTTCTTCTGCCACCACCGGGCACTCCAGGAGCACGTGGGCGGCTGCTTCGTCCTCCGCCATGCAGCCTCTGCATAGGGGGCTGCCGGTGACACCTATGATGCGGTATACCTGCAGCGGTACGGATCCGCTGATTGCCTGCGACGTACTTAATGTCAATCAGCAGTTTATTCGGAATCGGTGTAAAACTGTAGGCCCCTTCCCTTGCCCCTTACTAGGTGGTAGGCCCCGTACTGGATGTAAGACGGCCACGTAGCAGCCTCGGTTGTGTTCTCCTCTGGTCCAGTATAGCCAGCAATCCAGGGAAGTCTCCGGTATGGCACCTACCTTCTTGGAGGTGATATTGGCTGGTCGGAGCATGCGCTTTGGCCCCTCCGAATCAGCCACCCATATGGGATTACATAAAAGAAAACAAAAAACATACGTGTTGATTTGATGACCTCTTTTTTTTAAGTTGGTTTATTAAGAGATAAAGCAACGAGGCACATACTGAGCGGCGGCTCGAGTGGATGTCCGGTCTTGAGGCACCAGCCGACGGGGTGCAGGTCCGGGCAGTCGTCGTAGAGCCACACGGACATCTGCTCCGGCGAGCCGTCGTACGACACGATAAAGCAACGAGGTACATACTGAGCGGCGGCTCGAGCGGATGTCCGGTCTTGAGGCACCAGCCGACGGGGTGCAGGTCCGGGCAGTCGTCGTAGAGCCACACGGACATCTGCTCCGGCGAGCCGTCGTACGACACGATAAAGCAACGAGGTACATACTGAGCGGCGGCTCGAGTGGATGTCCGGTCTTGAGGCACCAGCCGACGGGGTGCAGGTCCGGGCAGTCGTCGTAGAGCCACACGGACATCTGCTCCGGCGAGCCGTCGTACGACACGATAAAGCAACGAGGTACATACTGAGCGGCGGCTCGAGCGGATGTCCGGTCTTGAGGCACCAGCCGACGGGGTGCAGGTCCGGGCAGTCGTCGTCGAGCCACACGGACATCTGCTCCGGCCAGCCGTCGTACGACACGATAAAGCAACGAGGTACATACTGAGCGGCGGCTCGAGTGGATGTCCGGTCTTGAGGCACCAGCCGACGGGGTGCAGGTCCGGGCAGTCGTCGTCGAGCCACACGGACATCTGCTCCGGCCAGCCGTCGTACGGCACGATAAAGCAACGAGGTACATACTGAGCGGCGGCTCGAGCGGATGTCCGGTCTTGAGGCACCAGCCGACGGGGTGCAGGTCCGGGCAGTCGTCGCCGAGCCACACGGTCATCTGCTCCGGCCAGCCGTCGTACGACACGATAAAACAACGAGGTACATACTGAGCGGCGGCTCGAGTGGATGTCCGGTCTTGAGGCACCAGCCGACGGGGTGCAGGTCCGGGCAGTCGTCGTCGAGCCACACGGACATCTGCTCCGGCCAGCCGTCGTACGACACGCGCACGGCGTGCTCGCGGCGCTCGCTCACCGTCGCCACGCGGATCAGGAACGGCGCCTGCGTCGCACACAACGTTTTACTTGTCGGCATCACATTTGTTGGCCGAATAGCGCGAGCGTTTAGTTAGATAGATAGATATGTAGACACCCAAACAAACACCATTAAATTCTCTCACGCATAATCCTACACCCTCACACGCAAACACACAAAGACACACCCTCACTCAAATAATGTAAGTACTAACACTACACTATACTTATAAATTTTATTGTTTTTTTTGTTGTTGTTATATTTCGTCTATTTGTTTTGTTTGTTATTTAATGTGGACTACCTTTTCTTTGTTGTATTGTGAATAGCTAGAATAGATTTACCATTATATTCTACTCGAACTGTACCCGTACAATAAAAAAAACTGTACTGACACACACTCACTCAAATAATGTAAAGTACTAACACTACATTAGATAATTTCATTTGTTTTTTTTTTTTGTTATATTTCGTCTATTTGTTTTGTTTGTTATTTAATGTGGACTACCTTTTCTTTTTTGTATTGTGAATAGTTAGAATAGATGTACCATTATATTCTACTCGAACTGTACCCGTACAATAAAAAATGAAAACTGTACTGACACACCCTCACTCAAATAATGTAAGTACTAACACTACACTATACTTTTAATTTTATTGTTTTTTTTGTTGTTGTTATATTTCGTCTATTTGTTTTGTTTGTTATTTAATGTGGACTACATTTTCTTTTTTGTATTTTGAATAGCTAGAATAGATGTACCATTATATTCTACTCGAACTGTACCCGTACGATAAAAAATAAAAACTGTACTACCCGCTGTCCTCTGCAGCACAGTCTACGGACTAGTGCAGGGGACAGTACATATTGCACTGTATCACTTATGAATAAAGAATTTTTACTATTTTTACTTTTACTTTAGATAGATATGGTACGAGCAATGAAGATGGTATGATCAATTCAAAATAAAACATAGTCGTCAACGAGGAGATCTTATTCATCATAAGCCTGTATCTGGCCACTGCTGGACATAGGCCTCTCCCAAGGCACGCCGCCACACGCGGTCTTCCGCTCTTCTCATCCATCCACTCCCGGCTACCTTTTTTAGGTCATCTGTCCACCTAGCCGGGGGGCGTCCCACGCTATGTTTGCTTGTACGTGGCCTCCATTCGAGCACCCGTCTACCCCATCGGTTGTCGGGTCTACGACAGATGTGCCCAGCCCACTGCCACTTCAGCTTGCTTATTTTCTTAGCAATGTCGACTACCTTAGTTCTTTGACGTATCACGTCGTTACGGATTTTATCGGTCAAAGAAATGCCGAGCATTGCTCTTTCCATAGCTCGCTGAGCGACTTTAAATTTGTGGACCAGGCCCATCGTCAGGGTCCACGTTTCCGCTCCGTACTTCATTACTGGCAGAACGCACTGATTGAAAACCTTCGTCTTCAATGACTGTGGGATGGAGGATGAAAAGATGTGGCGGAGTTTCCCGGAGATCTTATTGAAACGTACAAAATCCTCAATGACTATACTATGACTTAACAAATCTCAAAGAAATGTTCACAAAAAATAGCAATGCACACTTTTTTTCTTTTTTTTACGGAAACTGACACAGTTGGCTACATCACCTACAACATCCGTGATGTCAGCCCATAACACCTTGGTGAACTAGGTGCTATGTCAGTGCTTCCCTTCATTTCATGTCGGCTACACTGAACTGGACGGAAAACACCATATACGTCTATGGAAAACACGAACTTGTTACATAGACGTTTCGACCGAAGTTTTTTTCAGTGCGGTGGTAACAGCCCGGCCGGGATAAACCCTACCACCTAGTAAGGTAAGAAGGGAAGGCATCTACAGTTTAACGTGGTTAGGTACTGGTTTTAAGGGCCGTGTGGGGCCAGTACTTAAAAGTAATAGCCCCATTGCATCTGACCCCGCGCATGTCGTAAAAGGCGACTAGGGGATAAGGACGAGATACCGTGCTCAAGGGCGACAGGCTATCCACCTCTCACCTTGCACGGTCCTTCCACTGAGTCGTACAGAAGGTGGGTATCCATGCTTAATAGTAATCTTGTCCAAATAAACGTCAAAACGATCTTGTGCTGTAATTTTCCAGAGTTCCTGCAGCACAACACCGATTACTCTGCTTAACCTGATTGTCGGGATACAGCGTGCGGTATGAGTGAATGGTTTTAATTAATACAATTATTAGACACTCTTAACATTAGTATGAACACAAATTAACAAATTTATGAATTGACTCTTTAGCATAGGACAATAATATGTGCTCAGCTTTCATTCAAATACACTGTGTTCCACTTTTTGAGACTTTCCAGGTTTAGCGAAATGGAAAAATTATTCACTCCATGTCTACAGTTGTTTACAGAAATAATTTATTTCACAACCTGACCTCGATACGCCCGGCCGTCGTCGGCGTGAATCACGTCCACACGTGAAATGCACACTTCCTCATAATTTAATGTATTAAAATGTTTTAAAGAATCATACAATAAAATTCAAAAGCCACTCAACTGTTTCACTGGCGAGACGTATTGTACTAGAGTTCGCCTAGAGAGTGAAATGACTAAGGGCCAGTATTTCAACTCCCACTTAAGACGAGACGGAAGTAAAGTTTCTACATAGAAAATGGTTTTTTTTATCGAATTTATATATGGTCTTTCGGCATTTATGTTTTTTATCCCCCTAAACCTTATCAGATTTTTACTATTCTTTTTTTGTTGTAATAAGGGGTAGTCGAATCAACGTTCCCGTCTTTTTATTTTTTGAACGTCTAAATTTTTTCGGTCGAAATACAAATTTTTAGTTACGGTGTTGTAGGTATATTTCATCTAAACTAAAAAATTACAGGAACGTAGATTGGACTGTCCTTAAGACAAGAATTTTTTTTTGTAAAAATCGGATAAGGTTTAGGGCGCTAGAAAACATAAATGCCGAAAGAAGATTTTGTATGGAGAAAGTTAACTTCTGTCTCATCTTAAGGCTAGCAATAACATTATGTGACAGATAGCGTTCATTCTAACACTGAGTAGAACAGAGGTTTTCAACCGGTGTGCCGAGAGTGACATCCAGGTGTGCCGCGAATTCTAAGTAACTCATTCAACATTTTCATGAAAACAGCGAAATAATGTTTCGTCTATTTATATAGATAGACTATCCACGGACAGATTTGTTTTGTCGAAACGGCTATGTAAATAGTTCGTGTTTTCCATCCAGTTCAGTGCATGCAGCCGACATGAAATGAAGGGAAGCATTGACGTGGCACCTAGTTCACTCGGTGTTATGGGCCGACACGGATGTTGTAGGTGATGTAGCCATCCGTGTTCCATAAAATAAAAAATAAAAAAAGAACACATCATCAAATTAAACCCGAGTTCGCAGGGAAGTAATGAGACCATTTTGACATCCTCGGATAAAATGAGAGCTTTCACTGATAAATTTACATATTATACAGCGTACATTACATACAAAGTCGCCAATCGTTTTTAGTTTTCTAAATTTCGTATGCTTTCTGTATGAACATAAACGTGGTGCCGTGAAATTTAAAAAAAAAAGGTTGAAAAACCCTGGAGTAGAAGTTGAAATACCAAGCCTAAAATCAAGTTTGGCACTAAGTATGAGCCCAGACTAAATTACCCAACTTGTTTCTAACTGTTAATAAAAAGCTGCTAGCGGTGTCAAAAGTGCGTAAACACCTATGAATGGATGCGGTGTGATGTTTGAGTCACACGATAACTGTTCATAGTGTTGTTCTTAGTTATCAGCTTTTTAGGGTTCCATACGGAACATTATTACTACGCCGTCTGTCCGTCCGCCTGTCCGTCCGTCTGTCCTAATTTTAAAAGGCTGTGTATTTTGAATTGTAATAATAGGTAGCCAGTTGAAATTTTCACAAAATATGTGTTATTATTGTGGATATTCTAACAAATAATAAAAAAAACCGGCCAAGTGCGAGTCGAACTCGCGCACCGAGGGTTTCGTATCGCCGTGTGGTGGTACAGAACCCTCGGTGTGTGATTCCAACTGGAACAATTTTTTGTTTTTCAACTATTTCTACGTGACATATCAAAATCATATCAAATATTTTGATTTCATTAAGACACACGTCCCAAGCACACAAAAAAATCTATTATAAAAAACAAGTTGTAAAAAATGTTAAATAAATATAAACCAGCTGATTCTTGACATGAAACGGAACCAAGTATTTTTTGAAGTTAGTTTTTTTTTTGACAATTTCGTACTATGAAAAAATAAAAAGACACGGACAAAAGATTCGAAGAAGTTTCGAGTGCAGAACCAGTTTTCGGTTAAATAGCAATTTATAACACTGTCCATGTTCAACCTAGCTAGATAAAACAACACAAGTAAATTAGAATAAAAAATAAACAATGAATATATGTATACACATAGTACCTACAACAGTGATAATTGGGTGGATCAGCTTTTTCTTGTTTTTGGTATCTGTCAGAAAAAATAATATTATCTTGATAAATTCATCTTATTTTAATAGTTACAGCAACTCTCAGATAAGCAATTGATCAATAAGAAAGAAGCTTGCACATACAGCAATTACATAAGCAAGAAGAAGCACAAAGAACTTTTAGTAATTTTTTTTTTATTATTGGTTACCCTGAGGACAACCCCTTTTTTCCATACAAAACTGGGGGCAAAATTGTCCCCTGGGTCACCCCTAAAAATTTGGTTAAGTTTTAATTTTAAATAGTTCTCTACTTTTTTTTCAATTGCCCATAAATCTAAGTATGTTATACTTATTGATTTTTAACTAAGTAATAAATTGCAATTAACTTTTTTTTTATTTTACTGTGCAGCTGGTTTTTACATTACAAGAAAAAGTTCCACCCAATTCCACAAAGTTTTATGTGAACTTTTTTTACAAAATGTGAATATACTGACCCTCCGGTCGACGACCTCCAGCTTCATGCCCGGCTTGAAGCCGTGCGGCGCGCGCGGCTTGAAGGCGCGCGCGGGCACGGCCGCCGCGCCCGTCTCGCGCAGGTAGCCCTCCCACGTGAAGCTGTCCGGATCCTTGTAGACTGCAATCAGTCAGGCGCGCTGTCAGCCTCGGCGCTACGCACCGGCGCGGCGTTCGGCCGTCGCAGTTAAGCACACCACCGGGTGCGGTCCGACTTTGAATGTGTGACTTGAACTGTAGGTCCCTTCCCTTGCTAGGTGGTAGGGTTTAACACGCCCGAATTGGTAACACCGCACTGAATGATGGTCGGTCGAAACGGCTATTTATATGTATATAAAATAATTTGTGAATTCCATCTAGTTCAGTGTAGCCGGCACGATTAAAATTGAAGCCCATTCATGGAAATTAGTTCACCAAGGTGGAATGGGCATCATTCAGACATCATATTAATATAATATTGATAATACCAAAAAATACGGCAGTAAATATAGAACATCGAACTTTAGAAAGAGATATTCCGTTTTTATAGCGTCCTCACTGTCACACGAACTCGCACGTCTCTGTGCGACAGGGACGACGCTGTACAACCGGATTCGGAAATCGTACATACTTGTCCCATCAGGCCTAAAAGAAAACTGTTTTTTTAGATATTGCCTTCCCACTGTTTATTGCATAATTTCATTCATAGGTAGGTAACATACGCTTGGGCATGTCGAAAATACAGCCAGTTCTATATTCAATGTGAAGAAGAACTGACAAAAACAAACTTCGCAATAATTAAATAAAAAATAATAACATATACTACCTACATAGCTCACAAGACCATTATTATTTACAGCATAAAGGTGAATACTTAACAATCTGACCACTCCGCCTACGCACTGTCTGCATCTGCGTGAACTCAGACTGCCGCACTGCTGCCATATTACACCCAGTACGGTGGTACCAACCCAGATACTAACAAATTATTAATCCATACTACCGCACACTCACAGACACAATTTTATCATCAGATACAATTTTAGATGTTTATTTTAATTAAGATAAAGCTATTTGTAGTGCGTTGGGAGTGAGCACACAAAAATATTATGAAATAAGTAATTTATAAAAATAAAACAAAGAACAGAAACACAAACCCACACGCGACAAAACGGTACGGATCGCGGTGACATTGTAATCTTGCCTAGAGGAAAATAGCACAGTTGAGCATTTATAACCAGCCGCTAGCGTTAATAAATTGGTCGAGGTCAGAGCAGTTAATGTATGATAAATATCCACAAGATCGTAAATATCACATTTTTATAGTAGGAAAAACGATTTTTCTACACAGTATCCATGTGAATGAATGAAAATGATTCACTTTTCACAAGTTTATTATTATTACTAGCTTTTGCTCGCGGCTCCGCTCGTGTGAAATTCGTATATAATAAAAAGAAGAAAGTAAGTAAGCTCGCTATCGTATATTTATTTCGGCGCGCGGAACAATTTGGTTTGTATGAGAGCCACATCTTAACGTAACTGAAACTGAATTTTATTTAGCCTATCCTGTGTCACGTATAACCAAATTTTAATGCGCTTGTACTAAGTTTCATCGAAATATAACCGATAATCGGTTAAGAGTTATGGAGGATACATACATACAGAACAGATTTAAAAAAATCATAAATTTAGTTTTAGTATCGTACACAGAGTCTACAGACGCTGTATCTCATAAAACAAAGTAATTTACTCCATAACCATCCCTTACAGATTTATTATTAGTATGAATTGATTATTATTGTTGTAGTATACACTAGGAGCTTTAAGCTCATGCGTGTACTTTGTATGTTGAGTGTACTTGATTCTCACTTCTTGCTTGTTATTTTTTAATTTAGTTTTTCACTTAGTTGCCTAAAATTGTTTTTTAATGATTTTTTCATTATTATTAAAGTGTTTGTTCCAATTTATTCCAAGAGTCCACTACTCGGTTAGAAAGAAAGTACTTCCTGGGGTTTTAATTAAAACTAGTTCGGTTGAGTTTCAGCGAATGACCACAAAGTCTTGTATTAGTTCTTAGTTCGTTTAGGAGACATGCATGCACCGCTGACTCACGCACACGATAGCATTAATGTTTGTTGCCGGTCTGACCTTTCGAAAAATTTAAACACTCGTATTTATGACCTGTGCGTACTCCCGATTATGACGTAGGTACTCATGTGAAACATAGACGCTGACAATTGCCACGTGATAGCAAATCTGCTGGCATGGCACCTAGCTGAGCGTGGTTTCACGAGGAGAGGTGATTTTGGCTCTGTCGACTGCACCATTAGTCTCTCGGCACAGCCACCCATGCTGGTTTACATAAGAAAAAATAAAAAATAACATATGGTGCGAAACGAGGCAATCCTCCAGCCCACCAAAGATATTGAACACCGGGTGGCTACTCTTAAGCGACAGTGGGCTGGGCACGTCGGCCGAAGAGACGATGACCGTTGGACACACGTCCACACAGGCGGCCGAAGACAGGAAAAAGAAATGTGGAAATATCACCCGCCTGGTGGTACGACGACATCAAGTACGTCGGCGGAAAGCTGCGGTCGCGTACAGCTGAAGGCCGGGAGGACTGGAGAAAAATTGGAGAGGCCCAACCATTGCTGGTAGTAGATGGTTTTAATTAATATTTTTATTTTTTATTGAAAGCGCTACATATTGCGCCGAACCACCCATAACGATGACCATGGACATTCGGTCGTATGCGGGGGTTGCGAATGCCATGCCGGTCTGACAAGTGCCCATTCACCCCTCTCATGAAGGATCCGAGACTGTATTTGGGAAGGGGGAATATATGAGCAGGTAGAGCGTTCCAGAGTTTAGTTTGGTTTCAATCGATACCAGCAGCGACTGGCCAATGTCGGTCTCGCTAGAGCAAAAGTGAAGATGTTATTCAAGTCAAAATACTTTTTTTTTTTTTTATGTAAACCAACCAGGGTGGCAGTGTCGATGGACCAATGGTACAGTCGACAGAGCCAAAAACCCCTCTCCTCGCGAAACCACGCTCAGTGAGGTGCAATACCAGCAGATTTGCGGACTGTTGCTAGGCTGTCTAGCCCGTTGATACGACGTTTGAAGACACCCAGGTTAAAGGATTCGGGAAACACACTCGCCGGGAGACAGTTCCACACCCTAGCGGTGCGACAGAAGAAACGATTTTGAGAACCGATGGGTTCTCAAAAGTCCAATGTCAACAACAAAAGGGTGCTCAGTTTCTCTGCAGCGAGTGCTGCGAAGATAGGTTGGATGGCAAGGAATAATCTTTTGTACCGTGTGGGGCCGGTACTTTAAAAGAATAGCCCCACTGCATCTCTCCCCGTGTATCTCGTAAAAGGCGACTAAGGGATATGACTCTCTTCTTATATTACTGGGTGGTAGGGTTCATCCCGCCCGGGTTGATACCACCGCATTGAATGAAAGGTCAATCGAAACGGCTATGTAAATAGTTTGTGTTTTCCGTTCAGTTCAGTGTAGCCGGCACGACCGAAGGCAAGCACTGATGTGGCACCAAGTTCGCCCGGTGTTATGGGCTTACATCACGGATGTTGTAGGTGATGTAGCCAACGATGTCAGTTTCCATAAAAAAAAATACTTACAATTAGGCGGCGTGAGAGAGTGTCCATTCTCCTCTGCCCAGCCGACGGGATGGATGTACGGCGAGGTGGGATCGACCCAGTAGTCGTACTTCTCGTCCCAGCTGTCGAAGTTCACCAGGATCCTGTTGTCGAGCATGTCCGAGACGGTCGCCACGCAGGTCAGGCTGTTCTTGCGGTCCTCCGCTTCCAGCTTCATGCCCGTTCGGAAGCCGTTCGGCTTTAACATCTGTTCGACAATTTGGAATTGTGAGAAAATTGCTAGGTGGACAGATGACCAAAAAAGGTAGCCGGGAGTGGATGGATGAGAAGAGCGGAAGACCACGTGTGGTGGCTTGGGAGAGGCCTATGTCCAGCAGTGGACCGATACAGGCTGATGATGATGATGAGAAAAAAAGTATAAAATTAAGCAGGGTCCTCATACAAAGAATGTGGTTAGATAGACAGATAGATACTTTATTGCTCCAGTAAACATTAAACAGTAACAAATACATTAGAAAATTTACATAAGGTGCAAAGGCGGACTTATACCTAAGCAATGTGTTTTTTTATTTTTCTCCAGTTCTTTGTATTTTTTATTATAAATTTTTTTATGGATATATCTGTGACTTAATATGTTTTACTTTTTGCTTAGAGAAGGTGTGGATCTAAGCTTGCGATGGCTTCACCGAACATATCCGGGCCCATCGGCAGTAGAGGAGGGTATTAATCGAGGCCGGGACTAGCGAGTGGCCACTCTAAATTTCCCGCGCATGGATACATAGTATACATAGTACATAGTACATAGTATGTTATACTTAACGTAATTTAAACTTTATTATGTAAGTTATATTTAAAAAAAAAAGCTCTGGTTTCTCACTCGGTTATTCCTTACAGATTGCATTGCTGAACAGGACATAACAAAAAAAATTGTGACGAACCATACTGAATATTCAAATTGTCTCAATGAATGAGGTCTTTATGGCGAAATAAATATCCGAATCTGAATCTGCATCTTACCGTTTGGCACATATGAGGGAACAGATGCTTGGGGGCGGCGACCGCCTTGCACTGCTTGAGGTACAGCGCCCACGAGAAATTAGTAGCGGTGAAGCCCTGCGGCGGCTTCAGCACGCGTCCGTTGCGCTCGCACCAACTCGCTGGGAATATGTCGATGGAGTCCGCGTTGACCCAGTAGTCGAACGTCTCTGGGTACGTGTCGAAGTGCAGCCGCATGCGGTAGCCCTGCGTCTCCGCCACCGTCACCACGCTGAACACCGCCGGCCGCATCGGATCGATCGCCTCCAGCTTCATGCCCACCTGGTAACAATAATGTTACAAATTGGGGATTTGAGCATATTATGTTTTTTTTTATTTTTTTTTTCAGGCAATCAACAGCACAAGTTTTACAAATTATACACTTAGAATGACCTATTAAACATTTCCATAAGGGATTACATTAATTACGCGCTAGGAAATAAGGTACGTACAGACATCGCGAGGCATGCGGCGCGAATGGTTCGTCACTCATGCTTCAACCTGAGGATGCGCGCAACATTTATGCATAACTCCTGAACGGCACATGCTCAAGCTGAGCACGCAAACAACCACACACGCACAAGCTCAAGCTGACGCACTGACATGCGGCGCGAATGGTTCGTCACGCATGCCTCGGGATGTGTGGACGTGAGTGCTCACTGTGAGCATTGCCTCAGGTTCAGGCCTCAGGTTGAAGCATGCGTGACGAACCATTCGCGCCGCATGCCTCGCGATGTCTGTATGCACCTGTGTTACACGCAACACAATAACAGCCGTCCACACAGAACGCACGGCTCGCACTGAGGCAGCCTCGCAACGAGCGTACGCGGCGAATGCTCACAGTGAGCACTCACGTCCACACAGCCCGAGGCATGCGTGACGAACCATTCGCGCCGCATGCCTCGCGATGTCTGTACGCATCTTAAGAAATAATAAAATAAATGTTACATTAATATGTGATAGTGCCAGAAAGGGTGTTATCCTTCACATGAATGGGATTTACTTTCTTTCTTCAAAAAGTGCCACAACACAGAACCCGTTTTTGGTTAAATGAAAAAACCGGCCAAGTGCGAGTCGGACTCCAAGGTTTCCACACCACAAAAAAAAATTGAAAAAAGCTAACCCCCTTAATTTTTTACTTTTTCTATTTTTTGTTATTAGCTGTTATATCCGCCATAGTAACACATATTTTGTGAAAATTTCAACCATCTAGCTATTACTGTTCCAAAGATACAGCATTAGGACAGACAGACAGACAGACAGACAGACAGACAGACACCGGCGTAGGCTTAGTAATAGGCTTCCGTACGGGATACGGAAACCTAAAAAGTACCAACCAAAATAGATCATAATCGATGCTAGACACCTGTCACTAGACTGGTCTCAAGAAAATGGGACAGACCGTGTAAGGAGCAAACAAAAATAAAATATGAAAATTTATAGACCAATGAACATAATTCCCAAAAAAAAAAGAGTGCACAAGAACAATAAATAAATATATTAATAAAAAAACATTATTCAAGATAATAATAAAACCAACAACTTTTTATCAGATTTAGACGTATTAGCCAAGGCTAATAAATAATTTTTTTTTTTTCGCCTAATCTTATATTACCCCTGAAAAGGTGCTATGCCGGATAGTTCCCTTTGGATTGCTGGCTATACGCCGAGGCTGCATCAATATGCATATGGCCATCGTTCGTCCAGTACGGTGGTACCAACCCAAATAAAGAGATTAAATGCATCGATCCTCAACTAAACTCACCTTGAATCCATTCTTGGTGTTGTAGGGAAAGGGGTCTTTAGCGAACAACTTCGCTGGTGCCGCTTTCGCCTTGCAAAAGTCCAGATACCGCATCCAGGAGAAACCGTTCTTGCCGCACATCCACGGGTACTTCTCGTTCTCAAACGGCTCCTCCTCGTCCACCTTCAGGAGCAGGGGGTTCATGAGCCTCGAGTCAGACTCGGGAGGCTTCGCGGGATCGGCCGGCTGCTTCTCTCCGAACAGCTCAGACTGGAAGCGCTGCTGAGCGAGCAGCTTCTTCATCCTGTTCCGTTTCTTCATCAACTCCGCCTTGTCGCGCTCCTTCTTCTTCTGCGGCGCGAGCTTCTGCTGTAGCTGCTGGCAAGTGAGGCTGCAGAAGTTGGGGGTGATGAAGTCGGCGGCCATGCCGTGGCAACCGCAGCCGTCGCAGCTGTACAGGTCCTCAGGCGAGGTCGGCTTCTTATCGCGCCCGCTGCGCCCCAGCCGCTGCTTCAGCGGCGTCTGGTACTTGGAGCTGGGGTTGAGCAGAAAGCTTTGCACCTGCTCATTGTGCTCCATTACGTCTATGAGTCCGAACTCGTTCGTTTGAAAGTGAAGGTTGCTGCCCTGCAGCAGCGCGACGCCGTTGTTCCATATGAGGCCCGGGGGATCCTCCTCGCTCGTCGAGTCGACGCTGGTGCTCTCCCTCATGACCCTCAGCGCCGTTTCCTTCACCGCGACTTCCACTTCCGGTTTGAATTCCCGCTTGTACTCGGTGAACATATTCTTACTCTTCCGGCTCTCCTCCCCAGTCTGCGTGCTGTCCTTGAATTCCTGGGTATCGCTCTCCCCGGGGTTCACTTTCAACTCCAAATCCTTATCGAGTTTTTCATCGCAGAACAGCGAAGGGACCTGGTGGTCGTCGTTATTGTCGGAGTCGTCTCGCGGGTCCTGAGAGTGTAGCAAATTTTTAAGCTGAGCCGAGTGGTGCTTTTTATTTAACACCTTTTCCGTGCACAGAGATATGCGACGTTTCACATTGGTGTTGTTATTCGACAGCCTCTTTTCGGTATTATCTGAGTTGGACCTCCTCAGAATGGCCGGAGCAGGGATCACATTTTGGGCATCAGACTTTTCAATGGGAGTTTTGTTCAAAAGGCTTTTTCCCTTTTCGGGGATAGCGAGGGTGAAGGATTTCTCTTGAGCGCTGCCCTCGTCTTCATCCGCGATGGATACGGTGTATATGTCGTCGTTCATGGAGGCGTTCGTCTCCGGAATGGACAGGGTGTATTCCTGCTCGCCCGTCGGCTCAACTCTCGAGCCAGGTATGGAGATGGCGAATGTGTTCTCAGCTCTAGACGTCTGCGGTAAGTCCTTTCCGTTCACAGATCCGGCCAGCTTGCCGAGTGGCTGCAGGGGAGGCATGTCCGAACTGGAAGACTCCCTCATTACTGTTATATTGCCCTGAGCGTCATTCTGCAGTTGTCCATTGGCAATTTGCAAATTTATTATTGGACCCTTATTAGTCATGGAACCGGGAAGAGTGACTGGCAAGATGAATTTTGTATTTTGTATTTTAGGCATGTTCATCGGTGTCAAGAATAGTTTTTGATTGGACGGCTGATTCAAATTTGTATTTATTTGGTTGTTTGGGAGAAGAATTGAGTTTTCCGTCGCTTTGTTCATAGAATGTTTCTTCACTGTCCCCAAGTATGCAAAAGTCTGTTTGCTACCTGTGTTGGTGGGGATACTAACCGGCACCAAATTTGAATTTAATTTTGGTTTCTGTATAACTATGGGTTGTGAACTGTTGCCCGGTGCCAATGACTTGTTTTGCAAATTCACTTTGGGTGCCAGGTTACTTTTGGTGTTCACATTTGATACGAATTGAATTCCAGATGAGTTCGTAACCTGAGGACAAATTAACAAACACATCACGTAATTAGCCAACAAGTATCATTGCTCTTCTGTATCAGCGGTTACAAGAAATGATAAATTGTAATGTGTCATTGTGCAACTGTTTATAGTTATCGTTGGTTATGGATAATACTGATAAGCAATGTGTTGGAGCTTGCATTTACTTTCTTTGTTATTATGGGATGCGAACTGTGCCTGTGCCTTTGGGCGCCAAAATTGCACCCATTGTCCACAATTGATACAAATTGCATTCCAGAATTAGTCACCTGAAGATCATTTACCAGTATGCTTGCAGCACAACACCGATTACTTTGCTTAATATCAGATGCTTATTATCGGAATGCTGTGCGGTACAGTTCCCTCAAAACTTAAATGCTGCTCGACTAATCTAAGTTGCGCAGTCAACTAATTTTAGGTCATCTCTATAGATCATAGGGTAGATAATTTGCTTCGATGCACATGCGCCAACCCAAGATGCGAGCAACATTAAAGTCTACCTATGTTCTATGAATTATGACCTAAAATTCATTGACGGCGCAGGTAGGTCGAGCGTCATTAAAATTTTGAGAGAACTGAGAAGTGTTAAGTTAAGTTAAGTGACATGTAATTAATAATTTTCGTAAATAATATTATGTAAAAATGCATGCAAAGATAGTAATATTTTTTTACATGAAAGATAAAGTTAAGAAATGAAGTGCAGGAACATAAAATATTTCAAATTAATACACATTTGCATGTGGGTTGCAGTGAGATGATACATTACTGTGAGGATGTTCATAATGTCATTTTATTTTTAGAAGAAACAGTACAAGGTGCTGTTAAAATTAGCTAAGAACACACAAGGCCATTTAGGCCAAGCATTATTTCTTGTTCTTGCCCTCTCTGAGAAACCACCTTTATGTGCTCCACTGTACTATACTCAAATCAAAACAAACGTGCAGCTCGCACAAGAAAGGTTTATGGCTTAGTGAAGGGAGATTCCGTTTACTGAGCCATAAAACTTTATTATGCGAACTGCACGTTTGTTTTGATTTGAGAATAGCGGAATGATCAAATGCATGCAGCTTGACAGTTTAAAGTTTCGGTCACAAGTAGCTTTATTTTGAAGCTGCTAAAACTAGCAGCTAGCCAACTGTCCGCTTAAAGTCGCCGAAAAATTCTTTCGACCATATTCAGACCGTTTCAACCAATGTTTCAATTCTTCGTAACACGTATTCTTCGTATTCAACAGGTCCATAATTTAGGGGTGTTGCTTCTCTAAAGAAATGGAGAAAAAACTTTTTTTTGCCAGTCACCAAAGCAGTAAGCGATTAGAAATAATAGCAACTGACTGACTGACTGCAACTGAGTGCACTTGTATTGTTTTAGGTATTTTTGTTTGTTTTGTTTTTTTTTTGTCTAATTGGTTTTTTAAATTTTTAAAATATTAATTTTTTATATTGAGGGGGTGCTGATGGTATCTTCAGATAACTTATTCCAGGCGCTTACGACCTGGTGTGTCAGATATGAAAACTTAAGGTGACCGTAATTTTTTTGAGACTTCATAAAGTGCTGCAATTGCCAAAAGATTTTCTATTGTTACGTTACGAATAGACCGAAGGGAAGCACTGACATGGCACCTAGTTCACCCGGTGTTATGGGCTGACATCACGGATGTTTTGGTGATGTAGCCAACCATGTCAGTTTCTATACAAAAGAAAAAAAAAGATTCGACAATGTAAGCACATCTTGACACAGATATTGAATAAAAAAAGTTGATGCAAAGTATAACTGTTTCCCTACGCGAAATAGTTTTGAGGTAATCGCATGCTTTTAAACACAAATTCTGTTCTCTAATTGTTGCAAGTGCTTTATTTGATCTAATTAGTTCTGTAAAAATGACCAGTGGCACACGTAAGGTGTATCGGATGGGTTGCATGCAGTCCTTCGGTCATAATCTATATAAGTATGGCCACCGTTCCATATCTGCGGCGGTAGGAATACAACCGTGTGGGGCTAGTACTTTAAAAGAATAGCCCCACTGCATCTCTCCCCGTGTATGTCGTAAAAGGCGACTAAGGGATATGACTCCCTTCTTATATTACTAGGTGGTAGGGTTTAACCCGCCCGGGTCGGTACCACCGCACTGAATGAAAGGTCGGTCGAAACGGCTATGTAAATAGTTTGTGTTTTCCGTCCAGCTCAGTGTAGCCGGCACGACCGCAGGGAAGGGCAGCAAATTCATCCGGTTTTATGGGCTGACATCACGAATGTTGTAGGTGATGTAGCCAACTGTGTCAGTTTCCATAAAAAAAACCGTGCTTGAGATTTGAGCCTCAACCACCTAATGTTGTACCTTGCGGAGTGTGATCGACCAGCAAGACAATTAATGCAGAAAGATGAAAATGTTAGTAAAACAAATTACCGGTCTTCTCACAATAATCTGTTTGGGGTTGCCGATGGACGTGTTAATGCCGGCGCTGGCGGCAGGCTTGTGGCCGCTCTGGTTGATGTAGACGACCTGCGGTACGCCGCGCACATTGCCGCGCATCCCGCCGCTCATCCCCAAGATTGAGGAGCTCGGCGACGAGCCGGGCAGCACGTGGATGGGATTGGCGACCTGTGCCACGCCGCCGGTGGCGCTCGTCGGCACCTGGATCTGTGTCGTGGAATAGACAGGCTCCGGCAGGGAGTCCTGCGCGGATGTGTACGTGCGCGCTGCATTGGCGCCCACATGCACGTGGATGATGGAGCTGTTGAACGGCTGAGCGACCGACGTCTGGAGGAGAGGCATGGACGGCAGCATGTGGCTCTGGGCGGGCGCGGGGAACTGGAGCGGGACGTTGATCGCCGCGCCTCCGGGCAGCTGCACGGGTACGTTGGCGGGGAGGGAGACGGGAGCGGCGAGCTGCATCGGCATACTCACGCCCACGCCAGACGCGGCGGTGGACAGCTGAACGGGCACGTTGACAGTGGCGCCCGAGCCGAGCGCGCCGCCCAGGTGAAGCTGCAGGGGGTAAGAGCCGCCGCCCTGGCTCTTCATGGGGCCGATCGTGTGGGTCACGAGGTTGTGCGGTATCGCGAGCGAGCTCTGCGACGGCGGCACAGAGGACATCAACAATCCGCTCGATATACTCGGCTGCTGCAACAAACCCACCTTTACGGCACAAGACACCGGCAGCAGAGTTCAGCCTTCCTAAACAGTTGCCACCGAGCGAAGAAGAAATCGAGTGCTAGGAGCACTTAGTCCCACTGCAAATAAAGTAACATACACATTTTTAAGTTTTAATAGATTTTTAAATATGATAACTATTTAACTAGCATATACTTGCAGCAAAAAACTTAACCAGACAGCTTCTAACACAAACATCCGAAAGCACTTCATAACAAATCGAGTGGTGAACGCATAGAATAAACTCCCACAGGATGTGATTGACTCCCAAAATACAAACAGCTTCAAAAACCGATTAGATAAATACATAAAAAGTACATCAACAAGCAAATAGCAACAGTGCCCAAGTACAAAAACTAAAAACAAACAAAAAAAAACATTATAATTCATTATCTGAAAAAGAAACTGATATGAACACATCAGCTAGAGCTGCTTGTTCATTAAAAAATAAATAAATAAATAAATACTTTCATGTATCCTACATATTATAAGTTTCTTTAAATGTATATATATATGTATTTTCGCTTATACCTCAAGACCGGCTCAACATATTCGCTTGCAGTTTTTTGCCTATGTAATGCGACATATCTCCGGCATAGTTTATAGGCAATGTTATTATTATTATATTGCACCTCATGTTAATATTATATTGTGCTTGTTTCTGCGAAATGTTTTTGGAGTAATAAAGTATTTCTATAAATCTACTTAGCTATCGCCCATGGCCTCCTGCGTTACCGTGACCCCATTATTACATTTTTACTAAAATATTGTCAATATTTTGCACACGAAAATTTTTGTTTAAAAGAATAAACATTTTGTTTTTTCCACATGGAAAAACTTCAAAAAGCATGTAACCATCGTCGGTTTTAGGCCGTTTACTATATATACTAATAACATTACGATCGGGGAGGAATCATGCTTCAAATTGATAAGAAATTTTGATACTTTATTAGTTAAAAGCTGTGCCCGCGGCTCCGCCCGCTCTCATATTTCACTTCACTGCTAACCTCATAAGCTATTTAGCGTGATAGTAAGTAGCTATAGTTGATGGGAAGAATCAAGCTATCCGTAGAATTTTGTTTTATTAAAATCGGTTCAGTGGTTCTCGAGTTATAAGCGGACAGACAGACATACACTCAGACACTCAGACAGAAAGCAGACGTTGGATTTTATTATAGGTAAGGATAAAGAATTATGTTATTTCTTACAAGACTTTATTATGCAATATAATGAAATAATTTATTTTTAAGTATTTATTCCTTTCAGTAAATTATTACTTATGAATTGTATAATGTAACATTTGAGGAGATATTCTAGTGATTGTCCAATTACATTATTTAGATTTACTTAATGAAGTTTCTCTCAATCAAGAAATATGAACTCCCCACACAAAGCATTAATCAACCAAACATTTATCAAATGTAACCCATAATATTAATCTTCATATACCTATTTAAAATTATTTAATTCATTTATTTACAACGATTTTTTTTTATATTATTAATTTTACATATACACAAACTATATATTTATATTATTAAACTTGACAACATTTCTGACCACAATGTTCCCATGAACATTTTACATTTCCCATATTTGTGAATACTTTCAAGATCAAGGAGTATTTCATTACCTACATTCTATAATATATTTAATATAGAACATTTGTCAATAAAATGTTATAGTAACAGACTTTAGATCTCAAGTCAAGCCCAATGATGAAGCAAAAATTGTATGTAATAAAAAATTACACAGATAAATTTATATATTACAATACTTCTAACTGCATAGATAGAGAAACCTAGCTAAAAAATTTACCATTTTATACTAGATGAATTGGTACAAATAACTATGACATTTTCGTAAGTAAGGTTGGTTGGCTATGGTTATTTTTTTAATCTAACAATTAGGTAAAAGCAGATCATGAACTCACCCGTATGGGATTCATCTGAGCATCGCCGTGCAGCGAGCCCTGCACGGAGGTGGGGCACGGGGGCGAAGGGGGCCTTAATAAAATTTTTCGAAGTATATCAGTGCAACCACTAAAATTGTGCGAGATCGGATTAAATGAGCTCTCCATGTCCTCCGCCGCTAATCCCGCACGGGCTCATATCGACAGCCGCGAGCTCCAGACGAATCAGGTAAAATCTGCAAGATTTACCCAATAAATGACCTAATAGGTATTGTTTGAAAAATATTTTCTACGATAAAACTCCAGTCACGAAGAAAGAACGGAAAAGTTCCGGAACCTAATCAAAGGGATTATAGGACTAATTTCGGATCAACTGCTCTAATTTTTTGTAAGTAATTCAATTTCGTAATGAATTTATTTTGCACGTCGCGCTCGGTTGTCGAGCTGCTCGCTGCAACCTCAGCGAAAAACTCGCACAAACAGTGAAACGCCAAATCACGGCGCCTGAACTTTAATTGAAAAAGTTACCTGCCCTATTCTTGCGTCGCTGCGCACCATCCGTTCCACCCCGCACAGCTAACTTTACCTTGGAAAAATATTTTCTCGAACGAGCTCCAGATATTTACTTGCCACACACGACTGGCGATGGCCTCTATGTTCTTGGGAAGTTCAAATGCATCGAAGTACGATTTCGGATGACACTGTCTTCTCTCGCTCTTCTTTCTCACATAGGAGTGAGACTCAACCAGAATAGAACAATTTAAAATGTTCCTATGTGAATAGAACAAGCTCAGTAATTCTTGACAACCTAACGAACTTGCGAGTACGAGATTGGTAGCATTGGCATTGCGCGGTCAACCGACCAATAGGAACGCTGCATTCTCGTGATGGTTGAAGCTTTCGCGCCTCCAACGCATGGGCTAGGTAGGAAACGAAACACGAGGGTGGGGTTAAAATATAGGGGGAAAACTTTATTATTCGTTTATGCTTTATAATCACATGTATGATACATTTATAAAACACAATCTGAATAATAGTACCCATAATTTTTCTAACTTTG
This sequence comes from Nematopogon swammerdamellus, assembly GCA_946902875.1. NCBI lineage: Eukaryota > Metazoa > Arthropoda > Insecta > Lepidoptera > Adelidae > Nematopogon > Nematopogon swammerdamellus. The sequence continues at coordinate 2,445,509 of OX336335.1, forward strand.
TACCAAGGTATACAAACTGATTTAACTATTACGCGACTTTAGAGAGCTTAGATCGATCGTAACGGGGGAATTCACTAAAATAATCCTTGTAATAACTATCTGGTTCTAGTTAAACTTAAACAATACGTTAGATTGTTTGATGCTTTGGTTTGGTGTGCTATCAAGAGAGTGCACATCATTTGGTACAGAAAATAATAAGTACCTACCTGCCTATTATATAAACATGTCTAATTTACACAGAACTTCTAATCGCGTTCGTGTTAAATGTTTTCTTGGTGAAATAAGTTGTTCGTTGTTGTTTGCAAAATAAAATATTTTTATATCTTATTTTATGATATGAACTAGGTACCGGAAGTAAATACGGCGCATGCGAGAGCACTCTAGTGTGGTACTATAGCTGCGTTCTAGTCTAGTGTAAGTTAAACCCTAAACACCTTAGTAAAAATCGCACTCTCAGCGCGCTCTATCGAGACCCTGGGCCCTGCCCTGCCCTGCCTCGTTGATAGAGAGAGAGACAGGTCTTCACTTCACCAGTGCTCCCGTGCTCCGAGGGGAGAGAAAGGTGCATGCAAGGGCGGACGGTCGTTCAGCCTATCTAAGAAAAGAAGGAAAGAGGTTGTATGACGTCGTGACGACGGGTGAGTATTTAATTGGCATGGTAAGGTTAGATTAGTCGCTTTCCTACATGCCTCCAGTCTCACTCAATTAAACAAACGACTCGTCCGTCAGTCACGTATTCTTTTATTGCATGACTATTGCTTGCGGCCATGGATGTGTACTTTAAGGGCCCCCGCACACGACCAATTTTATCAACAACTAAACTGTTTAGGTTATCCATGACGACTGACATTTCTCGAACCCAACTGTTTATTGTGTGTGACAATAGTGACAATCGACGCTACCCTACAAATCACACACGCTTCATAGAACTAATAATTGAATAAAGCTCAACTCAACAGTAATGAGCTCATACTGTGCAGAGCACATTATATAGGGGTAAGGATACTGTGGTTACTAAAACAATTGCCACAACCTATGTTTAATACCATAATAACGATTATAAAAAAATAGCACAAAGGGGACTCGATTCCACGATAAGATGACTTACCCTAACATGTGCCACTACACTACGACAGCTTACAGACGATCAAACGAATAACTGGGAGAATTTTCGACATGTCCAAGCGTAGGTTACCTACCTATGGATGAAATTATAACAATAAAAAATAAACAATATCTGTTTCAGTTGACAGGAATTCGATGACTTCAGCATGTCTCCTGCCTGGCCTGACCTGCCTGACATACTGCAAAGATTACAGACACTCAAAGAGAGGCGTTTAAAATGTACAGATCGTTCACAGATATTTTACCTGTGACACATGTCATTGTACCTTCCGCTAGGTTAGCACCACTTGCTGTCACTAGTACTACGGTCCTAGAAAGGGTTACTTGCTATTAATATTTTACCCGGTTGTAGTGGAAAAGTACCTGTTGTAGTGATAAGTCCACCTTTGCGCACTCCTGCATTTCTTGTTTCTTGTCGTGAGTACTTTTCTCTGTGTATGTGTATTTTATTTGTGTGCAATAAAGAATTTCTATTCTATTCTATTCTAAAATGTATTCAAATATTTCGTACAGGGCAATAGTACGATCCAATTATGGCAACACAGGGCTCAGGTTAGCTAGCTTGATGGCTAGAGGTAAAATAACTGTGAACAGTCTTTGGAACTATACTTACTACGGTTTTTAAATTGTTTTAGGGTGTTTAGTTTTTTTATAACCACCTAAGAATTATTTTCGGAAATACCAACTTGTAACAAAAACGACATGCACCGCCTGAACATTAGGTTAGGGTTAATTATAAAGATATCGACGCATCTTCTTTAAATCAACCCTGGTTATTTTTTTTTAACCCTTCGGCCCTCAGCATAAATATTCGCAAGACCGCCAACTCTCAGCCCTTTTCGCCGCGCGCAAAAACGTAAAATTTTGGCGCGCGCGCTCCCGCACAAATTCGAATATCCCGCCTCAATCGAACGATCCATCAGTAATCTGTAATCTGCGTACTGAAATTGCGCATTCAGTGATACCAAACACTTCAGGATTCACCCAGGCGACAAAAAGGGCTTTTCCCTGCTCGCTCGTGTAGAATTGAAGTGTAAGTGTAAGGCGTGTTTCTATTCCTTTTTAACCCCCGACGAAAAAAACGGAGGGGTGTTATAAGTTTGACGTGTGTGTGTGTGTGTGTGTGTGTGTGTGTGTGTGTCTGTCTGTGGCATCGTAGCTCCCAAACGGATGGACCGATTTGGATGCGGTTTTTTTTATTAGGAAGCCTGTTTAATCGGGATGGTTCTTAGCTATGTTTGTAATCAAGTAATTAAGTAATTAAGTAATAAAAAAAATTATTATCTTCAAAAGTGGACCGATTTGCATGCGGTTTTTTTTAAAAAGCTTGAAATAAAAGTTAAATTACAAATTTAAAAAACCCCCGACTCTTAAAAAGTCAAAAATAATTTCCGTTTACTTACTTAAAGGAGTCGGGGGACCGCTAAGTAAATTAAATATAAAGACTCAAAAGTTGCGCGGGAATTTACTTAGCGGTCTACCGACTCCTTTAAGTAAGTAAACGGAAATTATTTTTGACTTTTTAAGAGTCGGGGGTTTTTTAAATTTGTAATTTAATTGATTTAATGACTATGAAGTTGCTCATAGATCGCAAGGTGATTTGACCTATAGGTTGTGGAGAATTTCAATTTGAAGTTGGCGATGATATTTCTGCCCGTCGAGTAAAGTAAGGGCAAGTTTTCTGTTTATTTTTGCGGTAATGAGACCACCTATCTTCAGTAAAATAATATTTTACATTAAATAAACTTATGTAGATTGCTTGGAAATAGTTCTTTAGTGGCCAAGTAGGTCATTTACATTAAAATTATTCAAAACAAAATTGGTCGCCGAAGTGCACTTAACAAGTGCGCTAATGTTTATTTGTTTTTTGTAGAAAATATGAAGTTTCCGCCTGAAATATTGCATTGCATAAATGAATTGTTAATCATTAATCAGATTTATTTGCTTTTATATCATTCTCCTTCTCATTTTACACCGGATTTCTAATTTTAAAACTGCAATTAGGGATATGGGCACTTAGGTACCCAAGGTGATTTCAACAAAAATCAGTTCAGTCTGGTACACACGGGTGGATTTCTTTTCAAGCTTTTATTTAGTTTCACCAGTCCTAGTGTCTGCATGCAAATATTAGGTACACAAACATATCCAGAGCTGTATTGCGAATTGGCTGTATGGTCAAATGACCTTTGCCTGCCTATTATGGCGAAAACAACAACAACAACAACAACAACCAGAGTTCTTCTTCTTCTTTTTTTAAATAGTGGCAACCAAACGAATAGGAAATTCGTTTATTACTGCCAGTATCCAGTGACGAACAACCAGAGTTGTCATGGGTGTTGTGCTGTTGTCAAATCTAGTGTCAAACAAAAAAGCAAAATTTCGTGTAAAATTTTGGGTTTCTTTTCTTTCTCTCAAACAATTTGATCTGAAATAATTTCTTTCACCCAGTGGAAAAATAACTAATAATCTAGTACTGAGGAGAAGGTATGTACTGTTTGCAGTTTATTATTTTTGTGTTGTGCTGTCGCGTAGTTATGGCTCGCTGGTAATAGTAGATAAGTATTCCGCATTTAGCACAATTACCTTATCTTTATTTTTCTTCACATACTATAAAACGTTTATATAAGTAGAGCTTAGCGGTGGGTGGCCGTGCGGTCTAACTGTCGGCTCCTATTGCTAGAAGTCCGAGGTTCGTATCCGGTCGACGTATATCAATAGGTTTTTCTGATGAAAGAAAAAAATTATTACTTGCATACTTATCTCTCATTGTGTACAAATATGGGCGTATACCTGAAATAAATGTTACATTATTATACCTTCATCATGCTCCGTGGTAAGGATTCCGGGTGAATATTTGATTAGCGGGGATTAGATCGAACATTGCTGGTATGCTTATTGTGTAGGCCTAGATAAAAGATGAATTATAGTGAAAGAATTGTTTGCTGGAAATGCGTAGTTTTTGAGAAAAACAATTTTCATACAAAATTAATTTTGGTTTTTTTTTATTTTTTTAATGCACCAAAACATTGATTTTGAATAGAAAGTTAGCAAATATGACATGCGCCGCCTCAACATTAGGTTAGGGTTAATTTATAGAAGATTCTTCTAACGTCGACAAACAAAAGTGAGTCGCTTTAATTATACCGCATAACCGAAAAAACATTCTATAATGTGTAACAGCGGTAAAAGCCTAAACGAACATAAAGATTCTTCTATAAATTAACCCTTTTTTAAACCACCAAAACATTCACCCATACAACTTCCCTTGTTTTTACATACATTTATATTCAAAACCAATGTTTTGGTGGCTTAAAAAATTTTTTTTTTATTTTGTATGAAAAATTAATTTTGTATGGGAAATTTTTTTTTTCCGAAACTGCGAATTTCCAACAAACAATTATTTCACTATAATTCGTCTTTCAACTCGACCTACACAATAAGCATACCAGCAATATTCGATCTAACCCCCGCTATTCAAACCCCCCCCCCCAGGATTCCATGTAATACTGTCGGTCTTGTCTGAAAAAAATTCCATGATGACACTGTCTGGTCTATAGGAGTAGGCTGAAACAAGCGGCGGGCCTATAGGAGGAGGCTGAAATAAGCGGCGGGCCTATAGGAGGTGGCCGAAACAAGCGGCGGGCTCGAAGATGAGTAGTCAGCATCAGTACATGGCCGCCAACAGCAAGACCTCAAGTCCACGAGTTGGAGACATTGAACACATCGGTCAGTTACTATTTTATTATTTTTGGAAAATGTGAAATTTTTGTTTTTTATGAAAAGTTCGACATGTGGCGCCGAGCCCATAAGGTGTCTAACGACACCTGTGGACATTCGGTCGCAGGCGGGGGTTGCGAATGCCATACCGGCCTGACAGGTGCCTATTCACGCCAGGGTTGGCAAAAACCCGGGTTTTTTCAAAAATTATCTACCCACTGGGTTTTATTGGGTTTTTTCGGGTTTTTTCAAACTGCCCGACGAATTTTGCTCATTTTCTCAGTTACGTCATAATGGTAATGAAGACTTTTTTGTTACTGTTATGAAACTGAATCGATTACGCTATAAAAATCAACCACCAATTGTTTTATTTAAATACGTAATTAAAAAAAAATTAATAAAAAAAAGATAAAAATTCTTATAAAGCAAAATCTTCAGATCTTTTGATATCAATTACAGCTAAAAAAAAAAATTAAACCCACTTTCGTCAAAAACCCTCGGGTTTTTTCAGGTGGGTTTTACCCAATTTAACCCAGTGGGTTTTTTCGGGGTGGGTAATATCAAGCCAACCCTGATTCACGCCCCTCTTGAAGGACCCGAGACTGTATTGGATGGGGAAATATGTGGACAGGGAGAGCGTTCCAGAGTTAAGATTACTTGCAGCACAATACTCTGCTTACCCCGATTGTCGGGATTCAGTGTGTGGTATGTAATGTAATGTAGTTTATTTTTATTTAATTTAATTTAAGTAATACAAGAAAATATATAAAAGTAGATAGATATAATATACCAAAAGGCTGTTCATAAATTTTTTGTGTGTTTCTTCAACTGGTGAAATAGCAAAATTATTGTAAATGGCTTTGGCCCGCGGCTTCGCTCGCGTAAAATTCGTATTTAAAAAGAAGAAAGTAAGTAAGCCCGCTACCGTACCTTTATTTCGGCGCGCAGAAAATGTTGGTTTGTATGAGAGCCCGAATGGTAAAATGTGCTTGAACTAAGATTCATCGAATTCGGATGATCGGTTTAAGAGTTATGGAGGAACATAATACAGAAAATATTTTTAAAAATCATCAATTTAGTTTTAGTATCATGCATAGAGTCTACAAACGCAATACCTCATAAAACAAAGTAACTTACTCAATGACCATCCCTTACAGATTTATTATTAGTATTGATTCTTGACCAAAACTTACGAATATGAGCAGTGCATCTGTCGGAGCACATCGGGCAGCTATGCCTCTCGCCGGAGTACTCGGACGTGACGCTGGTGGTGGAGGGGCAGCGTATCCCCGCGCACAAGGTCATCCTGGCCGCCAGCAGCGAGTACTTCCGCGCTCTGCTCTACGGCGGCATGCGCGAGGCTAACCAGGTGAGCGGGGGTGCCGGAGCACATAGGGCTGTTATGTCGCAGGATTCCTTTTTTTTAGGGTTCCGTACCTCAAAAGAAAAAAAAACGGAACCCTTATACTATCACTTTGTTGTATGTCCGTCTGTCTGTCAAGACTGACAAAACTGACACGGTTGGCTACATCACCTACAACCAGTGGCGGTTCCCCAGGTGAAGCAAGTGAGGCGCCGCCTCACGCCGCCTCACTTAATTATCTTGAAGGTAAAGAAAAAAAAAATCAACATGGATGTTTATTTATTGCTAGACTTTGGGCATGTCCTGTCCTCGAAATGAAAACTGCAATACAACATTAATAAAATGCTATTATGTAGGTGGTGCCTCACTAAAATTCATTGGCCAGAGCCGCCACTGCCTACAACATCTGCGATGTAAGCCCATTACACCGGGTGAACTAGGTGCCATGTCAGTGCTTCCCTTCATTTCATGTCGGCTACATACACTGAACTGAACGTAAAACACTTCATTCAGTACGGTGGTACCAACCCGGGCGGGATAAACCCTACCACCTAGTAAGTTAAGAAGGGAAGGAACCTATAGTTTTACGTGTAATCCGAACCACGGTCAGCCTCGCAACGGTCGCCCATCCAAGTAATGATCGCGCCCAGATGTCCTACAAGACTAGCTACTAGGGTTTTCGCGTACCTGGTTTTTTTTCATACTCGGGTAACTGGTAATTTTTTTATATATAACCGGGTAACCCGGGTATCCGGGTATTACATTATAATAGCTATATACGAGGAAAACTGTTGCAAGAAGAGGATCTGACGCTGGAAAAGGCTATGAAAATTGCAAAAAGTCTGGAGCTATCAAAAAAACCAAATAAATCAGCCAGCAAGAATGAAGAAGAATCAACAATTTATAGTTTAAAATGAAAAGGAATAGATGCTGTATTCCTTTCCTTTTTCGACTGTTAAAGACAACCAATTTTAAGCAAGATACAAAATGCGAAAACAGAGATAAATCAGCTATATCACCAAAGACATTGAATGTGAATGAAACTGCTGCTACAGGCATTATTAATTTTATATGTAAGTATAGATTTTGTAATTGTTTTTGTAATGAATATGAATTATGAGGGGCATGTGGTAATTTATCTGCAGAACGCAGAAACTAATACAAACAACATTACCTCACTCAATTCACCTGCCGTCTATGGCAACAGAGTAAATAATCACTAAGTTTATCTATGGCTAGCACAGGCAACCAGTGTTGCCAACTCGGCTACTACAAAAATATGCTACTGTGGTGTTACAAAAATGCTGATAATACGCTAACTTTATTTTCGAAGTGCCAAAAGTCCCGGGTATTCTAGGAAATTTTACCCGGGTACAAAACCGCCTATAAGCCCGGGTATACCCGGTCCCGGGTAGAGATCGTTTAATCTTAAAATGAACGCCCCTCCACTTTGTTTATGCTTACATGCACAGTAGGTGTACAGACGCAATACGTGGCAATACACACAAATTTGTTCTTTTTCATTGGTCATTCAGTCTGATTCTTTCACCGGCTAGATCTAGCCGGTGAATGAATCAGCCAATTGACCAACCAGTGCATTAATGACGCGACCGCACGACAGAGCAGACGTGTCGTTCCATAGAAAGCGCGAGCTCTCCGGCATACAAAGGCAATACATGCACGATTAGTTGACCTACTAGTTGCGCGGGCGAATCATAAAATCGTCGCACGCACACAAGTAAGTGTTGCAATAGGTATTTCCTCTTCAACATTGAAACAATCAAGATTTGTGGAGGGGCGTTCATTTTTAGAATAGACGATCTCTACCCGGGTAGAAGACCCTACTAGCTACAATGTTGGAAGCTAAATGCAATTGTACGCTTGTTCGCAGGCCGAGGTCGAGCTGCAGGCGCCTCTCCAGGCGTTTAAAGCACTGCTGCGATATGTCTATTCTGGTAAATGTTCTCTGTAATATTGCCATGATTACACACTGTTACGACCCTTACTTTTGTCGAGTCAGCTACTATACCCTATATAAGCGGCCTTCGCGTTGCATCATTAATTCAGTCATATCTCGTCCGCTCCCCACGGCGTAGCTCTGCCCGTTTGCGGATCGAAAGCCTATTAAGGCCCCTATCTTGTCTATTTGCCTTTTTTTTTTTTTTTTTTTTTATGGAAACTGACACGGTTGGCTACATCACCTACAACATCCGTGATGTCAGCCCATAACACCGGGTGAACTTGGTGCCACGTCAGCCTTCCCTTCGGTCGTTTTTCATCTGTGTGTTCCTGTGTAAAAGTGTAATATTCAATTAATTAAATAACTTTACTTCTAGCTAAATAATTCTTTCTTTTTAAAAAGACTCCTTCAAATACCGTCCTAACAATCATACATAAGCGTTGTAATTACACCATGTGCTCAATATTGTGATTACACCATGTAATCAATATTGTAATTACACCATGTGCTCAATGTTGTAATTACACCATGTGCTCAATGTTGTAATTACACCATGTGCTCAATGTTGTAATTACACCAAGTGATCAATGTTGTGATTACACCATGTGATCAATATTGTAATTACACCATGTGCTCAATGTTGTAATTGTGTACAAGCACCCGGCTCGACAAACACCTAAAAAAAACACCAAACTAAACTAACATCAAAATAACAAAGCACCAGTGAACTTAGACATGAACACATCAGCCTAGGCTGTTCGTTCATCAAATAAATAAATAAATAAAATAAATAATTACACCATGTGCTCAATGTTGTAATTACACAATGTGCTGAGTGTTGGAATTACGCCATGTGCTCAATGTTGTAATTACACCATCGGCTCAATGTTGTAATTACACCATGTGGTCAATATTGTAATTACACCATGTGCTCAATATTGTAATTACACCATGTGACCAATGTTGTAATTACACCATGTGATCAGTGTTGTAATTACACAATGGATGTGCAGGTCACATGGGGCTGTCGTTGCTGCGTGAGGATACGGTACTGGACATGCTGGGACTGGCGCACCAGTTCAACTTCCTCGAGCTGGAGACCGCCATCTCCGACTACCTGCGCCAGGTGCTGGCCTTGAGGAATGTCTGCTCGGTCCTCGACGCGGCCAGGTGACCTAATTTGTCTTTGTAATCTACAGCCTTCTCACCTACGGAATGGAATATATTGAACTGAGCTTGCGATGGCTTCACCGAACAAATCCGGCCCCATTGGCAGTGTAGGATAAGGCGCAAAAACCCAAAATTTTGGCGCGCGCGCTCCCGCACAAATTCGAATATCCCGCCTCAATCGATTGATTCATCAATGATCTGTATTCAGTCTGATTTGTACTGAAATTGCGCATTCAGTCATACCGAACACTTCAGGATTCACTTATTTAGAAGCACAGACCGATTTTTTGAACTCCAGGCAAAACAAAACACACTCGACATTTTTTTTTGGTTTTTTCTGACCCAAACTGTATAATTTATTCCCACAAGTCGCCCATCAAAATATAGATATTGAAACGTACTCTAGAATACGGGTACTCGAAATACGGTACAAGATCTGTGTATTCCAGTGTCTGTGGAAATGTCAGTCGTCATGGGAGCCTTTTTTTTTTTTACATTTTCAAAAAATATTTTCTGTGTGAAGGTGATGTGTTGCCCAGTCATGTTTGATAATAGTTATTAGTACATTTAACCAAGAATGTATACCAGTAATCAGTTGTTTGATAGGAAATTGGTAGAATTAGTTATGAATTTAAATAGGGAGCCGCGCTGCGCCGAGACCCGGCCGGGTCTTCTGGGAGTTATCAGATTGGCGCGTCATAAGACCCGGCCGGGTCTTCTGGAAGCCAAAGGGTTAAAAAAGAAAAAAAAATATTCCGACAATTTTAAATATAACAATATGACCTTTGTATTGAATTCAAATTGTGAGTTGAACAATGCACTTAAAAAATAAAGTGAGGTTATGTTTTTTCTTCGATTTCACATACACGCGATGGGTAAAACCTCCAATAATTGAACACATTCACTTCAGAAATGTTGTATTCTTTCGAATTTATACACAAACACGACAAACTAATGACTAAAAACACCAAAACAATTTTTTATTTGCGGCGCCCCATTTCCGTGCGAACACGCAAGCTTCACGACCCCTCAACTTCAATTAAAAAGTTAGTTATTTTTTTCTTCAAGCTTGGCAACAAAGTTAATTTGATCAAGTAGGGCATATAGTCATCTTATTTTAGAAGCATAATTGAGCATTATCACCATATTGAAAGAGCTACATTTCGAGTTGAGCCACCTATAAAGGTGTCTAACGACGGCCATGGACATTCAGTCGTATGCGGGGGTTGCCAATGCCATGCCGGCCTGACGGAGACCTATTCACGCCACTCTTGAAGGGCCCGAGACTGTACTATTGTATTTATTGCCGAAAATCGGCCGCGCCACCGGGCCACAATGTTGGATACTTTTTGTTGCCACAGTGTGGCCCGGCAGCATTCCAACGGTTGCATGTTTTTTGTTTTTTAAGTGTTTGTTCAAATTGTTTTTAAAACCGTTAACTGAGATAGCACATATATTGTTGAAGCAATTTATTCCAGGAGTCCACTACTCGGTTAGAAAGAAAGTATAGTTGCGGCCAGAAGTGGGAAATATCGAAGATCCCGATTGAAGGTGTCAAGATAGTTGTTTGTGTACACACAGATAAATATACGAGGTTACCGTGGAAGTTGACTTATACCGTTAGTGACTTCGGTTATTTTTGTGTTTTAAAGAACGTGACAGGATTGGCTACATCACTATTACTTGCATTGCAGCCTATTACAGCTTGTTCTTATCGGGCCTCTTTGGTCGTACCGGCTACACTGAACTAGACGAAGAACTCGGGACGGAAGTTTGATGCAAAATAAATGTTTTAATCTACGCCAAATGGTTGGGAAGCATGGGAAGTGTTCGTTCGATTACGTTAGCATGAGCATTTCGCACGAGGAAGCCAACGTGTACAATGCTCTTAGTAAATCTTTTTGAGTTAATAGAATAATTAGAAATTGTTTTTAAAACCATTATGATTGTATAAAACTGTTCATCTTTCAGATTGTATGGGCTGGAATCGCTCATGGAGTATTGTTTAAACTTTTTGGATCGCAACGCGGCGGAAATTCTCCAGCATGACTCATTCCTGCAGCTGTCAGTTGTAAGTCAAAAGTTTATTTTTGTTACGATCGTAAGTCATTGGCCGCTTTTATGAGCCTTCAACACAATTTCAGCCACAAGGAATGTTTATTGAAGTTTGGCTTTTTTTAATTTCTGAAATGTTTTAAAATTATTTTTATTTATTTTGTGTACACTAGCAACTTTGTGCGTTAGGGCTGATGCCTGTATCTGTGCCTGTACTTTGTGTATTGAGTCAACTTGTATCTCAATATTTTTAAAACGGTAGGTACACTCAATTTCAAAAAGGCCTTAAAAATACCTTCTTATCGTACAAAAAGAGCACTAATCCTCACACTGTAAATACATTTCTTACACGCGTGATTTAACCCACTCCTCCCTTCACTCTTAGCTAGTGGTATCTAAAACCTTATGGTGGCGCCTAGCTCTTCCCACACGGGATTCGCTGAAGCCAGCTCTCGAAATTTGAATGACTCGTGGACTGTAATAGGGTTTATTAATCTTGTAAATTAATTGTTTTGTAGTTTGTAAATTAATCTTGCGTAAACTTTAAAAATTGTGTAAATTTGTATTGTTGTTAATGTTGTATAAAGTTCTTTAGATTTAATTTAATTTTAGTATTAATATAGGCTAGGCTTAAAAACAGCGGCCCTTGAGTTGAGACACTCAAGTGGCCATATGCTGCGCCTACGCCCTTTCTTTTGTATTCTGTAGCTCCATTTCTGTTAATGTGTTTATGTAATTTAATGTATGTGTACAACTGAATAAAATTCTATTCTATTCGCTTTTATTTAACTTCACCTGTTCGGGTCAAATCTTGCCACTGCATTTTAAACCAGTTCCACTCAACATTGTTCCTCGCCTGAACCAAATTTTATGTTGGTATTTTTTTAATTTTCTCAATGTGTGCCAATTGCTCAGTTTTAGACTTTCTTTGCCGCACTTTTTGCGTATTGGCGTTTATCACGGCCTTAAGTGGTTTTTTTTCTGTTTTCTTGTAAGTGTTCTGTGTACGTCTTTGATTGCCGGTCCGCCTCCTGAAAGCCTTTATCAATCCTGCTAAACTTCAATCCTGCAATCATAATCGTTGCATGTAGTAGGCGGTGCATGTTAGTTTCGACTTCGGCAAGTGATAAATAAGTGATGTTTTGGTGGTTTAAAAAAAAATAACCAGGGTTAATATATAGAAGATGCGTCGCTAATATATTAACCCTAACCTAATGTTGAGGCGGTGCATGTCGTTTTTGGTACGTTTGTATTTCCGAAAATAAAGCTTTTAGGTGGTTATAAAAAAAACTAAACACCCTAAAAAAAATTTTACATCCTAACATTGCTTAAAAAAACAAAAAAAACAGAAATAATTTTGTGGGATTCGATCCCATGTTAAAAAAATACAAACCCTACACTCTTACCACTGGGCTAACAAATTACATAAACGACCAAACGAATATCGGCTTCAGTTGGTTCGCTCCGGGAGAATGAGTAGGATTGCAGAATTGAAGGATTAGCAGGATTGAAAAAGGCTTTCAGGTGTCGTATCGCTTTGATTGCAGGCCGCTCTGCAAGGACTTTTAGAGCGCGATTCCTTCTTCGCGCCGGAAGCGGACATATTCAAGGCCGTGTGCAGCTGGTTTAATGCCAACCAACACTGGGTCAAGTCTGGAAGCACTGAAGTGGTAAGTCTTTCTCATTGTCTGACATAGACAGCTACACTGTGTTGTACCCAGCTAGATCGTGACGATATTCTAACATATGCACATCGCCATACTTCACACATGTGCACAGAGTTATTTGTTATTTGCCTAAATAGGAAGATATTAAACAGTGGAAATCTGAGTATTTTATTGTATAAAATAGGAAGGTGTGGATCTAAGCTTGCGATGGCTTCACCGAACATATCCGGGCCCATCGGCAGTAGAGGAGGGTATTAATCGAGGCCGGGACTAGCGAGTGGCCACTCTAAATTTCCCGCGCATGCTTCACGTTTCGGCTCGCTTCAAGCCCTCGTCAGCTAGTCTGCGTTGACTAGGACGCGGGGAAACCACCAGTCCCGCTCTCGACCTCCCTCTCTCTACCTATCCATATTCTGTAGGATGCTTCCAGTGACGTTTTCGAAGCTCTCTCCATATATGAGCTTAGCGTCGATCTTGGGAGCCCTAGATTCTTGAAGAGACTGTAGAGCGATTTCGCTGGTAGTCCTCTTGCTCCGACTTCCACAGCGAAGAGATCAGTCTTGAATCCGTTTCTCACAATCCGGTCTACTATGTTGCAGTACTTGTTAAGTTTGATGTTGTGGTCCTTCGGTATGTTACTTTCCCATGGAACTGTAAGTTCAACAAGTACTACATGCTTTGTCGCTTTTGAGAATATGAGTATATCCGGTCTTAATGCTGTGGTACAGATTTCCGAAGGCATTTGGTAATGCTTCTCATGTGTGTCCATCAACAATTCCCAATCCTTTGCTGCTCCCAAAATTGAAGAAGGTTTAGTCCTATCTTTGGGCAGCTTATTGGCTCCAGGTTTCACTTCTTTCTATTTTTTTTTTTTTTTTTTACGAAGAAGTATCTCTGAATTAATATAATAATGCTGTTTATTTACATGCGCGTTTATTAAATCATCTGAAAGGGGTTCCCTGTATTTGCCTTTTTTTTCAATTTTTTTTATGGAAACTGACACGGTCACCTACAACATCCGTGATGTCAGCCCATAACACTGGGCGAACTGGGTGCCATGTCAGTGCTTCCCTTCATTTAATTTCGGCTACACTGAACTGGACGGAAAACACGAACTATTTACATAGCCGTTTCGACAGAAGTTTCATTCAGTGCGGTGGTACCAACCAGGCCTGGATAAACCCTACCACCTAAATCATCTGGAATGGATTCCATTTATTTGCCTATATTATTGATTTATTACCAACACTTAAGGCGAGAATAAGGGTCAAAAGGTCAACTTTAAACGAAATTGTTGAGCTATTGGTAACAATAAAAAATCTGTAAAAAATATATGTTATGTACTGATCTTTAATTAACAAACATAGCGAAAAAAATTATATTTTACTACTTTGAAAAGGTGTTAAATAAATCTCCAAAAAATAACGAAAAGTACGAAAATTGTACATTCAAGTTATCTTGAGAAGCATAAATTGTTTCAATACAAGACCCTCATAGAAATATAGATAATAATTTTCCCTACAATCGTAGTGAAATAAATATTTTGTTCCATCTTTCCAACACGTGAAATTTAATAAATATTGTGATTTTCGCGCAAACGTTCATCGTCGGCGCGACGTATCAGCCACCGCACGACTAGAATGAATCTCGCACCTATTTACATCTGCATACGGTTCGTGTTTCAATCATCAGTGCTCGGGTAGCACGATTGAGTCTTATTTCCACCTTAATGTGTTATTTATTACAAAACTACACTTTGTTATCATTTTTGACCGGACTATTCAATGTATATGTAAGGATTTATATTGATTGTATGTATCTTTGTACAATTTGTATATGTGTGTATTTATATTTCATACTACTGTTCCCTCTTTAGTACTGCATTGTCCGCCCCTACGTGTTTTCCACATACCAAAGGTTAGTTCGTAAAGAATTCCGCAAGGCATTAAACTCGCCTTTTGTAACCTTTTTATACAATGGTGTACAATAAAGTATATTTTCATTTTCATTTAATTTCATTATTCTCATAAGACTCCTTCTTTTTACCCGACTGCGCGAGGCAAAAATGGAGAGTTATACAAGTCTACAGGCAGTCTTGCCGCTAGTCCACCGCACAGCACTAACTAACGTTGTGGAATTGCGCAGGAGTGGATATTACGTTGCGTACGGCTGACGCTGATGAGCCTAGAGGAACTGCTGACTGTCGTGCGGCCATTCACCCTCGTCACGCCGGATCTGCTGCTGGACGCCATACAGGAGAAGACGCAGACCAAGAGCTCCGATCTCAAGCATCGCGGCCAGCTGCGTAAGACAATCATTTCTATATTTTTACAGAAGTGCTTCAGAAAGAGGGTAATGTTTTTCGAATGCTGCGGCTAATAGTGAAGATCTACACTTATAATATGATATAGAGGTTAAGTTTGTAAGTTTGGATGTAGGAGGTAATTTCTGAAAATACTCATCCGATTTCAAAAATTCTTTGACCAATATTTAGAATGGACCTTCAGGATGGACATAGGCTATGCGAACGAAGCCGTGGGCAAAAGCTAGTATTTCATAAAATATAATTTGCTGGCTTGTTTTTCTTCTTTGTTTTTTTTTAGGAAATCTGGTTTTTATTTGTTTTTTTTTTAATAATCAGTTTTTTCTTTCCTCGCACTTTTGTTTTGAAAATATTGGCATGATAGTAAGACTTAATGAATATTGACATTGACACTGTCCTAGACCTGGGCTGTTTGTCGTGGTTTTACTGGTCAACCCTAACATGTTGCAACAATTTAAGCCTACCACATATTAAGGGGCAAGGGAAGGGACCTACAGTTTTGCATCGCTACCGAATGGTGAAGCAGTAGGTAGTGTGCATGTTAATTTTTCCATCAGAATAAACTCAGTGGTACAAGCCGGCCGGATTCGAACCTCGGACATCTTGCAAGAGAAGCCGACGTCCAGACCGTTAGGCGACCCGCCGCCGTTTGATAAAGTTTCAGTTCTAAAATTGCATTGCTGGTACCGCAGTGCCGGAAGAGAACGTGGCGACGCCGGCGCGCGGCGCTCGAGTGATCTCTGGCGACATGCGCTCGGCGCTCATCGACGGCGACACGGAGACGTACGACATGGAGCGCGGATACACGCGGCACACAATCAGCGACGCGCCCGACAACCCGGGCATCATCGTGCGACTTAGCACTTACACCATCATCAACCACATCAAGCTGCTGCTGTGGGACAGGGACAACAGGTCTGTTCTGTAGGGATTGTTCGTACCATTGGGACTATAGTCAGTCCGTTGTATGTTATTGTCATCCCATTGGGGCTATAGTCAGTCCATTGTATGTTGTTGTCGTCCCATTGGGTCTATAGGCAGTCCATTTTATGTTGTTGACGTCCCATTTGGACTATATTATATGCAGTCTATTTTATGTTGGTGTCGTCCCAATGGGACTATAGGCAGTTCATTGTGTTGTTGTCGTCCCATTGGGATTATATATGCAGTACATTCTATGTTGTTGTCGTCCCACTGGGACTAATGGCAGTCCATATTATGTTGTTTCGTCCTATTGGAATTATAGTCAGTTCATTGTATATTGTTGATGTCCCATTTGGACTACATTATATGCAGTCCATTATGTGTTGTTATCATCCCATTGGGACTATAGTCAGTCCATTCTGTCGTTGTCATCCCATTGTGACTATAGTCAGTCCATTCTGTCGTTGTTATCCCATTGTGACTATAGGCAGTCCATTGTATGTTGTTCTCCCAATCGGACTATAGATGGTCCATGGTAATCAGTCGCTTCTTAAGGTGGTGGATGACTATTGTGAATGGACCAAAGGGATGAAGATAAAACCAGCGAAGTGCTACTGTTTGAGCTTAACCAGGAAAGGTTCAAAGTTTACCTCGAGCAATCCAGGTTTGACAGTAGCCGGAAAACCAATCGCAACCGTGGCTGATGAAGCTCCTTTTAAATTCTTGGGCAAAAGGATCACCAGCAGAGGAAAGGAGCATCCTACTGATGATATTGTCCAACTTTTCGAAGAGAGCCTCCGCCAAACTGACAATCTTCCCCTCCTGGGTACACAAAAGGCATGGATTTACGATAACTACCTGACATCAAAACTTTCATGGCCATTTCTCGTCTACGACTTCACAAAGCAAAACCTGACTAAATTAGACTCGTATGTGACCAGATTCCTGAAATCATGGTTTGGACTGGCTCACCCGGCTGACTCGTCAACGCTATACAGATCTCACAATAACTTTGGACTGAACATTAACCTTTCGCCCGCCGGCGCCGCGCGCGCACTGCCTCCCTAAAATGCCGCGACTTTTTCGCAGGGGCGATTCGTTACGCAAGGAGAACAAAAACTTTTTTTCGGAAGAAAAATATCTAACACATATAGGAAATTTAGCATGGTTGTAATCCTTATAAAATGTCCTACAAATTTATCTATAACTTGTAGTGCTCTGACTTTTGTTTTGATTCCAAATTGTGAGTTGAACATTGCACGAACATTTCACTTACCAAATATAGTGAGGCTATGTTTTGTTTCGATTTTACACTCGCCAATGGATAAAAACTTCCAATAATAACACATTCACTTCATAAATGTTGTATTCTTTCGAATTTATACAAAAACACAAACAAACTAATGACTAAAAACATCAAAAATAATTTTTAATCGGGCGTGGTCGCGGCGAATTCGCGCGCGAACATGTACGTTCGTCGCCACTGCTCGAAAACAACTGAAGAGATCTTTAATTTTGTGCTCTAGCGTGGCGACAAAGTAAATCATTTCGAGAAGGGCATAACTTCACCTTTTTTTAGAAGTATAATTGAACCTTATCCACATATTGAAAGAGTGCGTATTTAAATGCCGAAAGTCACTAGTCATGTTGCCGCAGATCACGCTTAGGCAGTTAGAGGGCGATGCGCAGATCTGCGCTTGGGCATTCGAAAGGTTAAGAAACCGTCGATATTTTATCAAAAGGCGAGAATAGCCAAACGATGTATACTCAAAGACTCCAATGATAGCGCTATTCAAGCCTTACCCAACACATCACTATCAGATGAACTGGAATCGAGACTCGACTTCTACAAATCATTCCAAGTTGGTACACGCACCAATAGATCTGGATTGGGCATAGAAACAGCAAAGTCTGATAAAGAAATATGGAACAAGGCTTCAAACTTCACGCCTTAAACCTAGAAATGCAGAATGATTGGCTAACAGTGGGTGACTTCTGCATCCCTCCTGCATTGAAGTGGAAATCCATAATATACAACTGGTCCCCTGAGCTGCTTAAGTTCTACTTAAATGCATTCCAGCTTACTCTCCCCGACCCGAGTAACCTAGTTAGATGGGGGAAATCTACAAATAAACTATGCCCGTCATGTAAGGAGTTCGTAGGCACGGCCAAACATTTGTTATGCGGATGCAAAATACTACTTGAGCGAGGCCAGTATTCCTACCGTCATGATAAAGTCCTCCAAATCATCAGAGAGGCCATCAACCTGTCAATTGCACGGACCAGGAAAGGGCAAACCAGTAGCGGCTTCCAGAAGGTCAACTTTGTGAAACCTGGAGCCAATAAGCTGCCCAAAGATAGGACTAAACCTTCTTCAATTTTGGGAGCAGCAAAGGATTGGGAATTGTTGATGGACACACATGAGAAGCATTACCAAATGCCTTCGGAAATCTGTACCACAGCATTAAGACCGGATATACTCATATTCTCAAAAGCGACAAAGCATATAGTACTTGTTGAACTTACAGTTCCATGGGAAAGTAACATACCGAAGGACCACAACATCAAGCTTAACAAGTACTGCAACTTAGTAGACCGGATTGTGAGAAACGGATTCAAGACTGATCTCTTCGCTGTGGAAGTCGGAGCAAGAGGACTACCAGCGAAGTCGCTCTACAGTCTCTTCAAGAATCTAGGGCTCCCAAGATCGACGCTAAGCTCATATATGGAGAGAGCTTCGAAAACGTCACTGGAAGCATCCTACAGAATATGGATAGGTAGAGAGAGGGAGGTCGAGAGCGGGACTGGTGGTTTCCCCGCGTCCTAGTCAACGCAGACTAGCTGACGAGGGCTTGAAGCGAGCCGAAACGTGAAGCATGCGCGGGAAATTTAGAGTGGCCACTCGCTAGTCCCGGCCTCGATTAATACCCTCCTCTACTGCCGATGGGCCCGGATATGTTCGGTGAAGCCATCGTAAGCTTAGATCCACACCTTCCTTCTTGTTGATGTCCCATGTGGACTATATTATATGCAGTCCATTATGTGTTGTTGTCGTCCTATTGGGCATATATGCAGTCAATTATGTGTTGTTGCCGTCCTATTGGGCCTATATGCAGTCCATTATGTTTTGTTGTCGTCCCATTGGGACTATAGGCAGTCCATTGTACGTTCCATTGTATGTATGTATGTAAAAAAAATTTAGGGACACACCTTCTCTTGTTGTCAAGTTTGACATTTGTTATGATTTGCCGCATCTAACTCAAATTCACTCGATCACGGTTCTGCAGATCATACGCGTACTTCGTGGAGGTGTCGGTGGACCAGAAGGACTGGGTGCGGGTGATCGACCACTCGAAGTACTACTGCCGATCCTGGCAACACCTCTACTTCGAGCCGCGCGTAGTCCAGTACATCAAGGTTGTCGGCACTAGCAACACGGTCAACAAGGTACGGCGATCTATTGAAATTTTTACCTTCACATTGTTATTATTTATTTATGTTTTTTTGTTAAATTTCTCGAAAACTTATGCAATTATTATGAAAACTTATTAGAAATGTAAATATATATAAGGTCTTTCATTAGTAGGTAACGATACGTTAAGGGGTGTATGTGTATCAGATACTGATCACGTTCCCATACAATTTTTTTTTTTACGATTTAAAAAACCTACTCACTCGTCAAATTTAATACGTGAAGTATTTCACCTTAATAAGTATGTTTTTTATATCGTAGAAAAAAAAAATTGTATGGGAACGTGATCACTGATCAGTATTTGATACACATTTTTCCAAATCAGAAAAAACTCATTGGTACACGCCGGTTGGATTCGAACCTCGAACCTCTCGCAAGAGAAGCCGACGCCCAGACCACTCGGCCACTCGCCGCTTTTTAGTACAGCGAAAATAGTGTAGTATGAACGTCCGGCAGGTGTTCCACGCGGTGTCGCTGGAGGCGCTACACACGGCGACTGTGCCGCCGCTGAGCAACGGACTCATCAAGCCGGTACAAAACGTGGCCACCGTCGATCTCTCCGCCGTCGTCATAGAGG
Organism: Nematopogon swammerdamellus; assembly: GCA_946902875.1. Lineage (NCBI taxonomy): Eukaryota > Metazoa > Arthropoda > Insecta > Lepidoptera > Adelidae > Nematopogon > Nematopogon swammerdamellus. The sequence goes on from OX336335.1 coordinate 2,465,862, forward strand.
GTATCAGGTGAGGAGGATTTCTGTTACAAGTTGTTTTTTTTTTATAGATGGCGCCAAGCCACCCATACGCCAAGACGCCCGGTTTCGGTCGTATGCGGGGGTTGCGAATGCCATGCCGGCCTGACAGGTGCCTATTCACGCACCTCTTGAAGGACCCGAGACTGTACTTGGGGGGAAATATATGGGCAGGGAGAGCGTTCAAGAGTCTACCGGTTCTGTGGAGGAGAGATCTGCAGAACCAATTGGTACGCATTCGTGGTAAGTCCAGCGTATAGGGTTGCAATCTCTGCCCAGTCTCTGCGGGCAATGGGCAGAGACTCTGCCATTGTGCGGAGGTGAACAGGGGACGGCGGTATCGCGTCAAACAGCTCCTCCGAGCACTCCTCATGTAATAAGCGATAGAACACACTTAGGGCGCCGACATCCCTAACAAGTTGCAATGGTTGCAGTGCAACGTCATAGCTGTCCCTCGTTAACTAACATAAAGTGCCCGAGGAAGTTATTGAAGCACTCTCAATAAACACATTCAAAAATAGGCTTGAAAAGTATTTAAAAATCAAAGAAATATAACAAATAGCAACACCAGTGATCATCATAGACATGAACACATCAGCATATTGCGCTGGGACTTCCTCTCCAGGAGATGATCCAGAAACTTGGCATATATTCAAACTATACTCTAGGACAGGGGCTCTCAAACTTTTTTTTTCAGGTACCACTAAAACCAATATGTTTACCAGGCGTACCACCTTTACAAGAAGCTAATAATAATATTTATCTTCTATATCTACTTTCTTAAATTCTCTTGGAGGTCAGCATCACACCAAACTTCAATTAATGATTTTCTTCCTTCGAATGTAAGTGATCTCGGAAATGAACCTAAGCATTTATTTCTTATTGAATTTAGTTCTGAAAAATCTTGTTTGAAATATTCCTCGGAACTCACTATGAGCATTTTTAACAGTGAGTTTTTATATTGCTAAGAACATCAGAATTCCAATTATATTTATGTTCATTAACAAAACTTTCTAAATTAGGATTATTGCACTTTTATTGCCGCTTATAAAATTTTGTAGAGCATAATGTTTAATTTTTTCGCGTACCACCTCGAAACATTCCGCGTACCACAGGTGGTAAGCGTACCATAGATTGAGAACCGCTGCTCTAGGATCTTAAAAATATGACAAAACAGGAAGAAATCTATGTATTATGTACTCTCGCGTCGAGTACCTACCGAGTCAAATATTTACATAATCAAAAGCAAGTGTTCAAGAGTGATTTGTTTGGAACGAAAATCTACTTATAATATTTTCAAACACACCAAGAAATGTGGCCTGTGCATACACTGCCCACAGATTATTAATAAGAAAAGGAAGACTGTATGAGACATGCAGTACAATATTAAGCTGCTAGTTCATTAACAAATAATAATAATAAAAAATAAAAATAACTGCAAACACTGTTTGACTGCAGCCGTTCCCGCAACGCCCTGCTGAACGGCGACACGGAACACTACGACTGGGAGCACGGCTACACTTGTCATCAGCTCGGCTCTGGCGCGATAGTGGTGCAGTTGTCGCAGCCGTACCTGCTGTCCTCCATACGCATGCTGCTGTGGGACTGCGACTACAGATACTACTCGTACTACGTCGAGACGTCCGTCAACTACTGGGACTGGGAGAACGTCTGCGACAAGACGAGGGACTCTTGCAGGTGACTTGTTTGTCTGTACTTCACATAGTGGTGCAGTTGTCGCAGCCGTACCTGCTGTCCTCCATACGCATGCTGCTGTGGGACTGCGACTACAGATACTACTCGTACTACGTCGAGACGTCCGTCAACTACTGGGACTGGGAGAACGTCTGCGACAACACGAGGGACTCTTGCAGGTGACTTGTTTGTCTGTACTTCACATAGCGGTGTAGTTGTCGCAGCCGTACCTGCTGTCCTCCATACGCATGCTGCTGTGGGACTGCGACTACAGATACTACTCGTACTACGTCGAGACGTCCGACAACTACTGGGACAGTGAGAACGTCTGCGACAAGACGAGGGACTCTTGCAGGTGACTTGTTTGTCTGTACTTCACATAGTGGTGCAGTTGTCGCAGCCGTACCTGCTGTCCTCCATACGCATGCTGCTGTGGGACTGCGACTACAGATACTACTCGTACTACGTCGAGACGTCCGTCAGCTACTGGGACTGGGAGAACGTCTGCGACAAGACGAGGGACTCTTGCAGGTGACTTGTTTGTCTGTACTTCACATAGTGGTGCAGTTGTCGCAGCCGTACCTGCTGGGCCGCCTTTGACCGACCTCATTGGAAGCGATGAGGTTAAAAACGGATTGCTCCACTGCATTTCTCCCCGTACATGTCGTAAAAGGTGACTAATGCAGGGGTGGAAAATGGTCAGTAAAGTCAGTAAGAGTCAGTTTTTTGGCTAAGGTCAGTAAAAGTCAGTTTTTTTTCGAAAAATGGTCAGTAATGTCAGTATTTTGAGGATCAGGGGCTAAGTTCCCACAAAAGTGGTCTGGTTTCCGTAGATTGAGGTGACAAAATGCCGTTTTGGAGTGGGAGTCCCTTAAAAATCTCTTAACATATATTTTTTCTTTTCGGTAGGTCCCTAAAACATACCTTTTACTCTTCATATTTTTTTGGATATACACTCTCATCTCTTTAGAACAAGCATGTGGGCCGCGTGCCCCAGTGATGAATTATTTCAGTGAGGTTGGCTATGGGGATGGTGGAGGCCAAACACAAAAACATTTTTCTTATTCACATATTATTAACATATATAGATATAACTAACAGCAACTAACATTCGTATTTCCATGTTAAATTGACCGACTAAGGCCCACTTGCACCAACACGAATTTAACGATATAAACCAGTTTAACTCGTTAAGCTAGTACCCGTTGACTGTGGGAACCGCGTTTAAATCCATAACTCGCTACTTAACTCTAAATTCGTGTTGGTGCAAGTGGGCCTAAGGGTCAGTATTCTAGAGATTTGGTCAGTAAATGGTCAGTATTTTAGAGGGTTTTAGTCAGTAAAATCAGTATTTTTGGCCATGGAATCAGTTTCCACCCCTGCTAATGGATAAGGACAAGATGATGATGATGATGATGATTATTATTATTATTTATAGCACTAAGTAAAGCTTGAAGCTTGCATTTCACTTTATTTTCGTTCATTTTTTTCCAGAGTGCACTTGTTAATATTTTAATCAAATGTTTTGTATCTAAAAAAAAAACATTTGAATTAATAGAATTTAATTCAAATGTTTTTTTTTTTCCTTTTATGTGTTCAATTTCACACAGATTCTGGTTTATTGCAGGTCGTGGCAGGTGTTGTACTTCCCGACGCGCGCCGTCTCCATCATCAGGATTGTCGGCACCAACAACTCTGTGAACGAGGTTTGAATGAATACACATTATAGTGTCTGTACAGTGGAATTGAATATGCGTAACGACTATTCAACCTGCACTGGGTACTCACTCAGTCAGTCAGTTAGTCAGCGTATATTCTTCCATTGCTGAACATAGGCCTCTCAGACATCAGTCAGAAAGACAGATATATTTTTTTACTCCAGGAAAAACAAAACAAGTCCGACATTTTCCCGAATTTTTCTAACCTAAAATTGCCGAATTACCATATGCGAATCATATTATATTGACGTGTAGATGAGAAATCGAGCTATTCAAATAATGCATTCTAAATAAAGTCGTACTATAGTCCGGCCACTTAGAGAATGCGTTCCGGACGTCTGTCAGTTAGTCATTTCATCACTCATTTTACAAGTTTTAATTACTCACTCCTGCAACTGCACGTTCGAACTAAGCTAATTATGGCCATTTTTCTATTGTTTATACGGTTTCATACTATTTTGACAAGCTTGTCGCACTTTTTAGGTAATCCAGACTGACATTACTGTTACCAATTGACAGACGTCAGGAACGCATTCTCTCAGCGGCCGTACTTTAGAAACCAGTTTACCATCCTGCCATCGCGCAAAAGGCCTGCAATGGAGTGGGCTTAAGCGCGGAGAACGAGTCTGAACAACAACAACCATCCTGCCATAAATTACATAGGTATAAAAAGACAGCTGTCAAAATAATTATTTTGACCGGGTAATATTTTTAAAGTGTGCTCTATAGGAAAGACAATGGTTTTTACCCATACAGCCCGCCATTCTCACTCTAATTAGAAAAAAAAATTCATTGAAGTCGCTATATTTTTCGATGCAGATTTTTGGGGGGCTGACCGGCCCCATCAGAAGCCAAGAGGTTAAATCCAGAGAGGGCTAAATTTCCACACATGTTTAGGTGTTCCACCTGGTGCACCTGGAGTGCCCCTCGCAAGTGGAGGCTCCGGACAAGTCGAGCAAGTCTGGCGGCGGCGGCGACGGACCCCCCAAGAAAAAGAAGGCCATCACTAACGACCTCACGCTCAGTGAAAGTAAGAAGAGTTCAATAAGTATCACGGCAGCGGTAGGATGAATGAATGTTTTGTACACCAAAGTAACGTCGGTTGTACTGCAGTAATTATTATAAGTGGCTACTGTCGTACCAGTTTACCAAACCAAAAATGTATGCACTTTTGGTTCGAGTATGCGGTTGTGCAGAGTGGTTTGGGCATCGGTCCGACGTTCGAATCCCGGTCGGCATGTACATGTTTTTGCTCACGAAAAAAATTACGTGCATACCTTCACCTGCTGCTTCATCGTTCGGAACCGGTGTAAAACTGTAGGTCTCTTCCCTTGCCCCTTACTAGGAGGTAGGCTCAGTTGTAGCCGACTGGGTTGGTACAATCGTACTGGATGTAAGATGGCTGCATAGCAGCCTCGGTTGTGTTTTACTCTAGTCCAGTATAGCCAGCAATCCAGGGAAGTAGCCGGTATGGCACCTACCTTCTCGGAGTTGATATTGGCTGGTCGGAGAATGTGCTTTGGCCCCTCCGACTCAGTCACCCATACCGGATTACATAAAAAAACATCAAAATATATTGCATCAAAATTACTATGTATAACCATATAACGATTGAAAATGGCAATTACAGCTTACAGTCGGCACGCAAATGTTTTTTTTTTCATAGTATATTTTTTTATTTGCAAATTTTTGCCTCGGATCAATTGCTTTATTTTCTTTAGACGGCATACTGTGTGAGCGAAAGGAAAATAGGAGCGCCGCCATTTTCAATCCCTTTCTTTAAATGGCATTCGGTCGCAGCCCCCGCATGCGACTAATGTCGATGGGCATCGCTAGACACCTTATGGGTGTCTCGGCGCCACATGTCGCGCTTACTATAAAAAAAGAAAAAAAAAAGGTTATGGTAATATCAACGATGATACAGACTTTCAGACAGAGAAGCAGCTTTTCCAGTCTTCTCATCAATAAATTTAATTCTATTGCAAAAATATCTATGTCATCCCGACCGTCATCCTCGAAAATATTCAACTTGAACAAACTATCAGTCGAATGCAGAAATCAATGAAATAGTATATATAGTTTTACGTTTCATTTTATTGTTAAATCATATTTAATGCCGAACAAACATTTTCCTTCGTAAAAACATTGGGTAACTTTAGCCAAGCATATATGTAATATTTTTTTAATTCCATTCCAACAGCAGCGGAAGACGTGGGCACCGACGCAGACGGCTCGCTGGAATCCAACGAGAAGGAAGAAGAGGAGGCGTCTACGTCGCGCCCCACCCCACCTCCGGTCGAGCTTCCCGCCCTCCGTCCATCGGCCGTGCCGCCGACGGAGACCGCCACAGAGGCAGAGGAGAGGTATCGCGAGTGAACACATCAGCCGGCGACCGTACGCGATAGGATCGGTGTAGGCAATCTTACCAACACCCTTTATGACACCAAACATTTAAAAGTGATGACAACAAAACAAAATGGCACCTTGACAAAAGCATCGCAGGGAGGATTTTTGTTGAAAGATTTGTCTGTTGGCGGCGTCGTATATCTGGGTTATACCTGTAACTAAGGGTTACGACTGTAGGAGCTCTGGTGTAGACAACCACTAGCAAAACCCTTACGACATCAAACATTTCTATAAAAGTGATGACAAAAAAAAACGCCTTGACAAAAGCATCGCAGGGAGGGTTTTTGTTGTCAGATTTGTCTGTTGGCAGCGTCGTATATCTGGGTTATACCTGTAACTAAGGGTTACCACTGTAGGAGCACTGGTCTAGACAACCTCTAGCAAAACCCTTATGACACCAAACATTTGTTCCTTGACAAAAGCATCTCAGGGAGGATTTTTTGTTGAAAGATTTGTCTGTTGGCGCCGTCGTATATCTGGGTTATACCTGTAACTAAGGGTTACCACTGTAGGAGCACTGGTGTAGACAACCAATAATAAGATCCTTAAGACACCAAACATTTGCTTTTTGACAAAAGCATCATAGGGAGGATTTTCATTGACAAATTTGGCCGTTGCTGGCGGCGAGAGGATTTTGATTGTAAGAGCACTTGTGTAGCAACATCCTTACAACACCAAACATCTCTATAAAAGTGAAAAAAAATGGCACTTTGAAAATAGCATCGAAAGGAGGATTTTTATTGATATATTTGTCCGTTGGTGATGCCGAAATGGTTATAACTGTATGTAGGCTTAGATGAAATATTATATAGATTTATCGCTCCGAAGAAATATACAGAGAAGCGGTGTTCCAGCGGCTGAGGTATGGGGTAAGGTAGCGGGGAGACGGAGCGCAGAGTCGAGCGGAAGAGGGGAGCGAGCGCGGGGCGGGAAGCGTGTGGGAGACGGTCTGGCGGCCGGTGTGGGGGTCTCGCGCGGGGCGGGAAGCGTGCGGAAGAGAGGCAAGGGGTAGGGAGAACGATCGCACTCGTGCTTCGGTGTGCATATTGTTTTCATTCTAACACTTCATCTCCAGATTTGCCATCGCACCTTCGCATCGAAAAATGTATTACATAGTTTAAAGTAGGCGAGGCGCGATCGCAGCAGGCAGGCGACGACTGCGCGCTGCGGCCTCTCGCGCTCTACTAAGAGACTTGAGGATCGTGAACCGCAACTCGGTGGAACATGTTAGTTGGCCGAGTGATTTATTTAGTACGTAATATATCTTTGTATGTAGATACCCTTTAAAAAGGCAAGTTCTGTGCAACCTACCAGTTTTGACTATGTTTTTCATAAATTTTATTTATTTTCGATCTTCAACTAGACTAGCCATTGTGAAATATGGGCGTAGATATTCTGCCTCTCATAAAAAAATACTAAGGTTAGCAGGCCAACATATGACCGGCCGATCACAATCTCGTTTACCTGTAGTTTGATCTTCGGTCTCACACTATTTAAAATGACACAAATGATCCCTTCCAATTGAGACACTGATGAAAGGTAGTTTTTTTTTCTTAATTTGATTAAGTTTCGAAAAGTAGTTATTTGTTTGTTTGAGTTTTGACGCACCAATTTCCATGTCTCTGCAACCCGCCTTGACATGAGCGTAACTCTGTGTGCTTTTTAAATATTTATTTACATCATGATAATGTGGGTACATAAAAAAAATGCTGATTTCAAAAACTGTTCCAGCGAAATCATCACTAAAATCTTTAGGCCTAGCGAATTGAAAATTTTAAATGATTCCTCATGTTGCAGTTGCAATCAGATAGACAAACAAATATTTGCCTCCATGTACGGGAAGCCTTGTCATTACATTATGACCGTAAATAAGCCATCAAATTAATCAGCAACTACTTTTTTTCTGATCTCGGCTCTTCATCTGCAATTGGAATGTCACCATAAGCAGATTTTCTGTGTGATGGATGTTGGTCGTGTGAGTCAAGTAATCCATTTTAACCTATCCTCGTATGTCTGGTCCTCTACGTGCTTACTTATGTCCTATCCTCCAGTGCAAGGATGTGAACTACTTAATTTTGATTATTAGCTTTTAATTGTCTTGTAACAAGGTAATCCTTTAGGAATTGAACGTAATTGATAATATATTCTCATTAAACTGTAACAAAATAGTGAAACAAAACTTGATTATTAAGTTGTTTTAGAAACTTACGGATGAAACTTAGAATAGAAAGGGGTGAATGTATTATTGTTATTTAGGCCGGAGATAGTAGAACGCGAACGTCGGTCGCAGTTGACCATATCTACGGGAACTCTGCAATAAACTAAAAAATAAATTACTCTGGATCCGGGGTGATTTGATTGAGGTGTATAAAATGCTTACTGAGAAATACGGCTGTGAAGCAATGGAGGAAATGTTCACACTTAATCAAACAAAACACTCACCTGCGTGATCAACTCTCTGAAACTAAACAAAACAGAGCACACACTAACACAAAACTACTTCATAACCAGCAGAGTTGTCGAAGATTGGAACCAACTTCTGGAGGACATTGTCAGTGCAAATAACGTAAACCAATTTAAAAACTGTTTGGACACTCATCTGAATAAAAATAAAAAAAGTAATAAAGTGAACCAAAACCGAATAAGTTGAAAAAAAATATATATATAATATATTTTATTTAGATCATAGATTCCCAAAGTGATTCTGGTGGACCCCCAGGGGTCCACGGGAGACTCGACGGGGGCCTACGTTGACGTGAAAAAAAAATGGGGGTTCACAAGTTGCAAGTTGGGGTCCACGAAAATGTATCTGGTTTCGATAGTAAAGTTGGCTTGACTAGTAAGAACTTGCATATTCGATATTCAGTACAACTATTTCTCCCAATTATACAAGCATTGCACAACATTTCAGAGCACCTCAAAGTAAAATTAAAGAACTGGAGTCAAATATTGATAATTTGCTGTCAATCCATCAAGCACAACCCTCCCATTAATGTTTAATTTTAATTCTACTAACATATTATTTAAGTAAAATATTATTTTAATAAATAGAACACAAGAAAATATACTATTTTTCTTTTTCTTTTTACCGCTCCGAATTTAGGATTGGAACTTAGCCGCGACGCAAATTTCCATCTTTACGTCTAATCTTAAAATTTTTTTACGAGTTTTGGGAATATAGCAGGAGGGGGTTCACAGAAACCAATAAAATTTTGAAAGTGGTTTTTTTTTTTTTTTTTTTTTTTATGGAAACTGACACGGTTGGCTACATCACCTACAACGTCCGTGATGTCAGCCCATAACACCGGGTGAACTAGGTGCCATGTCAGTGCTTCCCCCTTTGATCGTGCCGGCTACACTAAACTGGTCGGAAAACACAAACTATTTACATAGCCGTTTTAACCGACGTTTCATTCAGTGCGGTGGTACCAACCCGGGCGGGTTAAACCCTACCACCAAGTAATATTAGGAGGGAAGGGACCTACAGTTTTACGAGGAATCCGAACCTCGGTCAGCCTCCAACGGTCAGCGGTCACCCATCCAAGTACTGACCGCACGCAGCGTTGCTTAACATTCAATAGCGACAGTTGACTGTCTGCACCACTGAGCTATCGAGGCTGACAAAATCTACAAGGTCTACGAGAAATAAAAGTTTGGGAACCTCTGGTTTAGATACATCAGCCCAAGCTGCCTGTCTGAAATAAAATAAATAAATGCATGCAGGGAAAAAGCAGCGACCGATGTCAGCGTCGTACGTACGCTTGCTATCTCCGGCCTAACGTGAATTGATGCAGCAACAAAGCATACCTACTTGCACAATATTAACTAGATACGTAGTAATTAAATAACTTTTAACCACTCACGCACCCGCAGCGCCAACCTTGCGCCAAAAGGTGACCAAAACGTCAGCGGAGCAACCCATATCACACTAACAGCCTTTCGGCATTAAAATAAATACACACTCTTTGAATATGGGGATAACACTCAATTATAGTAGCCAACTTTGAAGAAATCATTGAACTTTCCAGTTCTCTTAGAGAAGTTGTGACGGGCGCGGTTTATGCGCGCCGCCGCTGCGAATTTTTGGTATTGTTGTGTTTGTGTATGCAGTTCGAAAGAATACATCATTTCTGAAGTAAATGTGTTATTATTGGAGGTTTTTATCCATTTGCATATCTGTTGAGTGTGTGTGAAATCGAAACAAAGCATAAGCCCACTTTATTTGTAAACTGCAATGTTCCACTCACAATTTGGAATCAAAACAAAGGCACTATAAGTTTTTTTTAAGATTACACACATGGTAAATTTATTGTCAGTGTTCATACTTATCAAAAACAAAATGGATGGCTAGGTTAGGGGCCCGATGGGCCCGGATATGTTCGGTGAAACCATCGCAAGCATAGTTCCACACCTTCGGCGGTAGCTGGTGCCAGGTGCGGGCGCGTGAGTGGTTAACCATAATGATTGTATTATACTGCATTATAGTAAAAAAGTGACAACAATAAAATCTATCAAAATATTGTGAAATGTAAAATACTGCATCAACAAAGAATACCTACACAAATTTTAACTATGTAGTACTAAATAACTTTTAAGCACAATAAGTGTCGACGCTGCAATATTTGAGTAAAAAAGTGGCAACGATAAAATCCATCAAAATATTTCGATAATTTTTTTAATATAATTTTACATAGGCACATAAGCAATAAAGTATTGGGTTATCTACTCCTAAGTGTTGAATTTTCTTCTAGTCTATTTCTTATTGTTTTATCTTTTGTATAAATGTGGGTAGCATTACTTTAGTGGTGAATATTGGTCCATAATCTGGCTGTCTTTAATACAGTCCATAAAAAAAAAAAAAAACAGTTGAGGTGTTCACAGCACACACATACACACAAATACATTTCACAAATATACTTCCTTCGTGGACGCGGCCAGGTGGTGAAATTTGCGATGTCACTAAAATACCACCCACTCAAAAATAATTTTGTGGAATTTAAAATACAACAGAGGGGGATAAGTCCAGTGTACAGATGTTTTATCTCACGAAGTCCATTTGGCTCTGATTTAGTGACGTTTACTGATAAGCGTGCTTGTGTGTGTTGTGCTGTGCGCGTGGACCGCGTAGCGATCGTGACTGAGCTCTCTCGAGGTTACGCACACTAAAACAATGTGCATGTGCACGCCTGACCACATCCATAGCCAAACGGAATTCGTGAGATAGAATATCTGTATCAGCAGTACTCTTTACACGTTATGGACATAACGTTTTTCCCCATAACTCCATATAAATTTCCGTGATTGCACCGATGTGATCCCCTTGATGATTGGGCAAAGGGTGTACCACGTGACTGCAACGGCATGATCAATATGAACACTAGCGATCATGTTACGTATGGATCATACGATTACGTTACGGACAGATGTTGCAAATGGTAGACCCAACATTTGTGTGGTGTGCATATTGTAAAATAATGTCATTTTTGTCGATGAATAGAAAAAATAAATAAATAAAGTGAACAACTAAGCTTGTTGTTGCCTTATTCTTTGTACTATGTATAAACTGGCATAGCTGTGGTATTTTTTTTTTTTTTAATTAAATATATGCTTGGATGTTAGGTCTTCAGCCACCGCTATAGAAAATTAGAGTGTGTTGCAAGTCTAATGAGATAAATATCTCAAGCACATATATTTGCGAATGAACTGTAATCTTCTGTGATAGGACTCTGCAATGGTAGACTGTACATGTTTGTTAAAAAAATATTATGAAAATGTTTCCTTCCATACTTCATAGGTGTATCGCGCTTATAGTTGTAAAGAGAGGGTAGAGTTGAATGTAACTGCAGTTTGAGATTAAATCCTATTTTGCTCACATTTTTAAAGCGCTTTGGATTATGTTTTCAATAAAGACTTTGTAATTTTAAATAGTGTTTTATTCAATATTGTTTTTACAAGCTACCTAATTTACATTAACTTATTAATATACCCTTATTATTAAACCTGTTGGCTCCCACAGGTTATTCAGGTCATTAAAATAATGAAGTCAGATCAATAAACTCAATTTGCATAGTTAATTAACTCTTTATAATATTAGGATAAATTAAATTATCCACAAATCAATGCCAAACAAGTGAGGATTTACTTATTTAGAAGGGCAGATGGATTTTTTGGAAGCCAAGAAAAACAAAACACGTCACATTTTTTCGAAACTTTTTCTAAATTAAAAAAACTTCCCATTGATATGATACAAACATACAAAGAATGCCGCACTCAAAACAGAAAAAATATATTCTGACAACTTTATTTATTTGTTCTTGTTTTTCTTTTGGCCTGGCGTTTTTCGACGTTTTAGTGGCAGCGTTCTTCACCAACAATTTGGTATATGACATGTAAGGGGGAATAATTTTTCAATTTTAAGTATCTAAAGTGCTCTCTCATTCTAATAAGAAAAATTTACTGAAATAGTACTAGACGAAAACCTACGCGGATACAGGTGGGAGCACGCAGCGTAAGAAATACCTGCTCCGCGCGGAGCAGTTGGGAGCCGGCAGGTTAAACTGATTATAAATAACTTTACATTCAAGTAACTAAATGTTGCGTATTCTACGTGACTTGAGGTCCGCGCTCGCGCACCATCGCCTTGCTCCTGCGTAGCACTCGCTCCGGCGACTCCACGCCCTCCTCCTCGTCCTCCGCGTGCTCATCCAGCCGCCTCCTGATCAACTCCTTCAGGTTTGTTATGGTCTCGCCTCCGTGCAGCGCCGTTATACCGACTATGTCATCGAACTGCAAAAGCTTTTCCGGGCGAATCTCCTCGGGGACGGATTCTATCGCCCGCTCCATGTTCAATAATGACTCCTTTACGGACTGGAAGTTCTCCTCGGCGCCGGGGAGGTCCATTTTGTTGATGGCGAGCATCGCCGGCTTGTCCAGCAGATCGCTGTTGTACAGCTCCAGCTCCTTGTTGAGGAGGAGGACGGTCTCGAGGCAGCTGCGTACGGTGTGCATCGCGCTCAGCGCGAACCCACCCACGTCCGCCACCAGCAGCAGCAGCTTGGTGCGCTCCACGTGTTTGAGGAACATGTGGCCGAGCCCCACGTTGACGTGCGCGCCCTCGATCAGGCCCGGCAGGTCGGCCACCGTGATCTGCCGGTAGTCGGCGAACTCCATCGTGCCGAGGTTGGGCCGCAGCGTCGTGAACGGATAGTTGGCGATGCGAGGCTTGGCTCGCGAGAGCGCTTTCAGTAGCGAGCTCTTGCCGGCGTTGGGGAAGCCGACGAGGCCGACGTCGGCGATGAGGCGAAGGTCGAGCCGCACGTGGTGCTGCTGGCCCGTGTGGCCGAGGAAGCCGTTGTTCGTGTTGCCGCCGGGGCCGCCGCGCGCGAGGATGACCGTCTCGCCCTCCTCGTCGATCTTGCCGAGCAGCTTCCCCTCGGTGCCGTACACTGTAATACCGAGCGGCACGTCCAGCTTCTCGTCGCGCCCGGGAGCGCCGACTATCCTATTCTTGTGGCTGTCCTCGCCGTTACCGGCGGCGACGCGCCTGCCGCGGTGGTCCCTGAGGATTTTCTGCAGACTGGCGCTCTCTGCGCCGACGCAGTAGACGCAGCCCCCCTGCCCGCCGATGCCACCGTAGCGCGGCAAGCCCGCGCCACCGGTGCCGCCCCTCACGTGCAGCCGCACCGAGTCGACAAACCGGCTGCGTAAGTGGTTACGCGGCAACACCTTTTCTTTGCCGGCGAGTAAAGTCCGGCCGAGCAGAACCATTTCACAAAGATTATACGATATATTCACCAATAAGATTATATCGGTATCTAATATAATGCTAATAAAATATTGAAGAGATATTATAATAAATAAAAATTCAAATGAGAAAACAAACACGTGCAAATAAATCTTTCCGTGCGAAAATCACGACTCCTTAAATGTTGAGGGAATAAGGCTCCGATCTCGGCTCTCCACCAAAATATCCACGATGTTTTGGTGGTTAAAAAAAAAATAACCAGGGTTAATTTATAGAAGATGCGATGCGCTACGCGACGCATCTTCTATAAATTAACCCTAACCTAATGTTGAGGCGGTGCAACCTACATCTACATCACATCACAGATGTGCATGTGCCTATATTATTTGGTGTCGGAGCGGAGAGCGGAGATCGGAGCCTGATTCCCTCAACATATAAGGAGTCGTCGAAAATCTGTGTCACAAACAAAACGTAAAAAAACAGCTGACAATGACAGCCGGGGTTTTAAATGTGGGCTCGGATTCAGGTTCCTTTTGCCCGGTCCGCCTCCTGAAAGACTTTGTTCAATCCGATTGCGTGCGTTTGTTTCTTCGGCAAGTGATAAATAAGTGGTGATTTGGTGGTTTAAAAAAAAAATTACCTAATGTTGAGGCGGTGCATGTCGTTTTGTTACGTTTGTATTTCCGAAAATAAAGCTTCTAGGTGGTTATAAAAAAAACTAGACACCCTAAAAAAATTTAAACGCCGTAACATTGCTTAATAAAGAAAAAAAAGCAAAAAAGAACAAAAAAATTTTGTGGGGTCGAACGCGCGCACCCAAAATACAAAACCCTATACGCTTACCACTGAGCTAACGAATTAATAACGAAACAGCCAAACGAATATCGCCTTCTGTTGGTTCCCGGAGTAGGTTTGCAGGATTGAGGGATTCGAGGGATTGATTAAAGTCTTGCAGGTGTCGTATCGCCTTTTGCCTGCATGCATATATTTTTTTATTTATTTCACCTTGGATACTTGGTCCTCCTCAGTCAGCGTCTTGCATAAGTGTTGCCACAGCAAATACACAAAAAAATATAGTTTTAGGGCACGAACGATTAAGGAAAGGACACACTATGTCGAAATTACATAGCCGAAGTTCGAAGTTCGTACTCCTGCAATTCCTGCATTACCTACAAGCCATAAAGCCGCAATTACGTCTCGCTTTGACGTACAGCGTACAGCCGAACCTCGGTCGGGTGGATTTCGTTCGGCAACAACGCATTCTATGCACTTTGTATAGGTCGTGTCGTCCCCTTTACGATTCCTTCATCGCAGGAGAGTTTTGACGCAGTGGGCAAATTGCACTATGGGAGTTTTCAATGAAACAACAAAAACGACATGCGCCGCCTCAACATTAGGTTAGGGTTAAATTATTGAAGATGCGTCGCGTAGCGACGCATCTTCTGTAATTTAACCCTGGTTATTTTTTTTAAGCCACCATAATCTCTGCACTCGCATAGTGCAGTTTGTCCACTGAGCCAAAACTCTCTCCTGCGATGAAGCACTCGTCTTCACACTTATTGCTTACTGTCCTCGTGTAATCGAATCGAACAAGTTGACAACTAAACTCGCTACTAGAATAAAAAAATGTGCGCGAAGCTTTAACGGTGGCGGCAATTTAAAAATAACGAGCGAATCGAAGTGAAATCTTTTGTTTTTCAAGTTTTGTTTTAACAAAAATGTTTTCTTCGTTCGTTCAATTGATATTCAAGAAATGACTGAAAAAAACCTTTCATTTGGTAAGAGACGCTGAAACACGCGTCCTTACTTTCCTTGCTTGTGCGTGGCTGGCGGGCGGGCGCGCGTGTAGGCTGCGACGCGGCTCGGCTCGACTCGTCCACAGCGAGGTTTAAGGACGCCTCTCCGCTTGCTTTATCGAATAGGACTTCGCGACCGCTTCTGAGCCTACTCCTCCTGAAGATAGCGACATGTTGCATAGCTTGTGAACTTCCAGGTACCTACCTATTTAAAAATGGCTGCTTGCACACTAAACTATAGCCGCGCGGTCACGGTGACGTCACGACCGTCGCACGGCAGCAGCGGAGACAAAATGTATGCCGGCGAACGGGTTTGCTATTAAACAGAGTCTATTGCGAGCGAAGCCGCGGGCAAAAGCTAGTTAAGAATATAAAATTGTATTTAGAAAAAAGTTATAAAAAACAAACATTTATTTGTCAGCCTCGGTAGCTCAGTGGTGCGGTCGGTCGACTGTTGTTAAGCACGCCTGGGCGCGGTCAGTACTTGGATGGGCGACCGCTCGACCGTTGGAGGCTGACCGTGGTTAGTATTACATGTAAATCTGTAGGTCCCTTCCGTTCTTACCTTACTTGGTGGTCCCGCCCGGATTGATACCAGCGCACTGACTGAAACGTCGGTCGAAACGGCTATGTAAATAGTTTGTATTTTCCGTCCAGTTCAGTGTAGCCGACATGAAATGAAGGGAAGCACTGACATGGCACCTAGTTCACCCGGTGTTATGGGCTGACATCACGGATCTTGTAGGTGATTATGATTATGAAACCGTGTCAGTATCCATAAAAAAAGCCTCAGTTGCACTCCGGGAGTGCCGGCAGAAGTGAAAACTTTTTGTATTTCCGAAAATAATTCTTAGGTGGTTATAAAAAAAACTAAACACCCTAAAAAAATTTAAACACCGTAACATTGCTTAAAAAAGAAAACAAAAGAAAAAAAAAATTTGAGGGATTCGAACCCATGGTCAAAAAAATACAAATCCTACACTCTTACCCACAGATCAGAGAAGTATTTAGGATTTCTGTGCTCTTACCATTGAGCCACGAAATCACATAAACGAACAAACTAATATCGGATTCCCTTGATTCGCTTTCGGCTTTACTGTCGCCGTAACTTAACCCTTAATGCAATGACTTAAGGTTACATTTTAAATAATAACAGGCTACGGATATGACGTGAATCAGATTTGACGGGAGTTTAACATTTTTTACCCATCCAAAAAAAGTGCCAAGCGCCGCTAAAGAAGTTTTCACTTCAAAAAGAGAAGAAGGCGCAGAGATTCACATCAGCCATTTCATAGGCTCTACAGAACCGCAGCTGCGCCCTGCGCCAGATACATTGTTTTCTGGGCCAGCTAAATTTTTCCAAATTTGTTATTCCCAGAGGTCGCCTTCATTACGCCATAGCTCACATACAGAGGTTTATCTGTATATTCAACCGTCCTCGTCCACGACAGAGACTGCTGGTAACAACCAGAATTCTGACAGATGCTTGCGTCTCGTCTGCATCGGAGGGGCATCATGAATCATTCACAGATACGGTGAATACAGGTTGGGGCACAGTCTAACGAGTCGATGAAGTCAGGGCTTTAGACCTTCAGTCAGAGGACGTGGCAGTCAACAAGAAAGAATGTATGTCGTCCTTGCAGCCATAGATTGACAGTCTCATCAATTGAGAGCGTTCATATTTTACTGCAGACTGACAACCGAACACTAGTGGCGTACGTGCAAAAGGGAAGAGGAACGAAGAGCATAGACCTTCTCAACCTAATATGTCAACTGCTGTAGTTAGCCGACAAGCTGAATTTATTCTCATTTCATTTTATCTGATCTGGAGGCAGATACGAGTTCGTCCCGAGGACGAATGCTACTACCACAGAACTATCTTTGACTAAGTGCCATGTCGGTGCTTCCCTCGAACTACCGAGGCTGATAGTTTATTTCTGGGTTCCATGTCATTTCCTTTTTTATTTACGAGATAATTAGAATAAAAGGCAATTAACTGTTACAGATACTCCGTGACTGGTCGTAGATAAAAAATGGATTAATAATAAAGGTGAACATGTTCAAGATGACAGCATGACTTTACGCCCGGGCGCATTCTCTGCTCTGCATAATGCTCTCGCCGATCATGTTGGTCTACCGGAGACGGCTACTGCTGTTAAAAATGAGCCGACTGACGTTAACGATGATATCTGCTTTACGGATGATATTATGAATTTAAACAGCCAGGCTTTTAATGTTTTTAATGAAGTCTGCTTCTTGGAAATAGGCACTGCTCTTAAAAATGAGCCACCTCATGTTAACGACGATGTCTGCTCTACGGATGATATTATGAATGTAAGCAGCGCGATTTCTAACGTTTTAGATGATGTTTGCTTCCTGAAAATGGAAAATGCTGTTAAAAATGAGTCATTGGACGTCAACGACGATGTCTGCTCACAGGGCGATGTTGGTAATGCGATCGATGAGGATTCTGATGTTGGAGATAGAGTCTGCCCGCTGGATACGAAGGCTGTGGTCAAGCAGGAGGTGGACATTGGGCCCACAGTGCTCCAGGCGCCCGATATAAAGTACACGATGCTGCCTTGCAAGGCCGATCCTGAGAAGAATGTTTCGCAGTGAGTAACCAATCTCTGTTCAAAATTTTATATTTGGTAGATTTATTACTTTAAAATTGTAAACAATGACGATTCAATAGGAATAATTTTAACTTACACAACCATAAAATTTAAACGTTATATTAAATATGCTTGACTAGTTTACAAGACGTCAGAAGTGTGTCACAAAAGTGACATGAGAAGATTCCTTTTCGCTGCCAACCCCATTAAGTCGGAGACATGCTGCGTGGAGGTGATGTTATGTACTCTCACCCTCTCACCCCACCTCTTCTCAATTTAGTTTTCAACTCAATAGTTGAAAATTTACACTAGGATAAGAATAATGTTAATCACTCGTATTGTGTTACATTTTCAGAACGGCATCACATCGCCTGGGCAATGTTACTATCAAACAAGACAATCCTGACGTGACAAGAACGTGTGAAGTTCAGTATTTTTGCAATGTTTGTAGCGAAACTTTTATCCTAGAATCTGCTTTTCAACGTCACTTGCTCACTCATACAGGTGAAAACAGCTACGATATTTGCAATACTAATTACCCGCGAAATTTACTTTTTGAAAAGAAAATTTCCGATCGCGCGAGCGCAACGCCACATTGTTCCGATTGTGACAGTACAATTGTATTGGAGAAAATCAGTATAAAATCGCACACTCAGACTGGTGAACGACCACATAGCTGTGACGTATACAATAAGCAATTTTCAGAAAAGGGTATAGAGTTAGCTTGCACTGATGAACAACCATATCCCTGTGATGTATGCAAGAAGAAATATATACAAAAAAGTACTCTAGAAAGTCACATTTTATCTCAATCTGATGAAAGACCACGTCGCTCTGACGTAAGCGATAAGAATTTCTCAGTAAAAAGCACTTTAAAAAACCACACGTTGACTCAAATTCGTAAAAGACCATATCACTGTGATATATGCAATAAAAAAATCTTACAAAAGGGTCATTTAAAAACGCACATGTTAACTCACACAGTCGAAAGATCACATCGCTGTAACGTATGCAATAATAATTTCTCAAAAAAAGTTACTTTAGAAAAGCATATGTTTACTCATACTGGTGAAAGACCACATCACTGTGACATATGCAATAAGAATTTTTCAGTAATAGGTACATTAAAGATTCACATGTTAACACACACTAGTGAAAGAGAAAGAACACATCGCTGTGACGTATGCAATAATAAGTTCATACAAAAAGGACATTTAAAGTCGCACATGTTAACTAACACTGGTGAAACACTACATCGCTGTGACCTGTGCAATAAGAATTTTGCAGAAAAGAGTACTTTAAATAAAAAGCATATGTTAACTCACACTGGTGAAAGACCACATCACTGTGACATATGCAATAAGAATTTTTCAGTAAAAGGTACATTAAAAATTCACATGTTAACACACACTAGTAAAAGAGAAAGACCATATGACTGTGATGTATGCAATAAAAAATTCTTACAAAAGGGTCATTTAAAAACGCACATGTTAACTCACACAGTCGAAAGATCACATCGCTGTAACGTATGCAATAATAATTTCTCAAAAAAAGGTACTTTAGAAAAGCATATGTTAACTCATACTGGTGAAAGACCACATCACTGTGACATATGCAATAAGAATTTTTCAGTAAAAGGTACATTAAAAATTCACATGTCAACACACGCTAGTGAAAGAGAAAGACCACATCGCTGTGACGTATGCGATAACAAGTTCATACAAAAAGGGCATTTAAAGTCGCACATGTTAATTCACACTGGTGAAAGACCACATCGCTGTGACGTGTGCAATAAGAATTTTGCAGAAAAGAGTTCTTTAAAAAAGCACATGGTAACTCACACTGGTGAAAAACCACATCACTGTGAGATATGCAATAAGAATTTTTCAGTAAAAATTAATTTAAAACGTCACATGCTAATTCCCACTGGTAAAAAACAACATCACTGTGACTTATGTAATAAGACTTTCTCAGTAAAAAGTGCTTTAAAACAGCACATATTAACTCACACTGGCGAAACACCACATCGCTGCAGTGTAACGTATGCAGTAAGAATTTCTCAGAAAAGAATCAATTAAAACGCATTATATATTATTAGGTATGTTAACACACAATTTGTGCGCACAAAGACCAGAAGAAAAAATTCTAAAGAATATAGACATTCTGGTAAAAAATCTTACAAAAGGACATGGCTATCACCGAAATCCTACTCGTAATTAATATAAACTTTTCCTCATTCGTTGTCCAACTAGGGAAGACTTCATTGCCGGGGAATACAGATATAGGCGAGCCGCCTTCCCAATGACATGCCACAGAACATTTCCACTACCGCAAGCAGTATGTAGCAGATGAGCTA
This sequence comes from Nematopogon swammerdamellus, assembly GCA_946902875.1. Taxonomy (NCBI): domain Eukaryota; kingdom Metazoa; phylum Arthropoda; class Insecta; order Lepidoptera; family Adelidae; genus Nematopogon; species Nematopogon swammerdamellus. The sequence continues at coordinate 2,486,207 of OX336335.1, forward strand.
AAATGGCGAATACAAAATATTCAACAAAACTCCTCAATTCATCAGAGATGCCCAACATCCTTCATCGCGACATATGCAGCGAAGAGCGGGTTACCTTTATTTTTATATGCATACATGAAAACCAGAGAAGATTATACCCTGACAAAAACGTATATATCTTGTCAGATAGACAGGCAGCCCTTAAGGTACTGGAATCAAATAAACTAAGTCTAGACTCAGTTGTGAGTGTGTTCAAGCCCTAAACAACCTCAGAGCTAACAACAAAGTAACGCTGAGATGGGTGCCGTGCCTGGACACAGTGGAATTGACGGCAACGAAGAAGGCGATCAAATTGCTAGGGATGGTTGCAGGAGCTGAAAATAAACTGGGGGGCCAAAATAAACAACAATAAAATAAGCGGGCAGTTGAGTGAAAACATAAATTTTATTATGGCACAGCGATCGGAAAGAACTGTAGGCAGTGTTAAAATCCAGCTGGAAAGCGTCTAAAAGACTAAACTGTGGTGATCCTGACAGACAACAGGTTCGTCGTCGCCTACATTGTCCCCCACACGTCCCCGGCCTACGGGGGTGGAGGATCAAATCTCGAAAGATTCTAGAAACCACAAAGCACGATACAACCCGGACAATCCACCGAGGTACCAGAGTGAACAGTGGACACACAGCAAGGAGATCTTGACGATAATATTCAAGAAATACGGCACTCCATCATTGGACCAATGGGTCCGGATATTTTCGGTGACCGCACGGTCAGCAATCACGAACACTTCTGTGAGCGAAGACTAGCGAGATCGTGGCTGCCTCTTTGTGGATGCATTCAGCAAACCGTGGAGTTTCAATCTAGGGTGGCTATTCCCGTCGCCAGCGCTAATACCGATAGCACTACACCATATAGAGAAAAGTTCGGGAGCATATGTTAGGTACCTCCTAGTGGCACCGAAATGGGAAAGAACATTTTGGTCGGAGAGCGGACCTTAAGGTAGTAAACCTCATCCATTAACGAGATGACAATAAAACCATTCGTACATAGCGTCACGCCTGTTTTTCAGTGAGGTAGGCAGAGACAACGGATCTCCACGTGCCACGATCCTGCCTGACACACCTCTGCCGCCTCTTCCGCTCTCATAATGTTCTTCATACATGCTCGTCGATTTCGAATATATAATACTTGACCATTTTTTAGCACACAGGGCGACCCTTCCCGTCTCTTCCATTCACATTGCTTCATAAATTTGCTCCATAAATTTCTTTTGTTAGTCTCCTATCATCCATTCTTCCAACATGACCGAACCACCGAAGCATTCTTTTCTCTATCCTCGTCACCATATCTTCTTTCAAACCACAGTGTAGCGCTCTCGCACTAAACTATTTCTCAATCTATCTTTCATTGTAATTCCACACATACCTACTCCTCAACGCGCGCATTTCCACAGAATTTATCCTGCCTTCATCCTTCGTCTGCCATGCATGCCCAACTTTCACTCCCGTAGGTACATCAAAACTATAAAACCATTCGTCATCTCTAATAACCTGAATCATAAAAAATATGGTTACCTGCCCTCAACTTGTAGCATTTTCTAATGTAGGTAGTACCTACGCCCTGTTACTAACTCTAAAATCTATTATATTTCTTATCTAACTCTATCTAAAATCTATGATATTTCTGGACTCCTCTGGCATAATCTCACTTTCTCTTATTATAGTTTTGGAATTCAGGATGCGTGGAACGAAATTAAAAATTATTTTCAACACAATGTGGTGTTTTATTGTAAGTCAAACTGTTAAAATTGGTAAAAATTATAAGACATTGTGCCCGTAAATATACATGGACATTTAAAAAAAAAATTATCTTGTCTGGCGACGTTGCATACTTCTAATAAGTAAAATTATGCGTGGTAAGTATGTTTGTGTATACCGTGTGTAACAGTGTATTTCAATAAAAATTATAATAATGAACATTTTATAAAACCCGACTACGGAAAACTTGTCAAATAACAAGAAAAGTTGATCAAAAATGCTGTAGTCAAATCAAATCAAATCAAAAAACGTTTATTGCACATAAAGTCGTACAGAAGGTAGTACTTAATGCCTATGGCATTTTCCGCCAGCCTACCCTTTTCACATATAAAAACCAGGGTAGGTGCAACAAAACATAGTCTTAGATAATAGAAGAATAGAAAAACAAAGATTTATATTATATATACATATAATACATAAATATAATAACCATATAGTAACCATAGTAAATCGTAAATATATATAAGCATATACAAAAATAAAACTCAGACAATGATGAAAGACAGACAAACATGTTATGAATTTTCTCAGAAACCGATGAACTCCGAAACAGAAGGAGATGAGGTTTAGGGTTTGAGGAGATTCATGTAGTCGGGCTCTCTGTCTATTCGAATTCTTTTACATGCCTGTCTACAGCACTTTTATCAACTTTTCTTGTTATTTGATAAGTTTAATTATTTCTTTTAGTTCTAAACCAGAGGTTCTCAAACATATTTCGTCTACCGCCCACTTTGAGAATCAATTATTTTTAGCGCCCCCCAAAATTTTAACTTTACCTTTGATTGGCTTTTGTAGCCAAAATTCTTGGTAGCTATTTTTTAATTTGATTTTTATTTCCTCGTTCGTTGTCAATTTTATGAGTTCTTCTTCAAGCTGGAATGATACTGCTGTGTTGACATTTGAAAAAGGATTCAACACCCAGTCCGGTATTTCCAATTTTAAAATGTCCTAGAATCGTTCTTTGAAATCACTGTGGAGGTTCTCCAAATGTTGGCAGTAAACAAACAAGTCGTCGTTGTTGAAGGATACTACTGATAAATTTGGAAAATTGAGAAACTCACGTCTGCCGATATTCTCCTTGTGCAGGAAAAATCAGCGATCGCCCCTCTAAACCGCTTCAAAACCTCCCAATTTTTTCTGGGCCCTTTACCGCCCCCCTGTAGGCCCCCAGCGCCCACAAGGGGGCGTTAACGCCCACTTTGAGAAAGAATGTTCTAAACAATTAAGTTTGATATATTTTTGAAATTGATACCGCTCTGGACAACGATACCCCACTCCATGGGGTTTGAAGAAAAACAATTTGAAAAGTTTGACAATATGGCGCCTGATGGCCACAATTTTATTTCTTTAACAAGTGTACCACATTACCTTTGACACTCGCGCGAGTGAAACGAATCCAATGACGCCTTATGTACTTATTAAAATTGGCCCAGTACTTTAAGCAGTAGAGTGGACCACAGAACCCCTCCTTTTGCGTGGGGGAGGTCAATAAATAGGCGAAGACTTGCTGAGTGAAATTTTTATTATTTCTTTAGAGAGAAACAACCGAATGGCTACATTACCTACAACATCCTTCATGTCAGCCTATAACACCTTTGTGAACTGGTGTGTCAGTCATGTCAGTTCTTCCCTTTGGTCGTGCCGGCTACACTGAACTGGACGGAAAGCACGAACTATTTACATAGCCGCTTCGGCCGACCTTCACATCAGTGCTGCCCGGCTGCGGTATCAACCGCAATTCGTAAGTTAGCTAAGAGAAAAAAAAGCGAACGCAGTATCAGAGCGGTATCTAGTTCCATCAATTATCACGTAACAAATCTTTCAGATTCAGGAGAGTCTTCACGACTAGATGCGGTATTGTTTCAATACGTTTCTCACAGATGGCGCTGCTAAATACATTGACTTAAATATTCCTATAGACATGCCCATACGATGTTACTCATAATATCCTTCGGTGCCTTTGAACGGCTTTCACATATTTTGGCTCCCACCTTTTTTATATAAACCAACATGGGTGACTGTGCCGAGGGACCAATAGTACAGTCGACAGAGCCAAAAACACATCTCCTCGCGAAACTACGCTCAGAGAGGCGCCATGCCAGCAGATTTGTAGACTGTTGCTAGGCTGCCTATTCCATTGATTACGACGTTTGAAAACACCCAGGCTAAAGGATTCGGGAAACACACTCGCCGGAAGACAGTTACACACCCTAGCGGTGCGACAAAGAAACGATTTTCAGAACTGATGAGTTCTCAAAAGCCTTGTGCTAAACCGCATTCAACAGACAGACACACAGACAAACAGGCAAACATAGGCGCCAAACTTGTAAACCATCTTTTTTGCGTCGGGTATTAAATCAGTTCTAAATATAGGTACATAAAATTACATTCTTCAGAACTTGAACGGAGTGCTTACAAAAATTCTCAAGACGGACGTTTCACCATGCAATAATAGTTTCATAAATCTCCCTATGATGAATTTAATTAATTTCTTCTCTCATCAAACACCAAAAGGCTCTGAATTCTCGAGATATTTCCGTAATGTAAGTTGAAATAACTCGATTACTTGGCGTCGCTCAGGCCGAGTCTAGCGCGGGAGCCAGAATTGATTTAATTAGGTCACGTATAACTGCATTTAAGTTCTTTGCGACTACGCGACGATAACACGGTAGGTACAACGCTATAGGTAAGTTACCAAAGGGTACTCGAATCTACTAATCAGTATACCGAATTCACAAGTGAATTCAGTATACTGGTTAGTAGATATAGGTGTAGAGCTGTGAGGTAAAAGGTGAAGCGGTGTCGTGTCCTCTGGCTCCACGTGTAGCTGCAGCTGATGTTGTATGGGCTAGTGCCCGGTTGTTCTGCCAAGCGATCTGTATTTATGCGAGGCGTATTTGATATTTCAGCAATGTGTTATGTGGCGTATGGAATTCTTAATTAGCCGTTATTTGCCACCTGTTGGTGTGCTAGTGAATCTATCTGTTTCTTCGTCGCGAAGCGATGTAGGTTATTATCGATCTTTATTATTCAGTTGTGGGATAGGTGTCGCTATCACCACATAGGTATTTAATTCACCCAGGTGAAGCAGCCCAGGTGAATTAAGTCTTTCAAGGTGAATCAACACGAACTATTTACATACCTAGCCGTTTCGACCGACATTTCATTCATTGCGGTGAGGTCCCTTCCATTCTTACCTTACTATCTTACCTGGTCAGATTCTTCAGTATTCATGTTTATGCTGTAAATATGAATGCTCTTGTGAGCGGTAGTATGGGTTAATTATTTATAAGTTACTATAATATAATACTTATAAGGTACTAACAAAACATTGTGACTTGCGAAGTTTGTTTGTCAGTTCTTCTTCGCATTGAATTTAGAACTGGCGGAATATTCGACATGTCCAAGCGTAGGTTACCTACCTGTGGATGAAATTATACAATAAACCATAAACAATAAACTAGATGGTAGGGTTTAACTCGCCCGGGTTGGTACCACCGCACTGAATGAAAGATCGGAATGAATGATTGAAACGGCCATGTACGTACGTGCGTTCGTGTGTGTGATTGTGTGAGATGCGTTTCCGATACGAGCGGGCGTTCATGACACATCATCTCTCCTTTCAAAATATTTGGTAAAATCCAAGTAAGGAAACATATGCATGGAGATTAGATTGTTCGCGCGACCACTAGTTGCCGCCATACCGACGACCACTAGCCACCACGAGAACGCACAGCGCGACCACTAGTTGCCGCCATACTGACGACCACTAGCCACCACGAGAACGCACAGTCAGGGTCCATTAAGGCGCCTAGTAACGCCAACGGCGTAGCGCGTAGTAGTTTTCATAAGGTTTTTTTTATATGAGGTGCTTCGTTATTCATGTCAAATGTTTCGGGAGGGTTACATACACACTCAAATAAACACGTTACGCAAAAAAATTGCCTTTCGAGAAATTTAACAAACATGTTTGCTACCTAAACATTAACCTGTGTGTAACAGTAGGTAACTTGCATTGTACGGGGTCAATGACCGTACTATGTTCAAACGCAGAACAGCTGTTTGTTGTAAGTAAGTCACAAGGTCACTATGATTGGTTTTTACAGCTACTTATTTGATTTTATTTTTTTGTTAGGAGAAAAAATGCTCCTATAAACATATGTTTTTTTCTTACGTAAAGTGTTTGTTTGAGTGCGTATGTAACCCTCCAGAAGTTGTTGACATGAAAAACGAAGCACCTTATATATTGCGATCCTTCACATTAGAACTTTGAAAGGCGTGTGATCGATAGATACAACAAATGTCGTCCTTTTGCTATAAAAATCCACTCAAATTCTCTTTAGTATCTGAGATTAAGTCTTCAAAGTTCACGCGGAAGAAAAAATCTACATTTAATTATTCCGCCGAGTACATTAAATAGCAAATAAAAATAATTACTAAAAAAACTGTTAAATAAAAAACTATTTAAAAAAAAATGGGACCACCTTGGAGCTAGACTGAACCGAACACAAAAAGAATCATCGAAATCGGTTCACAATTGGGGAAGATATTGCTGAACATACATAAAAAAAAATACATACAGCCGAACATAGAACCTCCTCCTTTTTTGAAGTCGGTTAAAAAATCCACATGTGCCGTTACTAGGCGCCTTAATGTTTTAAGGTTTCCTATTATACGTTGTAGTGAGTTGACATAATACTAAGCGGCCTAGCTCCCGGGCTGTCCAGTCTATCTCCAGGGAGAGTCCCGCATCCCAACTGCTGCATAATGCGCAGCTATACCAAATGTAATTATACCAAGCTGCATGCTCATCCACTTTTCCTTATCCATACTTTCTGCGTCAGTGACTTTATAGTAGTACCGTGTGGGGCCGGTACTTAAAAAGAATTGACCCAATGCATCTCTCCATGTTCATGTCGCAAAAGTGCGACTAATAGATAAGGACAACGTTTCGTGGTAAACGGCGACAGACTAGCCACCTCCCACCTTGGCACGTCCCTTGCCTTACTTGCAGCTTGATAGTTATCTTGTCCAAATACATTGCTAAACGCGGTGGTCGGTGTTGTGCTGTAATTTGCAAGAGTACTTGCAGCACAACGCCGATTGCTCTGGTTACCTCGATTGTCGGGTCGGGATACAGCGTGTGGTGTGTATGTATGACTGATAGTAGCACCTTTGGATTGGACCAGAACATTGGAACTGCGTCCAACCAAATTACCCAGAGCACACAGCCTACGTTAATTACTGTGTTACTTGAAAAATCACCCTCCTATCTCCTTCGCAACAAAGTATATACATCGGGTGGCTAAGCTCAAGTGGCAGTGGGATAGGCACGTCGGCTGTAGGGACGACGACCGTTGGAGTAATCGTGTCCTACAAAATGGAATGTGGGAAGACCACCCGCCGGGTGGGACGACGACATCAAGTACGTCTGCGGAAAGCAGTGGCTCCGTACCGCTAAAGGCCGGTCGAAGACTGGAGGAAAATGAGAGAGGCGTATGTCCGGCAGGGGACGCTTACTTACACGCTGACTGACCTCCTTCGTCCGCCTTAGGGCCCCGGCACACGACCGAGTATATCAGCAATAATCTCCAACCCAACTGTTTAGTCGTCGAGGACGATCGTACTTACGCGCACACAACATGACATGATCGCTCAGTCGTTCGCTCTGCTGGTAGTGGTACTGCGGTATGGTAGCGCGTATGTATTAGTACGCAGTAATATAGCATAATCACGCAGATTGTTCGACGTTGTTAGACAAATCCAATGAGTGCGTTATCAAGGCAGCGGTGTTGCGCACTCTATGGAGCGCAGACGTCGCGTCGTCTCCTGAGGTCGGTCGCGCAAATTATGATTAGTTGTTAAACACATCTATTAAAACGTCGAAACAGTCGGCGGCCGATTAAAAAGTAGGCGCTCATAGATTTTTTTAAGTTGTACAATTTTTTTATTGAGTCGTGGAGAGTCTGTGCCAACCACAGAGCATGAAATGCGCGCGCCCGCCCCTACTAGAGGCGCCGTGAGCACGATTTCTCTACAACGCCGTTGAAGCCTGTGGGCGTGGCCTATGACTTACATATGTGTGTTGTGCGTGTGCATTTGTTTTGTGCGTGTGCCTAACTTGCTCCTCTTTGTGTGTAGTGTCGATACTAGCACACACACCCACATACGAAGCGCTAGCAGCTCAGCGTACGGTTATTGGGTTTCAAATATCATCGCTTAGGGCGCCTCTAGTAGGGGGCGCGGGCGGTAGGTATTTGATGCTCTGTGGTGCCAACTCAACAGTTGAGCTGGCTTCGTGTCATTCCATTTTACAATTACACTCTGCCCACTGCATTTTGTATGTAGGTTTTTCTTATGTAATCCGGTATGGGTGGCTGAGTCGGAGGGGCCAAAGCACATGCTTCGACCAGCCAATATTGCCTCCGAGAAGGTAGGTGCCATACCGGAGACTTCCCTGGATTGCTGGTTATACTGGACTAGATGAGAACACAACCGATGCTGCTATGCGACCATCTTACATCCAGTACGGTCATACCAGCCCAGTCGGCTACAATTTGAGCCTAGCACCTAGTAAGGGGCAAGAGAATGTGCCACTTTAGGCTAGCCTAGGCGGACTAGCTAGACTGTGGACGAGCCTGCAGGATATATTGTTCGGTATGAAATAAGTCACCAGTGAAGTTATAGAAGTTAGTTTATAGCGAGAGAAAGGAAATAACACAAGTAGCGCGCGCAGACGCTAAACGATGACTGAAATTAGGTTAGGTGAGGCGCGGAGCGAGATGCCGGGCGACGCGCGGGAGAACGCCCGCGCCCTGGCGGCGACACGTGGCAGTGCAAAGTCAACGTATGTGAAACGTGCTGACCCGGCAGCATATTTCCAAAGTCTAGTATGCGAGTTGCTCTGATTGGTACAGAGACGAGCCTGGCTCCGCCTCCGGCACCACCGGCGAACCTACTGAATCCGATATTCGTTTGGTCGCATATGTACTTTGGTGGCTCAGTGTTAGAGTGTAGACGTGTAGGGTTTTTATTTTTTCGATCTCGGCCATGCGTTCATGTCATTGATGTTCGTGTCCCTTTTGCCAATTTTTTTTTGTTTTACTTTTTTTTTAAGCAATGTTAGGGTCTTAAAATTAGGTTATGGTTATTTTTTTTTATAACCACCTATGAAAACTTTATTTTCGAAAATACTTCCGAAATTTATATTTCCCGCCAAAGTTGAGAACGACCAATCAGAGCAACTCGCATACTAGACTTTGGAAATATCAACAAGGAGGTACAAGTACTTCATAATTTTTTTCAGTTTTAATTATGAAAAGATTAGACAGCCCGATATTGCCACGGCGGTAGCTCAAATTTCCTTTGACACTACTAGCATCGAAGTAGTGTCATGGGAAATGTTATTTGCTGCACTAGCGGTAGTGCCATGGAAAAGAAAAGTCTCTCATGACACTTGTGGTAGTGCCGAGCGGTTGTGTCACGGGGAAGGAACGGTATTTTGCAATTTTTTGATGACGACTAAATAATATAGTTGGATAGCAATCGGTCGTGTGCCGGGGCCTTTAAAGTTATCCAGCGAAAATCTGCGCCAGACGTCCTAAGCGCGCCGCCCGCGGCCGCGTCTAGCCCTCCTCGCCTCGACCGCGTAAAAGAGTGATATAATTTTTCAAAAGCCTGCGCTCCTTTGAGACACGGCCTGTTTTATAATCAGCGTTTATACATAACGGAGACAGTCCGTCCGAGCGCGCGGCCAACGTCAAAAAGCTTCGCCAGCGCATGCGTGTACTCGACAAATGTTTTTGTTTTGCCCTTTATAAGAGTCACTTTTTAACCGACTTCAAAAAAAGGAGGAGGTTCTATGTTCGGCTGTATGAATTTTTTTTTATGTATGTTCAGCAATATCTTCCCCAATTGTGAACCGATTTCGATGATTCTTTTTGTGTTCGGTTCAGTCTAACTCCAAGGTGGTCCCATTTTTTTTGGTCAAGATCGGATTGGAAAGCCAGGTGGAATTTACGCCGAGTACATTAATAGCAAATAAAAATTACAAAAAAAACTGTGAAATAAAAAACTATTTAAAAAAATATAAAAACCGCATTCAAAAATGTATGAAATAAAAAAATAAAAATCGAACCCTAGATTTGAAGGCGGTGGTGCTAAAGCAAGCAAAAATAACCGACCGCCTTCAACTCTAGGGTTCGATTTTAATTTTTTTATTTCATACATTTTTGAAGGCGGTTTTTATATTTTTTTAAACAGTTTTTTATCTTGTGACACCTTTAATCTAACTCGCCTCGATAGCCCAGTGGTGCTGAGAGTCGACTGTTGCTATTGATTGTGAAGCAACGCTGGGCGCGGTCAGTACTTGGATGGGTGACCCCTCGACCGTTTGGAGGCTGATCGTGGTTCGGATTCTACGTAAAACTGTAGTTCCCTTCCCTTCCTATCTTACTCGGTGGTAGGGTTCAACCCGCCCGGGTTGGTACCACCGCACTGAATGAAACATCGGTCAAAACGGCTATGTAAATAATTTGTGTTTTCCGTCCAGTTCAGTGTAGCCGGCACGATCGAAGGGAAGCACTGACTGGCACCTAGTTATCCCGGTGTTATGGGCTGACATCGCGGATGTTGTAGGTGATGTAGCCAACCGTGTCAGTTTCCAAAAAATTACTACGAATAATCGCTGATACACTGAGGTAAAGAGTTAGAAAATATATCGTTTGGGGTCGGTACTTAAAAAGAATAACCCCACTGCATCTCTCCCCGTGCATGTCGTAAAAGGCGATTAAGGGATAAGGACGAGATGCCGTGCGTAATGGCGACAGGCTAGCTACCTCTCACCTTGGCACGTCCATTCCACCAAGTCGTTTAGCAGGCGGGTCGTCGTGCCTTACTTGCTGCTTGATAGTTATATTGTCTTGTCCGACTAAACGTGGTGGCCGGTGTTTTGCTGTAATCTACAAGATTACTTGCAGCACAACACCGATTACTCTGCTTGTCCCGATTTTCGGGATACAGCGTGTGGTATGTCGTTAATTTATAAAATATCATCATTGAAATAAACCTGTAAAGAAATTAATTACTACCTATGTACTTGCTTATATTTTAAGAAATAAAGAATTATTATCACTATCAATAAGAATGATAAAATACAATAAATTTATAATAATAACATATAATACAGTTATAACTACAAATTTAAATAGAAATTAAAACTACCTGTCAAATTTAAATTACTTAAACTAAAACAAAAAAAAACAAATCTTAAAAATAATGAATCTCTCGAGAGGCTGCCACGATCCGGGTTGACCTACCGTCAGAGTCATATAGCAATTCCCTCGACGGCCTCAGTTCGTTAGATAATAAACATCCAAAAAGAGACCGACGACGAACCTCGCTGCACCGTCAGGCTGATTCTTTGCCGGAGGTACGAACTAAAAACTGTAAAGTAAATTAATAATTTGAAATATTAAAATTTTAAAACAACCTTAACAGCCTAAGGTACATAAGACCAAACTTTCGTGAGCGTATAAAACTTGCACACTATTAGCGCAACGATGAGCTGTCTTCGAAATAGCCGCACGCCACGATTGGAGCTTCCGATCTTTAATTTCAAATAAAAAACCCCCGACTCTTAAAAAGTGAAAAATAATTTCCGTTTACTTACTTAAAGGAGTCGGTGGACCGCTAAGTAAATTGCCGCGCAACTCTTGAGTTTTTATATTTAATTTACTTAGCGGTCCCCCGACTCCTTTAAGTAAGTAAACGGAAATTATTTTTGACTTTTTAAGAGTCGGGGGTTTCTTAAATTTGTAATTTAACTTTTATTTCAAGCTTTTTAAAAAAAACCGCATGCAAATTGGTCCACTTTTTAAGATAATTATTTTTTTTATTACTTAATTACTTGATTACTTGATTACAAACATAGCTAAGAACCATCCCGATTAAACAAGCTTCCTAATAAAAAAAAACGCATCCAAATCGGTCCATCCGTTTGGAAGCTACGATGCCACAGACACACACACACACACACACACACACACACACACACACACACGTCAAACTTATAACACCCCTCCGTTTTTTTCGTCGGGGGTTAAAAATGTGCCCTAGCCCGCGTTTCCTTTCTAAATTCACTCGCCCGCTAATCTCTGTTTCCCCTGGCCGCTCTGTGCCTGAGCCGGGAGGGGGGGGGGGGGGGGGGGGGGGGGGGGCGGTGGACAGGTGGGGTGGAGATTGGAGATGAGGGGGGGCGGATAGGGGCAGGAGAGAAGATATTTGAAAATTTTCATCACAGTTTAAACACACGGACCGCTTTCGTTTCAGAGCCAATTGAATTGGTTCTGCCTGCAGCGCACCTCCGCCCCTCGCCCCCCGTTGCGGAGAATTTCCCCTCCCCGCCACCCGTCCTGCACCCCCCACCCGCCGACGGCGTGTCCATCGGTCTGACTGAAGACGATTTATATTGGTTGCTCGCTCACATAAGTAGGTACTCGTAGGTAAGAAGGAAGTAAGAAGATTTTTTTTTCTTTTTTATAATCTTCTATTTGTGGCCGAGACAGAGGTGTTAGAGAATATGGTCCGACCAGGCATTGTCACCTCCGAGAGGGAAGATAATAAAAAAAAAACCAGGTGCGAGTCGGATACGCGCACCGAATTTTCCGTACCACGAAAAAAAAAACATTGAAAAAACGCGCTTCTTGTGTGGGATTTATTTTTTTAATTTTTCATAGCCTTAGTAATAGGCTTCCGTACGGGGTACGGAAGTCTATAAATCAAATCAATTCAAATATTATTCTTTATTGTACACCATAATGAGGGTGGGTTTAATGTCTTTGACCATAATGGAACACAAATGGCTCATAGTATATATCTATGTTTAATCTCTATCTCTACTTCTTATAAAAGGAAACGTCTGTCTGTATGTATGTATGTTTGAAGTAAACTCCAGACAGCCTAGCAACAGTCCGCAAATCTGCCGGCGTGGTTTCGCGAGGAAAGGTGTTTTTGGCTCTTTCACTGCACCATTGGTCTCTCGGCACAGCCACCCATGTTGGTTTACATAAAAAAACCGAGTCTACCGTCTCCGAAGCCGCGGGCAAAAGCTAGTACCTACCTACATAAATATATTTAAGTAATAGCAAAAACGTAATATAATTTAAATGTTAGTACGAATATTAGTTGTTTACGACTTAAAACAAAAAACAACTTTAGTTTCATACCTGGTTGGACAAGTGTATGTATATTTATTTGTACATTATATTCTATATATTTAGTAATTTATATGTAATAGCTCATGTATGGCTTGTATTTAACTAGCTTATGTATTAACTATATGTATTGTTCATAAGTATTCTTAAATTCTCACGCCCAACCTCTTTTATGCTACTACATCCCTACTTACATTCAACTATATTATCGAATCTCAAACATCCAAAGGTTGACTGTAAGAAATCTCTGTAAGGCATAAGTACGCCTTTGTACCTTATGTAAATTTTCTGATTTGTTACGGTTTAATGTTTACTGGAGCAATAAAGCATTTTCAATCTATCTACCTACTCTTGGTTACGACTTTAAATTTGGAACGCGGGCGTGGCCGGGCAACCTTGCACGAATCCGATAGCGGAAGGTCGTGTCTGTCTGAGTGGAAGCCTTCAGTGAGTGCAGTGCCCCTCGCACACCCCGCCCCCGCCAGTCCCCCCTCGATCCACTGACCCAATTGCTTCCTTCCTCAGTCGGCCGAGACGTGTCTACAGTCACGTAATAAACTAGAGGTGCATTTGAAGAACCTTGTGGGCCTCCCTAGACCACCTTAAAAAAACTGTCAAGTGCGAGTCGCTCCTCGCGTAGTGAGGTGTCCGTGCCGCAAAATTTTAACTGTAATTTATTCGGAATACGCGCTTTCAAATATGCTATAACGTTAATATTACTAGCTTTGCTAGCTTCGCTCGCATAGCCTATGTCTATCCTGAAGGTCCATTCTAAATATTGGTCAAATAATTTTTTTTATGGAAACTGACACGGTTAGCTACATCACCTGCAACATCCGTGATGTGAGCCCATATCACCGGATGAACTTGGTGCTACGTCAGTGCTTCCCTTCGGTCGTGCCGGCTACACTGAACTGGACTGAAAACACAAACTTTACATAGCCGTTTCGACCGACCTTTCATTCAGTGCGGTGGTATCAACCCGGGCGGGTTAAACCCTACCTAGTAATATAAGAAGGAAGTCATATCCCTTAGTCGCCTTTTATGACATACACGGGGAGAGATGCAGTTGGGCTATTCTTTTAAACTACTTTTACTACTCTTTCAAAACTACACTAATATTACTCTTTATAATATTAGTGTAGATGTTTCTATATAAAATTATGTTTTAAAAATGTAAGTAATTTTTTTTATTCATATTTATGATTGTTTTCGTTTGTTGCTTTAGGGGCCGTCCATAAAGAACCGTCCGGTCGCGAGGGGGGGGGGGGGGGGGGGGGGGGGTTAGGATGGACAATGGAATGGCGATGAGGATGCGGAGTGGATTGATGTGCTCGATCTGGAGACGGAAGCTGTTGCCGGGTACAAGCCCCCTGAGCCAACACCTCTTCCTCTCGCTGAGCCACTATCCGAATGGTTAATCAAGGTTAATCAATGGTTCCGTACGGGATACGGAAACCTAAAAAGCTGCTAACGAATTGGTTAAGCAGCGAACGAATTTGGTTAAGAGGTTATATATTATAAGCGAACATGCATACACACATATGGCAAGCGTTGAATCTTATAAAATATGAAGGGATGATGCTGCCGACATTCCAGATTTGATTTGATTGGCCGGTGAAATAATGAGAGAAGGAGGATAACAGAATGATGATGGAGTCGTAAAATAAGATCGCTTCAGACTTGATCACTTTTGAAGATTTTTTTTTGTGAAATCTCTCACAATTCAAACCGGCGCGCGGCGGGTGGCCGAGTGACTGGGGGTCGTCGGCTTCTCTTGCGATAGGTCCGAGGTTCGAATCCCGTCGGCGTGTACCAATGAGTTTTTTCTGACGAAAAAATTTACGTGCATACCTACACCCGCTGCTTCACCGTTCGGAACTGGTGTAAAACTGTAGGTCCCTTCCCTTGCCCCTTACTAGGTGGTAGGCTCAAATTGTAGCCGACTGGGTTCGTACCACCGTACTGGATGTAAGATGGCCGCATAGCAGCCTGGGTTGTGTTCTCCTCTAGTCCAGTATAGCCAGCAATCCAAGGAAGTCTCCGGTATGGCACCTACCTTCTCGGAGATGATATTGGCTGGTCGGAGCATGCGCTTTGGCCCCTCCAACTCACCCTGCCATACCGGATTACATAAAACAATAAATAAAGAAAACATACGTGATGTCAGACCATAAAACCTTGGTGAACTAGGTGCCATGTCAGCGCTTTCCTTCCCTCGTGCCGACTACACTGAACTGGACGGAAAACACGAATTATTAAATTTGCCACAGCCTTTTAACCGATTATGATTTTTTTTTATCGAAACTGACACGGTTGGCTACATTACCTACAACATGCGCGATGTCAGCCCATAACACCGAGTGAACTTGGTGCCACTTCAGTGCTTCCCTTCGGTCGTGCCGGCTACACTGAACTGGACGGAAAACACAAACTATTTACATAGCCGTTTCGACCGACCTTTCATTCAGTGCGGTTGTATCAACCCGGGCGGGTTAAAAAAACCTACCACCTAGTAATATAAGAAGGGAGACATATCCCTTAATCGCCTATAGTGGGGCTATGATATCAATAAACACAGGTTGAAGGCTTACGTAGTCAACTGAAGAAAATGAAATTGTGGTTCTTCACAACTTCACACAACGATGACAGTGCAAATTAAATTTACTGTCTGGTGCAGAGCAAGTCCAAGGAATTCAATTAAACGAAAGAATTTAAATGTGTACGAATGGGGGAGGGGGGGGGGGAGGAGGGGAGGACGTCGGTTGTCAACCGTCGACGGAGGTTATACTACGGGGTCAAAGCCGAACCACTTTACTAAATATATATTATATTATTGTTTATTCATAGTGAGGCCCACTTGTTACTTTCACCTTCCACACAAGTACATAATATACTCTTTGATGAAACAAAACCCCTAGAGATACGTAAATTGATCAGTACCCTAATCACGAGATTTAACCTACACCGCGTACTACGCTACGCCGTGTTCTCCGCATCATTTTGTATGGAGAAACGGAGCAGCGCCTCTAGTGATAGATTTGCTAACTTCGTTTCTCCATACAAAATGATGCGGAGAACACGGCGCGGCGGCGGCGCGTAGTACGCGGTGTAGGTTAAATCTCGTGATTAGGGTACTGCGCTCGTGACACCCATAAACTGCATGCTTGTCATGTAGTTTGATGAGAGAGAAATAAGAGAGAGGGATATGACTCCCTTCTTATATTACTAGGTGGTAGGGTTTAACCCGCCCGGGTTGATACCACCGCACTGAATGAAACGTCGGTCCAAACGGCTATGTAAATGGTTTGTGTTTTCCGTCCAGTTCAGTGTAGCCGGCACGACCGAAGGGAAGCACTGACGTGGCACCCAGTTCACCCGGTGTTATGGGCTGACATCACGGATGTTGTAGGTGATGTAGCCAACCGTGTCAGTTTTCATAAAACAAAAAAAGAGGAAACAACTTCAAATTATCTCGCTTCTGCATTAATTATAAAAGGGGGTACCAGCTAAAATGTAACTCCGTGTATAGATCCGCACCGTGTAGAGTCGGTATTAAAAAAAAAATAGCCCCTGAGTGACGCTGTATCCCGGCAAAAGGGGTGAGCAGAGTAACCGGTGTTGTGCTGCAAGGACTCTTGTAAATTACAGCACAACACCGACACGTTTAGCAAATTATTCGGACAACTATCAAGCAGCCAGTGAGGCACGAATACCCACGTGCCGCATGACTCGGTGGAAGGACCGCGCTAAGGTGAGAGGTGGCTAACCTTTCGCCCTTTAGCACGGCATCGTGTCCTTATTCCTTAGTCGCCTTTTACGACATGCTCGCGGAGAGATGCAGTGGGGCTATTCTTTTTAAGTACCGACCACACACACGTTAACCACTCTCCTCCCTCCTCCGCATAATGCAGCGGTACAGCAAATGTTTGATAGAGCATCTCCCCCCCCCCCCCCCCCCCCCCCTCCCCCCCCACCCCCTCCACATCACTGATCTGCGGGTGCGATGCATCTCAGCCCGCGAGGACGACACGGGGAAAGGGGCGGGGGGGGGGGGGGGGGAAGGGAGGGTTGTTCCACCCCTACCATTATATAGCGTCTGGGCGGGTGGGTACTCTTAATTAAATGACTTTTGGCAAATTTACGGCTTGTCAGCGGGGCGGAGTGACGGCGGCGCTGCTGGGGAGCGGGGGGGGGGGGGGCGGAAGGGGGGGGGGGCTGTAGGGCATTCCGGTGCTTTATGTCACAGTCTACCGAGAGACGCTTGCCTTCGCCGCCCGCTTTAAACCGCCCCCCCCCCCCCCCCCCCGCCTTTGGAGTGCCTCGTTTTAGAGTTAATAAAAGTGGAGTTTTTGTAATGAGAACTTAGATAGAGATTACTTGATAACTTTAGGCGCATCGCTGCTGTTGAAGGGCGGATGCCGAGATAAAGCCGTCTGCCGGCCGGACTTTGGAACGAAATATACTCGTAGGTGCTTATAAGTACCACAGGCTATTTGTACCGTGTGGGGCCGGTACTTTAAAAGAATAGCCCCACTGCATCTCTCCCCGTGTGTGTCGTAAAAGGCGACTAAGGGATGTGACTCCATTCTTACTTTCTTATATTATTAGGTGGTAGAGTTTAACCAGCCCATGTTGGTACCACCGCACTGAATGAAAGGTCGGTCGAAACGGCTATGTAAATAGCTTGTGTTTTCCGTCCAGTTCAGTGTAGTCGGCACGGCCGAAGGGAAGCACTGACGTGGCACCAAGTTCACCCGGTATTATGGGCTGATATCACGGATGTTGTAGGTGATGTAGCCAGCCGTGTCAGTTTCTATAAAAAAAAAACAGGCTAGCCACCTCTCACCTCAGCGCGGTCCTTCCACCGAGTCATGCAGCAGGTGGGCCTTCGTGCCTTACTGCTGCTGCTTGATAGTTGTCTTGTCCGAATGCTTGTCAGACTCGGTAGCTCAGTGGTGCGGTCGGTCGACTGTTGTTAAGCAACCCTGAGCGCGGTCAGCACTTGGATGGGTGACCGCTTGACCGTTATAGGCTGACCGTGGTTCGGTTTCCACGTTAAACTGTAGGTCCCTTCCCTTCTTACCTTACTAGGTGGTAGCGTTTATCCCGATCGTGTTGGTACCACCACATTGAATGAAACGTCGCTCGAAACGGCTATGTAAATAGTTCGTGTTTTCCGTTCAGTGTAGCCGACATGAAATGAAGGGAAGCACTGACATGGCACCTAGTTCACCCGGTGTTATGGGCTGACATCACGGATGTTGTAGTTTTACTCGCGCTCGGAGGTTTCCGTAGATCCGCTATACCATACCTGTCAAAAACCCACATCCGTCCATCTTTTGTCTTTGTATAATGCAAAATATAAAAGCCTGTGTCGCCATCTATTATTCAGTACCGTGAGTAATAGATTCTTTGCACATTTCTTGTATGGGGACCTCTTAATTTTATACTTTTTGCTTTTGTAGGGTTCCGTTGGGACTCTATTACTAAGCCTACGCCGTCTGTCTGTCCGTCCGTCCGTCCGTCCGTCCGTCTGTCTGTCTGTCCGAGGGTTGTATCTCTTGAACCGTAATAGGTAGCCCGTTGAAATTTTCACAGTTCAGACAGACGACGCACATTGGTCGGATAGCAAATCTGGCAGGACAAAACTATTTCTTTATCCAAAGTTTGTTTAAAAGGAGTAAATAGGCATATTTAAGATCGCATGTGTCGTGCTATACTTTTATATATGCTTTGAGAAATAAAAACTTTTTAAAGGTACCAGAAAATAGTTTTGATATGTAGAAAAAATACAAATAAAATTTACTAAAATAGATATTTATTAAAAAAAAAAAAGTTTATACATCTCACATCAAATAGGTACTAGAAATAAGCACCTAGATCTAATTTTCCTCGTCGGAATCTTCTTCGTCTTCATCGTTGCTCAGCTCTGGTTCTCTGAGAAGGCTGAGTACTTCCAGAGACAGTGAATAATTTTTTCTTTGCTGTTTACCTCGAAAATTGCTTATCAGGGGATCAGAAGATATCAGTAGCATATGAATAACATCTTCCCTGGTTTTTTCCCTACTGCATTTTCCCTATTACAAACTTCGAAAAGCTCCAACCGCGCAATTCCGTCCTTCAACTCTGAAAAAATGATTAAAAAAAAAATATGGTCACATATGGTTGTACATTATACATAAATAAACTCACCAATAACTAATCTATACAATATGTATTAGTGTTTCACAGACTTTTACGGCCTTAAGTTTTGGCAAGCCGTGAAACATGAAAAATTCTTTAAAATTGCATTTAATTTAACACTTCACTGAGATACTAAAAAGCAAGCCTATATAATTATATAAAAAAAACTAAATATGCTTTAAAAATAAGTACATACCAGTTGTCACGTTCGCCATGCTCGTTGACTCGTTAGAACTACTGCACACGTGTTTATCAGCTGGTAGGTTCAACGCAACTGGTGGCTGCGATTCCCGAACAAAGGGCGCACAATAAAAGCCGCTTTTTATCTATTCCGGTGTGGCCTGGCTAGACGTTTATTCACAAAAGCAATTATCAGTGCGAGCAGTGCATCTTTTTGGCCTATTTTTAAAACACTTTGTTTGTTACTCAGGAAGTTTGACAATTATACCTATTGGGAAACCAGATTTGTAATCGGAACCTCTGTGCGACGTAGGCTTAGTAATGGGGTCCCGTATGGATATGGAAACCAATATTTTTTTTATTTTTTTTTTTTATTAAATTGTACGTTGCGAATTCTGAAACTAGTTCAGTTAATCCTTCGTTAATTAAATTAAGAATAATCACATCTATCTTGTCCATTAGTCGACACAGCTCCGAAGCCTTACCAGTGTTTGTACGAAGGCCGCTTAGCAGCCTCGGCTTCTAAAATTTCATGGTTCCCTGGCGATTTGTTACATGATAGACCAGTGGTTCCCAAACGGTCGATCGTTATCGACCGGTCGAGCCCAAGAGGTCTTCTAGGTCGATCGTTGAAAATATTTAGAGCAAAAAGTTACTTGCAGAAACATCAAAGAATTCATAATATTTGATGACACGGTTGGCTACATCACCTACAACATCCGTGATATCAGCCCATAATACCGGGTGAACTAGGTGCCATGTCAGTGCTTCCCTTCATTTCATGTCGGCTACACTGAACTGGACGGAAAACACGAACTACTCGTATTTACATATAGCCTTTTCGACTGACGTTTCATTCAGTGCGGTGGAACCAACCCGGGCGGGTTAAACCCTACCACCTAGTAAGGTAAGAAGGGAAGGGACCTACAGTTTTACGTGGAATTCGAACCGCGGTCGGCCTACAACGGTCGAGCGGTCACCCATGCAAATACTGACCGCGATCAGAGTTGCTTAACAACAGTCAACAGACCGCTCAGTGAGCTACCGAGGCTGACAAAAGTTTGATGTGACAAACATTTTCCATGTGGTGTCTTCCGCCATAACCGCAATAGTAACAAATATAAAGGATGTAATGAACATAGCTTTCAATTAAAATAAAAATTACTACAAATTATTGAACAACAAAAACTTTTGGTACAAGTGTTGATCTCACAACCTTTATTTTTTTGTAGGTAGGTAGATCTTCATAGAAAAAAGTATGTGCACCACAGACGTTAATGGAGAAAGAATTTGTACAGTGGGATTTTACATATGACAAAGAGCTATTTATAATTTCAATGGACAATAATTTTACCCTCTGATTAATAATTTTGATTATTAAGTGTTTTAGTATCTACTTAAGTACTGTGAATTAGTTTTCCTAAATTATGTTTCTTAGGTATGTTTTTGTGTCCATCAGACTAGTTTCAGGACTCTTTGCCTAACGCCACACTGTGCGTATTTTCCGAGTAAAAATTTTGGCGCCGACGTAAGCGGCGGGTGGCCGAATGCTTTGGGCATCGGCTTCTCGTAAGAGAGGTCCGAGGTTCGAATCCGGCCGGCGTGTACCAATGACTTTTTTTCTGACGAAAAAATTTACGTGCATACCTGCTGCTTCACCGTTCGGAACCGGTGTAAAACTGTAGGTCCCTTCCCTTGCCTCTTACTAGGCGGTAGGCTTAAATTGTAGCCGACTGGGTTGGTACCACCGTACTGGATGTAAGATGGCCGCATAGCAGCCTCGGTTGTGTTCTCCTCTAGTCCAGTATGGCCAGCAATCCAGGGAAGTATCCAGTATGGCACCTACCTTCTTGGAGGTGATATTGGCTGGTCGGAGCATGTGCTTGGGCCCCTCTGACTCAGCTACCCATATCGGATTACACAAAAAAAAACCTCGTATTTTGCGAGGTAGATATTTTTATTTAGGGTAATGTGCAAGGCGGCAACAATTTACGCTCGGTGTGGTGGCGGTACAGGTCGGTTAACCAAAGCTGGCGCGTGCACAGTACTCACACCAATGCAATTGTGCAAGTGCGAGTTAGACAGATCGGGTTTTCGTGATGCGTATGCCCCGATCTGTCCCACACGCACTTGCACAATTGCATTGGTGTGAGTACTGTGCACGCGCCAGCTTTGGTTAACCGACCTGTAGGACCAACTACGCTTTGAAATTTCGAATTTCAGTTTGTTATTTTGGTAGTTACATAACGTGATCGGGTTATAAAAACATTTAATTTTTTGACGTGAATTCGATGAACGCGCATTTGTTGAAAGGCATTCCAGAAAGTTGGCGACGAAAAGTATGTGCTTTCGACGGCATCGTGCCCAATCTATACAACCTACAAACGTGAACGTTAAAGACCTTAAAGACCCATCCGGCGACTACACAAAACCGTGCACTCGACTTTCACTTTGACTTTGACTTTGACCTCACCCTCCACCACGTGGTGATAACTTTACCACGATCTCCTCAAGTGTGCTCTCGCGCTCAATACAACTTGCGATAGCATCAAAAGTACTCTTCCGATTTTCACCAAATAAACTCTCACGGACAGATTCAGGCTTAATATACATTTTGGCCTAAAAATATAATATTCTTTCGAACACGAAAGCACAAGGGGACTGTTCATCGAATTCACGAAAAAAAAAACAACCCGGCGATAGTAGCTCGCCTACTATAGTGCCACCAGGAAGTTATGATGTGTGGGAAATATGCGCAACTGTCTGCATTTCTAAGAAGGGATGTGAACTTTCGGTCGAAAGTTTGTCGATAAATTGTATGACTTAATAACTTAAATTATCGACAAACTTTCGATCGAAAGTTCACGTCCCTTCTTAGAAATGCAGACAGTTTCGCATATTTCCCACGCATCATAACTTCCTGGTGGCACTATACCTAACGAGATAATTTTTTTTTCTTCTCTTAAAGTTAAGGAAACACTGTAAGTCGAGAAATGGGTAGGTTGATTAAAAAAGAGAAGAGAAACGCTTTACTTTCAATATTTTTATTTAATTTAGTGGCAGTGAAGTTTTCGGGTGTGTCAATGTTCGAACAGAAAACGTTAACTGCCTCAGTCGTTTTAGCACAATACCATTTGTTAAAATACAAAAATAATTCTCAATGACAAATTATAAATCGTTTAGGTGTAGTCGGAAATATACGGGCAGAGACGTCGACATAAGTAAAGCATCCGGTGGCTCGTCTCGCGCGAGCCGGCGCCGGCGCGTAGCGGCGCGTAGCGGCGCGTGCGCACCGCACACGGCACGGCTCTACTTACAGTAAGTAGGTACAATCGTTTACCTAAGTGGAAGTTCATCTGTACATCGGCACCGAAAGGAAAACTCGCGAGAGTCGCGAACGACAAGTACACAGTAAATCAGTGAAACGACATTCGCAGCCTCGGCATCTGAAACACTCGGCGCCGAACACGCTCGGCGACCGACCGACTGAACGAACGACCGACCGACCGAAAGGCCGTCCGACCGACCGACCGACCGACCACACGACCAACCGACCGACCGACTGAACGAACGAACGAACGACCGACTGAACGAACGACCGACCGACCGAACGATCAACCGACCGAACGACCGAACGACCGACCGACCGACCGACCGACCACACGACCAACCGACCGACCGACCGACCGACCGACCGACCACACGACCAACCGACCGACCGACTGAACGAACGAACGACCGACTGAACGAACGACCGACCGACCGACCGATCAACCGACCGAACGACCGACCGACCGAACGACCGACCGACAGACCGACCGACCGATCGACCGACTGACCCCCGCACAACCTACACATCTCTACAAGGTAACGTTCCCTTAAACTTTCGGAATATCAAAACAAACGTACTTCGCCACTAAGAATTCAAATATAAAGACTAAATTTATGTACGAAATTAACAATAAACCGTGAACATTAAACCACCGTCCCTTAATATCTACACCGAGCGAAGTGGTACTAGAGAAAAGTATACAACGTCTTACGAACAAATATTCTCTCAATAGGAAGATCTCGACAGTCTGACCGGGGCGGGGCGGCGGCGCGCGGGGCGGCGGAGGCGGCGCAGGGGGGGGCGAGGCCATCACTCCGCACGCGAGGCCGACGACGAAAAAGAATTTTTCTATTATATTTCCGCTCGAAGATTCATGTATTTATACTTATTTTTATTTTGAAACATATACACATACAAGCATCGAAAATTCGAGCGTACAATTTACCGTGTGGGGCTGGTACTTAAAAAGAATACACCCACTGCGTCTCTTCCCGTGCATGTCGTAAAAGGCGACTAAGGGATAAGGACGAGATGCCGTGCTAAAGGGCGACAGGCTATCGCCTCGCATCTTGGCACGGACCTTCCACCGAGTCAAGCAGCAGTTGGGTTTAGCCTCGTCAGAAGCCACGGTAGCTCAGTTGATAATACCTTGGACATGTAATCCAAAGTTCGTGGGTTCAGATATTTTTTTCACAATTTTTCGGGTCTAATTTCCGATATTATCGAATTTGACTTTAACACGACTTTATAATCACTTGAAAATGCATGATACGTCGACGATACATTCCTTTCAAATATTTAACAGTTCCATTTTACGTTTATGTAAAATTGTATTCACGATAGTTGATGTTGAAGAGACTTAAGATTCTGTAATAATTCACATTCCATCGCATGTGTTTACATTACATTTGAAAAATAATCATTATTTTCACCGTAAAAAATAATTACCTAAACTATCGAACTTTGCACTCAATTTTGCACACAATTTTATTACTTAGAGTACCCGTCCGACAATAGTGTAGTGTGCACCGTAACTAATTAATTCGCTTTGACCTCGCTTGACCGCAGCAAGCACCAGTGTGCGAGCGGGATAGAGAGTGAGGTAGCGCGGAGAAGTGGGGACGAAATTAAAATTTGAGCTGAGGTATTACTGACTCTTAAGACGAGACGGAAGTTAACTTTCTTCATGCAAAATCGACTTTCGGCATTTATGTTTTCTAGCCCCCTAAACCTTATCCGATTTTAAAATTATTATTTTTTTTGTCTTAAGGACAGTTCAATCTACGTTCCTGTCTTTGTCGTTTTTGTTTAGATAAAAATATACAACACCGGAGCTAAAACTTTGTATTTCGATCAAAGAAATTAGAATTTTTTTATTGAGTCATCCATCAATTTAGATATTCAAAAACTGAAAAGACAAAAACGGAGATTCGACTGTCCTTATTACAATAAATAAAGAATTGTTAAAATCGGATAAGGTTTAGGGAAGTAAAAAACATAAACCCCGAAAGACGATTTAGTATGGAGAACTTCAACTTCCGTCTCGTCTTAATGGTTTTACTTTGTTTTATTATTGATTAAATTTATTTCTTTTATATGCTTATTACAGGCTGTTTAGTAACATTTGCACTACTGTATTACCTTGAAAAATTATGAGTCTGTAGAATATAAAATAATTAGAAAATTAGTTTGGCACAATGATATTGTTCCATTTTCCAAAACGTTAAGTGTTTGCAAATAAATTACAGAACCACCTCCGAAAACGGATGAAAGTTTGAAAATAATAATTGAAGCCCTGTGTTTATAGTTCATAATTAACTTTAATCCAACTATAAATAGTCATTGTTAAAACTTCCGAACTTCACACAATAATCTCTACACCATTTAAAATGTATTTCCTCCCGTGGAGTTAATTATTATATTTTTATTTATAAGTTTCGTCCTCATAGAACCGCGACCATTCATATATATATAGATATACTTAAAATTATAAATGATTGATGATGATAAAATATATGACGATGATGAGAAATTGTATATTATATGTATACGTATGGACTCGTCTCACGAGGTGTTTCGATAGAGTTAGGAACCAGATGTAGAGTCGCCCGCGCACCGCCGCCGCGCCGCGCCGCCGCCCGCACAAAATAAATCCCTAACACAGCGAAGTGACTACAACCTCTGTCCCTCTCACCCCGCACCCCTACCTCCGCAGCTGCCCTCCGACCGGAACAACGTATCTTATCACATAGAGTGCGATATCGAATAGTTATTCATTATTTAATGCATTTAACTTTACGAATGATGAGATCCCCAGACGGACACACTGTCAAACTTATAAATTTTACTTTATACATTACACGCGGGCACGTTCCGCCCGTATTCATATCATGCTATATAAAAAATAAAAACATTATACAATCAATACTACGTATGATAGAGCTAGTGTAAATACAAGAATCCTTATTCTATCTGAATGCTTATTTATTTGGCACCTCCTTCCGTCCCGCACGTCCGACGCACCGGCGCGCGCCCGCTGCGGCAACGCGCACCGGCGCGCGCCCGCTGCGGCGACACGCACCGGCGCGCGCCCGCTGCGGCGACACGCACCGGCGCGCGCCAGCTGCGGCAACACGCGCCGGCGCGCGCACGCTGTCCCGCGGCCCGCGTGCTGCGGAAGCGCCGCCGACGCTGACTGCAGCCGCAGCTAACCGCCTCTCGTCCTGCGCTCTGTGGTTTCTCGATGACATTTTCACTATTCCGTATTGAATTATTGACTAGGTACAAATATATTAGTCGCGTTGAATTTTACTATCTAAGTTTCATATGCTACAGAGCGCGCGGGGGCAGTTGCACTCCCCCCGCGCCCCTCTCGCGTGTGCGCTCGCCGGCAGTGTTTGTATACCTTCCACCCCCCCCCCCCTCCTCTCCCTCCCGCCCCTCCGCTCCTGCTCGCACCCTCGTCGCTCTCGGAGCGAGGCGCTCCCGATAGTCGCGTACCTACTTTAAGGTTATTAATTCATAATGGTTACTTTAACGTGCTCCTTCGTGTTTACTATACTTTTACGAATCACAAAATTACCTACGATCGAACCGAAAAACATGAGCCGGAGATTCCGAAGGAAGTATAGTCTTGAGCACCGACGCAGCGCGCCGTAGCAATCCCTTCGAGCGACCGCAAACCCGCTCCGTCGCTCCTCCGCTCCAATATGCTCCTATTACAAAGACCAAAACGCTAGTTGCGCTCTCGGCCGCTGCCGGCTCGCATATTTCCAAAGTCTAGTATGCGAGTTGCTCTGATTGGTCGTTCTCAACTTTGGCGGGAAACATAAATTTCGAATCTCGTATTTAAAGAAAGTTTTCTTAGGTGTGGTTATAAAAAAATAATAACCATAACCAAATTATAACACCCTAACATTGCTTAAAAAAAAGTAAAACAAAATACATTTTGGCAAAAGGGGCACGAACCCATGGCAAAGATCGAAAAAATAAAAACCCTACGCTCTACCACTGAGCCACCAAAGCACATATGCGACCAAAGGAATGTCGGATTCAGTAGGTTCGCTCCGAAATTTATATTTCCCGCCAAAGTTGAGAACGACCAATCAGAGGAACTCGGATACTAGACTTTGGAAATATGACGCCGGCTCGCCGCGGCGCTGGTTGCGTCCTCCGCGGCGAGAGCGGTGCGGGGGCGCGGCGGGGGCGGGGCCGCGTCACACGCGCGCCCCACCGCACCGCCTGCCCCGCCACCGTCACTCCGATCCTTTGAGGCTTTACTTACATGCACCGCATTCCAACGACATCAGAACAACAAAAAAACCGGCCAAGTGCGAGTCGAACTCGCACACCGAGGGCTCCGTATCGCCATGTCATGGCTAGCGCCACTCACGCCATCTAGATGGCATGTTATGAAATGCTTCATACCAGTTAAATGTCATGATTAGTTGAAATGCTTCATAATCTATTCGGTAGATGGCGCGCGCGCATACACTTTTTGCTTTCTTCTATGGGAACGCCCGTGAATTTTTTACTTTTTCTTATTTTTATTATTTGTTGTTATATCGGCCATAATAACACATATTCTGTGAAAATTTCCACGGGCTACCTATTACTTAATTAGATGGCGTGTTATAAAATGCTTCAATATTATGTCATGATTAGTTAAAATGCTTCATAATGTATTCGGTAGATGCCGCAAGCGCATACACTTTTTGGTTTCTTATATGGGAACCGCCGTGATTTTTTTACTTTTTCTTATTTTTGTTATTATATCGGCCATAATAACACATATACTGTGAAAATTTCAACGGGCTACCTATTACGGTTCAAGAGATACAGCCCTTGGACAGACAGACGGACGGACGGACAGACAGACAGACACACGGCGTGGGCTTAGTAATAGGGTCCCGTACCGGGTACGGAACCCTAAAAATGATAGTACTGGAGAGTCGCGAATTAGTATGGATGGAAACGCGACACACCACTCACACGTGCGACAGACTGCAGTCGCGTCGCTCCGTCCACTTGGCTCCCTTGGTAGGATCCATCAATGGATCGAAGTGGACTTTCTAGTGCACTTGAATCCCTTGTGGAAGGATTCTGCGATAATGGATTATAAAACACTAGCTTCTTGGTATGTATGGTACAAAACGCTTAAATATAAAAATAATATTTGGACACATTTTTTTTAAAATAATTTAATAAAATATACAATATACTAATTTTTTAACTGGGCTCATTGCTTTGAAAATCGATATGTGAGGGTCCATATGGTCTCTAAATAAGAATCCATGATAAAAATTTAAAAAAAGTGGCCGCCATTTTGAAATTTTTAGTTACTGGACCGATTGCTTCCGAAATCGATATCTAAGAGTCCGCGTGGTCTCTGGTAAAGAATCTGTGGTCAAAATAAAAAAAAATTGCCACCATTTTGAACTTTTTACCACGCGGACCCTTAGATATCGATTATGAAAGTAATCGGTCCAGTAACTAAACAGTTCAAAATGGCGGCCACTTTTTTATCATGGATTCTTATTCAGAGACCACATGGACCCTCATATATCGATTTTCAAAGCAATGAGCCCAGTTATAAAATTAGTATATTTTATATTTTATTAAATTATTAAAAAAAAATTGTGTCCAAATATTATTTTTTATATTTAAGCGTTTTGTACCATACATACCCCTAACTTACTTAAGGGATCCAAGTGGACTAGCTAGTGTTTTATAATCCTTATCGCAGAATCCTTCCACAAGGGATTCAAGTGCACTAGAAAGTCCACTTCGATCCATTGATGGATCCTACCAAGGGAGCCAAGTGGACGGAGCGAGTTCCGTCGTCCGACGATACTCTCCACACACACACTTTTTAAGGTTCCGTATCAGGTACGGGACCCTATTACTAAGCCCAAGCCATCTGTCTGTCTGTCTGTCTGTCTGTCTGTCTGTCCGTCCGTCCGTCTGTCCGAGGGCTGTATCTCTTGAACCGTAATAGGTAGCCCGTTGAAATTTTCACAAAAAATGGGTTATGGCCGATTTAAGAACAAAATAATAAAAATAAGAAAAAGTAAAAAATTCACGGGGTTCCCAGAGAAGAAACCAAAAAGTGTATGCGCGCGCGCCATCTACCGAATAGATTATGAAGCATAAAATTAACTAATATGAAGCGTTTCATAACACGCCATCTAGATGACGTGAGTAGCGCTGGCCGTGACATGGCGATACGGGACCTTCGGTGCGCGGTGTTTATGGTTCTGGTGTTGCTGGAATGTAGTAAGTGTGAGTTAATCCTCGCCTTTACAAAACTTGATTACCTACAATTTGGCACTGAGATATATATTCACAAGACGAGTGCGCCCGCTCGCGGCGCGGCGGGACCGCTCGCGCTTGTCCGCCCTCTGCGCGCCCACACTCCTCACGCACAACATTTATGAAGAATTACGAATAACAGAGCTGAGCGCTTCCACATCCAAAAGTAATCACACTATACAGAAATTAGGCCGACGAAGCGGCGCGGGGCGGCCCGCCCCTCGCGGCCGCGCGGTGCGGGGGCGGGGCGGGGCGGGAGGCGACGAGTCGGTCCCCTCCCGGGCGCCCGGTCCGAACAGACAACCGTGTATAAATATAATATTACCTCTAGATAACGTACGACACAATATCGATGTTACAAAATAATTTGTGCTGCTCGGCCCGATCGGCGAAATTGGAAATATCGTACACAATACTTTAAAAGATTGAGCTGCGACGAGTCGCCCGGCGCGCGGCTCCGCGCCTCGCGCGCGCCCGCGGCCGCACTCACTCCTTACTCATCTTAGAAATCGATAGGAAGTCAGTTTTACTTACATTAATATTTGCTATTAAAAGTATCGCTTTTATACCGTGACGTTCGAAGGCGTGTACCGCGCGGATGCCGCGCGGGTGCCGCGCGGGTGCGACGCGAATGCGGCGGCGGCGGCGCAGCGGGAGGCGGCGCACGCCCGGACTCCGGAGCGAGCCGCGCACGCGAGCGTCCCTCGCGCCTCGCGGCCGGAGCCACGCGCGGCCCGCCCCGCGCCCCGCCGCGCCGCGCGCCCACTACACAATTGACTAACATCGCGGCCACTCATCGGTCCTTAGCGTTACGAATACTTTCACAGCTGTATTAATCTCGGCGGACGACACGATCGTCGGCTTGAGCGATAAAACGAACGGCTCCGCGTTTGGATGGAAGGTGGTGGGGTGTGCGGCGGGAGGTCGGCGGCGCTCAGCGCGCGGCGACGCGCGCGCAGAAGGCGTGCTTGAGCGCGGCGCCGGTAGCCCTGGCGGCGGCGGCGGCGGCGGGGCCGGCGGCGCCGCACAGGCCGGATCAGAGCCGGTCCTCCTCCTCCTCCTCCTCCGCCTCCTCTCCGCCGTCCTCGTTGTCGTCCTTGTAGCCGGGGTGCTCGCTGATGGCGTAGTAGTTGCCGTTGTAGATGACGCCCAGCTCGCGCAGAGCGTCGCCGCGGATCGTCGCCTTGATCGTCCAGTTGTAGCAGTCGTCGCTCTCGGACTCGCGGTCGAGCCGCTCCACGTCGAGGATCTTGGAGCTGAGCCGCTCGAGGATGATGCCGATGTCCTTGATGGTGAGATGGCGCTTCTGGTCGACGCTCAGCTGGTCGATCAGCAGCAGGAACTTCTCGGAGGTGACCGCCTCGTCCTCGATGACCGTGTTCTCGGTCTCGCTCTCGGAGGAGTCGCGCTCGCCGCGCGCGCGCGCCGACTCGGCGTCGAGGAAGCGCACGTGCCCCTTGGGGCCGGGCCGCGGCTGAGGCGAGCTGCGCTGCGGCTCCTGGATGGGCGAGGTGGCGACGCTCTTG
Organism: Nematopogon swammerdamellus; assembly: GCA_946902875.1. Classification (NCBI taxonomy): domain Eukaryota; kingdom Metazoa; phylum Arthropoda; class Insecta; order Lepidoptera; family Adelidae; genus Nematopogon; species Nematopogon swammerdamellus. Next base: position 2,516,751 of record OX336335.1, read on the forward strand.
TGCACGGCGATGCGGCGCCCCTCCTCATGCAGCGCGCAGCAGTGGAAGTCGCACTCGTCGGCGGGCGGCGGCGGGGGCGGCGGCTGCGGCTGGCCGGCGCGCGCGCACTCTGACGTGTGCACGTGCACGGCGGACTCGAGGGAGCCGCCGGAGCGCGCGAGCCGCGCGCGCGCCCCGGCCGCCTCGTCGTGGTTGATGACGGTGATGTGTGGCGGCGGCTGGTGCTGCGGCGCCGGTCGGTCTAGCGACGTCTGGATGACGAGCGAGGGCCGCCGGTCCGGCTTCTTGCTGGGCGAGCGTGCGGCGCCGGCGGGCGAGCCCTGCGGCCGCTGATCCCAGTGCAGCACCACCGTGACGCGTCCCTTGTTGTCCATGATCTTCCACGAGGGCGTCTCATCGTGCAGCTCGAGCGCGAGGATCGTCTCGCATACGATCTTCGGGATCGCCGAGATTGCTGGAATAGATAAGACGGAAGGCATTAGTGTGTGCTCGGCGTTCGGTCAGGCCTCACGCACTCTATGTACTTGCGCGCGCTAACTAACTACCGCCCGGTGGACCGCCGGCGGTCTATTTCAGTGAAAATTCGTCAGCCGCGCGAAGCATACCTACACGCTCGCCCACGCAACTGCGCGCAGCTGCAAAGCAATAATCACTTTACACTCGATCGTTTAGGTACATTTTCGCACGCAGCGATTGGCGACGTGAAACAGTAGGCTATTAAAGCCGAAGGTATGGAACTTTTTCTATGGAGTGTTTTATCTGTTACGAAGTAACTATTAAGTAATCGGTGGTTCGGTAGCGTGTGGGCGAGAGCTGTGAGGAGATGAGGAGACGTACCAGCCTTGATGACGTCGACGCCGGTGGGGTACCAGCGCTCGCCGGGCCGCAGCAGCAGCAGCACGGTGTTGGGCGGTAGGGTGCGCCAGTACTCGCCGTCCTCCACCTGCGTGCCGTCGCACTCCAGCACCAGCCGCACCGGCTCCCCCGCGCTCACCGATAACTTCTCCTTACCTACCACACATTCACACACATCATTAGTTTCAGTTTATTTATTAATCCCACTGGTGATATACTTAAATTTCATTATTATTTAGACATACTTAGACATTTTTTATATTTATATGTTAATACTAAGCAATCACTTTATACATATTTTTAATTAGAAAAATGCAAATCGAAAAACATTGGAAAACATACATCCCGACCAGGATTTGAACCTGGGTCTCTGGCTTGATTGTTCGCAAAAATTATGCGACATCATGAAGGTGCAATAGATCAAAAATTTGGAGATAATACGTAACGGCCCGGTGGTGTAGTTGGTTATCGCGTTGGCGGTTCAAGCCAAATCCCGGTCGGGATATATTTTTTCCAATGTTTTTCGATTTGCATTTTTCTAATTAAAAATATATACTTAGACATGTCAACTCAATCTAGCATCATCCCATTCTATGAGCACGGCAAGAACTTAGCCGGAAGTTAGACTAGAGCTGTGTTTTAAGAGTTAGAATTTGAACTGTTGGCAATATACATGCCGTTTTTCACCCGGACTTGTAAGTAAATAAAATAATGAAAATGGAAGGTCAAAATTATAAGTCGTAGGTATATAGCCGTAAACCAACCCATTCCGTTCCGTTAACAAGGCCGATAACCTATAACACCGAAGTCCATCTCGCAAACGTGATATGATAAGTCTATGGTATGTGGAACTTCTTCCTAATAATACATGCACATAGATGTGTTGTGTTGAGGCTAGATGCTCCTGTTTAGGCGGCCGACATGTACGTTTACAATTTAATTACGAGTTCAGTCATTGTCGAATCACGTTGCATATAAGATTAACCCAACCGCTACACGAGCAGAGCTCAACCGGTGTACAATGCCGCGTTGGTCCTTCGTGGTTTATTGGTGGAACTATCTTTTTTTTTTTTTTTATGGAAACTGACACGGTTGGCTACATCACCTACAACATCCTTGATGTCAGCCCATAACACCGGGTGAACTTGGTGCCACGTCAGTGCTTCCCTTCGGTCGTGCCGGCTACACTGAACTGGACGGAAAACACAAACTATTTACATAGCCGTTTCGACCGACCTTTCATTCAGTGCGGTGGTACCAACCCGGGCGGGTTGAACCTAGTAATATAAGAAGGGAGTCATATCCCTTAGTCGCCTTTGTTTTTTTTGTTGTCTTGTTTTTTTTAAATGTAATCCGGTATGGGTGTCTGAGGCGGAGCGGCCAAAGCGCCGGTATGGCACCTACCTTCTCGGAGGTGATCTTGGTCGATCGGAGCATGCGCTTTGGCCCCTCCGACTCAGCCACCCATCCCGGATTACATTTCAATTTATTTATTTATACACATACATTTTTTTTAAACATTAATACACATGATTACAACATTGTTTTTAAGACAGTGAAATTAATTTGTACATGGAGCAATCCCTGCCCCCTAAACTAGCGCAAGCCGTATTATAGGGGGCAGGTAACTGTCAATATTTAATTTATATGTAAGTCTTCCTTTTCTTAGCATACATAATATATATATAACATAAAAAAAAACGTCAAAATAAAAAAAAAATCTGTGCACACAAAAAAAAGGTACCCATTCACCCGCCTCTTGAAGGACCCGAGGCTGTACTTGGCGTCATCGTGTGCCAAGATATATCGGTTGGAGTGCGGCTGCGGAAGCCGAGGCTTGTTAGAATTAGTTAGCCCGGTTTAGTGTCGCCGTAAGTTTGGGCGGGCGGGCGGCAGCAGCGCCTCGCTAAACTCAAGTCGGCTAATAAACTTATCCGACCGACAACTGTGCAGGTTAATGCGCTATTGTTGTTCAGTTAGGCGCGACGTTTCGAGGCTACGAGGATTAATTTGATTTTTTTATAAATAATTCGAATTATTCTCGCCTCGCCTCCGTTTGATACTGAATAGCCACGAATATGGGGCTCTGGAATAATTTTACTTTATCTGTCAGAACTGAAGAAGTGAATAATTCAATTTTTTGGTGAAATAATAAAAATGTTTAAACTTTTAAAAACTCTACTGTTAACAATCTTATAACATAATTTAACAGAAAATATGATTTTTTTTTTCACGGATATAAATTCTAGGACTATACTGAGTAAGTACTGTTAATTTTTTCATAAAATCTGACATGGTTGGCTACATCAGCTACTACATCCGTGATGTCATAGCACATTGGTGGACTAGGTGCCACGTCAGTGCTTCCCTTCAGTCGTGCCGGCTACACTGAACTGGACGGAAAACACGAACTATTTACATAGCCGTTTCGACCGACCATTCATTCAGTGCGTTGTTACCAAACCGGGCGGGTTAAATCCTGCTACCTAGTTAGGTAATACAAATTTTACGTGGAATCCGAACCACGGTCAGCCTCCAACGGTCGAGCGCCCATCGCGCCCAGGTGCGCTTATGATCCGACCGACAGTCGACCGACTGCACCACTGAGCTAGCGAGGCTGACGTCTTAAATTAATCAATTTTCATGATCAAAATATGTATATAATCGTATGCACTCACCTCTATGTATTAACTCTTCAAAACTAGTGACAACCAATCCCTTCCTCACGTTCCTCGAGCTGTCCCATATCTTGAAGGGCCTCTTTCCCCTCACCTCCTGCAACACACAGACACACGCGGCGGTCACATATCTATCACTTTATTTCACTTATATATATTTGCAAATTATATATCATGCTTATTGGTTCTTTGCTATAAACTTCCCACTTCTTTATTATTTGTACTAGCTTTTGCCCGCGGCTTCGCTCGCGTGAAATTAGTATTAAAAAAAAAAATTGCGTGAGTCCACTGCCGCACCTTTATTTCGGCGCGCGAAACAATTCGGTTTGTATGAGAGCCACGCATCTTAGCGTAACCGGAACAAAATTGTATTTAGCCTATCCTGTTTTTTTTTTGTTTTTTTTTTTATGGAAATTGACACGGTTGGCTACATCACCTACAACATCCGTGATGTCAGCCCATAACACCGGGTGAACTAGGTGCCATGTCTGTGCTTCCCTTCATTTCATGTCGGCTACACTGAACTGGACGGAAAACACGAACTATTTACATAGCCGTTTCGACCGACGGTCGAAACGGCTATGTAAATAGTTCAGTGCGGTGTACCACCTAGTAAGGTAAGAAAGGAAGAGACCAACAGTTTAACGTGGAATCCGAACGGTCGAGCGGTCACCAATCCAAAGTACTGACCGCGGCCAGGTGTGCTTAACAACAGTCGACCGACAGCACCATTGAGCTACCTAGGCTGACATCTTAATTAATAAATTTTCAAGTTGAATTTCCAAGTCGTATTAATTAATTAATTTTCATAATGATGATTTGGTTATTTAAGTTAAGTTTAACGTTTCACGATCGACTGTATCAATTGCTCACTAGATTTACATTCGAATTAAAATCATATGATACAGTAAGAAATAGAAATTTAAGCACATTTGAAATCATTCTGAAATCGATACGTGAAGCTATTAATTTATTTACAACTTAAGTTGCTAAGGTAATTTTTTTGTGTTCATTTTGTGTTCTAAGTCAACTTAAAAGGGTCTACAAAGGTGCTACGCTGACTTCCAATAATGTGTGCAGGTACTACGCCAACTCTTTCTAATTCACCGAAGTGCTACGTCAAATTAAAATATTTAACGCCAGCTCCAATTAACCCACTGAGGTGCTATACGCCAACTTCATATTATCTTCAAAAGTACTAGGTGGACTATAAATTTTATCCGCGATAGTGCTACGAAATCTTCCGGTGGCCCGTGTAGACATCTGCCATTGATCCGTGTAGATTCAAGGCCAACTCTATTCATTAAATGAGGTGCTACGCAATAAATCATTTACAAAGGTGCTACGCCAACTTCAATTATTCTGCGATGGTGGTACGACATCTTCCATTTATCCGTGTAGATTCTAAGGCCAACTCTGTTCATTAAATGAGGTGCTAGGCCAACTTTAAATCATCTACGAACGTTCTACGCCAAGTTCAATTATTCTGCGATGGTGGTACGACATCTTCCATTGATCCGTGTAGGTAGATTCTAAAGCCAACTCTATTCATTAAATGAAGTGCTATCCAACTTTAAAACATATACGAATGTGGTACGCCCACTTCAATTATTCTGCGATGGTGGTACGACATATTCCATTGATCCGTGTAGATTGTAAGGCCAACTCTGTTAATTAAATGCAGTGCTACGCCAACTTTAAATCATATACGAAGGTGCTACGCCAACTTCAAATTATTCTGCGATGGTGGTACGACATCTTCTATTGATCCGTGTAGATTCTAGGCCAACTCTGTTCATAAAATGAGGTGCTACGCCAACTTGAAATCATCTAAGAAGGTGCTGCGCCAACTTCAAATTATTCTGGTGGTACGACATCTTCCATTGATCCGTGTAGATTCTAAGGCCAAATCTGTTCATTAAATGAGGTTCTACGCCAACTTCAAATTATTCTGCGATGGTGGTACGACATCTGCCATTGATCCGTGTAGATTTTAAGGCCAACAATGTTCATTAAATGAAGTGCTACGCCAACTTTAAATCATCTACGAAGGTGCTACGCCAACTTCAATTATTCTGCGATGATGGTACGCCAACTTCCATTGATCTGTGTAGATTCTAGGCCAATCTACGAAGGTGCTACGCCGACTGGTAATGATCTGCAAACGCCAATCCACAAGTCTACTTAGGTGCGACGTCTACTTCGGATAGTCTACGAAGGTGTTACATTTAATTAAAATATTCTGCAAATGTTTTACGCCATATTTACATGCTCTATGCAACTGATACGCCAACGCCGAAACAAGTTTTTTTTTATGTACACCAATATGCGTGTCTATGCCGAGGGAGCAATGGTGCAGTCGGCAGAGCCAAAATCACTTCGCCTTGAAAACCACGCTCAGTTCTATTTGTATAATTATATATATTCTTTGTATTTGATATAGTGAATATATTTTTTATGTAAAACACATATTTTATTAATAATAATAAAAAAGCACATTTATTGATGAAATATTTCGCCCCGATGTCGGTGGCGTCTTCAGTCAAGTGAGAAATAATGATTTGATAGATATGTTTTTAATATTTTCTTCTTTTTTTTATTATTTTTTATATAGAAAAAGAAAGCAAATGATGGTTTTATGGATAAATGGTGAGTGGATGAACGTAAATTAATATGAGTTATGAGATGTGAAATGTATACTGGTGATGTATGTTTAATTTAGTGAATGACGTTGAGGCCTGGTGAATGGTATGAGCCAAGGATCCATATGTATGAAGTTTCATGGGTACGCAACTCTATTTCAAGGAGGGGAGGTGAGAATGATTTTATGATACGGACGTGGAAGCAGTTGTTAAATGTCAGTTGGTGTGATCTGGCGTATGCTGGTACAGGTAATGAGGAATAAGCGAGCGAGTGAATATATATAGACTGATGAACAGTATACTATAATTGAGCGAAATAAAGTGGTTTATTCAATTCAAATTAACATAGATATAAAATAATTAACTAATCTAAAAATTATATAAACTAACTTAGGAAATAAACTAACTTAAAAAATAAATTTCATTTAGTGCTTTTGTCCCCGGGATTGTGCCGAGGATGCCAGCCGCGTTACCCCTCTGAATTGCCAGACTTATTCTTTGGCGGAAGAAGGTGAGGCAAGAGGGGTGAAAATATATATAGTGAATATAAAAGTATATACATTTTCCCTTTTAATTTTCTCCTTCATCTGAGTGCAAATTATTCATTGTTTATATCAAAATTATTTGTTTTCTCTATGTGAGAAGTAGTACTTATTTATTACCGTGGATCTTTCAAGACTTGATATTGGCGCAATAAGTTGAACGTATATCGGCTAATCGCCAGAAATAAAAAGAAGAAGAAGAAGAAGGTCCCATGCCAGCAGATTTGCGGACTGTTGCTAGTCTGTCTAGCTCGCTAATTTGACGTTTGAAAAACACCCAGGTCAAATCATTTTGGGTCAAATGATTTGGGAAACACACATTAATAAATCATTTGAAGTGCTACGCCAACCTCAAATAATTTATGAAGGTGCTACGCCAAATCCCATGGCGTACGAAGATGCTAGGCTAAATTATATTATTCCGCTGAGGTGCTACGCCATTTTCAAATAGTCTACGAGGGTGCTACGACATCTTCTAGTTATCCAAGTAGATACTACGAGAATCTCTATTAATCCATGGAGGTGCTACGCTGACTTGAAATAATCTGCAAAGGTGCTATGCTGATTTGGAATAATCTGAAAAGATGCTACGCTGACTTGAAATGATCTGCAAAGGTGTTACACTGACTTCAAATAATCTGCAAAGGTGCTACGCTGACTTGAAATAATCTATGTAGATCCTACGCTGACGTGAACTAATCTACGAAGGTGCTACTCTGACTTAAAATAATCTGCAAAGGTGCTACGGTGACTTGAGATAATCTACAAAGGTGCTACGCTGACTTGAAATAATCTACGAAAGTGCTACGTTGACTTGAAATCATCTACATAGATCCTACGCTGACTTGAAATAATCTACGAAGGTGCTACGTCGACTTGAAATAATCTGCAAATGTGCTACGCTGACTTGAAATAATCTACAAAGGTGCTACGCTGACTTGAAATAATCTACAAAGGTGCTACGCTGACTTGAAATAATCTACGAAGGTGCTACGTCGACTTGAAATAATCTGCAAATGTGCTACGCTGACTTGAAATAATCTACAAAGGTGCTACGCTGACTTGAAATAATCTACGAAGGTGCTACGTCGACTTGAAATAATCTGCAAATGTGCTACGCTGACTTGAAATAATCTACAAAGGTGCTACGCTGACTTGAAATAATCTATGTAGATCCTACGCTGATTTGAAATAATCTACGAAGGTGCTACGCTGACTTGAAATAATCTGCAAAGGTGCTACGGTGACTTGAGATAATCTACAAAGGTGCTACGATGACTTGAAATAATCTACGAAGGTGCTACGTTGACTTGAAATCATCTACATAGATCCTACGCTGACTTGAAATAATCTACGCCGTTCTTTAATAATTTTTCGAATGGGTTATGTCAACTTATAGTAATTCATCTTGATGGTACGCCAATCTATGAGATGCTACGTTGATTTAAAATAATCTACGAAGGTGCTACGCCGACTCCCAATGACATCCGTAGAAGCTACGCCATCTAGGAAAATGCTACGTCGATTTCAAAATATCTACGAAGGCCCTAAGATTGCTTATAAAAAGGCTATGTCAATCTATACAGGCGTCAAGCAAACCTATCAACTCTCATTAGTTCAAAGACGCAATGTCGACTTTCAATACCAATCACGGAGAAGGTTCATGAGAAGACAGGTGTGCGGTGTAACAATGGGATCGTGGAAGCTCGCGTCACATACGTACATACATGCCACACGCTGTATCCCGAAAATCGGAATGAGCAGAGTAATCGACGTTGTGCTGCAAAAATTTTGGTATATCACATCACAGCACTGACCACCACGTTTAGCAAAGTATTCGGACAGGATAACTATCAAGCAGCAAGTAAGAACGAAAACCCATCTGATGCATGACTCGGTGGACGGACCGTGCCAAGGTCTAATAGGTCTTACTACCCTGTCGCCCTTTAGCACGGTATCTCGTCCTTAGTCGCCTTTTACGACATGCAAGGGGAGTGAGGCTATACTTTTTAAGTACCAGCCCCACACGGTACTAAAAGTAACATGGCTAAATCGAATATAAAGTGATCAAGGTCATCACATGTTTCATTGAGAGAAAATTTAAAAAAATATTATGGTAACATTGACGATATTTGCAGGACCTCGATAGAAATTGAAGAGAAATTGTTGAGTTGATCAATGTAGAGAGAGCGTTAAGATATTAAGATATCGTCAATAAAAAAAAATAAAAAAAAATCGTCATTCGCCGTACGATAATAATTTCGTCCTACAAACAGCGAGGCATATGTACATTTTGGATAACTCATTTGAGTGACGATACAGGCGGAAACTAGCGCAAAAGATCTGAGCAGCGATGCAGCTCGGAGACGGTGGCGGCCGGGCGCGGAACGGGCCGAGCCGAGGTCACGGGGCGTAACCGCGCCGCACTACTGGGGCTTGCACCGGTGCAGCCCTCCCCCCCCCCCCCTCTCCCCACTCCGGCCTCGCGTCCCCCCGCCCCGCACCACGCACAGCGCCGTGCGTCGACCCACTAACACAGCTTCACACGACCCAACAGATCATCAGCTCAGCACTCAGATCATTAAGTCGTACGCATATGGCTTTTAATATCGTCCACACCTACGTTGTGAATGTCAACAGTTTCGATCGCCTGACAGGCGGTCAGTAAGCGCGTTCGCCTAGTACTCTACATGGTTCGAGATTAGCCGAGAGCTAAATGTGTTTCAATTCTTTATTATTATTTTTTTCAGTTGTTTGATCATTAAAATAGAGTAGGTATTTCATTATTGAAAAACATCTAGGTAAGACAATTTGACCTTGACGTTTCACAAATTTACTGCTGCAAAACAGGATAACATTGCGTTCGAACTCCGAGTGGTTACACGGTTGAAATCTGCGAAACACTGAAAGCGCAAATCGAGCGGCTCCCCGCAAATTACATTCACACATCCACGTCACACTTCCCGGCCGTGCAAACTTCGTTTTGAGATCTCTATCTACCTCTCGGATCTCCACTATCATATTCACTGAGAGTCGGCAGCCCGCGTCGCTCGACGGGCGCGCGGTCGGCGGTGGAGGCGCGCGGCCGGCGGCGTCGCTATTGCCGTTAGCGGGTGCGAGTAGGGCGCTAGTACCTCCGGGTCGGCGTGCAGCCTCATGGCGGGTGCGAGGCGCGCGCGGCGCGTGCTGCGTGCCCGAGCGCGACCGCCGCACTGCTCTGCCGCGCCTTCCTGACCCCGTTTCCCGGCCGCGCGCCCCTCGCCCCGCCCCTCCGCGCCCCGCCCCTCGCCCGCGCGCCCCGCTCCCCGCCCGCACTGCGGCCGATGCAGCCAGTTTGTTTACTCTTAACGGATTGGGCGGGCGGGCGGGCGGCGGCGCGCGGCACTTTCGCCGTAAACGCTCGCCGCGCGCCGGCAACCGCCGTCTTTAAGAGTTCTTAATCTGGAGGCTTCGAGGGACCCGATCCCTTCAACCGAGGTTGTGCAAGATTTTAATTGTTTTGAGAAGATTGCTTATTTATAACAAATAAATTTATTTTATTTATTTATTTATTTAAGGTTCACCAACAGGTCGGACACATTTACATTCAAGTACGAGTATGTATAAGTACAACATATTTAAAGCTATAGTGTGGACCCAATGACGGGCAAACACCTCCTTCAATATTTGCTGGCATCACATTGCTTATAAATATAAATAATTTATTAATAAATAGTAATATTATAAATAATAAATAGTGTGATTGCATTTACATTGTGTCTGTAATTTATTTTATTTTATTATAACCTTTACCCGCGGCTTCGCTCGCGTGAAATTCGTATTTCAATGGAAGAAAGTAAGTAACTAAGGCCGACCTGAGTTAAGGTAAACGATAAACCTTCTCAACTAAAGTTAGTAACTCACGGCGAGGCTTCATTTTATTATTTAACATTTTTATTTTATTTTATTTTGTAACCTCTTTGACTGGCACAGCTTTATTATGTATTGACCACGTTATGTATGTCCGTTAGTGTAGATAGTTTCATATTATTGTAAATAGTTACAAAGTTTTGTATGTATAAAACGATTCTATGTCGCCGAAACTTAATAAAAAAAAAAGATTTATATCGCCGCAGAGCTGTAGCCGCGCGCCCGCTCGCCGGCAGCTTACACATAAGCTCTGGCTTAAATTGGAACGTACATCTTACGTACGCACATCTAAGGAAAACTTACATTACGTAATTCAAAGAGGGAATGCCGTAAGTTTACCACACCGATTGTCCACTACGTCCGTCATTTCGGTTAAATATATATACTTTTATATGTTAGTACTAAGCGTGTACTCGCTTTTTAGATAAATGCAAAATGAATAGAAAATTTACTGGTCGGGACGTATTTTTTCTCTTAATTTTCGGCTTTGAATTTATCTAAAAAATAAATAAGGTTAAACTATGCCATAGCTGTGACGGTCGCGGAGGCGGGATGCCATTTTCGTTTAAACAACTAACATAGCGTCTCTGCTCGACATATTTTGTAATTAACGTAATTTGTTAATAAAACAGTTTTTTATTAGGTTCCGTACCTCAAAGAACTTAAACACGAAACTTAATTTTGTTTTCATATTTTTTGAAATACCTACTAAAAATGTTTACCCATATCTCATATGCATTCACTATACACAGAGCTCTGATATATAATGATTATTTATTTAACAAATAAGCAAACTCTGATTTGGCAGTCAGCGCGGGCGTGTTAAGACGAAACGGAAGTAAACTTTCTCCATACAAAATCGTTTTTTCGTCATTATGTTTTCGGCCCCCCTAAATCTTATCCGATTTTTACAATTGTCTTTCTTGATTTAAGGACACTCTAATCCAGCCATACTCAAAGTGTGCTCTGTGGGGGCTCCGCGAGAATACGAGAAAAAAAATACACCTCTCCTCTCTGGCTCGATTCAGCTCGGCTGCGCAGACGTCACGGCGGCGGCGTCACAGTTTCAAACCTCCCATTAGATATTTCATTATTGTTTTTCTCTTTTTTTATAATATTATGTAAGTAACTGTAACATTGTAATATGATTATTAATAAAGAATGCACAAAAACTATTTTTTTTTTATTTTAAGGCTCCGTCAAATAGTTCGCTTTCCAAAAGGGTTCCGTCACCAAAAAAGTTTGAGAACCGCTGTAATCTAAGTTCCTGTAATTTTTTCTGTTTAGATGAAGTATACCTACAACACCCGCGGAGCTAAAAAATGTGTATTTCGACCGTTTTTTTTTTTTTTTTTTTTTGACGTCATGAAATTCATTAAGCTTTATTGAGTCACCACTTTCGATATTCAAAAAATAAAAAGACAGGAACGTAGATTGGACTTTGGGCTATCTTTATTACAACAACAAAATAATTGTAAAAATCGGATAAGGTTTAGGGGGGAAGGGGGGGTAAAAAACATAAATACCGAAAGACGATTTTGTATGGAGAAAGTTAATTTCCGTCTCGTCTTAAGGCTCTATAAAAGGTAAGCAAGCACGGTGTGAGTTCCGCTGGTGGAAGCAGGATAGCGACACGTCGCTTATTCTGGTTGTAATAGGATGCAACGCACGAAATTTTTTGCCAAGCAAAAATTCGGTTTTTTTTCTTCTACAAATTGAAACAAAAAACTTTAAAGCTACCGACGCGACGTAGGCACTAATGAATAAATTCAATATTTGTTTCCAAAATCTCTAAGTTTTTTTTTATCCAGAATGTAAATTTTTTCGTTAGAAAAAACTCATTGGTACACGCCGACCGAATTCGAACCTCGGACCTCTCGCATCAGAATCCGATGCCCAAACCACTCGGCCACCCGCCGCTTATAATAATATAATATATATACACATATCAAAACTAATATTTCAATTACACGAAACAAGTTACATAATGAGTAATACTAATTAAATATTAAAAATTAATAAAAAGAATAGCCCCACTGCATCTCTCCCCGTGTATGTCGTAAAAGGCGACTAAGGGATATGACTCCCTTCTTATATCACTAGGTGGTAGGGTTTAGACCTCCCGGGTTGGTACCACCGCACTGAATGAAAGGTCGGTCGAAACGGCTATGTCAATAGTTCGTGTTTTCCGTCCAGTTCAGTGTAGCCGGCACGAACGAAGGGAAGCACTGACGTGGCACCAAGTTCACCCGGTGTTATGGGCTTACATCACGGATGTTGTAGGTGATGTAGCCAACCGTGTCAGTTCCATAAAAAAAAAATAATAATAATCTAATAAATAACGAATAAATTATTGAAGTGAAAACTTCTTTAGCGGCGCTTGGCACTTTTTTAGGTGGGTAAAAAATGTTAGACACGCGACAGATCTCGAAAAGTGAGATTTATTTATTAAGGGTTAAGTTACGATGGCTCGGGATCAATTCTGTTCGTCCAGTGGACCGTGACAGTGGAAATCAGATATTCGTTTGGTCGATAATCAATTCAAAATTAATGTAGGGTTCCGGAACAAATGCATGTCTGTCTGTTGTACTAAATTTTACAATTTTCAACCAAGCTCCTCCGACGGTTATTTTATAATAATAAAAGTAGGGTTTCGTAACACGTTTATGTCTGTCCATTCTACTAAGTTCTGCAAAATGAATGTAGGGTTCCGTAACAAATGCATGTCTGTCCGTTCTAGTAAATTTAACATTTATTTCAAAATGAATGAAGGGTTCCGTAAAAAATGCATCTCTGTCCGTTCTACTAAATTTTATAAATTTCAACCAAGGTCCTCCGACGGTTATTTTATAATAAAAGTAGGGTTCCGTAACACTTTTATGTCCGTCCATTCTACTAAGTTTTGCAAAATTAATGTAGGGTTCCGTAACAAATGCATGTCTGTCCGTTCTACTAAATTTAACCTTTTTTCTTTCCATAAATTTTGTTTTTAATTTTTTTTTAAGGTGTTTAGTTTTTTTTATAACCACCTAAGAATTATTTTAAGAATTATTTTCGTAAATACAAAAAGTTTTCACTTCTGCCGGCACTCCCGGAGTGCAACTGAGGCTTTTATTAATTAAATTAAAATTATTAAATAAACTATAACTACCTATCAAATAAAATTTACCTACACATATAATTAATTAAAGACTCAAAACTAAAAACTAAATTATATATTAACACTGAATAGTCAGGTGAGTATATTTATTCTCAGAAAGAGCTGAACTTTACCTAATACGCCGCCTCAAGGTGACGTGAGGCTGCGTTTGACTCGAATTTCAAGAAGTTTACCACCAATATTACTCACCTGACAGATTCAGTTTTAATATAAGTATGCAATACTTCATCTATCAGCGCAGATCGATAGATTTTTGAAAACACGGTTTAATTAACTTCGCTCGATAGAAAAAAATCATGAACATGACTCTGAATTTAGTTATTAAACGTATTTAAGGCAACGTAACCAAATCAAAGCTTTCGAAAAAATATATTTTATTTGTTGAATTTAGCTTTTAACTTTTTTGTTTCGATCCGTAGTTTTGGAAAATCAAATTTTTGATTGATTGATTGTGTTGCATCCTACTCCAAACAGCGAAAGCGGCGCCTTGAAAGAGGAGTACGGGTGAACACGGGTTGACAGGGCCTTAACGGAGCAGTGCAAGCGCCCCACATCTGGCAGACAGCCAAGTGTGACCGAGCCGTCAAGTTTAAGCACTGCTGCGGCCGCAAACGCAGCGAGCAGTTATACAGTTATAGAGGGTCGTCCCCGTTCGTCTACTAGCGACAACAACGGCGCGACGGGCGACGGTTTTTTGGGTATTAACTAAGATGTTTTCGGTTGTGTACGGAATGTCGCGGATGTTGTGTCAAAGTATTGCGGGCAATGATTTAAATCGAAAGATAGAGCAAAGCGCTCAAGAGTTCGTCACCGATTAGACATAACGGTGTGTGTGACTTCATGTAGAGTAGTCGTCAAAAATTGCATTATAATTTAAAAACCCCGCCCCTAAAAAGCCAAAAATAATTTGCGTTTACTTACTTAAAGTTGAACCGCTAAGTAAATTCCCGCGCAACTCTGAGTTTTTTTATTTTATTTACTTAGCGGTCCCCCGACTCCTTTAAGTAAGTAAACGCAAATTATTTTTGACTTTTCAAAGGTCGGGGGTTTTTTAATTAACTTTTATTTCAAGCTTTAAAAAAAACGCATGCAAATCGGTCCACTTTTTAAGATAATAAATTTTTTGATTACGTCGTAATTACTTGATTAATTGATTACAAACATAGCTAAAAACCATCCCGATTAAACCAGCTTTCTAATAAAAAAAAACACACCCAAATCGGCCCATTCGTTTGGGAGCTACGATGCCACAGCATACACACATACATCCATACACCCATACACACACACACGGTAAAGTTACAACACCCCTCTTTTTTCGTCGAGGGTTAAAAAGCTGCCTCATGTTAACAAAACGCTAACGCTCTACACTCGTGCATCGGCGCGGTCCGTTCCATTCTGTGAAACGACCTCTCAACACGCGCTTGGCGCTGCGTGTGATGCGAAGTAGCTGCATGCGGCCCTTTCATCGCTAACATTGTCTGTAGTGCGTCATGTTAGACTGTGCGCTATCTATCGATTTAAATCTTTGATTGCGGGTTAACAGAAGAACTGCTGTGAACTTTCCAACAGAGCATGTGACCTTTCCATCGAGTGATTTCGAGTAAACAACACTGAGAATACTAAATGAATATTCATTCATGAGTATAACATTAGAAACATAATGTGAAGGTGCACCTAGCCGGCCGACATGGTATTCGCAGCCCCCGTTAATATCCGAATGCCCGTGGGTGACGTCGGATTATACCTCTGCGTTAGTCTGGCGCGTGCCATATTATGTCGTGATTCCCATAAAAAAAAATAAACGATGAAAACGGTATTTATGAAATGGGCCGTAACGAGGCAAACCGCCGACGCACCAAAGTAGTTCATATTGTACACCGGCTAAGCTTAAGTGGCAGTGGGCTGGGTACGTCAGCCGAAGAGACGACGACCGTTCGAGCAACCGTGTTCTAAACTGGCGGCCGTGGACAGGAAAACGGAGTGTGGTAAGACCACCCGCCAGGTGGGACGACGACATCAAGTACGTCGGCCGAAAGCAGTAGTTCCGTAGCGCTGAAGGCCGGAAGGGCTGGAGGAAAATTGGAGATGCGTATGTCCAGCAGTGGACGCATACACGCAAAAACGGCATTTAATTACAAATTTTTATATTTCTTTATTGAAACGTACTTTAGAGTTCAACGCTCCGCCAACAGAAGGAAACCCGAAATACATATGAAAGTAAAAAAAAAATAATTATACGACATCATTCATGAAGGTGCAAAAGATAAAAAATTTGGAGATAATATGTAACGGCCCGGTGGTGTAGTTGGTTATCGCACTGGCGGCTCAAGCCAGAGACTGTTACTATAGACTTACATAAGTCGACGTTTCGCCCGCTACGTCACGGGCTTCTTCAGTAACTGCGGGAGTTCCAGGAGCCTACGTCTGGTGTCCGTTGTACCAGACGTCAAACTACGTCTGGCGTATGCCCCCCTTCCCTTCCCGAAACTTATGGGTAGCGTTGGTGATTTGCATATATACATAGCGTCACGCCTGTTTCCCAGTGGGGTAGGTAGGCAGAGACAATATGAAATGAAATGGCAACGGATCTCCACGTGATTTGCGTAGTCCATTTTATCACCAGATTACTCGTACACACGTGGACAGGTAAACAAAATTAGGGAAGACCACCTGCCAGGTGTTTTGTTTATAGAAAGTGCGATATGTGGCGCCGAACCACCCATAAGGTGCCTAACGACGCCCATGGACATTGTTCGTACGCGGGGGTTGCGAATGCCACGCCTGCCTGTCACCTCTCTCGAAATACCCGAAACTATATTCTATAAATATAGACCCGACTATATACTTGGGACGAGGATAACAAGTATACAAGTATTTTTTTGGGTTTTTTTTTATGTGAACCAACATTGGCTGTGGGGTGGCTGTGCCGAGAGACCAATGGTGCATTCGACAAAGCCAAAAACACCTCTCCTTGCGGAACCACGCTCATTTAGGTGCCATGCCAGCAGATTATGTCGGCCGAAAGCAGCGGTTCCGTACCGCTGAAGGCCGGGGGAGGACTGGAAGACAATTGGGAAGGCTTATGTCCAGCGGTGGACGCAGACACGCTCTGACTGAAATGATATATTAACGAAGTAAAAACAGATAGACTACAGAATATATAAATACAAATTTGTATTTACAGGCTAAGTACTTATTTGCAAAATAGATTTATGTGTCGACAGAAATATGTACATATAAATTTGAGAAAGCGGTGAGTGAGGCAATAAGGAGTAAGTACAATGTATTTATTCTCTAGTTGGCCAAGGTTAGAGTACCTATTTTCTCTTTAGATATTTTATGTTTTTTTTATTTGTACTTTTTTTTGTTTATTTGGGAAATCAACAGCCGGTTTACAATAGATTATTATTACATACAGATTTGAAATTCTTACGGATTAACAGTAGGTACTGAAGACTTAGATAAGTCGACGTTTCGCCCGCTACGTCACGAGCTTCTTCTGGCACGGGCACTAGACGCCCGCGTCGCGTCGGCTGCAGGAACTCCCGCAGTTCCTGATGAAGCCCGTGACGTAGCGGACGAAACGTCGACTTATCTAAGTCTTCAGTACCTACTGTTAATTCGTAAAAAAAATTCAACGAGTATTATTAAGACGAGACGGAAGTTAACTTTCTCCATACAAAATCGTCTTTCGGCATTTATGTTTTCTAGCCCCATAAACCTTAAATCCGATTTCACATTTTTTTTTGTCTTAAGGACAGTCCAATCTACGGTCCTTTCTTTGTCGTTTTGTTTAAATGAAATATACAACACCGGAGTTAAAAAATTGTATTTCGACCGAAAAAAATTTAATTTTGTATTTTTTGATGTCATGAAGTTCATTAATCTTTATTGAGTCATCACTTCATTATGTCCCTTTTTATATTCAATACTTTTATTTTCAGAACAAAAATTATTTTATTCTAGTTTATTTCTCGTAATTTACTTTTCAAAATAATTGAATCCTAGTAATTTGCTAAGATTCAGTCCTTTCGCTGTTACTTTATGCATGATGACTCGTTTCGACGTTCGATTCGGTACTGCGTGTTTATAATTGTGTTATGTTCTAAAAATAATAAATAATATAAATAACTTTTTATATTATTATCGTAAACAATATTTTACTGGAAGATAAATAGATAAATAACACGTATTTGAAAACAGAAACGGGTTTAGCCTCGTAGCTGACATGACGTCCCGCTAAGAATGGTTTCGCGACGAGTGGTGTTATTGGCTGTGTCCGATTGTCTTCACTCAACTGACTGTTGGGACGCAGCCACGCGTGCAGGTTCTATATGAAAACCTTATTAACACTAGCAGCTTCAATTATGTTATAAATTCAAGGTCACAACGTACACTTACCACTTGAGGTAGAGTCACTTCCACACATTCTCTATCTACGAGTCAAAGTTGGATTCGAGTTCACTAAAAATTATCGTACTCGAGTTTGAAAAGGATCGTATTTAGGCTGGATGCTCGTAATTTTGAGCCAAACGTGATACGTAATTTTTTTTTTATTAATCTCTTTATGCGTTAGATGCTTATCCTTTAAAATAATCTTTAATCTTCAGACGTCTGTTATAATATTGTTCTCGTAATTGCGAAAATCGGAAAAATATAGAAATTATCACTTGCGGCAGGCTAAACGTACACGCTCAACTCAGCCGCCATCTTCCCGCCACTTGGTAATAAAATAAAATAATAAAAAAACATAACGTGGAGCTGCTAGCATGAATTATTGTCTGACCTGAATTGATTTATTAGATCAATTTAATTCTTGTTAAGTTAGCGTTGCCGAAACGAATGTTTTTTTTTTTTCACAGAATTACAGATAATAATTTTACCGGAGATAAAAAGGATCGTATTTTTACGTACAATCCAAGCATTAGGATCGTTTATCGTACGACCGTTGTAATTATAGTACAAATACGATAATTATCGTACGAAATACAAGCCTGCTACGATTACTAACGGCGTGCAGCTACTGGGTCTGCTCTGCAACGAGCTGGTGATGCTAGGACGTGTGATGGGCGTGCGGTGACGACACTCAACACTTACACATCTACTAATGCATATGTCATCTAAACGAATGAAGTAGTGTGGTGTGGAAGATGTGAGTTGAAAGCGATTCTAGCGATCAGGTAATGTGGGCGTGCGGGCACTGGACACGTCGGGCGGGACACACGGGTCAAGCACATGTACATAAGCTCCGCAAGTCGGCACGACACGTCGCCGGACAGCGGCCGGGCGCCGGGCCGGGCGCGGGCCGGTTACCGGGCGCCGGTACCGGGTGCGGTGGACAAGCGACGGGACATGTAGGTACCGGGCATAATAACCATTTCGACAGATTACGAGAGCGGCGTGTCAGCTAATATCGGAGCCGTTGTCATCTGGTCGCAGGCGCGGCGCCACCATTACAGTTATATAACACCAACACTTTACAGACTGCACTGTCTAGGTGCGAGGCGACAGGCGCCGGCGGCCGGCGCTCCGCGGAGCCCGCGGGCGCTCGATGTGGCCGCGGCGCCGCACCGCGCGCCCGCAGCCCCGGCGCGGCGCGCTCGCCCCGCCCGACCTAACCTATACCGGTGGCGCGCCAACATCTCCGACCGGCGACCGTGGGCGCAGCGCCGTAACAGCGCAGCGCGGCAGCTCAGCAACACACCTACCGCCGCGCCGACACCTCGAGCACCGCGCCCGCTGCTCGGCCCGGCGCGCGTCCGTCCCACACCCGCCGCGGAACACCCGACCGAGGAAAACACCCCAAAGCGAGCTGAATCGAGATTGCGGCACTATCGCGGGGGCGGGGGCGCGCACACTGCGCCACTCGGCGCCGCTCTGCGCAGAATCGGAGAGGAAGTATAGCAGCGGGAGATAGCGTGCGGCGAGATGAGTGACGAGGCGAGGTGAGCGACGCCGGCACACGGTGTCCGCGAGTTACCTCTCTGGCCATCGCGGCATGCGGGGCCCCGAGCGTGCGGGCGACGCGGCGGGCTCCCGTGGCGCCCGGCGCCGCGCCCGCGCGCGCCCCTACGCCCTCGCCATGCCGGTCCTGTGGGCGGCGGCTCAGCTGCGCATCGCTCCGCGCCTCAATGGCCCTCGGCGGGCGGTGGCGGGCCCGCTGACATACTCGTACCTCGCAACTATCGCGCGCGGAGGCGGCGGTGCGCGGCGCGGCGAGCGCTCTGCTGGACCGTGGGCGGCGATCGATGCGCGCGCTGGCGGCGCGGAGGGCGGGCGGCGCGCAAGCGCGGCCCACGCCCGAGCGCCGCCGACGCGGACCGAGCGGGTGCATCCCGCCCGCGGCCCGCCGCCGCCGCCCCGCCCGCTCGCCCCGCCCCGCGCGCCTCCTGACACACTTCCCTCGCCGAGTGACCTCGTTCCGCGAGGACGACGAGCCCGTTGTCGCCTAACAAGTTGCACCGTGACCCCGTGCCGCTCCAACGCCGCGCCGCCGCCGCCGCCTTGCATCCCCTGCACACCGCTCATCAGCAATTTAAATAATCGATGAGCCGGTGTCGGTTCTTATCAGCCCTGTCCTTAAATAAACCTCGCGATGGATTCGAATAGATTATTGGGCAGTCTTTGCTGAAGCTTCGATTTTCGACCTAAAATATAAATAGCTATCCCTTGAGATGGAAACCTCTCGTGTAATTATGTAATCTCAATGTCATGTAACAGGTAGTTTGATTTTCAAGGCCACCCTCCTCGGTTGCTCGGTTATTGTATTGTATTGTATTGATAGATAGATATGTATATAGAAATACTTTATTGCTCCAAAAAACATTTTACAGAAATAAACGATAAGTAATTTACATGAGGGGCAAAGGCGGACTTATCCCTTACAGGGATTTCTCCCCGTCAACCTTTGGATGTTTGAGAGTCGTATGTTGTGAGATATACAAGGTGTTTCAGGATAGGGTTTCATAACTTCAAGGTTCGAAAGAGGTCCATATTTGAATTCGGAAAGCTCTGAAACGTTTTCCCAGATTCAGTCATTTTATAGTACTTTTTGGTGAAAATCGTTACACCGAAATTTGGTGGACGGTTAACATCCCCTTAGGCATCACATCATATTATCCTAACTATAGCCGTATTTCATTAGATATAACTATAATTTATATGCTTATAGTTAGGTAAAGATTCAAGGCATAATGTGTGATAGATTATTATTGTAATATAATCTTGTAAATTCTCTGAAAAATAAGTGGGTCAAAAGTGGTAAAACGTTTGAAAATGCATTTGCTATTTCGTTACAAATACGTCCATAGATAAAAGCGCTCACGCACGGCAACGGCCCCTAAATTTAGAATGTTCAAAGATAGTTCAGTGAAAAACCATTTATTCTGTAATCGCTTGAATTTATTTAGATGATTCTTAGTCTTATCCTTTTGAGTGCGACAATAAGTTTAACTGTCAACCCATAAGTGCGACGCGCCATTTTGGGCAAAATCAATTTTGGTCAAAATCGGGTGCGCTCTGCGTTTTTGGCGATATTTCTAGACTTTTTTCTTTTAAACGTAAATGAAAAGGTTTTATTTTCCAAATGTAAATAAAATTTTCTATAATTTCATTGGTAATGTGTTTAATACTATCATTATTAAACTGGTTTAAAAAAATCAAGAATTTTCGGAACGGTTTTTGCCTAGGGGGTTACCAAAATTACGATACTTTACGAATAAATCGTTCCTCAGCGCCGAGAAACTATTGTAAATGAAGATTACTTACCCTTCCATCGTTTTTCACAAAGAAAGATGCATTTGTAAAAAAATGCCGAGGGAAACAGCAAAGGCATTTTTGAACGATTTTACCACTTTTCAACCACATATTTGGAAGGGATTTATAAGATTAATTAAAAATAATGTATTCACATTATACCTTGAATCTATACCTAACTCTATGCATATAAATTATAGTTAAATCACTTGAAATATGGGTATGGTTAGGGAAATACGAAGTGCTTTTACCTAGTACGCCCCCTTCAAGAAGGCAAACTACGTTGGGAACCGTAAGTACGGTCCCCAAAAATATTTCAATGTACCTGAACGTGAAAATTGGTCCTTCGAGCCGGATGAAACTTGAGAGAGATGATGGTTAGAGACGGGATTGGCGGCGACGTCACGGGTGGCGGGGGAAGCAATGTCGGTGGAGTCAATGACTTGTCGCAGGTTGAAGTCACAATCATGATTGCCACCATTTGATTGTCGTAGATTATAAACTCCAACTGTTTGTTTATTCCAGATCTCCGGACGGAGCAGACGCAGAAGAGAGCCAGCCGCATTTTAATTTAAATGGCTGGAGAAAAACGATGTTCAATCTGACGACTTGTTAGATTTCATTTTCCCATACTTATTATTAGGGTCCGTACAGAGGACGTACTAAGCCTACGCCGTCTTGCCTTTAAAGGGCTGTATGTATATAGGTAGCTGCCGGTTGAAATTTTCACAGAATATGTGTTATCAAATAATAAAAAAATAAAAATGTATGGAGTCCCAGTGTCCCAGTACAAGAAACGTATTTTTAACATTGAAAAATTTTCAAGCGATCGAAAAAACATTTAATGTTTTTTCGATCGCTTCTGTATAGCCCCCCATTTTCGCTGAGAGTGTGAAATAGTCCTGGTGTCGCGAGTTTTGGGGCTACGCGAGTGGTTGAGGGCATATCGGCTAGGGCTACAAGATGGTGATTTTCTTTTTCGAAAAAGTAAAAAAAAAACATTTTTGCATTTAAAATTTAATGTTCCATGCATGCTCAAAAGGATTGAGGTCTGGAGATTGAGCAGGTCACGGGTTCACCGATACATCACGCGCTTGAAGTTCCGCCGCAACGACCCGCGCCATGTGTGGGCGGGCATTGTCATGCATAAGGACAAAATCTGGACCCATATGCAGTCGGTGTGGCACGATGACAGGTTTCGCCACCTGGTCGCGATATCTTGCAGCAGTTAGGTTCCCATTTATCAAAATGAGATCAGTTCTTCCACCGCTGCGAATACCCGCCCAAACCATGATGGTGCCACACTTGTAGGGATGAACCTCTTGAAGGTTCTGGAGGCGATTTTCTCATCCAGGTGTCCGCCAGACACGAATTCTTCTCGTATCTGGGTGAAAGCCGAAACGAGACTCATCCGTGAAGAGAACTGACGACCACTGTTCATTAGTCCAATTTAGGTGAGCAAGAGCCCATTGTAGTCTCCTTGCGCGATTCCCACGTCGAAGCGCTGGGACTCGAAGCGTTCTACGGGCATGAAGGTTGACTTCGTGCAATAGGTTTCTGACGTTTGGTCGCTGACAAGTAAACCTTCTTCTGCCTGCAGCCGTTGGACCAGCTGCATCGCCGTAGCTGTGGGTTGTCTTCTGGCCGCTACTTGAAGAATACGGTCTTGCCTGCGGCTGGTGCGGATGCGAGATCTTCCTTCGTGTCGTTCAGCCACACTTCCGTAGGCACGGTATCTTGTCCACAGCCGACTGATGACATTCTGTCTAGTACCCAAGGCCTCAGCCACGTCGCGCTGATAGCGGCCGGCTTCCAGCATTCCCACTGCTCGTAACATCTCCTCCCTCGTCAAATGACGTCGCGCCATAGTGTCTGAAGTATCGAGTTAACACGCAAGTTGAATTTGACTTTAAATTTCGCGGTTAGATGTGTAAAGAATTAAAAAGATATCACAACAAGAATTAAAAAGAAATCACAACTTTAGACTTGGTGCTGCTAATAATGTCTAACAAACTGATAAACTGTCACAAACACAAACATTATGAGTCACGAGATAGAATTCGAGATGAAGCATTCTAAATTCAACTTGAAAAAAAATATTGGTACTTTTTATTTTACTTGAAAAAATATGTCATATCCCTAGACACTTTTGATGTGTATAGTTTTGAATTAATTCTTATCAAAATACATACTTCTATCGCTTCTGGTATTTAAAGTAGATAAACTTTGGCTAGGTGGACAGATGACCTAAAAAAGGTAGCCGGGAGTGGATGGATGAGAAGAGCGGAAGACCGCGTGTGGTGGCGTGCCTTGGGAGAGGGCTATGTCCAGCAGTGGACCGATACAGGCTGATGATGATGATGATGAAACTTTGGCTGTTACACTAATTAATTTGGACAAATCGTTTAAAAGTTACGACGATGAGAATGTCTTGAGAGAAGCGCTTCTCTCAGCGTGGGGCAGCGGGGCGAGGCGAATATGTTTGTATGAATTTCCCCCATAAAATTTAAGCCGATCATCTAAATTCGATTAAAATTACTACACGCACATTTAGCTATACGAGACACAGGATAGGCTAAATAAAATTCAGTTCCGGTTATGCTAATATGTGGACTATTACACTTAGTTAGGAAGGTATCTAAAGTATTTGAATTATTTTAATTGAATTTTCTTATTTTAATATCGATAGCTTTTCCCCGCGGATTCGCTCGCGTGAAATTCGTATTTCAAAAGAAGAAACTAAGTAACTTAGGCTGGGACCGGAGGGCGAACTGGATTCAGATAAAAACAACAAACATTCTCAAAGAAAGTAAGTAACATACTAAACGCGAGGCCGAAGGCCGAGCTGCGTTCAGGAAGAGGTTAAACCTTTTCGATGAAAATAATCAGCACAGGGCGAGGCCGAAGGCCGAGCTGCGTTTAGGAAGACCTTCAACCTTCTGTAACTAGATATAATCCTTCTCGAAGAAAGTAAGTAACTAAGGGCGTGGCCTAAGGCCAAGCTGTATTCTGGAAGACACTAAACCTTCTCGATGACAGTAAGTAACTATGGGCGATAGTTACTTACTTTCTTCAAGACGGTTTATAGTCTTCCTGAACGAAGCTCGGCCTTCGGCCTCGCCCTCAATTACTGAATTTCTTCGAGAAGGTTTATGGTCTTCCTGAACGCAGCTCGGTCTTCGGCCTCGCCCTCTGTTACTTACTTTCTTCGAAAAGGTTATCGTCTTCCTGAACGCAAGCTCGGCCTTCGGCCTCACCCTCAGTTAGGTACTTACTTTCATCAAGAAGGTGTATAGTCTTCCTGATCGCAGCTCGGCCTTCGGCCTTGGCCACGATTACTATATTTATTCGAGAAGGTTTATATTATTCCTGAACGCAACTCGGCCTTCGGCCTCGCCCTTAGTTACTTACTTTCTTCGAGAAGGTTTATGGTCTTCCTGAACGCAGTTCGGCCTTCGGCCTCGCCCTCAGTGTCTTACTTTCTTCAAGAAGGTTTATAGTCTTGCTGTACGCATCTCGGCCTTCGGCATCGCCCTTAGTTACTTACTTTCTTCGAGAAGGTTTATGGTCTTCCTGAACGCAACTCGGCCTTCGGCCTCGCCCTCTGTTACTTACTTCTTCGAAAAGGTTTATAGTCTTGCTGTACGCAGCTCGGCCTTCGGCCTCGCCCTCAATTACTTACTTTCTTTGAGTGGGTTTATCGTCTTCCTGAACGCAGCTCGGCCTTCGGCCTCGCCCTTACTTACTTACTTTCTTCAAGAAGCTTTATTGTCTTCCAGAATGCAGCTTAGCCTGAAGCCTCGCCGTTAGTTACTTTAGTTGTGAAGGTTTATCGTTTACCTTACTTAACGTAGATCGGCCTTAGTTACTTACTTGCTTTCTTTGAAATACGAATTTCACGCGAGGGAAGCCGCGGGCAAAAGCTAGTAATATAATAAAAGGCGGCGCATGTCGTTTTTGTTACGTTTGTATTTCCGAAAATAAAGCTTTCTTAGGTGGTTACAACAAGTGGTAGGGAGGTGGTTAGGTGGTTTGTAACAACGTTGAATTACTTTCTAAAAAGTGTGTTTTTGTCTAGAAATTGACACACTTGCCATAGTGAGTTTAAGTTTCGATTTTTTTTTTGTGAACCACTGTTGGCGTGTTAAAATTAGGTTAAGTTTATTTTTTTATAACCATCTAAAAAAACTTTTTTTTCGAAAGTACTTCCGAAATGTATATTTCTTCCTTTTTTTTTTGTTAAGTTAATGTTAGGGTGTTAAAATTCGGTTAAGGTTATTTTTTTATAACCATCTAAAAAAACTTTATTTTCGAAAATACTTCCGAAATTTAAATTTTCCCGCCAAACTGAGAACGACCAATCAGAGCAACTCGCCTAGTGGACTTTGGGAATATGCCAGCGTTGACCATCCCGCCCCTCGCCGGTCCGCCTCCTGAAAGCCTTTTTCAATCCTACGAATCCCTCAATCCTGCAATCCTATTCCTTGCATGTAGTAGGCGGTGCATGTTAGTTTCGACTTCGGCAAGTCATAAATAAGTGAAGTTTTGGTGGTTTAAAAAAAATAACCAGGGTTAATATATAGAAGCGACGCACCTTCTATATAAGGTGTTTCGTTAGTAATGTCAATAACTTCGGGAGGGTTACATACACAGTCAAACAAACACTTTACGCAAAAAAAACATATGTTGATAGGAGCATTTTTTCTCGTAACAAAAAAATAAAATCAAATAAGTAGCCGTAAAAACCAATCATAGTGACCTTGTGACTCACTTACAACAAACAGCTGTTCTACGTTTGAACATAGTACGGTCATTGATCCCGTACAATGCATGTTACCTACTGTTACACACAGGTTAATGTTTAGGTAGCAAACATGTTTTGTTAAATTTCTCGAAAAGTAATGCTAAAAACATATAGTTTTTTTTTGCGTAACCGGTTTATTTGAGTGTGTATGTAACCCTCCCGAAGTTATTGACATGACTAACGAAACACCTTATATATGCCTAATTATATAACCTAATGTTGAGGCGGTGCATGTCGTTTTTGTTACGTTTGTATTTCCGAAAATAAAGCTTTTAGGTGGTTAAAAAAAAAACTAAACACCCTAAAAAAAAATTAACATTGCTTAGAAAAACAAAACAAAAACAATTTTGAGGGACACGAAGAGATGGTCAAAAAATACAAACCCTACACTCTTACCACTGAGCTACCAAATTATATAAACGACCAAACGAATATTGGCTTCAGTTGGTTCGCTCCGGGAGAAGGAATAATATTCCTAATATAAATATTCCTAATCATAATATGATTGCTGGATTGAGGGATTCGCAGGATTAAAAAAGGCTTCCAGGTGTCGTACCGCCCGCTCCGCGGTCTTAGTCTAAAAAAAAAAGAAGAAAAGTCAATAGTCAATAGTGATTGCAAACCCCACCATATAAGTTACTCTATGGTGATTGCGAACGCAGCGCCGGGCAACCAGCTGAGCTGTCAAATTATTTCTGCCTCCCTCAGGCAGGGTTGAAAGATTTTCGTCGGATTTTCTATGATTTTTTTTTGTAACAACGTTGAATTACTTTCTAAAAAGTGTGTTTAAAATTTTATGATTGTCTAGAATTTGACACACTTGCCAGTGAGTTTAAGTTTCGATGCGTGGGCGAAATGCGCCAGCGTGAGCGGTGAGTTGGTCGTATACCCCCACGCAATCAACGTACAACGGACCGTCTTGAGGTCTCAGTGCGGAGAATGGCCCACCCGCCTTCCCAAGAGGCTGGGCAGCAAACAACAACAACAACCCCCACGCAATCTCCAGACCCAAAACTTCGTTTTATCATAATTCCGGTTATAGGAGTGTAGAAGTAGATAAGTAAGCCATCCGGTAGTTCTTCCCTGACACAGTAATTTTAACTTTGCGACAGATTCCCACGATATTTCCTTCTCGCTTGGATTGTGTTAGTAGCGGAGTGTGTTGTTGTGTGGTGCAGTGCGGAGCGCTCGCTGGTGGGTTGTGATGGTAGACGAGAGCGCGGATGAGGGCGCGCGGACGCCATGATGTTCCTGCGGGTGAGCATGAAGCTGGCTCTCGCGACGCTGTGCGGCGGCGTGCTATTCATCACGCTTCTGTGGAGCCGCTGCGGGGAGCTCGGCTATCGTCGTCGCCTCGGCACAGGTACCTATTACTTGTCTATTACTAGAACGCTGTTACCTCTGCCCGCGCTTCCGCACATCGCGCCTCACGCTACACCCGCTGACGCCCAGCTCAGTAGCGTTAGTATCGCTGTCGCGTAGCGAAAGAAAGAAAGGTGTGGAACTAAGCTTGCGATGGCTTCACTGAACATATCCGGGCCCATCGGCAGTAGAGGAGGGTGTTAATCGAGGTCGGGACTAGCGAGTGGCCACTCTAAATTTCCCGCGCATGCTTCACGTTTCGGCTCGCATCAAGCCCTCGTCAGCTAGTCTGCGTTGACTAGGACGCGACTAATACTGCGTAGCCACGTCCGTATTGTATGTGTAATTGAGCTACTTCCCCTCGCGCGTGTACGAATTTTGTTTTTTTGTGTATTTGTTTTTATTACTAACATTTGTTGTGTTCAAATGCCAATATGAGTAAAAAAAGGAAAAGTAATATGACTATGACGTGTGCGCTAGCTTCACTAGTCATGTCACGTAGAATTATTATAATATTTTATGAATTCATATTACTTCTATGCCTGATATACGTAGTAACGACAGTTCAGTTTAACACCTGGTGGCGGAAGCATTCGTCTATCTGACTTTTTTGTCGACGGTACCGATAGCTGTTACGTCATACGTTACGTTATTGAGTTGATACAAATGACGTATCAAAAATTTGACAAAGGCTCTGTACACCTGATCTGATCCACTTAATTAACCCTTTCGTCGCCGGGACCGCTAGGGCCCAGTCATGTGCCCAGGCCAAGGCTTTACGAAACTTCCACCGTACTACTACTACAATTAAACCTATTTTTGAAAGCACTTTTCGAAATCACATATGTGTGCGCCTGGCCTCACAAAATGACTAAAGGCGCACAAATATGTGCGACTGGCGCCACCTATTTATATGAAAGCACTTTTTCTAAATCACATATGTGTGCGCCTGGCCTCACAAAATGACTATAGGTGCACACAAATATGTGCGACTGGCGCCGAAAGGGTTAAGTCCTTGCAGTCAGAACTTCAAAAACAAAACAAAAATCTGTCTTTGATCTTGCTCTCAAGCTGTATTTTCAATCGACTGTAGGCGGTGTTATTATGTGGATAGTCACTAAATGCTTGTAAAAATTATTATGAAAAAAAAAACCCTGCGAAGTTTCTTACCGGTTCTTCTTCGTGGGTGTAATCGAACCGGATAGAACAAATTGTGACAAATTCGAGTACAGTCATGCTGTCTAATAAATAGTTAATAAACAATATACAAGAATATACAATACATAACCATCAGCGGTGGCATTCTGGAAACAGACGAGTAGTACCTATGTGACAAAAATGTCATCTGTCACTTGTCAAGGAGGAAATGTCAGAACATATCATCACCAGCCCGTACCGGTCCGCTGCTTGATATAGCCCTCTCTCATGCCACCCCAAACGTTCTTTCGCTCTGTAAGGACTCGAACATACGGTGCGCTGTGGCGCGGGGGTTGAACCTGTCTGCCAGCGGACACGAGCAGTGCTGGCTTCACCTCCCCGCTGCTCCGCGCCGCTGGTTACGCGGCTCGATGACATAATATATGGACGCCCCTTAGTACTAACATAACATCGTCAGCCTCGGTAGCTCAGTGGTGCGGTCGGTTGACTGTTGTTAAGCAACCCTGAGCGCGGTCAGTACTTGGATGGGTGACCGCTCGACCGCTGGAGGCTGAACGTGGTTGGGATTCCACGTAAAACTGTAGGTCCCTTCCCTTCTTACCTTACTAGGTGGTAGGGTTCATCCCGCCCGGGTTAGTACCACCAACACACTGAATGAAACGTCGGTCGAAACGGCTACGTAAATAGTTCGTGTTTTCCGTTCAGTTCAGTGTAGCCGACATGAAATGAAGGGAAGCACTGACATCGCACCTAGGTCACCCGGTGTTGTGTGTGGGCTGACATCACGGAAGGAAGGTGTGGATCTAAGCTTGCGATGGCTTCACCGAACATATCCGGGCCCATCGGCTGTAGAGGAGGGTTGTAGGTGATGTAGCCAACCGTGTCAGTTTCCATATAAAATAGAAAAAAACTACTTATATTTGTGAAAACATTTCTATTTCAGGTTCTCTAATTTCGAATCCGCTAGAGAAGAGCTCCCTGTACGGAGAGGAGATAGAATGTCTGATCAACGGCGAGTACTCCGTCGCCTGCAAGAGAGAGAACGAAGAAGTCTATGTGCCTTTCTCATTCATTCACAAGTATTTTGAGGTAATCTTTCAAAATCTTTACGATTTCTTTTCCTGAAGTACTAAAAGTACATAAACCTTGAACTTCTCTCCAACAAGTTCGAGTGAAGGTCCATACTCTCTTGGCTCAGAAGCATTTTTTACTGTTGTGTATGTATTAAGTTTCACCTCTAAAATAAATATAAAAAAATTAAATTTATTTTGGCCAGGTTTTCTGGACACATACTAATGGAACGGGTAGTTACAAAATTGTGTTTGTAAATCAGGTATATAATGCAAGGTAGATCTAGGCCTGCTTACATAGCAACAAGTGGCACTTTCATCAGGCCTCACTCACTCTATGTACTTGCGCGCGCTAACTACCTTACCGCCCGGCGGGCCGCCGGCGGTCTACTTCAGTGGAAATTCGTCAGCCGCGCGAAGCATACCTACACGCTCGCCCACGCAACTGCGCGCAGCTGCAAAGCAATAATCACTTTACACTCGATCGTTTAGGTACATTTTCTCACGCAGCGATTGGCGACGTGAAGCATTAGGCTATTAAAGCCGTAGGTATGCAACTTTTTCTATGAAGTGATTTATCTGTTACGAATTAACTATTAAGTAATCTGTGCTTTCATGGGCGCCGTGAATACCTTATTTAAAAACCCAAGTTGTCAGAAGTTACTAACGATATGACTACCTAGAAATATGTTTTAAATTCCAAAATTCCGGAAGAGGTGGTTTAACCACTCCATGTTGTCTTCTCGCCAACATTAGGTATTTCTACTCTTAACTATTCCGTTACCTGGTGATGATACGGATGCACCTCCCTGAAAATACGACGAAAATACGACGTGTAAATACGATTGCCCTGAGCTGATCCAAATGTTCACATTTGGATCAGCTCAGGGCAAACGTTCATTTTTGAGGCCACAGCATGAAACTAAGTCGAACAATCTTTAACAGCAATACTCGCAAACATTTCATAACAAACAGAGTGGTGGACGACTGGAACCAACTTCCAGAGGAAGTAATAAGCGCACTTAGTACCAACCAATTCAAAAATAGACTAGATAAATATCTAACAAATAAAACATAATCTCAAAAAGAGTGCTCACGAACGATAATTCAATAAAAATTTATAAAATAAATCCAAGATAATGACAAAAACAATCAATTTTAACTGGATTTAGACGTATCAGCCTAGGCTGCATGTATAAAATAAATAAATAAATAAATAAAAATAATAATAAAGTAATCCTGCCGACGTTCATGGGTATTATACATTGCAGATATACGGAAAGATATCGTCGCACGAGGGCGTGGATCGGTTCGAGTGGTCGCACAGCTACAGCCGGACGTACCGGCCCAAGAGGAAGTACGACCCGCGCGGCACGTTCACGACCTTCGAGAACTACAACGTGGAAGTGCGCGAGCGGGTGAAGTGCATCAGTGGCGTCGAGAATGTTCCCATCTCCATCCAGTGGGAGCCGCAGGGTTACTACTATCCGACGCAGATCGCTCAGGTTACACTTTTCCGTGCGAAACTTATTATTTCTTTATTTTCACATTTTTATCCAACAATATTTATATATATTTTTTTTTATGGATTTTTTTTTTTTATGTAATCCGGTTTGGGTGGCTGAGTCGGAGGGGCCAAAGCACATGCTCTAACCAGCCAATATCACCTTCGAGAAGGTAGGTGCCATACCGGAGACTTCCCTGGATTGCTGGCTATACTGGACTAGAGGAGAACACAACCGAGGTTGCTTGCGGCCATCTTACATCCAATACGGTGGTACCAACCCAGTCGGCTACAATTTGGGCCTACCACCTAGTAAGGGGCAAGGGAAGGGACCTACAGTTTTACACCGGTTCCGAACGGTTACTGACACGGTTGGCTACATCACCTACAACGTCCGTGATGTCAGCCCATAACACAGGGTGAACTAGGTGCCATGTCAGTGCTTCCCCCTTTGATCGTATCTTTGATCATATTAATTGTTTATACATACTAAAGAATTAATAAATTATTATTATTGTTTAGATACACCAGCAGCTTAAATTACCATATTAAAATGAACCGAGAGTTCCTATTGTTTGCTCCTCTAAAGCACTGACATGGCACCTAGGTCACCAATGTGTGATGGGCTATGAAGGAGCCAACCATCTTAGGTTATATAGAAAAGAAATTTCGAAAAAAAAAATCTAAAGAAAAAGCTCTATCACAATTGGTTTAAACAGAACCCTCGACGACACTTTCTCACCAACAGAGTAGTAGAATCTTGGAACAGTCTACCCCGTGACCGCATCAGCTGTTAGCCTATTAATAATAATATAATAATTGAATTTGAATGCAATTTGCAGTTCGGCCTCGCGCACTACAGCAAGAACATAACAGAGGCGGAGCCGCGAGTGCGCGTGCTGGACGACGGCGAGCGCCACCTCGACGGCTGGATCGTGAGCGCGGACGCGAGCATGTCGCGCGAGTACGACGCGACCGCCGCGACCAACGTGCTGCGCTTCAGCACCGCCGACCACCAAGCCAGCCAGGTCTGGCTGAAGGTATGAGTGAGATTTCTTTTTTTTTTTTATTTAACCCATATAAAAACCCATACCACCCATACCGGACGGTATGGGTGGTATGGGTTTTTATTTAGTCCGGTATGGGGGGCTGAGTCGGAGGGGCCATAATAACACATGCTCCGACCAGCCAATATCACCTCCGAGAAGGTAGGCGCCATACTGGAGACTTGCCTGGATTGCTGGCTATACTGGACTAGAGGAGAACACAGCCGAGGCTGCTATGCGGCCATCTTACATCCAGTACGGTGGTACCAACCCAGTCGGCTACAATTTGAGCCTACCACCTAGTAACGAAACTAGGAAGGTGTGGATCTAAGCTTACGATGGCTTCACCGAACATATCCGGGCCCATCGGCAGTAGAGGAGGGTATTAATCGAGGTCGGGACTAGCGAGTGGCCACTCTAAATTTCCCGCGCATGCTTCACGTTTCGGCTCGCTTCAAGCCCTCGTCAGCTAGTCTGCGTTGACCAGGACGCGGGGAAACCACCAGTCCCGCTCTCGACCTCCCTCTCTCTACCTATCCATATTCTATAGGATGCTTCCAGTGACGTTTTCGAAGCTCTCTCCATATATGAGCTATATTATTAAAGATTATATGATATTCACGACCGAAGGGAAGCGCTGACATAGCACCTAGGTCACCGAGCCACTCGGCCATCCGCCACTTGGATCAAAAGGAGATTAAATTTAAAAAAAATGTAAAATATGTATCTTAACACATTCAGACTGGGAATAATGTTTGTTTTCAGATGAACACGAGCCAGGACTTTGTGCTGAGCGTTGACGTGAACCTGAAGGCCAACTCAACGCTAACGCTGGTGCTGCAGCACCGGGAGAGGAAGGAGACCTACTACCTGCACTACATCACCAGCAACCTCATGATCTCCGCTCAGGTCCTCACCGCGCTCACAGATTACTTAATAGTTACTTCCTAACAGATAAATCACTCCATAGAAAAAGTTCCATACCTTCGGATTTAATAGCCTACTGCTTCACGTCGCCAATCGCTGCGTGCGAAAATGTACCTAAACGATCGAGTGTAAAGTGCATTATTGCTTTGCAGCTGTGCACAGTTGCGTGGGCGAGCGTGTAGGTTTGTTTGGCGCGGCTGACGAATTTCTACTGAAATAGACCGCCGGCGTCCCGCCGGGCGGTAGGTAGTTAGCGCGGGCAAGTACATAGAGTTCGTGAGGAATGCCGCGGTCCACATGCTATTACACGGTTTTATAACCACCGATCGAGAGAGACACTTTTGGGAGAATAGGCAAAAAAAAATTAACTTTCATTTGGACGATTCAACTATTTCACTTCCCAATTAAATATGCTTACACCCCTTGGCTTCCGTGTTATTGACATGGAAAATGTCGCGAAATTTGCACGTAAACTCAAATATTTCGTAAAGTAATAATGTGACATTACTATCCTTTATACTCGAAACTAATGAAATTCACTTATTTAGAAGCACAGACGGATTTTTCGAACTCCAGGAAAAACAAAACACGCCTGACATTTTTTTCCGAATTTGCATACTGAAAAATTGACAATTCCTCTGCACAAATTATATAATAATATTTGCTGTGTAGCTAAAAGAAAGCGCTCTTTAAAAGAACGCTCTAAATGACAGTAGTGGGACTAGAATCCAAACTACCCATACAGTCAGTCAGCCTCCAGCCGTCACCCATCCAAGTACTGACCACGTCCAATAAATAAATACACTTTTTTTTTTGTTGCAGGACGAACACATATACTACGGAATCGGAAACGAACAGAAGTGGAGGCACCTCACCAGGGACCTGATAATAGACATGCAGAAGGGCTGGGCGCTGCAGGACAAACCCAAGAAGAAAACCTCCAGGGCCAAGTTCAAGGTCACTCTCATTTTCACTAGACCCAATGTTTATTTTATTTATTTATTTTAGACAGGCGGCCTTGTCTGATACATCTAAATCCAGTTAAAATTTGTTGTTTGTGTCATATCTTGGATTTTATTTTATTTTTTATTTAACTATTGTTCTTGAGCACTCTTTTTGAGTATTATGTTTTATTTGTTAGATATTTATGTAGTCTATTTTAGAATTCGTTGGAACTAAGTGCGCTTATTACTTCCTATGGAAGTTGGTTCCAGTCGTCCACCACTCTGTTTGTTATGAAATGTTTGCGAGTATTGCTGTTAAAGATTGTTCGACTTAGTTGCATGCTGTGGCCTCGAAGATGAACGTTTTGATTCCATGTGAACATTTGGATTAGCTCAGGGCATGTGAATGTCCCAATTTTTTCTTTATGCATTCTGGTACAAGTTGCTTTTACGAGTCATGAGCACACTTATCGTTGGTCGGTTTGATGGGAAGTGACGTCGACGGCGCCGACGCTTCACGCGATTGGTTCGTCAGTCAGCGTCAGTCGACGCTCGTCGCCTATTGAACTGACACGCGTTGTTCGACTACTATACACTTGCGTGCAATTCTTTATTCTTTATTATTCATCATCCATAGACAGTACACTGCACCGAATTCGGCCAGCAGTGGACGCTTACACGCTGACTGACTGCCTCACTACATGAAAAGCATGCAGTTTATGGGTGTCACGATCGCAGATCAATTTAGAAAACCCTAGAAAACACTTGTTTTTTTATTTTTTGTTTTGTTTTTTTTTTTCATTCTTCTAAAGTTTGTGGTTTTTTATATAGATGTCAAGTCTGTTTTTGAAGCTGGTAACTGAAGTAGCACTAATCAGTTCCTCTGGGAGTCTATTCCACGAGTCGACTACCCGTTTGGCAATGAAGTGTTTTCTTGAGTTTGATTTGCTTGAGGTTCGGTTTAGTCAGTAATATTATAATGTACTAGCTGTGCTCGCGTCTCCGCCCGCCGCTCTCGTATTTCACTTCACTGCTAACCTCATAGGCCATTTAGCGTGATATTAAGTAGCCTATAGTTGATGGGAAGAATCAAGCTATCCGTACATTTTTTTTTATTAAAATCTGTTCAGTGGTTCTCGAGTTATAAGCGGACAGACATACATACATACAGAAAGCAGACGTTGGATTTTATTAAAGGTAAAGGATGTAATGTACAGATCTTTATAATGTATGCAATGTACCTACAGATCTCGAGCCTAATCCTGAGCGGCTCCGGCTCGCTGGACAACCTGACGGTGTCGTCGAGCGAGCACATGTCGCAGTTCTACGCGGCGGCGGACTGGTTCGTGCGCAACCAGAACCAAGACACGGGCGGCTGGCCCATACCCGTGCGCCGGCGCATCGCCTCCGGCTTCGGCGAGCTCAAGGCCGGCTGGTGAGATACTTGACGTTACCTGAAAATTCTCTTGAATTTTGAAAAATTGCTCTTTACAATTATTATCGTCTGTTGTTCATCGTACCTCAAGAGGAAAAAAAACCGAACCCTTATAGGATCACTCTTGTGTCTGTCTGTCCGTCTTTCACAGCTTATTTTCTCCGAATCTCCGAAATGGACGAATTTAGATTTTGGGGGTCAAAACAAATTAGAAAATATAAAAATAATTTTTTTCACGTCCATCATGTGACACCCCATTGAAAAGGGGCTTGTTGAAAAGAGGAATGCAAATACGACCACCACAGGAACATTGAGTCAGTAATGACAGATGTCAGAATTTTTTTTTCTTTGTTTGACTGGGGATGTTGGTACAACTTTTCGGTGTCTATGCCAAGGTGTTTTAACCTCCTATCGACCTTTCTCTGCTTTTCCTATGCGAAATATCGACAGAATAAGCACTAGACGATCAAACATTTGACGATTTTTGAAGACTTGGTGGCCGGCCGGCCCTTCCGAAAGGTGAAAGGTTGATAAAAAAAAATTAAGCCAATACCAGCCCAGGCAATGCTCCACAAGCCAATCCAGGGAAGTCTCCGTACCTTCTCGGAGATGATATTGGCTGGTCGGAGCATGTACTTTGGCCCCTCTAACTCAGCCACCCATACTGGATTAATTAAAAAAATAAAAAAGCATGAAATTTTTGCTTCATCTGCTTCGTTCGCTTAGTCTGTTTTACAGTTACTATCACGGACGCTGCTCTGTGGAACTAGCATCCCTTATGCCCTGCCACCCGTTATATCTCCGCATGACTCGTCGCAGAGAGACTCAGCACCCTTTTGTTGTTGACATTGGGCTTTTAAGAACCCATCGGTTCTCTAAATCGTTTCTTTGTCGCACCGCTAGGATGTGGAACTGTCTTCCGGCGAGTGTATTTCCTGAATCCTTCAACCTGGGTATCTTCAAGCGTCGTATAAACGGGCTAGACAGCCTAGCAACAGTCCGCAAATCTGCTGGCATGGCGCCTAACTGAGCGCGGTTTCGTGAGGAGAGGTGATTTTGGCTCTGTCGACTGCACCATTGGTCTCTCGGCACAGCAACCCATGCAGGCTTACCAGGCTTACATAAAATATTATATTTTACATTCCCACACTCAAGTCTTTTGCTACTACCTACTTATATCTCACAACATACGACTCTCAAACATCCAATGGTTGACTGGGAGAAATCCCTGTAAGGGATAAGTCCGTCTTTGCCCCTCATGTAAAATACTTATCGTATGTTTCTATAAAATGTTTTTTGGAGCAATAACGAATTTATATCTATGTACCTATCTACAAAAAAAAAAATTCTGCGCCAGGTACTCGGCAATGTCGCAGGGTCACGCGATCTCGCTGCTCTCGCGAGCTTACCACCGCAGCGGCAACCGCCTCTACCTCAAGGCGGCCAAGAAGGCGCTCTACCTGTTCGATGTGCCCAGCCGGCTCGGCGGCGTCCTGGCGCACTTCCTCGACAAGTTCAGCTGGTGAGTCCGCTCCGCCCCCGGGGCCGCACTGCGATCTGTTACCTTGCCCCTTACCAGGCCTTTCGTCACTCGCTCAAGGTCGCGCGTTCAATGCCTACCGCTTGGCGTGTTGGTTAATGCACAAGTAAACAGTGGGCTGCCGCTATCCAGCCAGAGCGAGCGCGCGGCGCGCGCCCGCACCGCGCATCTACTACGTTTCGTTTCGAATTTAGAAATGTCGAAATTACGTCAATATTGTGCAGTGGACTTTAGTTAGTTAGTTTTAGTTTTCTATGTATTATTTAGGTTCAATTAAAGTTATCTTAGGTTTAGTTTTCTTATTTAATTAATTTCAGTTCTTAATTATTTGTATCTCTGTCTCTCAATGTGGGTTTTTATACAATAAAAAACACCAATAAAACAATAGGTACATTGTAGATGATCATTAAATTTATTGATCAAACAAAGCTATCACTGGAAGGTTGCACGCTTCCATGTGAGAAACTAATTGTGACGCTAACGCATGCATTTGCATTTGCAATTTATTCGCATGAATTTGCCGTAGCTAAATATCGTATCGTTGGTAGGTATCATCTTCATTTTATTCCTCACAAAGAGACAGCCCAAAGACACAGCCCTTACACACGCTGAACGACGTGATTTCGAGACAGAGTTACGCGACAGAAAGAGAAGCGAAATGTAGGTGGTTATCGTGGTTAGGCATGCAGTTCTGTGCGAGTCAATTTGTACTTTATCGCGTCGTCGCAGAGTAGCTTTTTCTTTGTGAGTGTTTGTACAGAGATGCTTCTGTACGCCAGTAATAATATCTATTCTGTGCCCTTACTAGGTGGTACGTTCAAATTGTAGCCGAGTGTATCTGTACCACCGTACTGGATGTAAGATGGCCGCGTATCAGCCTCCGCTGTGCTCTCCTCTAGTCCAGTACAGCCAGCAATCCGAAGGGAAGTTTCCTGTATGGCACCTACCTTCTCAGAGGTGATATTGACTGTCCGAGTATGTGCTTTGACCCCTTTGACTCAGTCACCCGTACTGGATTATATAAAAAAATCTCGAAAATCGAGCAGGTGCAATCGGTGTTGTGCTGCAAGGACTCTGGTAAATTACAGCACAATCCCGACCACCATATTTCGGCAAATCGCCCGGTGTCCAATGTCGACTACTTTGGTGCGTCGGCGGATTGCCTCGTTACGCACCATATCACGTAGCGATATTCCCAGCATGGCTCGCTCCATTGCTCGCTGGGCAACTCGTGCGTAATTTGGACAAGACAATTACTATCAAGAGAGGGGTTCAAATAGAGGTGTACAAAATTCTGACGTATAAATACGATTGCCCCGAGCTGATCCAAATGTTCACATTGAACCAAAACATTCATCTTCGAGGCCACAGCATGAAACTAAGCCGAACAATCTTTAACAGCAATACTCGCAAACATTTCATAACAGAATGGTGGACGACTGGAACCAACTTCCAGAGGAAGTAATAAGCGCACTTAGTACCAACTACCAACCAATTCAAAAATAGACTTGATAAATATCTAACTAATAGAACATAATTCTCAAAAAGAGTGCTCAAGAATGATAATGAAATAAAAAAATAATAATCCAAGATAATGACAAAAACAACAAATTTTAACTGGATTTAGACGTATCAGCCTAGGCTGCCTGTCTAAAATAAATAAATAAAAAATCAAGTAGCCACTAATCCACGCACTGCATGACTGGAAGGACAGCGCGAAAGTGAGAGGTGACTATCCTGTCGACCTTTAGCACGGCATTGTGCCCTTATCTCTTAACGCCGTTTTTCATCACCATCGCCTATGATGTAGTTGCTGGTTATATCCTGTCAAATGTATGAGATATGTCACTGTGTTTGACAAAAATTACCTGGACACCATTGATTTTATAGGGGGAGTCAGATGTACCGTCAGCGATGTTTTAAAGGTAACATGAAATTAGTCTTCAATTATGTCCTAAGATGGCGCCAGGAGTATCGAATTTGAATTAAATAATTTATTATATTTTTAAATCTGCTAATTATAGAACGATGCTAAGTGGGAACAGCATAGTTAAATTTAAAGATTATTTTATATTAAGTAAAAATTTCAAAATAGTGTATTTTAAGGTTTTCATAATTTTTCCAATAAATATTTTCATGTTTTGTCAGTCCGTGAGCTTGGCGGATAAAATGTATAATTTCGCCGCTTCTGCATCATAGATGTCAGACCAAAGTTAAGTTGTCCTATTTGTCTATAGATGGCATGCCTATTTCTTATTATATTTTCAGTTGCCAAATACCCACCAACCAAACCTGCGTGCAATTCAAATACGCGCGTGCGGTTAGGATAAAGTGGAGATACCTTCTTTAAAATTATATTTTTTTACCTCACCACCTTTGAAAACGGAAACAAACACGATGGATTAAATATAATAATAATAATAAAAATCGTTAGCCATTTATAAGAAAATCGACCTCATCGAAATAATTTGTATGACAGCTACCCTTATTTTTTTAAATAAAAAAAAATTAAAAAAGGTACCCCTAGATAATCGTTTCAAACTACTAAATATGAATTTTCAACGAAATCGGTTGAGCGGTTGAGGTGCAACGTCGCTGGACACATTGCCATAGACAAATTTGTATGACGGCTACCCTTATTTTTTCGAATTTTGAAAAAGTAAAAAAATTTACCCCTAGATTATCATTTCAAACTACTAAATACGAATTTTGAACGAAATCGGTTGAGCAGTTTAGGCACAAGGTCGCTGGACGGACACACACACACACACATACATGTTTCTCAAAACCACTTTTTTGGGATCGTTGACACATATATAGCCCAAATCTGTACTGTGTGGGGCCGGTACTTTAAAAGAATGGCCCCACTGAATCTCTCCCCGTGTATGTCGTAAAAGGCGACTAAGGGATATGACCCCCTTCTTATATTACTAGGTGGTAGGGTTTAACCCGCCCGGGTTGGTACCACCGCACTGAATGAAAGGTCGGTCCAAACGGCTATGTAAATAG
Source organism: Nematopogon swammerdamellus (assembly GCA_946902875.1). NCBI lineage: Eukaryota > Metazoa > Arthropoda > Insecta > Lepidoptera > Adelidae > Nematopogon > Nematopogon swammerdamellus. The sequence continues at coordinate 2,557,094 of OX336335.1, forward strand.
TTTGTGTTTTCCGTCCAGTTCAGTGTAGCCGGCACGACCGAAGGGAAGCACTGACGTGGCACTAAGTTCACCCGGTGTTATGGGCATCACGGATGTTGTAGGTGATGTAGCCAACCGTGCCAGTTTCAATAAAAAAAATAAAAAAATCAGTCGCATTCTCAACTTCGACATTTTGGACGATCACAATACTTCCTTTCTCCTTACAGTCGCTCGAAAGTAAAAAGCCACCTCCATAGTTTTTAGCTGTTGCGGAAATTTATCGATTGACGCGCGACGTTCGCTTGTTTTGGAACACGCAAATGTTTGCGTGGAGCGTGCAGGCAAGCGATACGGGTTACTGCGCGTGGAAAAAGGATGACACAATATCGATGCGATCTCTTGAGACGGTCGGTTCTGTATTCACGCGATACGCACACTACCATAATCGCGGTGTCTCGTTTTAGTAATAGTCAAAGACATTAAACCCACCCTCTTCTTTGGTAATAGTTGAAGTATAAACAAAATGTCTTTGAGTATGAAGTACGGAGTCCAGGCACCGAATTAAAAAAAGTTGAGTCCAGGGCTATTTTTTCCATCTACGATGCTGCTGGTGGTGTTATACCAAAGAGATTAAAAGAGGGTGGGTTTAATGTATTTGTGTTATACTTTACAGAATATATAAGTCAATGATACGAGTACGTTATATAAAATTGTAGATTTTACCGACGACGACCAATGACGTATCATGTATGTATGTATGTATGTACATAAAATCTCTTTGACGACGACCATTGATTTTATAACCCTGTCGGGACAGATAGACCACTCCATATAAAAAAATTGGTAACGTTGTAAATCGTAAAACCAACAGGGGGCGTTAATAATTTTTCTTGATGTTGTCGTAAAACAAACAGGTGGCGTTAATGTTTGTTAATACTTCTATACTAAGGGCGCTATCTAGTTGAAATACAACATGTATGTAGGTACCTTTAATTGTCACTAGGCTGTAGAATTACTGCTACTAGACAAAAGATGGCGCTTTCATTTATATTTATAAAGAACATTATTTATGTGAATTCCTAAATTTTTATTAGGTAAATATATTTGAATAATAAAAATATGACAATTTACAATTAAACTAAAACTTCTTATCAAATTAAATAAAATAAAAAAATGTTTTGAAAATAATTTGGTATACGGAACAAAATATTATTATGATTGTAATTTCGTGTTTGTGCGCTTTTAATAGATAGATCCACAGAGCACGGAATACCCCCGCGCGCGCGCGTGCGGTATTCCGTGCTCTGTGGATAGATCGTATTTATTTACAAATACTCGTCACTCTTCATTCTAATAATGTCAGCATTGTATGTAAAAAAAATATGAAAACGGCCTTAAAAAATTTATGAAATTAAAAAAAATCGAACCCTAGAGTTGAAGGCGGCGGCGCTAAAGAAGGCTACACAAATGACAAAGGATATCATCCACGCATGTTTTCTTTCATGTATCATTTTTGCTTGCTTTAGCACCGCCTTCAACTCTAGGGTTCGATTTGTTTTATTTCATACATTTTTGAAGGCCTTTTTTATATATTTTTTTAAATAGCTTTTTATTTCACAGTTTTTTTTTTGTAATTTTTTTGCTATTAATGTACTCGGCGGAATCGCTCGACCTTCGGCCTCGCGATTCCGCCTCGCTTTCCAATCTGATCTCGACCAAATTAAAATGGAACCACCTCATGGTTATCCCCTTTCAAACAAAAAAAATAATTTTCAAAATCGGCCCACAATAATTGACGGAGTAATCGCGTAACAAACATCCAAAAAAATAAAACATAACGTCGAATTGAGAATCTCCTAGGTCTAAAGTAAATTCCTCGTGAAGACAAATGCAACGAGCCCAAACACGATGGGTTTATCATGTGTAGTTTAGGAGTTCCTATGGCCACCTTCCGTCTCCATCATCAGACCAGCTCGATGGTACTCGTACTCGTAAAAGATTTCAAATTTAGAATATTCATGAAACAAGGGTCCGAATATGAATGACAATATCGATTCATGTATTTCAATACAATGACAGAGAAAAATTTTATACTTTTTAGTTCTAGTTTATTTTTTTTTAAGTCGGTTTTATATTTTTAAAACAGTTTTTATTTCATTCTTTTTAGTAATATTACATAAAAAACAATAATCGAAATCGGTTGAAGTGGTACAGAATTATTCGCCATGTGTCAAACTGCAAATTGCTGAAAAAGTCCTCATCACAAAAGTTTTGCTGAAGGTAACCACACACCAATAGTATTTTGTTGATTTTTCATAAACCGCTGAATCAATTTTAAATGGGAGCACCTCTGAAGTATGACCTACCAAACAAAAAAAGAATTTTCAAAATCAGCCCACAATAACACGTTGAACGCCATACGACCCACCGGTGGGCCTAGCGTACTTTTCCGTTCGGGCCAAGCCAAACTCATTATATCTGTAATTTTCATAAACTTGAGATTTTCATCACAAAGTTTATAAAATGCGGTAATTTGTAAGGAAAATAAAAATTTGCGACTTTTACCGTAAAATTTTCGAGATATAGCAAAAGGCTCACGGGTGGATCGTGTGGCCTCCTATGAAGGATTTGTAATTTTCTGTTGGCTGGGGCCGCGGGGTCACGCCGCGGCCCACCCCTTGCGCGCGCGCCGCGGCCGCAGCGATCAATCCCTGTCCGGCTGCGTCGACAATTGAGGATGTTTTACGCTTTTCTCGCCAAAAATGGATTATTTTGAAGATTTCGAGTTAACACAAAAAGCGCTAACGCAGTTAGAAAACATCGAGATAGATCTTCTGGACCGTATTTTCGGAATAGATTCTATGAAGACGTAGTTCAACCAACGAAAAGAAGATGCTTCGAATTCTTTTGTCGGAGAGTGAGGATAGCGACGATGAAATGCGTATAGAAAGACGGAAGAGAATGAAACACACTCTGGAAAGGAAAGAGGGATTGGCCAGAAAAGTGAGAAGAACATGTCACCAATGTTATGCAAATAACGTACCAATAATGGGTAGCAAACAGGCTAAAACCAAGTCGAAAAAAGTATCCACTTATTGCCAAAGCAGCCCAACTAAACCATTCCTTTGTTTGCTTTGTTTTAACAAGACTCACGGATAATTCTTTATTGTTTATGGTTGAGAGCCAAAGGGTTAAGATGATTGATTATTTTAAATAATGAAGTGTCATAATGTTGTGATTGTTAAATTTCATAAATATTTTCTTTTGTTCAATTTCATAAATTATTTTCGTAATAAATAATGTCTTCTTATTTGGTAATGAAGAAAATTTTATGTTCATTTTTATTTTGACAAATATTTTCTTATTATTTTCTGGTTTTATTAATTCTATTAATAAAAATATTATTTTCTACCTTATCGTTAAGAGCAGCCCTAGGATCGTTACAATAAACTTAATAAAAAACTACAAGTTTCTATTGGATTTGAAAACCACGCCGTCCGCTTCGACTACAAGGCCACGCGGCTCACTTCCATATTGGCTTTGTAGCTGCGCTCTGTGGCTTGTAGGAAGCGTTTACGTAGGACCTCTCACGCGGCTCACCGGTGACCCCCATGACCTGAATGGTTCAGTAAGGAAAGGCTCACCGGTGAGCGGTGAGCCCCGTGGCCCAAACGGAAATACTGGATTTTTCATGTGGCGTTGAACGTGTAAGATTGTAATTTCCTGTTTGCGGTTTTACTCCGGTCCAAAGAGTTTACAAACTCTTTGGTTGTACCTAGCTCCGCTTATTTGTTGTTATATCCGCCATAGTAACACATATTCTGTGAAAATTTCAACGGGCTACCTATTACGGTTCAAGAGATACAGCCCTCCGACAGACGGACGGACGGACGGACAGACAGACTGCGGAGGCTTAGTAATAGGCTTCCGTACAGGGATACGGAAACCTAAAAATAAGGGGTGAAATAGGGGTGAAAGTTTTTGTATGGGGAATCCATGATTTCTCAAGGTAAGGATATGAAAATTTAATATCTAGGCAAAGAGATTAAGTTAATGTCTTTGTATCTAGGCTTTTGGCACAGATTACTCAATAGTTACTGCTTTTGGTAAGAAATAATGAATAATGGTCAGGAAGAGGAAGGGGGAGAGAAAAGAAGGGGGAGTGGGTGGGAGGTACGTTTGTCAGCCTCGGTAGCTCAGTGCAGGGAACCCTGGGCGCGGTCAACACTTGGATGGGTGACCGCTCGACCATTGGAGGCTGACCGTGGTTCGGATTCCACGTAAAACTGTAGCACCCTTCCCTTCTTACCTTACTAGGGTTGGTACCACCGCACTGAATAAAACGTATGTCGAAACGGCTATGTAAATAGTTATTTTTTTAGTTTTTTTCCGTCCAGTTCAGTATAGCCGGCACGATATGTCCGACATCACGGATGTTGTAGGTGATGTATCCAACCATGTCAGTTTCCATTAAAAAAAGAAGAAGAGGAGGAGAGGTATGGAGGGAGGTGAGTGAGAGATGGGCGAGGAAGGAAGGGAGAAAAAGACAGAGAATATAAGAGAAGCGATGGTTTATTATCAATTTTGCATTTAAATCAGATTTACTATTTTTTTTATTTATTTTTTTATTTTATTCGTCGTCGTCGGTAAAATCTACTATTTTATATAAATATAATACATAAAATATCATTGACTTTTGACCAAATTGCTTTTGACTTATATATTCTGTAAAGTATAACACAAATACATTAAACCAGGGTGGGTTTAATGTATTTGTGTTATTAATCTCTTTTAATCTCTTTGGTATAACACCACCAGCAGCATCGTAGATGGAAAAAATAGCCCTGGACTCCTGGACTCAACTTTTTTTAATTCGGTGCCTGGACTCCGTACTATTACTAAAACGAGACACCGCGATTATGGTAGTGTGCGTATCGCGTGAATACAGAACCGACCGTCTCAAGAGATCGCAGCGATATTTTGTCATCCTTTTTCCACGCGCAGTAACCCGTATCGCTTGCCTGCACGCTCCACGCAAACATTTGCGTGTTCCAAAACAAGTGAACGTCGCGCGTCGATCGATAAATTGCCGCAACGGCTAAAAACTATGGAGGTGGCTTTTTTTGACGTGATGATGTCACGTCTTATAAATTGATGAACACCGGCTGCACGCACGAAGAAGTGTAACGTTCCATCTAAACCTGTGTGCGCAAGCGAGAGCGCTAGGTATCCCACTTCAAAGCCACACACACAATGTAAATTAAGTTCATCTCAAGATTAATTTTGTGATACATAAATAAATTACAAACAAACTTAATTTTGCGGTCAACCTAAATAATAATTTCTCACTAACTATTTAAACGAGACCAGTTTTTCATATTTTCGTATTCCTCCCTTTAAAGTTAACTTTTTTGAACCACTTTGTCATAAAAGCAAGTAAATATTACATTTAAAATCTGTAAGAAGCAAACAAACAACAACCAAGAAAGAATCAAGTTTTCTTGTGCATGTTTTTTTTTTTTATGGACGTAAAGTCCTTTTGCACAAATCGCAGATCAGGTCTTGCTTGGAGTACTGCTTGCACCTGTGGGATGGCTCTGCCAAATATCAGCTTTTAAAAGGGAAATGGTTTGAAAACAGCAATTTCTTAAAAAGGATTGCATCCCTACACGCAGGCTCTCCTGCCTATATATTTCCCCCCAAGTACAGTCTCGGGCCCTTAAAGAGGGGCGTGAAAAGGCACCTGTCGGGCCGGCATGGCATTCGCAACCCCCACATACGACCGAATGTCCATCGGCGTCGTTAGACACCTTATGGGTGGCTCGGGGTCGAATGTCGCGCTTTCAATAAAAAAAAGCGAGTGGGCTGTGTCGGAGACACGGCAGCAGATTCGTGAATTTGATGAAGATCTCATCGATACCTATCCTTGCTTGTCCCACCACACGAGTAGTTTGGGAGCAGTAGTTTTCGAAAAAATAAATCCTATCGAGGCCTATCATTTCCTCCAGCGGATGAGTTGTCGTGGATCAGTAGTTTCCGAGATATGCCCTCTTTCAAACACTTTTTCCTTTTTTATTCTGAAACGGCTGAACCGATTTTGAAAAAAAAACAACTATTTCAAAAAGAGCAATTTTTTTCTACGAAAAGAAACAAATTGCAAGTCGGTCTGACCAGTAGTTCAGGAGTTATAAGCATTTATTGATTTTCGAAGCCTTTTTTCAAAGTGCCATATATAGAAGGGCTTGATATGCGACTCTCGGGTATGTCGTCTTAGCAAGTCGGAAGAACTACCTTTAAGACGATATGCCTCACCTTCCTGTAACTGTTATAGTTTTTGAGATCTAAGACGCCAAAAGTACATAATTTTCGTGATTTGGTTTCATAAGGGACACTAAGCGTGGCCTATGGCAGTGTCTCAAGTGATAGTGCCCCTTATGAAACCAAATCATTTTTGTGACGCAACTTTTTGTAAAATACATTCGGCAGCAGGCTAAAGACGTTTCATCAAATTCACGTCAAAAACAAAGAAAACACAAAAATAAATCTATAAATAAAAATAATGTTTAGGGGTTCTGGTATTTTGTTGAATTTATTCTAGCTTTTCAAATTTCCATCTAATATATTAAAACAATAAAAATATATTATTATGAAATAATTATTTTGGGAATCCATCGTGTTTGTTTCCGTTTTCAAAGGTGGTGATGTAAAAAAATATAATTTGAAAGAAGGTATCTCCACTTTATCCTAACCGCACGCACGTATTTGAATTGCACGCAGGTTTGGTTGGTGGGTATTTGGCAACTAAAAATATAATAAGAAATAGGCATGCCATCTATAGACAAATAGGACAACTTAACTTTGGTCTGACATCTATGATGCAGAAGCGACGAAATTATACATTTTATCCGCCAAGCTCACTGACTGACAAAACATGAAAATATTTATTGGAAAAATTATGAAAACCTTAAAATACACTATTTTGAAATTTCTACTTAATATAAAATAATCTTTAAATTTAACTATGCTGTTTCCCACTTAGCATCGTTCTATAATTAGCAGATTTAAAAATATAATAATTATTTAATTCAAATTCGATACTCCTGGCGCCATCTTAGGACATAATTGAAGACTAATTTCATGTTACCTTTAAAACATCGCTGACGGTACATCTGACTCCCCCTATAAAATCAATGACGACGACGAATAAAATAAAAAAATAGTAAATCTGATTTAAATGCAAAATTGATAATAAACCATCGCTTCTCTTATATTCTCTATCTTTTTCGGGAGGAAGGAAGGGATTCCTTCCTCGCCCATCTCTCACTCACCTCTCTCCCTGTCTTCTCTCCTCGATCCCGCCTTCCTCCCCTCCTTCCCCTCACCCTTCACGGACCCCCTCTTTGCCACCTTCCCTTTCGCCCATTCCCTCCCTCTCTCCCTACTTCCCTTCCTCCCCTCATGCCGCCCCTCCTTCCCATCACCCTCGCATTCCATTCCTCCCCTACTACCCCTCATCCTGTCCGCAACCCCCTCTTACCCCGCCCCTTCCCCCTTCCAACCTCTCACTCCCTCGATATCCATTCCTCCTCGTTCCCTCTACTACCTCCCTCCCCCACACCTGCCCTCATTCACTAACCCTTCCTCCCTCCATACCTCTCCTCCTCTTCTTCTTTTTTTTATGGAAACTGACATGGTTGGATACATCACCTACAACATCCGTGATGTCGGACATGTCGTGCCGGCTATACTGAACTGGACGGACAAAAACGAAAAAAATTACTATTTACATCAAATCTCTTTGATTTACATAGCCGTTTCGACATACGTTTTATTCAGTGCGGTGGTACCAACCCTAGTAAGGTAAGAAGGGAAGGGTGCTACAGTTTTACGTGGAATCCGAACCACGGTCAGCCTCCAATGGTCGAGCGGTCACCCATCCAAGTGTTGACCGCGCCCAGGGTTGCCTGCACCACTGAGCTACCGAGGCTGACAAACGTACCTCCCACCCACTCCCCCTTCTTTTCTCTCCCCCTTCCTCTTCCTGACCATTATTCATGATTTCTTACCAAAAGCAGTAACTATTGAGTAATCTGTGCCAAAAGCCTAGATAATAAATTTTCATATCCTTACCTAGAGAAATCATGGATTCCCCATACAAAAACTTTCACCCCTATTTCACCCCTTATTTTTAGGTTTCCGTATCCCTGTACGGAAGCCTATTACTAAGCCTCCGCAGTCTGTCTGTCCGTCCGTCCGTTTGTCTATCCGAGGGCTGTATCTCTTGAACCGTAATAGGAAGCCCGTTGAAATTTTCACAGAATATGTGTTACTATAGCGGATATAACAACAAATAAGCGGAGCTAGGTACAACCAAAGAGTTTGTAAACTCTTTGGACCGGAGTAAAACCGCAAACAGGAAATTACAATCTTACACGTTCAACGCCACATGAAAAATCCAGTATTTCCGTTTGGGTCACGGGGCTCACCGCTCACCGGTGAGCCTTTCCTTACTGAACTATTCAGGTCATGGGGGTCACCGGTGAGCCGCGTGAGAGGTCCTACGTAAACGCTTCCTACAAGCCACAGAGCGCAGCTACAAAGCCAATATGGAAGTGAGCCGCATGGCCTTGTAGTCGAAGCGGACGGCGTGGTTTTCAAATCCAATAGAAACTTGTAGTTTTTTATTAAGTTAATTGTAACGATGCTAGGGCCGCTCTTAACGATAAGGTAGAAAATAATATTTTTATTAATAGAATTAATAAAACCAGAAAATAATAAGAAAATATTCGTCAAAATAAAAATGAACATAATATTTTCTTCATTACCAAATAAGAAGACGTTATTTATTACGAAAATAATTTATGAAATTGAACAAAAGAAAATATTTATGAAATTGAACAATCACAACATTATGACACTTCAGTATTTAAAATAATCATCTTAACCCTTTGGCTCTTAACCATAAACAATAAAGAATTATCCGTGAGTCTTGTTAAAACAAGGCAAACAAAGGAATGGTTTAGTTGGGCTGCTTTGGCAATAAGTGGATACTTTTTTCGACTTGGTTTTAGCCTGTTTGCTACCCATTATTGGTACGTTCTTTGCATAACATTGGTGACATGTTCTTCTCACTTTTCTGGCCAATCCCTCTTTCCTTTCCAGAGTGTGTTTCATTCTCTTCCGTCTTTCTATACGCATTTCATCGTCGCTATCCTCACTCTCCGACAAAAGAATTCGACAGCATCTTCTTTTCGTTGGTTGAACTACGTCTTCATAGAATCTATTCCGAAACTACGGTTCAGAAGATCTATCTCGATGTTTTCTAACTGCGTTAGCGCTTCTTGTGTTAACTCGAAATCTTCAAAATAATCCATTTTTGGCGAGAAAAGCGTAAAACATCCTCAATTGTCGACGCAGCCGGACCGGGATTGATCGCTGCGTCCGCGGCGCGCGCGCAACGGGTGGGCCGCGGCGTGACCCCGCGGCCCCAGCCAACAGAAAAATACAAATCCTTCATAGGAGGCCACACGATCCACCCGTGAGCCTTTTGCTATATCTCGAAAATTAGACGGTAAAAGTCGCAAATTTTTATTTTCCTTACAAATTACCGCATTTTATAAACTTTGTGATGAAAATCTCAAGTTGATGAAAATTACGGATATAATGAGTTTGGCTTGGCCCGAACGGAAAAGTACGCTAGGCCCACCGGTGGGTCGTATGGCGTTCAACGTGTTAATTGTGGGCTGATTTTGAAAATTCTTTTTTTGTTTGGTAGGTCATACTTCAGACAGGGGCGCCGACTTTTAGAAATCCTCGTGGGTGCTCATGCAATTTTTTTTTATTGAACAATCATCATCTTCATCAACGTGTTGCCGTCCACTGCTGGACATATGCTTCTCCAATTTTTCATTAATTCTCCCGGCACCCGGCAGCATGGTTTCGCAAAACGTTCGCACAATATTTTGCATTTGCCGCATTTACACATTCGCACGATGTACCTACGCATGTAGTGCTCCTATATTCTATATTGCATGATATAGAATAATATAGGAGTACTATAACGTTCGCTATTCGTCGCACCACTAGTTCGAATGTGTAAATGTGGCCGCTCAAAGGCTTGTAAGTAAATAAGGCACTTTTATCATAGCTCAAATCCTATTACTGATCAGTTTTTATATCTATCGTCGTGGGTGCTCCGCACCCACTACCCACCCCTCGTGGGTGCTGGAGCCCCCGAGCACCCACGTAGTCGGCGCCTATGACTTCAGAGGTGCTCCCATTGAAATTTTATTGAAATTGATTGAGCGGTTTATGAAAAAGCAACAAAATACTATTGGTGTGTGGTTACCTTCAGCAAAACTTTTGTGATGTGGACTTTTTCAGCAATTTGCAGTTTGACACATGGCGAATAATTCTGTACCACTTCAACCGATTTCGATTATTCGATTTCGATTATTGTTTTTTTTTGTAATATTGTTTTAAAAATATAAAACCGACTTAAAAAAAAATAAACTAGAACTAAAAAGTATTAAATATAATACCAAATATATATAATATAACCTATAACCTAATATAGTATATAATATAATAGTAATTAATATAATATAATAGTAGTAATATAATATACCTATATAAATATATAACCTAATATTTTGAAATTTTCTCTGTCATTGTATTGAAATACATGAATCGATATTGTCATTCATATTCGGACCCTTGTTTCATGAATATTCTAAATTTGAAATCTTTTCCGACCGGCCAGATGCGCTTAATATATTATAATACGAGTACGAGTACCATCGAGCTGGTCTGATGACGGAGACGGAAGGTGGCCATAGGAACTCCTAAACTACACATGATAAACCCATCGTGTTTGGGCTCGTTGAATTTGTCTTCACGAGCAATTTACTTTAGACCTAGGAGATTCTCAATTCGACGGTATGTTTTCTTTTTTTGGATGTTTGTTACGCGATTACTCCGTCAATTATTGTGGGCCAAAGACATTAAACCCACCCTTTGTGGGCCGATTTTGAAAATTCTTTTTTTTTTTTTTTTTGAAAGGGGATAACCATGAGGTGGTTCCATTTTAATTTGGTCGAGATCAGATTGGAAAGCGAGGCGGAATCGCGAGGCCGAAGGTCGAGCGATTCCGCCGAGTACATTAATAGCAAAAAATTCCAAAAAAAAACTGTGAAATAAAAAACTATTTAAAAAAATATATAAAAACCGCCTTCAAAAATGTATGAAATAAAAAAAATCGAACCCTAGAGTTGAAGGCGGTGCTAAAGCAAGCAAAAATGATACATGAAAGAAAACATGCGCGTATGATATCCTTTGTGATTTGTGTTTTGTGTAGCCTTCTTTAGCACCGCCTTCAACTCTAGGGTTCGATTTTTTTAATTTCATAAATTTTTTAAGGCAGTTTTCATATTTTTTTTTTTACCTACAATGCTGACATTATTAGAATGAAGAGTGACGAGTATTTGTTTAACTGTTCAACTTCCTCTGAGTATTCAACTAAATAAATACGTTCTATCCACAGAGCACGGAATACCGCGCGCGCGCGCGCGGGGGTATTCCGTGCTCTGTGGATCTATCTATTAAAAGCGCACAAACAGGAAATTACAATCATAATAATATTTTGTTCCGTATACCAAATTATTTTCAAAACATTTTTTTATTTTATTTAATTTGATAAGAAGTGTTAGTTTAATTGTAAATTGTCATAATTTTATTATTCAAATATAATTAAAAATTTTGGAATTTACATAAATAATGTTCTTTATAAACAAAGAGATTGAGGGGGTTTAATGTCTTTGTTTATAAATATAAATGAAAGCGCCATCTTTTGTCTAGTAGCAGTAATTCTACAGCCTAGTGACAATTAAAGGTACCTAGATACTGTTGTATTTCAACTAGATAGCGCCCTTAGTATAGAAGTATTAACAAACATTAACGCCACCTGTTTGTTTTACGACAACATCAAGAAAAATTATTAACGCCCTCTGTTGGTTTTACGATTTACAACGTTACCAAATTTTTTATATGGAGTGGTCTATCTGTCCCGACAGGGTTATAAAATCAATGCTGGACACACACAATCCTATGAATAACGGGTTAAGTCAGTCAATACCAGTTTCAAACTGTGTTACTTCCTAATTAGCCAACAGTCAGTTAGCGTTTATATATCCACTGCTGGACATACATCTCTCCAATATTTTTTCAGTCCTTCCGGCTTTCAGGGTTGGGAACCACTTATATTATCCAATGCCAAAAACCTGTCAGCACCACAGAATACATTAATAGTACTAACGTACAGAAGAATCACTCTACAAAGACATATAATTAAATAGCTACTCTTGGTACAACGCAATAAAGTGCAATTCAGCTTGACTATCGCGTAACTTTATCTCTTCTTACGCGGCATGTTTCACTGAATTGGCCGACCAAGCCGGGCCCAGGCATGTACAGTTCCCTCAAAACTTAAATGCTGCTCAATCTACCTGTGCAGTCAACGAATTTTAAGCCATTACACGTAGATCATAGGGTAGATAATTGCTTCACTGCACATGCGCGAACCAAAGATGCGAGCGACATTAAAGTCTACCCTATGTTCTACGAATTATGACCTGAAATTCATTGGCGCAGGTAGGTCCCTTTCCTTCCTACCTTACTCGGTGGTAGGGTTCAACACGCCCGGGTTGGTACCACCGCACTGAATGAAACGTCGGTCGAAACGGCTATGTAAATAGTTTTTGTTTTCCGTCCAGTTCATTGTAGCCGGCACGATCGAAGGGAAACACTGACATGGCACCTAGTTCACTCGGTGTTATGGGCTGACATCACGGATGTTCTAGGTGATGAAGCCAACGGTGTCAGTTTCCATAAAAAAAAAAAAACGTCGAGCAGCATTAAAGTTTTGATAGAACTGTACTTGTAGCTTCATACTTAAAGTGCGGAGTGCGCCCGGCCTGTCAGCACTCAAATGCGACTCGCACTCTCCTCCGCAGGTACGAGGAGTATCCGACTCGGCCGGCTTCGTTCGTGCTCAACGGCTTCATCTACGCCCTGCTCGGTCTCTACGACCTGCACATCATCGAGGGCGAGAACGCCATCTCGCGCGCCAAGCAGATCTTCGACGACGGCATGCTCTCACTCAAGATCATGCTGCCGCTGTACGACACGGGCTCCGGCAGCGTCTACGACCTGCGACACTTCTCCCTCGGCGTCAGTCCGAATCTGGCGCGGTGGGACTATCACGCGACTCACGTCAATCAGCTGTATCTGCTCGCGAGCATCGATAGCGATCCAATTCTCATGAATACGGCGAAGAGGTGGGAGTCGTACATGCAGGGTAAGAGGGCGGCTCATAATTGAACTCGACTGTAAACGTTGCGAATGTTGCCAAACATGTTCACCATGCTGCTGAGAATAATGGGACGGTGATCGTGAAGTATTATAGAATGTTGAAAATTTCTGTCACCGATGGAGATGTTCGGGGCAAAGCTGTCTCTCTTAATGGGGGACAAAAAACTGAAATGTTACTTGAATTCTTCAAGGCTTGCTCTGTCTCTGAGAGACTAGAGAGCCTTTGATGGGTATAATAGTCACCGCGGTGCTGGCATTGTAGTAATATGACTGAAACCGTGTTGACACAATGAAAGTAGGTAGCTTTACAAAACCAATTAGACAAAAAAGCAAAACAAACCAAAAAACAATCAAACAAAAACAATACAAGTGCAGCCATAAATTAACAGAATACACCCACCAGCTGTCAGCTGTCAGTGTTTAAAATAAATAAAATTAAGTTTGATACAGATTCACACAATTGTTTACTTGGATGCGTTCCTTCATTCTTCAAGCATTCAAGGTCGAAAGATGTCGGACGAGACAGATTTGTTGCTAGACGGTGTCGGAATTGCAGCAAACTTGTTCACTTGTTGAACTTGTAGAAGAGCTAAGACGGGAAAAGAAAAGGAAATTTCACAAAAGGCATCCTTGTTCTTGTAGTTTTTTACCTTCACATCCCAAAGAACAGCTTCTGCCTCATATAATTCGATGAATTTGAGAGTATCCCCGCCCACAATTTTCTTTTATTGCGTGGTGCCAGTTTTTTCCATTTGACGCCATTTTGTTTGAGTCAATACTTGACATTCAAGTGAAAGTTGAGCGCCGTCCAAGTGCACTTTGATTGGACGCCGACGTCCAAGTGTGTTTAGATCAGTGTTCCCACGATCAAAGTAGCGCCCAAATGGTCGTCATAACTGCTTTGTCTAAGCGAACTTTAATTGTGTCAATGCGGCTTAAAGTCCTGAACCAAATCTAAAGAAACAAAAAAAATCCCATACAGTAGAAATGTCAGCAGACGGCAGTACCAGCTAGCTTATTAAACATTCCCATAACCTGTATTATGGGGGTAAATTCCTGGCACTGTAAATTTATCCTTGCCAAACTCACAAGATCGTAACAATTTTATTGCCAAAATGGAATGTTTGTTTTATGGGGTTCCCAAACAAACAAGCCACTTGAAACAAGCACCTTGATTTTTGCTGTTTGATCAAACGGCTTGATGCAGATTTGATGATGCATCAAGCCGCTTGACTCAAATGGAAATCATTAGTGTACGTTAAAAAAAACTGGAGCAACACTTGATCAAGCAGGTCGCAAACGCAAGTCAAACGGTTGTGTCAAGTCGTTGTGTCACGCAAAACAAAAATTTTTTTGCATCAAGCGCACCAATCCCATAGTTGGCTTGAATCAAGCCAAACATCAAGTACACAATCAGGCTTGACTCAAGCCAAAATGTATGTGCTTGCTTCAAGTGGCTTGTCTGTCTCGGGCACCATTTAAGGCGAGGTGTCGCCGTCAACTACTATGACATGTAGCGGGCCTTATGACTGCGAGTGTTTAATAAATTAATCAATTATTTCACATATCATTGTGGAGTCTTATCGACTGTCTATGTTAGCCTTATCGTTTACGTTGTCGAATGTTACGAATCTTTCGGACTGTGCTTTCGACTTTTTTTTAGAGTAAAACAAATTAAATACCTCTATGTAATTATGAGACTATTCAACAATTTCAACAAAATTGAACAATCTTATTGCACAATGACAAATAATATATATACATATATATCATATCATAAATTGTATATAGATATTATACTATTTTTACATCTACTTAATCCTACCCGTAGTATAATAGACAAGTATTGCGTGTAAATACAGACTAGGTGCACTAAGTGTGCGGTAGAACTTTTAGCCACGCCGTATATAGCTATGTAGCCAATAGACAACTTGTAAACTGAGTGCGTGTGTACAATCAGCTCTGAAAGTGTAAATACTCCTGTAGAACCTCACCACACAGCAGAGCTGCGCTTCGTGCGCACGAAGCGAAGGAACGCGGGCGTGCTCGGCCGGCCGAGACGACCGCGTTCCTTCGCTAAAGCGCAGCTCTGCCACACAGGCACCATTGAACACTTCACACACAGCTATGTGATCTTTGACCAAATAGAAAAATCGATACGGAATCACACTACTGAATAGTGGGAGGAATTTCGGAACTGTATAAAAACAACAAGATTAAGCAAAGAAAAAAATGCACCGGCCCGAAAGCTAAAAAGAATACGCGAAAATGTCTCAGCACGTGCGTGCACTTATATACTGAGATACGGGAGCACGACCAAGGCCGTAGACATGGGGGGGGGGGGGGGGGGGCAGGTTGGGGGTTCAAACAACCCCCCTCCCCCCCCCCCTCACCGTAGCCAACCCACCGTTTTTCATACTATTTTAAGTAACATACCTACTTAGTAAAATATTCGGATCTGTGATACGATGATAGGACTCCACTTTTTCGGCACGAGTGAAATCGAAATTACTGTCTGGTCCAATTTTCGACATATGCAACCCCCCACAAATTCAAAAGTGAATTCCTTGCTACGGGCCTGAGCACGACTACTAGAAAAGCGAGCAGTTTATAGGTGCCGCGGGCACAGAGCACTTTACGTATCTAGTATAAATATCTGGGCGACCGGCGTCTAAACCTATGTAGATAAACTTGAAAAAAATAACATTATTTAAATACAAAATTACATCCAAATTGTTAGAGCCGTTTCCGAGAAACCAATTATATATATTTGTATATATACAAGTTTAGCTCACGTAAAGTAATAGGATTTTTATCGCTGACTAGCTGACGACGGCATGATGAGAGCTGAAATGTAACGCATGCTGGAGAACTACACAGAGCGGTCACTCGCTAGTGTCGACCTCGATTGACACCCTCCTCTACTGCCAATGGGTCCGGATATGTTCGGTGAATCAATCGCAAGCTGAGTTCGACACCTTCAAGGGTTCGTTTGTAGTATCTGTGAATGTGATGATGTTCTACCGATGTGTCTACTCTTTCAGAACCGTTTGTAGGTAACTGTTAGGTTACGATTGACGTGAAACTGTGAAGGCGGGCACATGGTTGCGACGAACCATGCGTGCAAACAAATTAGAAATTTTGTGCACGGTGCGAAACGGTTGATAGTTTTTTCAACGTATTTTTATCATGTTCTTCATATTAAATTGTGAGAATCCAAAAAATCACCCGCAGGGGCAATAGCTGGTACGAACGACACATTTGTCAAATATATGCACGTTTCCGTGAATAATTTTTATTCTCTAGCGATGTTGCAAGTTGTGTGTGTACCACGAACGGTCAACAGGTACCTGATTTATGAATAAATGCGCACACAATTACTCTTATCTCTACTATAACTACCATCTTAGATGAAATATATTAAGTACATCTACTATCTCCGCTCGAAAAACGGAATTAAGTGAAGGCATACATGAGCAAAATGTCTGCAATTCACTCTCAGTCGCTCAATGACCGCGCCGGGCGCGTGACGTGTTATGCTGTTCTTTTGTGTTTGGCTTCTAAATTCAAAGTTTAAAATGCTACAATTTTTTTTTTAATGATCGCGGGATGTTGGCAACAATCTTTTCATAGGACAAATTTTACTGCAACTCGGCTGGGACTTCCAAAAGGGTCCGTGTGTTGTGATAGGCTCTTTCCGAATTCCTAAGCCTACTAAATACAGACTATAATATGTAGTATGTATTCAGACTATCTTCAATTTATACATAAAAAAAATTTTTTAATAGTAAATATTCAAAAACATTTCGTATAAAAGCTGATCAAGAAAATCTGAATATAAAAAAAAATCCATACTTAATTAAAATGAATGAGAGGAGGGTACATTAAAATTATTTTATTGTTTATTCTTTTTACATACATAATATACATGCTATTTGTTTATTATCATTAGATATTTTGCTATTATATTTGTCCATTATATTATTAATTTTTGAGATGTGTTTAATGAAGGCTAATATTTTTAATTTACACATTTTTTTGGCAATTCAATTGGCCACATTCAACTCAGCTGTTCTAATTTTGGCAACTTTATTGCTAATATTGCATTGCCAAAATATTGTGTGAGTCATCATAAGGCATAGTTTCATATATGCCACTTGCATTTTGCATTTTGTTGAGAATTTTTTTTCACTTGAAGTTTCCTTGTAAACTATTGTGTTCTAGTCAAAACTATTATTTAGTGGTTATCGATTAAAATTAACACATGTGATTTTTATTTGTACTAACTCTAGTGTAATTATTTTAAATTGATTAGTTACTTGCCATGAAGAATGTCGGAGCACGTAGTGTACGAGATTTCTAAAAAAAAATACTTATTCTGTAATTTTATGAAGGTATTATTAAATGCACTGTAAAACAAAATTGTTGGAGCGCTCTCCTTTCTGAAGAATAAAAAAAAACTCTTATTTTTATTTGCACTTAATTTTTTTTTTAGTATAATTTCTGCAATTTTTCAGAAATATGTTCGAAAATATTCCGGTTACTTACATACATTTTACTATGCATTTAATAACATGCCAATGTAATCTATTAGATAAATTGAGAATAATACTATGTACGAAGAAGAACTTATTTATATAACGATACTGACCTTAGAGCTAACATTGTGTTAAACCGTAGGGTTGTCGTAGATTTCTATACTAACTCTCTAGTTGAGTTGTAGATAAACACCGACCATTGAACCCAGGAACCATCCAAACATGAGCTCTTGTCTAAAAACGCAACAAATTGCAACTGACTGGAATCTGCTAAGGAAAAGAGGGAGTCTGCATGTACACATGCAGCCGTCAAACTTAGTTCGTGAATTTGATGTTTGCGCAGTTTGAAAAAAAAAAATCGTAAGAAAAAATTTCAACTTTGGTAGCCCATATTGCCCCACCTAGGCTTCACACAAGGTTTTGTTTGAAGTAGGTATCGAATAAAGTTAAAAGCTTGGTCTGTTCGTTAGAGTTTGTCTCGATTATGCAGCTTTAACGACTAAAGCGCGAGAGGTGTTTGAAGTTTGCGTGTTTTCGCATTTTTCAAAACATGCCAACTTGAAGGGCTGATTTGGGCCAGAAGGGGTGGAATGACAAAATAAAAATGTATTACGTATTTGAAGTCGTCAGATGGATCTTTCATCCGACATATTTAGAATTGTTGTACGTAGTCTGGTTGGTGAGTACTAAGCGTCGCAAAGTACAAAAAAAGTAGTCGCACCCCCTTACCCGAGCCCAAAGATGTTTCATCAAATTCACGTTAAAAAGTAGTATTAGTCGGAAGACTTTCATACGGCAACCGGTCTTTTATGCGCGGCCTCCACGCGAGGCCTGCCGTCACTTTGTCCGCCCTATATATAATAGGGCAGTCGCCGTGGCCGGCTGGTTGGTGGCGAAGAGCTGTCACTTTGTACGTTAGGGCGGTCGCATTGTTGGCTAGGGGCGAGCGGCATCGAAGCCGCTACGTCAACCGACACGCGCCGCCGCTGAGCGCCGCGTTCGATTGGCCGTCACTGCCTCCCCGACTTACCCTGCTGCATTCTGCACGACATCAATTTTCGGCGCAACCCGTTTCAATATTAGAAAGACACTTTGTTGGGTCCCTAGGTTCAGCGGTCTGTGTAAATAACATTCCATTGTTACAATGAGCTTACTAGCAGATAATTAATTTCTTATTATCTCGAATGTTACGTTGCGAACGGATTGTTTTTGTTTCAATGGCTCTATATAGGCCGCTTTTGGTTTGGTCGCGAACTTGATGTATTTTACAAAGTTACAAAATACATAAATTTCGTATTCATTATACTTTTCTAACCGCTACAGTAGTACGATACAGTGTGTTGAGTGAGTGTCTCAACTCAAACATTGTAAGCCAATTTAATGAACAAATTGGTAAAAAACTGGGGTATAGACCTACATAAACACTTTACTAAGCCGCCCAGCATTTTGTTACCTATGCTGAGGTTTCTATATAATATGGAGCATTATGCAAAATATTATAAAAACGTCCATCATAGAAAATTGTCGTATGAGGACCTTTCCACCTCCGCACAACGCGCACCGGGCAGGGATTGCATCCCTACACGCTGGACTTACCGAAGATGCGTACCAATCATTTCTGCAGATTTTCCCTCTACAGAACCGGTAAACTCTGGAACGCTCTTCCTGCTCATATATTTCTCCCCCAAGTACAATCTCCTTCAAGAGGGGCGTGAATGGGCACTTGTCAGGCCGGCATAGCATTTGCAACCCCAACAATTTTTAAATTGTCTATGAATGGACATAATTTTTCGTATAGTTTGTTTAATGTCTCACATTGTATCACTTACATCAAGTTTTACATTCGCAGCACTGCACGGCTGCCGGGCCTACGCATAGGCAGTGGTGTATTATAGGCATATAACGGTGCATACTAGCAGTATTATAAGTATTCATTGATACTAGTTCACATACACACGACACGGTTCGTCGTCATGTCCCGTACATCGATCAATTAAAACTTTCCTAGATAGCTTACTCCGTACTAGGCTTTAAAAAATCCGAGAGCATTTTATTATGATTTAAAGTGTGAGAGTTAGGGCCACTGAGCCCTGTTGTCACTACGACCTAGGAAGACCTATTGTGATCTCTCAAAAGTTAGAGCTCACACCAAAGTCCGATTTCCGCTATGAACCGAGTTATATTCTTGGGGTTGAGTGCCCGTATTTGGCATGAGTTAAAAATATAACCACTAAGAATATGACCGACCATCACATTTAGCAAAGTATTCGGACAAGTTAACTACGAGTATCAAGCAGCAAGTAAGGCACGAAGACCCACCCGCTGCATGACTCGGTGGAAGAACCATTCCATGGTGAGAGGTAGCTAGCCTGTCGCCCTTTACGACATGCACGGGGAGAGATGCAGTGGGGTGATTCGGCCCCACAGTACACAATACTAGAGAAAACTAACTAGGTACACTAGCTAACTAGGTCGGCATTTTGCTGTCGTTTTAGAACCAGTACCCTAATCACGAGATTTACCCTACTACGCTACGCCGTGTTCTCCGCATCATTTTGTATGGAGAAACGAAGTTCGCAAATCTATCACTAGAGGCGCTGCTCCGTTTCTCCATATAAAATGATGCGGAGAAAACGGCGTAGCGTAGCGTAGTAGGTTAAATCTCGTGTTTAGGGTACAGGGGTCGAACAACGATTAACGTGCTACATGACTCTTTTTTTTTTAATGGAAACTGGCACGGTTGGCTACATCACCTACAACGTCCGTGATGTCAGCCCATAACACCGGGTGAACTAGGTGCCACGTCAGTGCTTCCCCCTTTGATCGTGCCGGCTACACTGAACTGGTCGGAAAACACAAACTATTTACATAGCCGTTTTGACCGACGTTTCATTCAGTGCGGTGGTGCCAACCCGGGCGGGTTAAACCCTACCACCAAGTAAGATTAGGAGGGAAGGGACCTACAGTTTTACGAGGAATCCGAACTTCGGTCAGCCTCCAACGGTCAGCGGTCACCCATCCAAGTACTGACCGCACCCAGCGTTGCTTAACATTCAATAGCGACAGTTGACTGTCTGCACCACTGAGCTATCGAGGCTGACTTCTCAACATTCGCATACTGGCCCATGTACCGCTGCCTATGCTCGGCCCGACCGTGCCGCGTGTGTGTGAAACGAGCCTTACACTTGAATCACTGTATCAAAGCTTTGTTCAATCATGTTATTGTGTAAGACCAAACAAATGTATGGTTTGCTTGTAGTTTGTAAAGTAGGGAAATTAGATACCGCACTTTGTGACTGACAATAAAAATGAATCTTAGACAATTTTCTTTTATTCTCATCCATTTCTTCTTGTATAAACATAAGTTAATCTAATTCAAGGGGCATACTCGCCACTGACGCAAAAGGCTCTGAACGCATTGAACTTGAGACAAATAACGCCTTCTCTGATGTAATAGGGTCTGAGCGCACTGAACTTATCACGCCTTCTCTGATGTAAAAGGGTCTGAACGCACTGAACCTACCACAAATCACGCCTTCTCTGATTTAAAAGGCTCTGAACGCACTGAACTTACCACAAATCACACCTTGTCTGATGTAAAAGGGTCTGAACGCACTGAACCTACCACAAATCACGCCTTCTCTGATTTAAAAGGCTCTGAACGCACTGAACTTACCACAAATCACACCTTGTCTGATGTAAAAGGGTCTGAACGCACTGAACCTACCACAAATCACGCCTTCTCTGATTTAAAAGGTTCTGAACGCACTGAACTTACCACAAATCACACCTTGTCTGATGTAAAAGGGTCTGAACGCACTGAACTTACCACAAATCACGCGTTCTCTGATGTAAAAGGGTGAAGCAGTGAATATACCACGAATCACGAATTTTCTGATGTAAAAGGGTCTGAACTCTGAAGGCACTGAACTTACCACAAATCATGACTTCTCTGAAGACTTGTATCTGAATAAGGCACACTTGCACCAACACAAATTTAATATATAAACCAGTTTAACTCGTTAAGCTAGCACCCGTTGACTGTTGGAACCGCGTTTAAATCCAAAACTCGCTACTTAACTTTAAACTCGTGTTGGTGCAAGTGGGCCTAAGTAATAGAGCATTCCAACCAGTAAATTAAATTATCAAACGAAAACATTATTCAATCAATTTTGACAACTCTCTTGTCATTTGAACTTTGTGTCAAGATCTAAATTGTTGGTTTTATTAATTTAGTATTTTAGAAGAATGTGAATATTTCCTCCATCATGCCGGGGTAAGCCTCGTCCATAGCCTCCTCGGATGTCAACCCATATTTCCGTTCCACATTTCTACACAGGAAGCATAATTTTTTGAGGTGCCATTTTGTATACGAAATTATGCTAATAATTGTTTCACCATAAAATATATGTACTCCCGTAATCTGGCATGGGTGGCTGAGTCAGAGGTGCCATATCACCTCCGAGAAGCTAGGTGCCATACCGGAGACTTCGCTTTCGATTGCTGGCTATAGTGGACTAGAGAATATGTACAGCCGAGCGGCCATCTTACATCCAGTATGGTGATATCAACCCACTCGGCTACAATTTGAGCCTACCACCTAGTAAGGGGCAAAAAAGGACCTACAGTTTTGCACCGGTTGCGAACGGTGAAGCAGCAGGTTGTAAAACGTAAATTTATCCATCAGAAAAAACGTATGGCTCGTGGTTTTGTTATAGGTAATTGAAGGCATCTAAAGCTGGGTCCACATGTGTTTCAATGCGACGGCGGCGCGGCGTATCACTGTAGCTATCTCTAGTTGTGGATGCCTCGCTCGGTGCCCTAACCCCTATCGATTGAATACCTATTGTACAAAAACTGACTCTGATCTGGTGACTAACGACACACCTTAGCCACAGATCACGTTTATGATGTTAAATTTACTTTACGTACCTAAAGTTAGATTTTTTCTGGACATACCACATATCAGTGCCCATGCATACTAATACACCCTGAAAATTTCAATAAAATCGGTCTAGTACTTTCAGAGTTATTAAAAAATGAAAAAAACTTACGTTTACGGGCGCGCATCGCTTCATTCGCGCGGGACAGCTGGGTGGTCGTTGACCCGTGCGAATCAAAAAGTAGCTCAAGGCCGCACGCGCCAGCTGTCCCGCGCATATGAGATGCACGTAAATGTTATTTTTTTTCATTTATTAATAACTCTGAAAGTACTGGACCGATTTTGTTGAAATTTTCAAGGTGTATTAGTATGCATAGGCACTACTATGTGGCAAAAAAATCTAACTTTAGGTACGTAAAGTAAAATTAACATAATAAACGTGATCCATTTCGGATATAGAACCTACCATTTAAGTGACTTCACTTAATAAAAAATGACCCTGTATAAGGAAGAACGGGTAAGAAAACTTATAAGTATAGCTTTTTATTTTAATATAACCTTAGGTACGTATCTACATACTAAGTTTAAATTAAGTACGTTAAATATAACATACTATGTCTAAAATAAAACATAGTCGAGGATATATAAGGTCTTTCAATAGTAGTTAACGATACGCTAAGGGTGTATGTATGTGTATCAGATACTGATCAATGATCATGTTTCCCATACCAATTTTTTTTACGATAAAAAAACATGCTTATTAAGTTTAAATACGCGCACTTCACGTATTGAGCCTGTTCCACCCATGCCACAGAATGTCTAATTTCATGCGCTCAAAATAAAGACGGCTATGGCTCAGCGGAGTGGGGAGCGTCGCGAGACAAAGCGGGCGCGAGGCAGTTTCCTCTTTACTAAAGCGGGATGGAATTCGCCACAAGGCGCTTACGATAAAACAAAGCGAACGTGAATAACGTGCAAATCTTTTTTATTTTAATAAGTATGAAAAATTTTAAATTTGTGACTTTTTAAAATTATATTTTACTAAAAATATATAAATTGTATTTGTAGAAAAATTATAAAAAATGTACATTAATTCTTTATATTTTTACAATACAAATTGCTGTAACAATAGAGGAATGTTTGGATTTTTTTTTCTATCGAGCGAAGTTAAAAAACTTGCTGTTTCAACGTTTCAGTTTACTAAAGATAATCCTGTAGATTGAAAACCTAGAACAACTTTTCACAGGTGATCAATTCGAAAGTACAGATGAACTGTACACCGCGTACTACGCTACGCCGCCGTCTTCTCCGCATAATTTTGTATGGAGCAACGGAGCAGCGCCTTTAGTGAAGATTTGCGAACTTCGTTTCTCCATACAAAATTATGCGGAGAACACGGCGTAGCGTAGCGTAGTACGCGGTGTAGGTTAAATCTCGTGATAAGGGTGCAGATCGACAAAATCATACATACGTGGACCCAGCTTAAAAGGCCACAAGTAGGATATCATGAGAAATAAACCAAGGTCGTCGAAGTTAATCAACTTAGTATGCGGGGTAGGGTTTAACCCGCCTGGGTCGCTACTCGCTACCACCGCACTGAATGAAAGGTCGGTGGAATGGAAACGGCTCTGTAAATAGTTCGTGTTTTCAGTCCAGCTCAGTGTAGCCGGCACGACCGGAGGGAGGCACTGACATTGGCACCTAGTTCACCAGTTGTTATGGGCTGATATCACGGAAACCGTGTCAGATTACTTAAAAAACGAACATTCAAGGTTGATTTTTATTTTGAAAAATAGCTAATTTTTGTATCTAAGCACACACTAAAAAAATAAGAAATTAATTCCGATCAGAAAAACATTACTTTTTTACCATAAATATATCATTTCCATATACCACTGCCGATGCACCTAAAATGCACTGACGACTTTATCTCTTTCACTAGTATCCTCGTCTCCCTAGGTACCCTAAGTAGTTAGGTTGGCCGGGCGCAAGTGAGACAGGGCAATACTCGTGAACGAGACAAAGTCGTCGGTGGATTTTGAGTGCACGCGCAGCGGCGCACTGCGCCGGTTTTGTATGGAAATAATTGATTTATGGTAAAAAAGTTATGTTTTTCTGATCGGAATTAATTCTTTATTCTTTTAGTGTGCAGATTCGAAAATTAGCAATTTTCAAAATTAAAAGCAACCTTGAATGTTCGTCCGTTGAGAAGTAGTAATTAAAAAACTGAATTAAAAGAAAATGCACGGAAAATAACTGAAGGATTTTTTTTATTTAATTCATATAAGGATACACTAGCGAATGAGAAAAAAAAACTTTATTATGAATTAATGCTACCCTAAATACTACAACCGCTGGGCTATGATTGCATGATAAAAATTATGAAAATTTGTAGCCGAACCTGTTCCGGTTCGCCGAGCTGCTACAGCTCCGGATGCGCCATCCCACAGAGGCGTCGCTACAAGACCATAGAGAACTTCCTGAGACGCATGGCCTTCAATTTGGGTTCGTTTTTAGGGTTCCGTTGCAAAATTGAGCAAAAATTGCTGCTGGATCAATCTTCTGGTGTCGTGTCTGTTTCTACTGCCTGTCCGTCTCGGTCACAAGCAGATATGTCCGGATCTAATGAACCGATTTTGATGAAACTTATATCAAAATAAGTGCACAGAATTTGCCTGCAGACAGAACATAGATAAAATTTGTCTAATAAAAGTCCGGTGGAAAGTATGGGGTACCCCAAAATGTGATTTTTTTTTAAAGCGAAGCTTATTACCGCGCGATTGGGTTGTAGGTCCCCTCCCCACTCAGAAGAAGTTAAACGTCACGACTGTACGAACGGAAGTTGCAACGTTCCTCATTCGCTAGGCAGCCTGGAACGCCATCTATGAGTGTTTTGAAGCCGAACTATTGCATAAGTTGAAAGGAATACCTACTAATATAAAATCTTAACAATGGCTAGCTTTAGGTTTTATCCCGACCGGGTTGGTACCGCCGCACTGAATGAAACGTCGGTCGAAATGGTTAAGTAAATAGTTCGTTTTTTCCATCCAGTTCAGTGTAGCCGACATGAAATGAAGGGAAGCACTGACATTGGCACCTAGTTCACCCGGTGTTATGGGCTGACATCACGGATGTTGTAGGTGATGTAGCCAACCGTGTTAGTTTCCATTTAAAAAAACCTTTTCGCCGTCCGACACATATAATTTAAATTAGAAGCGGAAGTCCACATCACATCCAACATTCGAATTCGGCGAGCTTTCTCATTGTACCACCAGCCTCCCTCAATCTTGTGAATGGTGATGCCCTCTCACAAAATTCAACGTGTAATTTCTTCAATGGCAAATTTCTAACAGTTTCGACTATACCACTCAGTCCCTAAATGAGATAGTGTGGTGATGTTACACAAATATGAATAATTGCAACCATCACATCACAGGGATTTTTAAATTTTATTGAAATTGCTAGGATTGTGGTACACTAAAAATCTATGAATCAGTGTAAAATTTGAAGATATTTAAATGTGAATGTATAGGGAGTGAACTAGTAAGGGTGTGAACTTGTACCGTGTGGGGTCGGTACTTAAAAAGAATAGCCCCACTGCATCTCCCCCCGTCGCATGTCGTAAAAGTCGACTAAGGGATAAGGAAATTAGTCAGCCTCGGTAGCTCAGTGAGGCGGTCAGTCGACTGTTGTTAAGCAACGCTGAGCGCGGTCAGTACTTGGATGGGTGACCGCTCGACCGTTGGAGGCTGACCGTGGTTCGGATTCCAAGTTAAACTGTAGGCCCCTTCCCTTCTGACCTTACTAGGTGGTAGGGTTTAACCCGCCCGGGTTGGTACCATCGCACTGAATGAAAGGTCGGTTGAAACGGCTATTTAAATAGTTCGTGATTTCCGTTCAATTCAGTGTAGCCGACACGAACGAAGGGAAGCACTAACAAGGCACCTAGTTCACCAAGGTGTTATGGGCTGACATCACGGATTTAGTAGGTGATGTAGCCAACAGTGTCAGTTTCCATAAAAAAAACCTCAATGTCACCCATTCAAAGTCCGACCGCGCTCGGTGTGCTTCACTTCAACGATCGAACGTCTAATTATAGCACCACTGAGCTACCGAGGCTGATGTTGTTTCCCCACAACAAGTACTATAACAAGTACTTATAACAAATTATTATTTTTATTTATTTTAGGAAATACAATTTCTCAAACAGATGTCAAAGTATTATCTTGCATTCCCCTCGATGTAACTGATTTGCAAAAAAGAATTTCAGAACTTGAAAAAGAGCTATCAGAAGCAAAAGGGGAAAATAAAAATGGAACAAATAAAAATGGCACAGACAAAGGTAAGCGAAGTAGCAAAGACAGTGGCAAGAAAGGCAAAGCAAAAGATACAGAAGAAGCCAAAAAGAAGGAAGAAACCAATACCGAAGGGACTAAGAGTGAACCAGGAAAAGAAGAGGAACCTAAAAAGGAGGGAGATACTGAGGTGATGTTGGTGCAGACTCATCGACGAAGAGCTGAACCAACATTACGTACAAACACGATGCCTGGAAAGAATTATCTAGAGGACTATCATCTCTCAGATTCAAACAGCATTGAAATCAATTCTTTGCACAAAGTTAATGATGGTAAAGGTAGACAAGCTAAAGAAGCATCTAGATACAATAACGCAGATAGCAGCTCAGATGATAATGTTGAGAATGGTAACATCAATGCACACCGTTTAGCTTATAGAGTGAAGAAACAAAGACACAATCCTTTTACGGTAATCATGGGCAGCGTCAAAAGACGCAAACATATAGACACCAAAAAGGTTGAACATATTGCGCAAAATACTGCCTACAACCAAGTGTGTGATAGCGGCAGCAGCTATTCTGTAACAGTGCCTCTGCGTAAAAAGGAAAATAAAAATTGTCCAGATTGCAAAGTTGAAGGTGAAGTAGATCACACAATTGGCAGACATAAGAAAAAATTCAATAGAGTAAAAGAAAAAATGCAGACCTTCATACCGCGCAATCAATATGTTTACTATGCACAAACTAATTCTCAATTCAACCCCGATTTCAAGAAAGAGAAAAGTAATTGTGATTTGTCATACATAGCAAATCTAATTGAAAAGCAGTATGCCCCGGTGGGTTCACTCAAAGAAAAAGACCTACTTCGTCAGTTTTCCCTGCCCGTGTGCCACGACAGAGATCACCATATGGATGGTCTGCCCAACAAATACGCAATAAACTGCCTCAGTCCATGCTCCTGCTGTCCCGGATCAAACAGCAGAACTAACATAAGAAACAATGGAGTTTATGATAGCGAACATATAATTAACGTCGCACTACCTCCTTCCCAACATTATTACCAGACTTGTTCAAATAATAACGGAAGATTCAACGATTGCACCATGTATGATATGGTGCCAGTTAAACAAGTAGCTACCAAAAAACACACAGAATTACTTACGTTTGAAGGAATCCATCAAAAACCTAGTAAGAATAAATCACCTACTAGAAAGCCTAAAACAGAATTAGATCCACCATTCAACTTGCTTCCTTCATGCAGCTATGACATTGTACCTAATTATAAAGAAAATCTGAAACATCTCCAAAATCATGACAGAGGCTTACGAAGACACCATGATAAACATAATGAGAACAAGAAAAAAGTACAGTCCTCGAGGCATTCTCGAATGAAAACCACAAACAAACATAAAATTACTGTTGATCCTGAAGATATTTACATGACAAACATATTGCAATCTGATTCTGATGTTAATTGCATGGCTGAGCCTAAGGAAACTCCTAATAATGAAAATAAAACAAAATCAAACGAAATGACTGAGATAAAAGCTATTCTACAAAACTTTGTAAAAGAGCTCAAACATGACATGCCTAAATTACAAGGCACAATAAACACGCCGGATTCAGTAAACTTAAAACATGACGGTATCAATGGTATGCAACAAACTGTTACACCAATTAATAACCACTTGGCAACCCAATGTGCTTATATGCCAAGTTACCCGTCAGTCCTTCCGGCAACTCAATGCTGCTGCCCCATTCTTTGTCCCGTAAATTTTGTCCCAGAAGCCTACAAAGCCCACCAACCTAATCTGAGTTCTGTGCTACACCAAAATAGAGATGAATGTTGCATCAACAATCACATTTTAAAAACTGATCAGAACGCTAATTCAGAAAATCTAGCCAACTTACCAGAAACCAAGAAACTCATTGATGCAATTTACAAGTCTGTATCTTTACAAAACGAAAATAAAAGGAATCATAACACTAAAACCGACAGCGAAAGCGAAGATAAAATTAAACTTAACAACAATAAACCATCTATAAAAGCCAGAGTTACTGAAAATCCTTCATATAAATGCAACACGTCTTGTTTGAAAACTACTTGCCCCCACTGTGGAGGCAATAGGAATTTAAGTGGAGACACAACTGAAACCGAAAGTAAGGAGTTGAATCAAAATTTAACCGACAGAAGTGCTTCTTCTGTTCGCGCAGAGTCATGCGTAATGTCTGCTGAAAATTCACCAGGGCAATTGAGAAAAAACGTTGAGGTTAGTCATCTGAAACACACCAGTTTGTTTCTTGACAAATTGAAGATACTAGATTTTTTTTAAATCATAGTTTAAAAAAATTCTATAACCTCATGAAAGCTCAATGAGAGTGGATTACATATTGCATAATGAATAACAAATAACAGGTTTATCCTATCCGTCTGTAACCTGCTGACAAAATCAGGTCTCAGGTCCTTATTCTGCTCACACTCCATCAGAACTGTCTCGGAATTGTGATGTTTCCTCTTGACATATGCAGGCTACAGGCCTGCACACTAGATTTGCTTATTTTATTTCTGTGTTATTCCAGGGTACGAAAAAGAGTAAGTTTTCGAATTTCTTGAAGGTGTTTGCTTTTAAGAAGTCTGGACAGCCAGTTGATACTAGTGAAATTGAAATAAAAAACTTTACATATGAAGAAAAACCATCTTTTAGACAAAATGTCTCTCAGTATTCGGTTATATGTCAAAGAGATCGTTCCAGGCAAAACGCCCAAAGGAAGGCGCTTGCAAACCGGAATATCAACAGTGAAAACCAACTAGACGATGTTTACAATGATTGTTACTTTGACAACGAGCAGCCATCGAGGGACCGAAACCAACACACCGACCATACAACGCCTCCCCGGAAGTGTTGTAGCCCAAGATCTGTTCGTAGGCGGGAGGAACCTCGATGCTACCACGATCCTCGCGACATTTCAAGTAACTGCTTCTATACGTCCGAATCACACAATATTCCCTTTTGTCTTAAGGAGATTGAAGTGAAAAACGCTGGGACACAGATCGAGAAGCGGAAAAGATTCTTTGCAATTTTTAAGAAACTAAAGTCGTCCAGTGACAGTGAATATTCGAACCATCACATTCAAAAGTACAATCCGATTGAATCAAGAGCGGGCGTTAAACGGGAAATGAGTCACACACAGACTGAGGTGAAAAAGAAAAAGAAAACTTTTCTAGAAATTTTAAAAGGTGAGCCAAGTTTTGATTATGAAACTATTAACAAGTACAATTTTATCGATCATGGCACGGGTAGTGTGGGTATGCGACGCACTCGCCCTTCCATGCTTCATCCTAATGGGAGCTCTTCTATTCTCAAGAAGGGAGGCATCTGGAAGAAATACATGCGGAGCTTCGAGAGGGCAAAGCAACGTGAGATCGCCCATCGCAAGTTAAAATGGTTCAACAGAAATCCATTTTCATTCAGAAACATCGTCATGAAGACTCTGATAGGGCAGAAACCGGTACCGAACACGAAAGCGGCAAAAGCATTTTACTGAATTTGTAGCGAACAAATAAATTAACCTCTTGGCTTCTTAATTATTAAATATACTTACACACCTTGACTTCCATGCCGTTTTCGCCGCGCCAAATTAGCAAAATTTTTATGTTATATAAATTGACAGTTGTCAAAATAATTGTTTATTCAAGAACTGGGAATATTTTTAAAGTGTGTTCTATTGGAAAGGCAAAGATTTTTACAGTACAGCGCATTCGTACAGCCCAGCATTCTCACTCGTCGAAACGTTGATAGAAATCACAATTTGAGAATTATTTTTTTTGGGAGCGGACCAGCTCTTCTGGTAGTCAACGGATGTAAGTGGTTTTGGGGACCAACCGGCCCTACCGGAAGCCAAGAGGTGTGTAAATTGTAATGTGGAATAAATAAAGTAAACTTATAAAATTATTTGTTTTATTTCATAGTATTGCACACAATAAATTAACACAGTCAAACAAAACTAACATATAAGTAAAAAAATATATACATACGCTTACTACGTAGGACATGATATTTAAGCAGCTTGCCAAG
Organism: Nematopogon swammerdamellus; assembly: GCA_946902875.1. Taxonomy (NCBI): domain Eukaryota; kingdom Metazoa; phylum Arthropoda; class Insecta; order Lepidoptera; family Adelidae; genus Nematopogon; species Nematopogon swammerdamellus. Next base: position 2,588,231 of record OX336335.1, read on the forward strand.
ATTGATGCTAAGCTCATATGGAAAGAGCTTCGAAAACGTCACTGGAGGCATCCTACAAAATATGGATTGATAGAGAGCGGGACTGGTGGTTCTCCGCATCCTATTCATCGCAGACTAGCTGACGAGCGCTTGCGGCGAGCCGAAACGTAACGCATGCTCCAGCATTCACATTTACAGAGCGACCACTCGCTAGTCCTGTCCTCGACTGACACCCTCCTCGGTCAAATGGGCCCGAATATGTTCGGAGAAGCCATCGCAAGCTCAGTTTGACACCTTCTGCACAGAAATCTAATCGCGTTCGCCTAACACGTCTTGACACTACTTTTCTCCACAACATCAGGCCACGACTGCCGAAGGTACACCAGGTCATCATAAACAAACCTGCAACAGAGAATTTCAAATGTGTGTCATTTCATGAACACGGAGTGAAAATAACTTTTAAATGTCGCAATATGTTAAATTAACCCGTTGACTGTGGAGCGGACGATATCAACCGCTAGAGCACTGTGTACCGTCAACTATGGAGCGGTCGATATCGACCGCCGCGTTGTCAGCGAGCTCCAAACCGCTGCATGGGCCGAACAAAAGAATTTTTTTCGTTCTATCTCACTTAGCAGTGTTTATTTGACACAAAGTATTAATATTTAATTGGTGTGCGAATAAGAGCGCATAAACATGAAATAAAAAATCGCCAAATGCGAGTCCGACTCGCGCACCAAGGGGTCCGTGCCACCACTGTAGTAGATCCCTTCCCTCTTGCCTTATTAGGTGAGGTGGTAGGGTTTAACCCGCCCGGTTTGATACCACCATGAAAGGTCGGTTGAAAACTGCTATTTAAATAGTTCTTGTTGTCCGACCAGTTCAGTGTGGCCGGCACGACCGAAAGGAAGCACTGACATGGCACCTAGTTCACAAAGGTGTTATGGGCTGACATCATGGATGTAGTAGGTGATATATATAGCCAACCGTGTCATTTTCCTTAAAAAAAACACAATATATTGTGCTTTTAAGTGTTTACCAAAACAATTGTCTTTTCGAGAATAATGAAACGCCCCAATAAAACCTACAGTAATGGTTTCACTTGTTAGGCAAACTATTGCTTGTTGTACATAAAATATAAAAAAAATATTTTTTTCCGCAACTATACTCCTCGAAAAAACATCGGAGAGTTTACCTTTATATAAACTGTAATACTGATATTAAGTAATCTGTGGTACCGTGCCCAAGGTGAGAGGTGGCAAGCCTGTCGCCGTTTAGCACGGCATCTTGTCCTTATCCCTTAGTCGCCTTTTACGACACGCACGGGGAGAGATGCAGTGGGGATATTCTTTTTAAGTACTGGCCCCACGCGGTACTGTACATAGATTACCGTACGCTAAAACTGTTGATTTGTAAAGTAACATTTGTACCTATAGAATATGAACGGCAAAATGCAGGTGCTCAAGTGCCAGAGCGCGTGGGCGTCCCACACGTACATGTACGGCGGGAAGTCGAGCAGCTCCAGTCCCATGAACAGAGTGGCGAGCGCGTTGAACGCCAGGACGCGCCACGTGTAGGGGAAGCGTCGGTAGCGCCACGAACCCCACACTGTCCACAGCAACACGGCGAGAGCTCCTGCGTGTACATTAACATGTTTATTTGTTACCAGCGTTTGCCCGCAGCTTCGCTCGCATAGCCTATGTCCCACCTGAAGGCCCATTCTAAATATTGGTCAAAGAATTTTTAAAATCGGACGAATATTTTCGGAGATTATAATAATATAAGGTAGAGAGAGGGAGGTCGAGAGCGGGACTGGTGGTTTCCCCGCGTCCTAGTCAACGCAGACTAGCTGACGAGGGCTTGATGCGAGCCGAAACGTGAAGCATGCGCGGGAAATTTAGAGTGGCCACTCGCTAGTCCCGACATCGATTAACACCCTCCTCTACTGCCGATGGGCCCGGATATGTTCGGTGAAGCCATCGCAAGCTTACTTCCACACCTTCTATAATATAACCATTAATTGGATGAAAAAAAGTCAAAAAACAATCAAACAAAACACAGAGTAAAATATAACTAGATAATAACTAAAAAACAATAACAAATAAATAATAATTTTGAAGAAAAATATAGCTAAGTATATAACATTTATAGGTAAGTACTAAGAGACAGCATCCGGCTCGAAGGACCATTATCGACGACTTGGTCTGCAGGGGGCTTTCTCAATATTAAAAAAACACATATTTTTTTCATCTTCATTTTAAAGGTGAACTTTTTTGTTCGTTCGTAACTATACTATATTCGCCGAGTCGACCTAGTACTGGAGATATGGCCTTGCACGTGATTGGATGCATAGCCCGCATGCATCCAATCACGTACATGCATGCGCCCGTGGGCGGGGCCTCCTCATTTTTCGTCCTTATCATTTGTATGCCAATGTGGGACAGAGAGAGCGCCATACTAGGTCGACTCGGTGAATAGAGTATAGGCAACTGAAAATATGTAGGCAAGTGACATTATGTACATATTTTTCCCTTGCTCCCATCGCTTACAGTTTGATGAAAGTATTTCCAAAGATTACAAACACTTATTAATAACAAGCTTTTGCCCGCGACTTCGCCCGCATAGCCTATGTCCATCCTGAAGGTCCATTCTGAGCGTGAGCGGTAGTATGGGTTAATTATTTGTAAGTTAATACTTATAAGGTACTAACAAATCATTGTGACTTGCGAAGGTTGTCAGTTCGTCTTCGCATTGAATTTATAACTTTCGGAATTTTCCACATGTCCAAGCGTAGGTTACCTACCTGTGGATGAAATTATACAATAAATAACAATTCTAAATATTGGTAAAATATATTTTTTAAATCGGATCACTATCTTCGGAGATTACCTTCTACATCCAAACTTACAAACTTTACGTCTTTATAATATTAGTGTAGATAAAAAATATATAAATAAATACTTGAATAAAAAAAAACAAGGCACCTCAGTGAAGTAAAAAAAATGCAGTAAAATAATAATAAAAAATAATTATAATAATAGAATGAAAAAAAAAAAATCAAGTGCACTCAACATACAAAATGCATGCATCAGCTTAAAGCTGCCAGTAACTACATCATAGTAGGCAACAATAATTACCTGGCACAATGTTTGCCCACATGTTGTATTCATAATCAATTTGACCAGAGTACAAGTACTGCACGTGTTGTATGTAGTAGATCACACTGGTGACTGTCACCAGGATGCTTATGAGTTTAGATTTCCCGTACGCTAATCTGCAAGAAAACATATTTCTAACTTTAGTAGCCTCGGTAGCTCAGTGGTGCGGTCGGTCGACTGTTGTTAAGCAATGCTGAGCGCGGTCAGTACTTGGATGGGTGACCGCTCGACGACCGTTGCGAGGCCGCGGTTCGGATTCCACGTTAGACTGTAGGTCCCTTCCCTTCTTACCTTACTAGGTGGTAGGGTTTATCCCGGCCGGGTTGCTACCACTGCGCTGCGCGAAACGTCGGTCGGAATAGTTCGTGTTTTCCGTCCAGTTCAGTGTAGCCGACATGAAATGAAGGGAAGCCTGATATGGCACCTAGTTCACCCGGTGTTATGGGCTGACATCACGGAGGTTGTAGGTGATGTAGCCAACGTCTCAGTTTCCATTAAAAAAAAATATATATATTAATATCAGTATTTATTGTGTGGTTTAGTCAAATTGTGCGTAGCGGGATTATCATCTGATTTCAATAATCTAATCTAATTTCATATTATGGTCCCTCGTTATCGGTTTTTCCCCATAAGATCGTAAATTTTGAGACCAACCTAGCACCTACGAGTAATAACCAGTGATCAGCGTAGGCAGTGCTATTCCCGGGATTTGGTGACTGTTATCTTAACATGGATATTCCTTAGCGTAAGTTACCTAGTACACCTTAGGTTTTGTTTCTGTGAACAAATGTTGTTGATTTTCACTATCTGCGAATAATTATTGCTGTGTTTTGAATATCTGTTTTGTTCTTATCTTCATTATTTAATCATATTCATATTTCACCAATAATTATTATAATAATCAACTTTATTTTATGGAAACTGACACGGTTGGCTACATCACCTCAACACCATCAACATCAGCAATGTCAGCCCATAACACCGTTGAACTAGGTGCCCCGGATCCCGGGATCATCAATCCCGGAATCCCGGGGGATGTCCATATAAACATCATCATTCATGTTCATTGACCCCAAATGGCACTACCTACGCCGATCACTGGTAATAATATATACAATTTTCTAACCTTATAACGCATGAGATGTACAGTATCATCACCATAGAGAGAGCGCAAGCGTAGTCCATAAACTCAGTGAGTGGAGTATCTCGAGCGTGGAATATTATGGACCATATCCACGCGTGAATACAAACCTGCAATCAAATACATTGCTGTTGTTGTTGTTTTGGGGGAGTTTCTCTGCCTGCAAGCTCGTCCCACTTGGTCGGGCGGGGACCATCGCGCATGCCCTTTGGACTCGAGCTACCCCAGCCAGCACATGCCCTCCACGAAGGTCACAATACCGGGCCAGTGTGGCTGCATATCTTCGTTATGAGATGAAGAACAAAATATCTGTCTCTTAGCCTGTCTAGTATACAGCACTTCTAGAAAATTCTATTTCTAAAAAAGGGCAAGATATGCGGCAGTTCCCAGTAGTCTTACCGAGTAGTCTTACCAGTTGTACTACTGGGAATTTTCATCCCAGTGGTCTTACTATAAAAATCACTGAGAATTGTGTTCCCAGTAGACCTACCAGTAAAACTCGATCTTAGACCTATTAATATTACCGGTCGGGCGACTAGGCAACCTCAGGATTTCCACTCCGACCAACTAAACGGACCAACTGAAACGGATCAACTATTTTTCTTTCCCAACGAATCAACTTTTTGGATGGTCCGATAGGAATATTTTATTAATTTAAATTTGTTTGAAAAATTTGAAAAATAGACAAAAATTATAAAAAATATATTATATATACAGGATTAAGAAACATTAACAAACATGAAGTCACCAAAGTACCAGGGCAGCAGAAATTGAAAGGAGGTTTCCATAATTTTATATATGTTAATCGCTATTATAATAATATAATCCTAACTTAGGAAGGTGTGGATCTAAGCTTGCGATGGCTTCACCGAACATATCTGGGCCCATCGGCAGTAGAGGAGGGTATTAATCGAGGTCGGGACTAGCGAGTGGTCACTCTAAATTTCCCGCGCATGCTTCACGTTTCGGCTCGCATCAAGCCCTCGTCAGCTAGTCTGCGTTGACTAGGACGCGGGGAAACCATCAGTCCCGCTCTCGACCTCCCTCTCTCTACCTATCCATATTCTGTAGGATGCTTCCAGTGACGTTTTCGAAGCTCTCTCCATATATGAGCTTAGCGTCGATCTTGGCAGCCCTAGATTCTTGAAGAGACTGTAGAGCGACTTCGCTGGTAGTCCTCTTGCTCCGACTTCCACAGCGAAGAGATCAGTCTTGAATCCGTTTCTCACAATCCGGTCTACTAAGTTGCAGTACTTGTTAAGTTTGATGTTGTGGTCCTTCGGTATGTTACTTTCCCATGGAACTGTAAGTTCAACAAGTACTACATGCTTTGTCGCTTTTGAGAATATGAGTATATCCGGTCTTAATGCTGTGGTACAGATTTCCGAAGGCATTTGGTAATGCTTCTTATGTGTGTCCATCAACAATTCCCAATCCTTTGCTGCTCCCAATATTGAAGAAGGTTTAGTCCTATCTTTGGGCAGCTTATTGGCTCCAGGTTTCACAAAGTTGACCTTCTGGAAGCCGTTACTGGTTTGCCCTTTCCTGGTCCGTGCAATTGACAGGTTGATGGCCTCTCTGATGATTTGGAGGACTTTATCATGACGGTAGGAATACTGGCCTCGCTCAAGTAGTATTTTGCATCCGCATAACAAATGTTTCGCCGTGCCTACGAACTCCTTGCATGACGGGCATAGTCTATTTGTAGATTTCCCCCATCTAACTAGGTTACTCGGGTCGGGGAGAGTAAGCTGGAATGCATTTAAGTAGAACTTAAGCAGCTCAGGGGACCAGTTGTATATTATGGATTTCCACTTCAATGCAAGAGGGATGCAGAAGTCACCCACTGTTAGCCAATCATTCTGCATTTCTAGGTTTAAGGCGTGAAGTTTGAAGCCTTGTTCCATGTTTTTTTTTTTTTTTTGTAGAAGTCGAGTCTCGATTCCAGTTCATCTGATAGCGATGTGTTGGGTAAGGCTTGAATAGCGCTATCATTGGAGCAAAGACTCCAATACAGTATACATCGTTTGGCTATTCTCGCCTTTTGATAAAACATCGACGGTTTCTTAATGTTCAGTCCAAAGTTATTATGAGATCTGTACAGCGTTGACGAGTCAGCCGGGTGAGCCAGTCCAAACCATGACTTCAGGAATCTGGTCACATAAGAGTCTAATTTAGTCAGGTTTTGCTTTGTGAAGTCGTAGACGAGAAATGGCCATGAAAGTTTTGATGTCAGGTAGTTATCGTAAATCCATGCCTTTTGCGTACCCAGGAGGGGAAGATTGTCAGTTTGGCGGAGGCTCTCTTCGAAAAGTTGGACAATATCATCAGTAGGATGCTCCTTTCCTCTGCTGGTGATCCTTTTGCCCAAGAATTTAAAAGGGGCTTCATCAGCCACGGTTGCGATTGGTTTTCCGGCTACTGTTAGACCTGGATTGCTCGAGGTAAACTTTGAACCTTTCCTGGTTAAGCTCAAACAGTAGCACTTCGCTGGTTTTATCTTCATCCCTTTGGTCCATTCACAATAGTCATCTACCACCTTAAGAAGCGCCTGATTTTGTTTTGGATTGCGGGTTAACAGCGTAATATCATCCGCAAATGCCAGGATGGCCGCCATATATGTGTCTCCATTTTTGAACCTGTATCCCCATTTGTTTTCTTTTACGACAAGCGTATCAATTAGAATGTTCATAACAATGTTAAATGTGACAGGAGAGAGGCAGTAACCCTGGAAAAGTCCTATGCCGTAACGAATTTCCGGTGTCTTCTCCGTTTCGCCTTTTACTTGTATTACAAAGGAAAGTTTAAACCGGAAACCTATTCGAAAACGCGTATTATGGTATTCAATAATAGGTGCCAGGATTTATTCAACGAGTGGTTTAATTAGACTGCAAGCTTGTCTAACTCTCTTTACTATCGGTAAGTCCACTGGGATGAAAATTCCCAGTAGTACAACTGGTAAGACTACTTGGTAAGACTACTGGGAACGGCCGTAAAAAAGGGCAAGATATGCCCTACTTGATCTGATTCAGTTCATTGCTAACCTTGAAGAAATAATAAAATAACTTTTCAGCTCTCTCGGAGACGTCGTGACGAGCGCGGGGGTTTTCAACCCGCGTGCCATAAGTCTGTTGTGTTTGTGTATAAAAATCAAAATATTATCAAACTTGTGAAGTTTCATCTTACATCCAGTACGGTGGTACCAACACAGTCGGCTACAATTTGAGCCTACCAACTAAGGGGCAAGGGACCTACAGTTTTTCACCGGTTCCGAACGGTGAAGCACCACGTGTAGGTATAGACGTAAAATTTTTTCGTCAGAAAAAAACCGGATTCGAACCTCGGACCTCTCGCATGAGAAGCCGATGCCCAAACCACTCGGCAACCCGCCAATGAAACATCATTTAAAAAAAAATTAGTTTCCGTAGCTCTTACACACACAAATCGCTGACGTCAAACAAAACTGCCGACGCTCAGGGCATTACAGCTTGCGCGGCCGCCGACACTCAAGGGGTAATACCACAGAGCATCAAATGCGCGCGCCCGCCCCTCCTAGAGGCGCCCTGAGCGCGGTTTCTCTACAACGCCGTTGAAGCCTGTGGGCGTGGCCTATGACTTACATAATATGTGTGTTGTGCGTGTGCATTTGTTTTGTGCATGTGCCTAACTTGCTCCTCTTTGTGTGTAGTGTCGATACTAGCACACACACACATATACGAAGCGCTAGCAGCACTGCGTGTAGTTTTTGGGTTTCAAATATTATCGCTTAGGGCGCCTCTAGTAGGGGGCGCGCGCGGTAGGTATTTGATGCTCTGTGGGTAATACGAAGTAGTGTTACGAACACGCACCATAGAGAAAATGCGCCACAGCCAGAGAAGCGGAGTGTTGCGACTGGAGAACGCTGTCTGCAGTCGGTTGTGCATCAGCAGGTGAGCGGCCAGGTTGAGCACGGAGCCCAGTACGGAGCCCAGCTCCTGCATGCCCAGCACTCGCACGAACGGCCACTGAACAATGAAAAATTTTTTTTTTTTTTTTTTTAATGTAAACTGACATGATTGGCTACATAACCTACAACATCCGTGATGTCAGCCCATAATACCGGGTGAACTAGGTTCCGTGTCAGTGTTGCCCTTCATTTCTTGTCGGCTACACTGAACTGGACGGAAAACACGAACTATTTACATAGCCATTTCAACCGACGTTTCATTCAGTGCGTTTCGTTTATTGCTGATCTATTGTTTGTTTGTCTGTTGCTAAAATTTTCTCACTGTTATTCTTTTGGTTAAAGTCTCTTTTTCTTATATTTCTATATGTTATGTTTCCTAACCCGTAATTTAATGTAATCCCTTATGGAAATCTTTAATAGGCCATCGTAAGTGTTCATTCTAAGTGTATAATTTGTAGACCTTGTGCTGTTGATTTCCTGAAAAAAAAATATTTAAAAACCCAAATAGGAAAAATTCGTGAGAGCTATGTACTCCCTCTCTACATACAAAATGTAAGCATCAAAGCTGCTGGTGTATTGTATAATTTCTTGTTATTATATAATTTCATCAATAGGTCGGTAACCTACTTTTGGATACGTCGGTGTTATGGGCTGACATCACGGATGTTATGGGTGATGTAGCCAACCGTGTCAGTTTCCATAAAAATAAAAAAAAAAAACCTCGAAAACTCCGCCAGTTCTATTTCAATGCGACGAGCTGACAACCCCAAGACCCTGAGACCGAGAGTGCATGCCGGAACCGCGTCGACCACCCGCCGCTAGAAAAGTGGTAGAATAGAAGATTTCCATCTAACTAACCCCTTGAGGTGAACCCCTCACTAAAGCATGTGACGGAAACGCGCTTTTCCTCAAATTGGTTTTTTCCATTTTCCACCAATCCAGTCAAAGTCGTACCTCAAAAAGTTACATTTCCAGTCTTTAGAGACACGAAGAGAATAACAATAATGGCCAAATTTTTAAGTGATCGCTAGCGTTTCATTAATTTTCAGATTCATGAAAATTTTGTAATATTAATTTGGGACCCATGTCATGTACAATAAACCGTGCGTAGTAACCAGACATCGGAATCCGCGGGGCACGAATACGACCTTGTTAGGGATTGACTACGGCGATCAATAAACAATCGACACTGTTATCGATACTCATATTTATTTGTTTATTGTATTTTATTCATGTCATATTTCAGACCTGAATACTTATATACCTACAGTACTTATATAAACATGTATACTTTATGTTAACGATTAAGTAAATATAATACATATTTATATAAGGTCTTTCAAAATTTGTTCATAGTACGCTAAGGGGGGGTTCTGTATCATATAGGGAGTAAAACCTATATAAACATTTTTGGACCTTGGGCTTTTTTTAAGTAAAAAATTTTTTTATGTAGGTATTTAAATAAAAAAATAGGTGGTTGATTTTTATAGCCTAATCGATTCAGTTTCATAACAGTAACAAAAAAGTCTTCAATATCATTATGATGTAACACGTGTAAGTTGGTAAAAAAAATCAAATTCTTTCTATTCCATACTAATAAAACTAATATTGTGGTTTGAACAGATTTGTATTGTACCTACAAAGTAAATACAACATTTGTTTATTATATCTTATTTTCTATAGAAATACTCTTAGTTTTAATAATCGACATTATTTCATATTATTCTAAAATAACGATCGATTTTCGATATTTGTGGATACATTGTCCCATCACTAAACAACCTTGAATCATTCGTGCCCCGCGGATCCCGATGTATGGTAGTAACCCTGGTTTTATGTTGTATTGTATTTATGTGTGCGAATTTATGTATTTGATCTATTGCACATTTCAAAAATCTACCTACTCCTAGAATGTTCACTATTGCCCGCCTTAAAACGCCACCTATCCGAAACACGCTACACTTTTAACCGATCAATGAACTATCACTCGATGTTTGAAAATCCCCCAGCCCACATCCTGCTACGTTGCTTTCTTTATATTATGCCACTAGAGGACGCTCATACATATTATAGAAAATGCTTACATTAATATACAATATTATACTTCACATTACCTCTGCATAACCATAATAAACATAATATATTATATAGTAAATATGTCACATGGTCACAAGCAGCACAGTATAATGAGTGGACGGACCTTGCCGTGGAACTTGGGCGTGCTCCAGCGTCGCTCGGTGTAGCCGGCGACGGTGCGCCACATGCAGGTGTAGCGGCACTCCTCCTCGCAGCTCCACAGCAGCAGCTGGTGCAGCACCGGCCGCCGCTCCTGCGCCGCACGGTTGAAACTCAGCCCATCTGCAATTGTATTATATGCTCTTTATTTTACATTTTTATAATAATTTGTATAAATTTTACACATATAATACTATAAAAACCGGCCAAGTGTGAGTCGGACTCGCGTACGGAGGTTTCCGCACCACAATTGAAAAAAAAACATGTTTCTTGTATGGGGGTTCCCCTTTAATTTTTTACTTTTTCTATTTTTTATTATTAGTTGTTATATCCGTCATAATAACACATATTCTGTGAAAATTTCAACAGGCTTCCTATTAAGGTTCAAGAGATACAGCCCTCGGACTTATTAGGTGGTAGGGTTTATTCCGCCCGGGTTGGTACCACCACACTGAATGAAACGGCTATGTGAATAGTTTGTGTTTTCCGTCCAGTTCAGTGTAGCCGACATGAAATGAAGGGAAGCACTGACGTGGCACCAAGTTCACCTGGTGTTATGGGCTGACATCACGAATGTTGTAGGTGATGTAGCGAACCGTGCCAGTTTCCATAAAAAAAAATGGTTGTCTGTAAAGTCGGTTTACGGACGATAGTTTTACGTGATGACGTCATAAAGTGGTAAGACTACTGGGAACGGTTCTAAAGTGTATCTGGCTGGTTTTGATGACATTAAAAACGTTAAATTTTCAAAAAAGGAACAGATTAGTAAAATGTTCTTTCCTGCTATTTGCGCTTTACTATATTATGGTACGAGTAACCTCCTTTTAATTTGTGCTGCCCTGGTACTAGCCGACGCTTGGGCCGATTGTGCCTCTCTATCGCTTGTTACGCGCTCTCGCTTGCACACACGGGCTCAGATGGAACGTGACACTTTTTCGTGCGTGCAGCCGGTGTTCATCAATTTATAAGACGTTATCACGTCAAAATACATACGTACTACGGCCCTAACACATCCCCGACACCTCCGCTCACATTGTTTTTCATACCTACGTCATAAACAGGTTAGCTTCATTTTATCGGTCCGCATGAAAATGAGCGAAACGAATTGAGTCGAGTACAAAAGCCACTTACCATGAGTGCAATTCATAGTTTTACATTTGCTGAGGCAGTTTTGATAGAAGGGTGACCGATCGCCATCACTGGCAAGTGCTGTGCGCATAAATACGACCACCATGTACGCCGCAGCCCCGCGTATGAGAACCATGATGCTAGTTTTGTTTGTTGGCTCGCCGGTTGCCGGTCAGCGTGCGGCCAGCTCGCCGCGTACGCACCGGCCGGCGCAGACAAAAAATAACGTAGATCGATCCTTTGGTTGTTATTTTGGGAAGATGTTATTTATTGCGCTTGGTTGTTTGTGTTCTCACAAGCAAGATGTTTTATTTACCAACTATTGGCAATCACATCACACAATTCACTCACTCAATTTCAATGTCTGTCCAAAGAATATAATATTACTTACTTGCCGTCGAATGGCGATGCGCCGATTCGAATAATCCTATTTGAATTATTCAATTGTTACACAACTTCAAATGCCTTCGATGTGGCGATTAGTTGTGGGGATTCGATAGTTGTTTTTCAGTGTTCGCATGGGTACATTATTCGTATTTAGCCGGACGAATGAATCGAATGGATCTTTTGATAATGATGACTCACTTTGAATGCATTGGAATCTAGGTAGGTAGTATCGATAGTTGACATAGGTAGGTACATTTGAAATAACACATTCACATTCAAATTGTAATATCTTTCCTTTTAAAAAAAATGTTTGTCTGTAAAGTCGGTTTACGGACGATAGTTTTACGTGATGACGTGGAATAATCGTAGTACATAGATCAAAGATCAGTAATTTCTATTTCCAGTAGAAAGATCAATCATCTTGTGACTGGCCATCAAAACTTCTGTTGTCTGATCTTGACAGTTTTATTTCTTAAGACGTTTCCATGGTAACTTTGAATATCAACGCTACACACTTTCGTGCGTGCAGCCGGTGCTCATCAATTTATAAGACGTGACGTCATCACGTCAAAAAGGCGTTTAATTTGTCAGAAGACTAGCAAACAGAACCTATCCTTCAAACGCTGGAACGGAGAATTAAACGCCTTTTTTTAAAAGGAAAGATTAATTATTTTATTCAGAACGCAAGGTTAAATAAACAATAGTAACACAAGTAAATCAACTGCTAGAAAATAACAATCCGAATACCTCCAAATGGAGAAATCAACAATAAAGAGAGAGAGAGGGAGAGATAAGATAAATGACCCACTAGAGGCCCACCGGACTAATGGTGAGCAAGAGGAACCTCTGGAGGCCCACCAAACTAACGAACAGCGTGAGGACCCACAAGAGGCCTATCAGGCTAGCTAACAGCGAAGGGACCCAGTGGAGGCCCACCAAGCCAAGGGACGGATGAGGACCCACTAGATTATACTAGGAATTTATAAGTTTGAGATTATTTCAATCGATTGTTGAATCTTCGAATTGGTGCATCACTATCTCTACATCATGGGACACCACAGACTATATAATTACGGCGGCTGTTGTCTTGCTTGACCGGTTCGCCACCTGAAAGCCTTTTTAGTGCCTGCGGTGCCTTCGAACCTGCGCATCCTACTCCTTTCGTGCATATATCGATATCTTATACTTATCGGCAAGTGGTATGAGATGAGTGATGTTTTGGTGGTTTAAAAAAAAGAACCAGGGTTAATATATAGAAGATGAGCTTAAAAAAAAATTTTTTTTGAGGGACACGAACCATTGGTCAAAATGAGCCACCCCTACACTCTTACCACTGAGCTACCAAATCACATAAACGACCAAACAAATATCGGCTTCCATATTTTCGCTTTCGAGCCGAATCAACCCGAGTGTTTCCGAAAGGAGTAGGTTCATAGGTTCGAAGGCACCGCAGGCACTAAAAAGGCTTTCAGGTGCCGTACCGTTGGCTTGGTGTCAAGCAAGACTCTTGACAGGCAGTCTGCTGATCATCATCTCTATTAGTAAGACAAGGACAGACGTTGACAGTACTTCACAGTACAGACCGACCAAGTTATCTGTGAACTGAGTGGTGCGCTGCCATCGTTTCATTGTTGCCAGTGTTGTGAATGTCCCCGTTTTATTTGATGTTTCATTATCGAACAGTTCAGTTGGTATGTTGCTTTGTGCAAACAATATTGATACTGATTTATTGATATTCTTAGTAGAGGAACGGTTCGAGAGTGTAACATCAAATAAAACGGCGGCATTCACGATTGCACCGGAACTTTACTGCTACTACCGTTTACCGTACGGTGTTGTCACGGCCGGCGCGGCGCCGCACCGCGCCATGGCGGTGACGACGCGGCGCGACTGTGGTCGGGCCCTAAGTCAAGATATTTTACGTAATATGTGGTTGACTATTTAGAATAGCTATTTTGCTACAATTATCGGCCACAAGACGTGCACTGCTGAACATACGCCTCCCCCATAGATTTTATTACTTGTTTGTTATCAAAACTATGCATGTGAGTATATTATGCTAAAAAAATTGGTTGTCTGTAAAGTCGGTTTACGAACGATAGTTTTACGTGATAACGTCATAAAGTGGTAAAACTACTGGGAACGGTTGGTACTTTAAAAACTAATAATATTAATTATCAATATAAACTTTAAGTTTGTAAATTTCTAGATAACACACATCTACCTACTTTATCAATAATCCTACATAACGCCATCTACATATCAAAGCGCATACAACAACGTTGCAACACCTACCTAACTGCGAATCAAGTAAACTACCGCTGAAGTATTACATTTATAATCCTATATAACGCCATCTACATATCAAAGTGCATACTACAACGTTGCAACACCTACCTAACTGCGAACGCCATGAAATCTTCACCTACTGTTGAACGAATTCGCTTCGCTAGTACATGATCGATTTAGCCGGGTGGTTAAGACGTCTGGTTGGTCACACAATATTGGTGGCAGGGACCGCGGGTTCGAGGCTCGCAAAAGACGGACAAATGTATTTTGTATTTCCTACTCTCCATATATGCCTCTCTATCGCTTTTTACGGGCTCTCGCTTGCACACACAGGTTCAGATGGAACGTGACACTTTTTCGTGCGTGCAGCCGGTGTTCATCAATTTATAAGACGTGACGTTGTTACGTCAATAAATAAAAACCAAATATTGGTATAAACAAATATCTTATTCGTATATAGTGAAATAAATAGAGGATGCAATTTCAATGTGAAAAATGAGTATGTACCTACTCAAAAATAATTGTTTTTATTAAAATCCTGGTTTACAATAAGGTATAATCTGATCACTTGATTTCGCTGTGATTTCAGTTGTACACGTTTACACGTATTATGATAGTCGTGATCAATAGGCCACACCCCAGGCATATTGTTTTGGGTGTTTTCTTTTTCCTTTTTTTCTTGCGAATATCTAGATCTCCAAGCAGTTATTTCGTGTTTTTCCTTGTTTTTCTAGTACATCCAGAAGCCATTTGTAGGTCGGTATTTCTTTTCTCACCGAATAAAATTTATGAACTTTTCTTCAGATGACCTCACGGTAAAATGAATCAACACGAATAAAACCATCTTTCTTTGTCTTATTTTACCAGCTGTTGTGACTTTTGTATGTGTTTCTTCTGCAGCGTTCTTTTCCTTAACAATTTTGGAAATGAGCCCTTTACTTACACCTGAAAATTCAATCAATCACAAAACTTCAAATTAAAATGTATCTGTTATGTGGGAAAAATTTGGTTTACAACTGGCAACACTAATCTGTAGCAGCTTATATTCTTTTGTACATCTGATGAAATGGAATTATCGGCGCTTGTTGTCGAGGATCCTCTTCTAAAACTATTTTACTTTTAGGATTAAATTCCGGGCATCACTGTGAATAGCTTTCGGCATGATAAAATGCTCTATAGAGACAGAAAACTCGAACTGAACACGCTTTGACATATATGACAGCCGAATGACACTTCCGTTAGTTCCTGATCTGCCACTTCACAGATAACTTGGTAGGTCTGTACGTACGTTGATGCTTGCTTGTGCCTACATTATACAGGTACCTATTACTTGCTTGACAGTTGACTGACACCTGACTGATAGTTGACTTATAGTGAGCTTGACAGTTGACCATATTATATTCTCTCTCTTTGAGCTTGACGTATACCGAAAAGAACGTGCAAGCTGGTGCAAGCAAAGCAGCAAAATTTCTGAACATTTCCTAGTGCATTTGATTGAAACTTAGCGCGGGGGCTACTGCATTTGGTAGCTATTCGGTGAGACGTTAGAGAACTCAAGATGGATGTACTTTCGGAAGCTATCGGCGAGTGTGTAGTGCTGGGCATAGACACCCTCGTTCTAGGGTTCTGCATCAGGCAACTCTGCAAATGTAAACACGTCCTCAACGCGTTGCAGGTATGTGTCCTTTTCACCTTTCTACGAGTATATCATGAATTAAACACATTTTTTATGTATGTGTGGCTATGTTGGAGGGGCCAAAGCACATGCTTCGACCAGCGAATATCAGAAAGAGGTAAACAATGAAAATTAACAAACTCAAGCTTCACTGCGATTTGTATAAATCTCAAAACCATGCAGACATATCGGTCTAGCGGTGGACGTAGGATTTCATCCATCCCGAATGAAGGTCAGTCGAAGTGACTATAAATACATGTCAGTAGTTCAAGGTTTATTATTATTATTTGTTAATGAACTAGCACAGCGTTTCCCAAATAATGGTACGCGTACCCACAGGGGTACAGAGATACGCAGGCTCAATAAAAGGGGTACGCGTGGACGCACTTAACCTTTCGTATGTCGGCGCCGCGCGCGCACTGCCTCCCTAAAATGTCGTTGCACGAATATTTCACTTACCAAATATAGTGAGGTTATGTTTTTTTCGATTTTACACACTCACCAATGGATAAAAACTTCCAATAATAACACATTCACTTCATAAATGTTGTATCCTTTCGAATTTATACACAATACAACAAACTAATGACTAAAAACACCAAAAATAATTTATAATCGGGGCGTGGTCGCGGCAAATTCGCGCGCGAGCATCTACGTCGCCACTGCTCGAAAACAACTGAATAGATCTCTGCTCTGTGCTCTAGCTTGGCGACAAAATGAATTATTTGGAGAAGAGCATAACTTCACCTTTTTTTAGAAGTATAATTGAGCCTTGTCCCCATATTAAAAGAGTGTATTGCAATGCCGAAGGTCGCCCGCGTCGCCCGGACATATGCTGTCCCGCCGACATATCAGTTACTTTTTGGTGCCGGGACATATGCTGTCCCGCCGACACGTCAGAGGTTAATGGCCACATTTACCCATACAAGAGAGAGGAGCCCACTTATCTCAGTGATGAAAATTATCTCCAATCATGAATTGTTGATTGAGATGTCTATTTCGTATAATATTTGATTACTAAGTAGGTATAGAACCTAATAAATGACTGATATGATGGATAAACAAAATTATTACTTATATAAAAATAACAACCATATGAATATTATATAAGCATCCTGCTACCACCTGTACGCCGATGACTTACAGCTTTACTTACACGCGACTTTGGATAATTTATCCCAAACAATCAATAGCATGAACCTTGACTTGCAATGCGTGCACACATGGACTAAATCTTTTGGCCTCAACGTCAATCCAATTAAATCGCAGGCAATGATTGTTGGCAGTGCAAGACAACTGTCGAAGGTTGACACTGTCACCTTGCCCGCGGTTGTTGTTGTTGTTGTTGTTGTTTTGGTTTGGGGTTGGCTCTAGGCCTGCAAACTAATCCCGCTTGGTTGGGGACCTTCGTGCAAAACCCCGCAGTCTCCAGCTACCCCAGCCAGCCTATGTCTTCCATGAAAGCCCGCGGTTACATATAATGGTATTTTAATTCCTTTCTCTAAGACAGTAAAAAACCTGGGCATCCTCATGCACCAAACACTGTCGTGGGTGCCTCAGGTTAATGAGGTCAGTCGGAAGGTCTTTGCTGCTGCGCACTCCCTGAGACGCCTACAGAACTTTCTCCCAATTTCCACCAAGATTGCTCTAGCACAATCTCTCTTACTCCCAATTCTTGACTATGCGGATGTCTGCTACCTGGATTTGACCGAAATTCTTCTTGACAAGCTTGAACGCTTGCAGAACCTATGCATCCGGTTCATATTTGGTCTGCGTAAGTACGACCATGTCTCCCAGTACCGAGCTCGGCTCGAATGGCTTCCAATTCGTCTCCGTAGGAACTGCCATATCCTTAGCCTTTTATATGGCGTATTAAACAATCCTAACGCTCCCAACTACCTTCGTTCTCGCGTCCTCCCCCTATCCTCTCACGGTCTTCTTCTCCGTTCTAGTGATGATAACATCCTAGGGATTCCACGTCACGCTTCTGGTTTTTACACCGATTCATTTACTGTCCATTCTGCTCGTGTATGGAACTCGCTGCCGCACTACGTCCGTCACTCCCAAACTGTAAACTCTTTTAAAAAGTCATTGAGAAATTCTACCTTCATTAATTTTGCCTATTTGTATTCACTTGTGGATTAGTATAGTATAGTATGTATTATTTGTATGTAGTATCTAAGTTCTATATATGTATATGTTTTTGTATTTTATGTATTGTATAAATAGGTATGTATGTTACATGTAGGTATATTCATAGAATAATTCCTCCTCCCTTTCGCTTGCACTACCCATATTTCTTTCTCTGTATTTTATTCCTCATCACCCAAAGGTTGACTGGAAGAAATCACTTGTAGTGATAAGTCCGCCTTTGCGCACTCCTGTATTTCTTGTTTCTTGTCGTGTACTGTTCTTCCTTCAATTTGTGTGCAATAAAGAGTTTCTATTCTATTCTATTCTAATGTTTTATTTCAGCATTTTACTAAGGGTACTTCCGTCTCAAAAAAATTGCTAAGAGATACCGATTTTTTTTTTATGTAATCCGGTATGGGTGGCTGTTTCGGAGGGGCCAAAGCGCATGCTCCGACCAGCCAATATCACCTCCGAGAAGGTAGGTGCCATACCGGAGACTTCCCTGGATTGCTGGCTATACTGGACTAGAGGAGAACACAAACCGATGTTACATCCAGTACGGTGGTACCAACCCAGTCGGCTACAATTTGAGCCTACCACCTAGTAAGGGGCAAGGGCCCTTCCCTACCTACAGTTTTACACCGGTTCCGAACGGCAAAGCAGAAGGTGTAGGATCCACGTAAATTTTTTCGTCAGAAAAAACTCATTGGTACACGCCGACCGGATTCGAACCGAGGACCTGTGACGTAGCATTCCCCGTACTCGGGTATCCTACCTACCTAATGGCGGGAATGCTTACGATTTCCTATCGAGGAGTACTTAGTAAAACATCGATGTGACTTATGTGAATATCTTTCATTTATTATCCAAAACGCTATTTACATGTACATGGCTCACTACTAATTACTTATCCTATATATACCTATCCTAATATCCTAATGTCTACCTATTACTAGCCTAGTTGGGATGTACCCCTAATCCCTACCCTTATAACCATAACCTAGTGTCGCTGTCTATCGATATCTTACGTATATTGGATAAGGCAGGACAAGGTGTTGGTGCCTACTTGGGTGAGAGGCGGGGGGCCTGCGATCAAAGCGGAGACCACCGATCGAGCAGGAGGGATCAGTACGGCGTTCGTGCGGAGGCCACCGATCGCTGGTACTGTGGGGTAAGAGGGGGAAGGAGCGGGGGGGAATCTGCGATCAAAGCGGAGACCACCGATCGAGCAGAAGGGAGCAGTACTGCGTTCGTGCGGAGGCCACCGATCGCTGGTACTGCGGGGTAAGGGGAGAGGATGCCTGTGATCAAAGCGGAGGCCACCGATCGAACAGGGGGGTAGGGGGGACCGTCTGAGTCGCTAGCCGAGCTCAGACTGACTAACCGTTGGCTGCGCGGCCGTATTTATATTAGTTGCTGGCGCGCGAGTGAGCGTCGGTGTGTCCGGCCGTGTAGTGGTGTGTGTGCCGGCCGGCTGTAGGTAGCTGCACCGCGCTCGCCTCGCTGTCCGTCGAGCCGCGCTGCCGCCGTCGGGCGTCAGTCTCGCTTTATGTGACGTCATCGTCACACTCCCCCGGTGCGTAGGAGATTTTTGCTTCTGCACACAGAACAAAAATCATTAACTTCATTTAATACACATAAAATTGATACCTACCTACTTATCTTAGCAAAAACAAATCATTTATGACTATCATCTTAAGCATACCCTCTCAAGGGTTCCCATCCTTCATATCTTTATCATTTCTGTACTATATATAACAGAGCCTTATATTTTAACACTAACGGTAATGTTTTCAGTAATTGTTGCTAAGATATTCAGTAACAATCTTGTAATTCCTTTATTCTTTCCAAAAATTCGAAGCTGCTTTTATGGCCGTCGAACTGTAAATTCCATTTCCTGACAATATCGAATGCCATGTATGATTCCGATTCCTTATCCCCGGTTGACGTGTCTTGAGACATATCATCTACTTGTTCTTCCGTGGTCGCTCTTAAGTGCGTAATTAATCGCTTCCGTAGCTCATCTACTGTGCCTTCCTTATCTAGGCCACTCTCTTGCAACATTTGCGTGAGCTCTTCTTTCTTTAATTTGTAAACTTCTTTTGAAGCCATCATGCTATTTTGTTCGGGCGCCAGTTGTGACGTAGCATTCCCCGTACTCGGGTATCCTACCTACCTAATGGCGGGAATGCTTACGATTTCCTATCGAGGAGTACTTAGTAAAACATCGATGTGACTTATGTGAATATCTTTCATTTATTATCCAAAACGCTATTTACATGTACATGGCTCACTACTAATTACTTATCCTATATATACCTATCCTAATATCCTAATGTCTACCTATTACTAGCCTAGTTGGGATGTACCCCTAATCCCTACCCTTATAACCATAACCTAGTGTCGCTGTCTATCGATATCTTACGTATATTGGATAAGGCAGGACAAGGTGTTGGTGCCTACTTGGGTGAGAGGCGGGGGGCCTGCGATCAAAGCGGAGACCACCGATCGAGCAGGAGGGATCAGTACGGCGTTCGTGCGGAGGCCACCGATCGCTGGTACTGTGGGGTAAGAGGGGGAAGGAGCGGGGGGGAATCTGCGATCAAAGCGGAGACCACCGATCGAGCAGAAGGGAGCAGTACTGCGTTCGTGCGGAGGCCACCGATCGCTGGTACTGCGGGGTAAGGGGAGAGGATGCCTGTGATCAAAGCGGAGGCCACCGATCGAACAGGGGGGTAGGGGGGACCGTCTGAGTCGCTAGCCGAGCTCAGACTGACTAACCGTTGGCTGCGCGGCCGTATTTATATTAGTTGCTGGCGCGCGAGTGAGCGTCGGTGTGTCCGGCCGTGTAGTGGTGTGTGTGCCGGCCGGCTGTAGGTAGCTGCACCGCGCTCGCCTCGCTGTCCGTCGAGCCGCGCTGCCGCCGTCGGGCGTCAGTCTCGCTTTATGTGACGTCATCGTCACAGACCTCTCGCATGAGAAGCCGATGCCCAAACCACTCGGGCACTCACCGCTATATAAATAAAAATATATTTGGGAACCGCTGAACTAGCAGCTGAATATGCTGATGTGTTCATGCCTATGATGATCACTGCTGTTGCTATTTGTTATTTTTCTTCGATTTTTAAATACTTGTCAAGCCTATTTTTAAATGTGTTTATTGTGGGTGCTTCAATAACTTCCTCGGGCAGTTTATTCCAGCTGTTTATGATTTTTCTTTTAGTCAGGAAGTGTTTTCTTGCTTCGGTTGAGAAGCTTCTTACATTGAGTTTCAAGCTGTGACATCTTAGGTAATTGTTTGAATTTAACACAAACATGCTTTCCAATTCAAACATAATCTCAAAAAGAGTGTGATAATGAACGATAATAAAAAATTTTAAAAATCTAAGAAAATGACAAAAACAACTCATTTTAACTGGATTTAGACGTATCTGCCTAGACTGCCTGTCTAAAATAAATAAATTAATTAATTCTGTTTTCCGTTCAATTCAGTGTAGCGGGCACGACCAAAGAGAAGCATTGACGTCGCACCCATTATGTCCAAAGTGTCTTGTATGTAGGTGACGTGGGCCCTTCCGATTTCAGTCGGCGCCAGTTCTAGACATCGACGCGAGCCTAGAACACGAGATCCGCAAGTATCCCGAGCAGGTGATACCGTATGTCGTGGTCCGTGGTCACGTCAAGCCTCTGGGCAACCCCATCCGGAGCGTCTACAACGACACGGTGACGGGGGTGATGCAGAAGCTAACCATCAAGGAGCACGTGGTGGCGAGGACTCACGCCGGCTTCTGGTCCAATCAGACGAGGACCATCCACGAGGTGTTGAACTCTACGCCGTTTGTATTGAACAGCGGCAAGTTCAATATTGAAGTTATCGACGCGCTGTCTGCCGATTTGCTGGGTGAGTGACCTTATTTTGTTAAATTTCGAATCGAGGGCACAATTTTAACCTGTAGGCTTCCCAAAATTTTAAATATGCCTTAGGCACTTAGGCACTTTGGCACTTTTTTTGCATACAATGACACTTTTTTTCCTCACAACGATTTGCAGATGTTGTTCCACGTTCCACGTAAAACTGAAGGTCCCTTCCCTTCTTACCTTACTAAGTGGTAGGGTTTATCTCGCCCGGGTTGGTACCACCGCACTGAATGAAACCGTCCGTCGAAACGGGAAATATTTCGTGTTTTCCGCCCGGTTCAGTGTAGCTGACATGAAATGAAGGGAAGCATTGACACGGCGCCTAGTTCACCCGGTGTTATGGGCTGACATCGCGGATGTTGTAGGTAGCGCATACTCCTTTGCGGCGTCAGTGAATCACAACAATATTCTTACTCCGCAGGTACTGTGTGGGGTCGTACTTAATAAGAATAGTCCCACTGCATCTCTCCCCGTGCATGTCGTAAAAGTCCACTAAGGGATAAGCGGCCTGCAGACACCCCGGTCGACTTGTGGCTTTCATGGAAGACATAGGCTGGCTGGGGTAGCTGGAGACTGCGGCGTTTTGCACGAAGGTCCCCAACCAAGCGGGATTAGTTTGCAGGCCTAGAGCCAACCCTAAACCAAAACAACAACAACAACTTACTCCGCAGACATGGACATGATTTCGGATAAGTTCGAGCCGATGTCGCCCGGAGTCATCGACCACGTGTGGGGCTACTTCTCGGGCGTGCGGCAGCGGGGGCTGCAGACCATGGAGGAGATGCTCCGCGAGGGATCCTTCATCACGGCAGTCGGTGAGCTCAGCAAGAACAGCGACGGCACACTCAAACTGCAGCCGCCGAGGGAGGGGCTTCCATTGTACCTGACCGCAGCCACAAAGACTACGCTGCTGAAGAGGCTAACCAGCTCTAGGGATCTGCTGAGGTTGGTAGTTCTTGATATTTCCCCCCCAAGTACAGTCTCTGGTCCTTCAGGAGGGGTGTGAATGGGCACCTGTCAGGCCGGCATGGCATTCGCAACCCCCGCATATGACCGATAGTCCATGGGCATCGTTAGACACCATAAGGGTGGTTCGGCGCCATATGACACATTTCTTTTTGAATTAATTTAACATTTTCACAAACTTAAAATTTAAATCTAAAATTAACACAAAAACAAATGGAGTTTCGACCACTGGCGGCGGGGCGAGCCCAGGAATCTGTAATGGATGGTGATGGAGTAAGTTAGTTTGTTTTATGAAATACTGCATTTGTAGACTCTATGTATGATGCTAAAACTAAATTGAGGATTTTTAGAAATCTTTTCTGTATGTATTTATGTATGTATGTTCCTTCATAATTCTTAAACCAAAAATCCTAATTCTATGAAACTTAGTATAAGCACATTTTACTAGACGGAACAAAAGATAGGCTAAATAAAATTCCGTTCCGGTTACGCTAAGATGTGGCTCTCATACAAACCTAATTATTCCACCCGCCGAAATAAAGGTACGGTAGCGGGCTTACTTAATTTCTTCTTTTTAAATATGAATTTCACGCGAGCGAAGCCGCAGGCAAAAGCTAGTATAAAAATAAAATGTGAAATAATCTTCTTTGGTGATTTAATTATGTCGGTCCGTCATGCATTAAGAGAATATCAAAAGAAAATTCCTCCTTAGTTTAATTCCTATTTTGCAAGTCTGAATGGAGATTTTGACAATATACAACACACATAGGTAATGTAAATAGGCAGAATGGTGATGTCAGCCTATAACACCTTGGTGAGCTGGGTGCCATGTCGATGTTTCCCTTTGGTGCTTCTCTATGTAGAAGATGTATCGAAATATATCTTCATTATTAATCTTATACTGTATACCTGAATACTTATAAATAGATGTCGGTTCAATGAACGACATCTCAAAACAAAAAAATCAGTTACATTGTTTGCGGCACATTTTAGCGTTATAGTGTGAAAAGGTCGCGAGAGGCATTGACACGGGATTAAAGCTAGAACTACATTAGGCACACGTAAGTCGATCTGGTGGCATCAAAGCCCATACATTTTATATAAATATTTTTTATAGAATGCGCAACATGTGGCTTTGAGCCACCCATGAGGTGTCTAACGAAGCCGGTCGTTTTTTTTTTTTTTTTTTATGGAACCTGACACGGTTGGCTACATCACCTACAACATCCATGATGTCAGCCCATAACACAGGGTGAATTAGGTGCCATGTCAGTGCTTCCCTTCATTTCATGTCGGCTACACTAAACTGGACGGAAAACACGAACTATTTACATAGCCGTTTCGACCGACGTTTCGTTCAGTGCGGTGGTACCAACCCGGCCGGGATAAACCCTACCACCTAGTAAGGTAAGAAGGGAAGGGACCTACAGTTTAACGTGGAATCCGAACCACGGTCAGCCTCCAACGGTCGAGCGGTCACCCATCCAATCACTGACCGCGCTCAGCGTTGCTTAATAACAGTTGACTAACCAACCGCGCCACTGAGCTACCGAGGCTGACGAATTTTCTTATCCCTTAGTCGACTTTTACGACATGCGACGGGGAGAGATGCAGTGGGGCTATTCTTTTTAAGTACCGACCCCACACGGTACAAATGTACCGTGTGGTACGTTTGTACTCGTATTCGGGGGTTGCGAATGCCGGTCGAAAGGAAGGAAAGGTCGGTTGAAACGGCTATTTCAATAGTTTGTGTTTTCCGTCCAGTTCGGTGTAGCCGGCGCGACCGAGGGGAGCACTGACATGGCACCTAGTTCGTCAAGGTGTTATGGGCTGACATCGTGGATGTAGTAGGCTGATGTAGCCAACCGTGTCAGTTTCCATAAAAAAAAAACGCAAAGGAGACCTTCTCTTGTAGAATAAGTATAGTTTCAGGATAGGGTTTCGTAACTTCCGGGTTCGAAAGGGGTCCATATTTGAAAACGAAAAGCTCTGAAACTTTTTTCCAGATTCGGTCGTTTTATAGTACCTTTTGGTGAAAATAGTTTCGAGATTTGGTGGACGGTTAACGTCCGCCTTTATTAAATAAAAATTAAATTATGTGTGGGGCCGGTACTTAAAAAGAATAGCCTCACTGCATCTCTCCCCATGCATGTCGTAAAAGGCGACTAAGGGATAAGGACAAGATGCCGTGCTAAAGGGCGACAGGCTCGCCACCTCTCACCTTGGCACGGTACTTCCACAGAGTCATGCAGCAGGTGGGTCTTCGTGCCTTACTTGCTGCTTGATCGATTTAATCTTGTTCGAATACTTTGCGAAACGTGGTGGTCGGTGTTGTGCTGTAATTGACCAGAGTTCTTGCAGCACAACACCGATTACTCTGCTTACCCCGATTGTCGGGATTCAGCGTGTGTGATATGTATGTATAAATGACTAACTTCCATACATAACTAGTAGAACTGAACTGCATGTAGGTAAATTCCAAACCCTTAAAGTTGAATGACATCAAAAGAAAAAGGGGACTGGACTAGGTCATTGCACTCCCTAGACCTAAACACCACTGTTGCCAAATCTCCCCAGACTCACTGTCCATGGAGTTTTTATAATAATTTTCAGTTTTTGTATGAAAAAAAAAATATATGGAATTTCAATTTGAGAAAATAATTTTTTTTCTAATAATGAGTACTTTTTATTCATGAAGTATCTCAAGCCTATCCTTAAACACCCTGTATACCTATCAGATTCGGATTACTGTATGTCGGATTCATTCTTTGTACCGCACTGAGAGACAACTAGCGAGTGGATGCGAGTCACACGCTTATCCGCTCAGTTTTCATACTCACTTCATGACATAGTCGCAGACACGTGCGCCGGTTCAGTGTAGTTCCACCTTTATGTTTGGCAAATAACTACATCGTTCTGCGGGCTGGCGGTACATTCCGTGTACAGTTGCTGAGCTGTCATGATAGAGACCGGCACATACTATTGGGTGTGGTCGGGGAGGGACCCGTTAATGGGGGGAAATTACAAGAGGCAGAGTGTAGTTGTGGGGCACATATGGCTCGGAGTAATCGTACCACCGTAAGTAATAAATCTATTAAGATCCAGCAGTACCAAAAATATGTTTTGTTGTTTATTGTTTATTGTATACGTTCGTCCCGCTTACCCCCGTTTACCTCCCGATTGATGTGTCTCGTAAACCACTACTAAGTTTGATGCTTGTATGTTTTACTGTTTTTAAGATAGAGAAAATAAAAAAAAAACATGTTTCTTATGTGGGGACCACCCACTTAATTAAAGAAGAAAGAAGAAATCACTTGCAGTCATTAAGTCCACCTTTTCTTCTGTATTTCTTGTTTCTTGTCGTGTACTGTTTTTTCTTTAAATTGTGTGTAATAGTTTCTAATCTATTCAAAAATTTTTACTTTTTGTTTTTTTTTTTTATATTTTGGTGAAAATTTCAACTGACCACACCTATTACGGTTCAAAAGCCCTTTAAAGGTAGGACTGACAGACAGACAGTGTAGGCTTGGAGGTAACTAGGGACCCGTACGGAATCTTAAAAAAATGCCAAAAACTTTTTCAAATTCTTACTTCCAACAAACATCTTCAAATTAAAATATTTGTGTATAAAGTCATAGCTGTTCTCTTACCAATAAAAAAAAAAGTGGAAGGTTCCCATAATATTTGTAAAATAAAAAATTTATAAAAGTTACACAGAAACTAAATTAATGTCAAATTAATAGTGCATTTTTTTTTTTCAAACAAAGGAATTTATTATTAAAGCTAGGAAAACTTAACCTCTAGATGCTGAGAAATGTTCTATCAATCAAACTGTCGTACTTAACCTCATCAATTGAAATGTCAAATTTGTTTTTGTGCGGCCACCTCAATAGAACTGTGCTAGTGCGCGCGTTGTCCTCCTGGTGTCATGTTTGTGACCACTGTGTGAGTGTTATTAGGAGAAAATAAAAAAAAAACATACCTACCTATTTCTTTCTTCACACTTCATTGTCTGAAATTTTTGTTTTTTATATTATTTATGGCCGATATCACCATCTCCGCCTAAAATGTAGCTGTCAGTCAATTACTGTCACATGTGTAACAAATTAATTGTCGCTTACTGCAGGTGATGAAAACTAACTAAAAAGTAACTTTCATATAACCTTAATTATTATCAATAACTTTATGTTTTTTGAATTAAAATGTCTATTTATTCTTCCCTACATATTCGTATAGATTGAATGTCTGCCGTCTGTGTCTATGTATGTATGTATGTTCGCTTATAACTCAAGAACTGCTCAACCCATTCCTTGCCGTTTTTTGCCTATGTAATGTGACATATCTCCGCCAGGTTATAGGCTACTAGCTTTAGCCCTAGCTACTAGCCTATGTCCCACCTGAAGGTCCATTCTAAATATTGGTCAAAGAATGTTTAAAATCGGATGAGTATTTTCGGAGATTACCTCCTACATCCAAACGTACAAACTTTACCTCTTTATAATATTAGTGTAGATAAAGCATCACATCATCAATCATCAATACTAATAATAAATCTGTACGGGGTGATCATGGAGTAAGTTCCTTTGTTTTATGAGATATTGCGTTTGTAGACTTTGAAGTATGTATGTATGTATGTATGTATATCTAGACTATGTATGATAATAAAACTAAATTGACGATTTTAAAAAATCTTTTCTGTATGTGTGTTCCTCCATAACTCTTAGACCGATCATCCAAATTCGATGAAACTTAGTACAAGCACATTTAACTATATGGCACACAGGATAGGCTGAATAAAATTCGGTTTGTCGACAAATCGAATTGTTTCGCGCGCCGAAATAAAGGTACCGTAGCGGACTTACTTATTTTCTTCTTTTTTTAAATATGAATTTCACGCGAGCGAAGCCGCGGGCAAAAGCTAGTTATTCATATGAGCCGAGAGTGCGGCTGAAACTCAACCAATTTACATAGTTTTCACAGACTGCACTTGTTAGGTTTCCGTATCCCGTACGGAAGCCTATTACTAAGCCTCCGCCGTCCGTCCGTCCGTCTGTCCGAGGGCTGTATCTCTTGAACCGTAATAGGTAGCCGGTTGAAATTTTCACAGAATTATGTGTTATTTATTATGGCAGATATAACAACAAATAATAAAAAAAAGAAAATGTTAAAAATTAAGGGGGGCTCCCATACAACAAACGTCCGAAAAATCGATTAGTCACACTACTGAATAATAGATGGCGCCACAGGCTTTTATACATTGCATTGTTGAAAGACAAAAGATAGGCGGATAATAGTGGATAGATACGAAAACCTCCGTGCGCGAGTAAAACTCGCACTTAACAGATTTTTTTTTCTATCCATGAAATTTTTTTATTTCAACACCGCCTGCAGAATCCTGCTGGGCGTGTTCGGCTCGGTGGCGGTGCTGGTCTCCGGTCGGATCCTGTACAAGTACCTCAAGCGGCGTCGGAGGCGCGAGGCGGAGGAGCTGGTGCGCGCGCGGCTCGCGGCCGGCCGGCGCGAGCGGCGCGCGCTCGCGCGCGAGAAGAACCTCAGCACCGTTCAGCTGTGCGTCGTCTGCACCGAGAACCCTAAGGAGGTCCGTAGCGAGCTGAGCTTACCTACCTTCCCATCCTTCCTAGTGGCATTTGATAGATCAGAAGAATCTACAGAGCCCCACTGCATCTCTCCCCGTGCATGTCGTAGAAGGCGATTAAGGGTTATATTATGGGCGACCAACCCTTCACCTACGGATCGGCCACATGTGGCCGATTTATACATTAATATTAAGTGCGCCTTGTCCTTCAGATAATCCTGTTGCCGTGCGGGCACGTCTGCCTGTGTGAGGACTGCTCGGACAACATCCACGACCACTGCCCGGTCTGCCGCTACCCCATACAGTCCAAGGTGCCAGCCTTCATCACGTGATCCTCCCGCCGGTCTACGCGGGACCCAACCCTAGCTAGTGAACACATCGTCTAGTAGTAATGTACAAAATAATATTATAATAATACAAATTATTTATTAAATGATTGAATTTTGAAAAGGTTTGTTTGAAACAATTTATTTAAATCTTACTTTTTGTAATATTTATAACTTTTTATTTTTAGAAATACGTATAACTCTTAAGACATAACTTTGAGAACTCTTAAGACATAACTTTGAGTGCATTCTATCTTATAACTTGCGCCAAGAAAGAAACAATATGACAACCGCATCATATTGAAATTAAAATAAAAAATTTTGGTTTATTTCACATTTAAATACATTATGTATTTAAATCTGAAATAAACCAAAATTTACTACCTGGTTATTTAAAGAAAGGGATTGAATATGGCGGCGCTCCTATTTTCCTCTCGCTCACACAGTATTGCCGTCTAAAAATAATAAAGCAATTATTCTAAGACAAA
The DNA here is from genome assembly GCA_946902875.1 of Nematopogon swammerdamellus. NCBI lineage: Eukaryota > Metazoa > Arthropoda > Insecta > Lepidoptera > Adelidae > Nematopogon > Nematopogon swammerdamellus. The sequence continues at coordinate 2,617,596 of OX336335.1, forward strand.
AATTTGCAAATAAAAAAAATATACTATGCAAAAAATATTTCCATGCCGACTGTACAGCTGTAAAACGCCGGCAGGTTCAATCCTTTTCTTTAAAAACCCAACATTCTTTTTAGGTGTACGGGACCCTGTTACGTCCCTAGTCTGTCTGTCCTACCATTAAAGGGCTGTTGTATCTTTTGAATCATATTAGAAACCCGGTTAAAATTTTCACTAAATATATTATTATAGCTGTCCCCGCGGCTCCGCCCGCTCTCATGTTTGACTTCTCTGCTAACCTCATAAGCCATTTAGCGTGATAGTAAGTATCCTATAGTTGATGGGAAGAATCAAGCTATCCGTAGATTTTTTTTTATTAAAATCGGTTTAGTGGTTCTCGAGTTATAACTGGACAGACAGACAGACAGACAGAAAGCCACCTACATCCACCTAGTACATCTACCACCTAGTAAGGTAAGAAGGGAAGGGAGCTACAGTTTAACATTGAATCCGAACCACGGTCAGTCTCCAACGGTCGAGCGGTGACCCATCCAAGTACTGATCGCTCTCAGGGTTGCTTAACAACAGTCGACCGACCGTACCACGGAGCTACCGAGGCTGACAGATGAGATTGTGCGAGTGAGATAGCATCATGAGACAGCTCACACCATTTTCATATTTATTTCTTAGCGCAAGTTATACTACTTTCCTTGAGACATAAATATAATGTAACTGTTGTTTTATCTCACAAAGGCGGGTTGCTTGTATTTGTGAGTGTAGATGCACGTGTACGTGTGCGTGAGCTTGAGAACACCAGTATCGCCCCTTTTGTGTCACAACTTCCCTTGCCCCTTACTAGGTGGTAGGCTCAAATTTTTTTTTTTTTTTTATTTAATCCGGTATCGGTGCCTGAGTCGGAGGGGCCAAAGCACATGCTCCGACCAGCCAATATCACCTCCGAGAAGGTAGGTGCCATACCGGAGAGTCTCCGGTATGGCACCTACCTTCTCCGGCGAAGACTTCCCTGGATTGCTGGCTATACAGGACTAGAGAACACAACCGAGGCTGATATGCGGCCATCTTATATCCAGTACGGTGGTACCAACCCAGTCGGCTACAATTTGAGCCTACCACCTAGTAAGGGTCAAGGGAAGGGACCTACAGTTTTACACCGGTTCCGAACTGTGAAGCAGCACGTGTAGGTATGCACGTAAATTTTTTCGTCAGAAAAAACTCATTGGTATAATGGCCGGGACGGATCTAGGCGGCTCCCCGCCGCAGCGGCGAAGCTGCGCAGAAGCGAAAATTAGGTCGGATTGGGGGTAAAGTATGAGGCAGAGAGAGGTAAAGGGGGGACGGGCTACCCCCGCCGTTCTCACTGTGGCCGGCGCACCTCCCCAACGTAACGCAGTCTAGTTATATCTCTCTCGCGCCCGCTCTGTGCTCATATTGCTTCTCTTTCGCACAGCGCTCGTCACTGTTCTCCCTCGCACCCGCGCCTTACTCGTCGCACCGGCATGTTCGTCAGTGCGCCTACTTGCACACCTGCAGTATGTGCCAGTGTCTCGCTCGCGCTCTGTTCGTATGTACAGGTGACAATGGAATTTCGCAAATTAATAAACTGTATTTTTTTCTTTTCAACGTCTTTATGAATGTGCAATCTGTTAAAGTGTTCTATTATGTAATTAAAGAGTGGGTGGGATTGGGTGAGTGAGTGAGGGAGTGAGTGAGCGAGTACTGACCAGTGCATAACATCTCAGAACAGAATGCCTCGACTGAACACTACTATGCGAAAGCAAGCACGGAAGTTAGTTTATAATGTGTATCTTTTTATGAGTGAGGAAGCTGCAGATGCAAAAAAACTTCTTGAGGGACAAGGAAGATCAGAATTGGAAGCTGAAAGGTTGAAAAAACTTTTAGCCGTGCAAGAGAGAACAGCATTAGCAACGAAGACATCCTTAAGAACTGTTCAACGAATCTTGAAGGAATCTCGACAAAATGAAATGGTCGCAGTATTCCGAACCCCCTCAAAGAAAAGACCAAGATTGAGCCCTATTACCGGTTTAGACGAATTTGATCAGGGGGTTGTAAAAAGGTGCATCCACAATTTTCATGTTACGAATAAACACTTACCTACGATTCCTAAGCTCTTAATAAAACTGCGTCATGATATAAACTTTAAAGGATCCGAAAGAAGTCTGCGAGAAATCATAAAAAAACTAGGATTTAGATGGAGAAAAACTGAAGATAATCGGAAAGTACTCATTGAAAAACCTAGTATACGATTGAAGCGTATCGAGTACTTAGAAAAAATTAAGAAGTACAGAGATGAGAACCAACCAATAGTTTTCACTGACGAGCCATATGTCCACGCGACACACACGACCTCAAAATCTTGGTCAGATGGCTCAATAAAAGGCGTAAAAAAGCCAATATCTAAAGGGCAGCGCCTAATCATTGTACACGCTGGGTCAGATAATGGTTTTGTGCCTGATGCTCTCCTTACATTCAAGTCCGGTTCAAAGTCTGGCGACTACCACGACGACATGAATTATAAAAATTATGAAAAATGGCTTCAAACCAAACTAATTCCTAATCTGCCACAAAATTCCGTTGTGGTAGTCGACAATGCTTCTTACCATAACACTCTTTATCAATCAGCACCCACCTCAAGCACTAAGAAGGCGGAAATGCAAGCATGGCTTGCTGAAAAAAATATTCAGTTCAGCCCGACAATGCTAAAACCGCAACTATACAAGCTCGTTAGGCTTTATAAAGAAAGGTTCAAGAAGTTTAACATAGACAGACTACTAGCCGAACACGGCCACAGTGTACTTCGTCTACCTCCATATCACCCTGACCTAAATCCCATAGAGATGGCTTGGGCAGCAATAAAAGGTCATGTGAGCAGTAACAATGTGGATTGGAATATAAACCGTGTTGCGGAACTCGTTAATGAGAAAGTGAATTTAATGGGTCAAAATGATTGGCAAAAACTATGTGAAAAAGTAAAGAAAATCGAAACGGAATATGGTAAAAGTGATCACGTCGTTGACTCAATGACTGAAGAATTTATCATTCAAGCAGATGACATTGCCAACAGTGGCTCAGACATAGATGCGGATGCAATCGACGACGATGAAGACATGGAATGCTCGGAGTCCTCATCCAATGAAGAATCAAACGAAAATGCGTGCTCAAGTCACAGTACCTATAGTGAAATGGAAGGTGTGTCACCATTTTTGTAGATTATGGCGATCGCCATACTGATTCGTGCTGTAAGTAGGTATTAATTTATTAAAAAAAAAATCAATTTTATAACATTGTATTGTATTGATTTATTATAACATAAAGTTGCACACGTACACAAAAAATAATATCAATAGTCAAATCAGTACTTTGTAATAAAACGTAACTTTAGGGCGATTTTGTTTTTTTGTTAAGTGTACATGCGCGTGGCGGCTGGCCGCTGCGGCGGCGACACGCCGAGATCGGTCCCGGCTATTATACACGCCGACCGGATTCGAACCTCGGAGCTCTCGCATGAGAAGCCGATGCCCAAACCACTCGGCCACCCGCCGCTTTTGCAGCCGACTGGGTTGATACCACCGTACTGGATGTAAGATGGCCGCATAGCAGACTCGGCTGTGTTCTCCTCTAGTCCAGTATAGCCAGCAATCCAGGGAAGTCTCCGGTATGGCACCTACCTTCTCGGAGGTGATGTTGGCTGGTCGGAGCATACGCTTTGGCCCCTCCGACACAGCCACCCATACCGGATTACATAAAAAAACTACAAGCATTACTCGTCTGCCTTTTTGAGTTAAACATCTGTACTTTTTCTATAAAATATAGTTTAGAACTCCGAATACCCAGAAGGAGGAAGGTGTGGATCTAAGCTTGCGATGGCTTCACCGAACATATCCGGGCCCATCGGCAGTAGAGGAGGGTATTAATCGAGGCCGGGACTAGCGAGTGGCCACTCTAAATTTCCCGCGCATGCTTCACGTTTCGGCCCGCTTCAAGCCCTCGTCAGCTAGTCTGCGTATATTATATCGATGTGTACGTACATACATATGTTTGAACTTCAATATTTACCTACATTTACCTAAAATGTATTTCATCAATTTCATAAAAAAAATTAATAGTAATTACATATTGCAGCCTAAATCTTATTTCGATAATCATTATGTTCGTTTAGGCTTATACAGCTGTTACACATTATTATAATGTTTTCGGTTACGCGGCATATTAAAAAGCGACTTACATTCCTCGACGTTTCGTCCCTCGCTCTGGGGACATCGTCAGGACTCGCGGAACTGCGAAGACCTGGAGGTCAACCGACACGTCGTCCAGTCAGATTCGGTACTGTGTGGGGTCGGTACTTAATAAGAATAGTCCCATTGCATCTCTTCCCGTGCATGTCTTAAAAGGCGAGTAAGGGATAAGCGGCCTGCAGACACCCCGGTCGACTTGTGGCTTTCATGGAAGACATAGGCTGACTGGGGTAGCTGGACACTGCAGGGTTTTGCACGAAGATCCCCAACCTAGCGGGATTAGTTTGCAGGCCTAGAGCCAACCCCAAACCAAAACAACAACAACAACAACATCCAGTCAGATGTCAACTGCCGGTCGCCGCTGTAGATTGTAGCGATGATAGGGTACTTCGGCCGATGCGGGTAGGTTCGATATTTCTTGCTGGAAAAGGTCGGTGCACACGTAGCTCAATGTGTCTATGGCTGCCATAGCTTGATGCTTATTACCACCCGAGCCGTGCTTCGTCAGCAGAGGAGCCCACGACGATGGGAGGAGTACAATGCTGTCTTCTCTGTTGAAATTGGCCGACGATGAGAGTACCATGCTGTCTTCTCTGTTGAAATTGGCCGACGATGAGAGTACCATGCTGTCTTCTTTGTTGAAATTGGCCCACGATGAGAGTACCATGCTGTCTTCTCTGTTGAAATTGGCCGACAATGAGAGTACCATGCTGTCTTCTGTGTTGAAATTGGCCGACGATGAGAGTACCATGCTGTCTTCTCTATTGAAATTGGCTGACGAGAAAAGTACCATGCTGTCTTCTCTGTTGAAATTGGCCGACGATGAGAGTACCATGCTGTCTTCTCTGTTGAATATAGCCGACGATGAGAATACCACCCTGTCTTCTCTGTTGAAATTGGCCAACGATGAGAGTACCGTGCTGTCTGCTCTGTTGAAATTGGCATTTCTGGAAATTTTAATGTCCCCAGAGCGAGAGGAACGAAACATAGATGAATATAAGTCGCTTTGTAATATACCGCGCAACCGAAAACATTACGATAATTCGATAATCATTATTACATTTTATGTTTTATCTGTTTCTGTTTGTATCAAATCTTTCGCAGCATGTTCGGCCAGCATCCTCTTGACCTTGGAGCTCTTGCCGATGCCCAGCTTGGGCAGACCCTTGTTCAGTCCCTCGAGTAGGACGCACGCCTTGCACACTTCCTGAGACGACACGAAGTTGCAGCGAATGCATACACCCCGCTCCGGCAGTTTCGTCTTGTCCTTTATGGATAGTTTCTCTCCTGAAAAATAAAACATTGATAGAGTTAAAACGTAAAGAAATATGTTAAACAGCGGGCCGTACAACTCGGCTTCCTTTTTGTTTTTTTTTTATGGAATCTGACACGGGACAGCGTTATACCAACAATCGCATGCGTATAACGCCGTCCCTCTCGCACAGAGGCCAACTTACGTGCCGTCTATTCTACCTCTACAAGCGAATGATTGTAAAGTTATTAATACAGATTCCATAAAGCAAAAATGTTACCAATTTCGCCACACGCACCACGCACAAGGCAAGGCGACCCGGCGGAAGGACCGTGCCTAGATGACAGGTGGCTAGCCTGTCGACCTTATAACACAGCATCTCGTCCTCGCCTTTTATAACATGCACGGGGAAAGACACAGTGGGGCTATTATGTAATCCGGAATGCGTGGCTGAGTCAGAGGGGCCAAAGCACATGCTCCGACAAGTGAATATCACCTGCGAGAAGGTAGGTAGGTGCCATACCGGAGACTTCCCCGGATTACTGGCTATACTGGACTAGAGGAGAACATAACTGAGGCTGCTATGCGGCCATCCAGTACGGCGGTGTCAGCCCAGTCGGCTACAATTTGAGCCTACCACCTAGTAAGGGGCAAGAGAAGGGACCTACAGTTTTACACCGGTTCCGAACGGTGAAGCACCAGATGTAGGTATGCACATAAATTTTTTCATCAGAAAAACTCATTGGTACACGCGGACCGGATTCGATCTCGGATCTCTCGCATGAGAAGCCGATGCCCAAACCACTCGGCCGCCCGCCGATGTAATCCAATAAAAGTACCACCCACAATGTTGTGCGGTGTAAATACCAACCTGAGTGTATGATGTCTATGATGCTGGTGGGTCTAATTTTCTCGAGATCTTTAAGAAGCGCTCGCGCGTGACCCCTGTACGCGTTCGGTGCGAACACGCACTCTGTCGAGAAGTATATTAACTTCTTGAAGTAAGCGTACATCACTATTTCCTTCTCATAAGTATACTTCAGAGGCTTCACCCTAGGTATTGATCCTTCGCTGCCCTGAAAATGTATTCAAACATAAGCAAGTAGTTGCCCGCTGAACGGTGATGATGAACGCCTGATGTAAAGTCTGAAAACTCTATGTAAATCGGTTTAGTAGTTTTCAAGTAAATCACATGATAGCCAAAAAAAAAAACAAAATTAAAAAAAAGGTGCCCGTTGGCATGTTTTCGACATGCCCCATGCGTAGGTGAACCTTAACAATATGGATGAAATTTAGCAATAAACAATAATTTGCAAACCGTAACAATGGCCGTACACCTCTGCAGCCTCGCCAGGTCCCCTCTCAGCACGTTCATGAGGACCGTCTCGGCGATGTCGTCCGCGTTGTGCCCCGTCGCCACGCACCGCACGCCGAGCACCGCCGCGCCGCGGTCCAGCGCCTGCCTCCTGAACACTCCGCAGAACGTGCAGTTGCTCTTGCGGCCGATCTGAGCGACGATCTCGTCCATGGTCCAACCGTAGAGCTCCTTGTACGATAGGATCTTGAGAGGCATCTCATAGTCATCGCGATTCTGCTTTACTGGAGATAGTTTGGTTTATTAGCTGCCGCCGGCAGTGGGTCATGTTACCGATAGGTATCAAAGTTTGACAAAGGCTCTTTACACCCGATACACACACACCACACGCCATATGCCGGCAATCGGGGCAAGCAGAGTAATCGGTGTTGTGCTGAAAGTATTCTGGTAAATTACAGCACAACGCCCGACCACCACGTTTAGCAAAGTATTCAGACAAGATAACTCAGATCAAGCAGCAAGTAAGGCGCGAAGGCCCACCTGCTGCATGACTCGGTGGAAGGACCGCGCCAAGGTGAGATGTGGCTAGCCTGTCGCCCTTATGCACGGCATCTTGTCTTTATCGCTTAGTCGCCTTTTACGACATGCACGGGGACAGATGCAGTGGGGCTATTCTTATTAAGTACCGGCCCCACACAGTAAATTAATTAATTTTAGTCAGTTAATTAATAAATTAAGTAAAGACACAATTAATTAATAAGTCTTTGTAGTCAGAACTCTCGGCAAAATTGTTAATCTTGCTCTCAAGCTGTGATTTCGATAGACTGTAAGCGGTGTTATTATTTGGCCAGTCACTAAAGTACTTGTAATAATATGTATAAAAAAAATACCCTGCGAAGTTCCTTGTCGGTCCTTCTACGTGGGTGTAATCGAACCGGATAGAACTAATTGTGACAAGTTTGAGTGCAGTCCGACTGCCATATGAATGATCATTAAACAATACAATCCCGGTGTGAACCTAAAAGGCGACAGGTTCGCCACCTCTCAACTTGGCAAGGTCCTTCCACTGAGTTATACAGTAAGTAACCTTTTGGTAAAGAAATTAAGTCACTAAGGGTGAGGCTGAAGGCCAAGCTGCGTCCACATAAACGGTATTATACTCTCCGGAAGAAAGTAAAGCACAGTACTACGCACGGTACAAGTCCGCGAGTTGCGACACTCACATTTAATGTACATACTCCTAAACAGGTCTTCGTTCATGCATAACATGTCACTTCATGGTGCAAAAGCATGCCAAGGTGAGTGTTCTATTTTTGAAATTATAAAGAAAAAGTAAATGACTGTTTAAAAATGTAATTGAGAAAAATATACTGAAAAAATATGTAGGATGCAAAAAACGTTATACTAAAGGAAAAGAATCAATAAAATAAGAACAATATAAAGAGTTGTTTCGAGTTACATCATTTATTTAATTAGTTATTATTTGAATTTATTAAGGGTATGTAAATGAGTTTGACTTTGAGCTGCAAGCTCAAGGGTGCGGAGCATGTTCCATTTTTGAAATTAGAAAGAAAAAGTAAATGACTGTTTAAAATGTCATTGAGAAATATATACTGAAAAAATATGTAGGATGCAAAAAACTTTATACTAAAGGAAAAGCATCAATAAAATAAGAATAAAATAAAGAGTTCTTTGATTTACAACAGTGAGTATATGTTGTGCGTGATAGCATCAGAGGGTTGGTCATTGGGATCATTATTTAGCCACCAAGTCCCGGTCGCTCTTGAAAATTCTAAGAAAAAACTTTACTAAACTTTACCTGTATCAAGGCTGTCATCTCTGTATCCCGTGATTCCTTCGTCTATTGAAAGTAGCATCAAGTTGAGGCCATAGTCGTACTGTTTGTTTAAAACTTTCATCACATAGGCCAGAACTGTCGAGTCTTTTCCACCGGACGCTGCTACGGCCACTGAATCACCTCGCTTGAACAGCTCACCGTTGACAATGGTATTGTGGACTTCAGTTTCAAACGCCCAGAAGAAACATTCTTTGCACAGCGCATCTCCTGTTTTTGGGCGCTAAAAAGAAAAGCGATATTACATTTTGTAGGTAACCGAAGTAATGTTATTACATACGGGTTGGTACCACCGCACTGAATAAAAGGTCGGTCGAAACAGCTATGTAAATAGTTTGTGTTTTCCGTACAGTTCAGTGTAGCCGGCACGACCGAAGGGAATCACTGACGTGGCACCAAGTTCATCCGGTGTTATGGGCTGACATCACGGATGTTGTAGGTGATGAAGCCAACCGTGTCAGCATCAATAAAAAAAAAAAAATAAAAAAAACATTACAAATAAAATTTGGAAATGACTAACCTTGAGAATTGCATTCTTGCCACAGCCTGTTTTACATGTTATTGGCATCTTTGGAATGGAGAGAAAATTATTATTCAGATAAATTATTTTTCAACGATTCTAACCTCCAAAACAATACAATGACATCTTGACAGTATTGGTAATCTGTGTTGACAGTGTCTGACTTTGACATTGTTTTTTTTTTATCGACATACACCTAAGGATGAAATTCCACATAAAATGGAAACTACTTTGTACCCAAAACGTATTGTAAAATCATCATCATCATCATCATCATCAGCCTGTATCGATCCACTGCTGGACATAGGCCTCTCCCAAGGCACGCCACCACACGTGGTCTTCCGCTCTTCTCATCCATCCACTCCCGGCTACCTTTTTTAGGTCATCTGTCCACCTAGCCGGGGGGCCTCCCACGCTACGTTTGCTTGTACGTGGCCTCCATTCGAGCACCCGTCTACCCCATCGGTAATTTGTAAACCCCATTGTAAAATACAAAACAGTTATTATAAAATACAAAATACAAATAAAAATGTGAATTCGAAAATTAATATTCACGTGTTCCACGAATTCCACTTGATAATCTGTGAATTCCACGATCAATAGGTTGGTTTTCTTGCCCCGCCCCGTGGCGTTAGGGTAGGGCTCAATTTAGTAGGTAATTGTCGGGTCCGGCACATGAAAGAACAAAGGAATGGGATTTTGGCAGATTCTTGCGCTATAGATCAGCTGATGTGTGGAAGGAATGTGTGGTATGAGTGGGTATGAGTGATGTTTTGTTGGTTTAAAAAAAAATTACCCTGGTTAATATAAAGGGTTAATACCAGGGTTAACCCTAACCTAATGTTGAGGCGGTGCATGTCGTTTTTGTTATGTTTTGTTTCGTACATGTGGGTGGGTGGACGGACAATGGTCGACTACAAGCGCGCGAAACAGCTGATCGCGCAGGCAGGCCAAAATCCGATTCCTTAGTTCTTTCATGTGCCGCTTTGTCAATTGTCACGCTGCGCTGCTCTGCTTGTTTGACTTGAGTGAAGGCAGTGGGAAGTCGCCCGGTCCGTCAGTCCGACCGATTGCCTTCTTTCGTTCGTAAACTTTCGTTCGAAAATCGGCCATTACGGGAAATCCACGTTTTTTCGGTCCGCGTTAGTTTTTTTATTCTAAAATAATTGCTGAAGTTTATTTTAGTGAGTATTTTAGTAGATATTGTAAATAGGTTCATTTTATTGATGTAGTTGATGTCGGAAGAGTTGCTGGACCCCGGCGGAGACGTTGATCTCCCGCCGGGGTTCGTCCTTGCCCGCTCGGGGCGATCTAAAAGTTTTTCAAACATAGATATCCATGACAACCACAGAGATATGATATATGACAACAGTCAGGTATGGAGTTATAACGGGAATCGGACGGAAACCAATGTTAGTCAATTTATGTCTGTAGAAGGGAATAGCTTCGCTATTCTTGATGTTGATCAATGTGTTGATCAACACTCAAATGTAAATGATAATAATGTTAATGATACAAAACAAACAAAGAGAAAGCGAAGAACTGATAGCAAAAAGATACATAGAGATAAGGTTCGCAAGGATGACTTGAAGTCATCGATGACTTCGCTTAGGTCATCAGATTCTGAAAAAACCCCCAAAGAAATTTCAAATTCCATTAACCCCTCTGCCATATCCTCATCTTTTCTCCCTAATGCCCAAGAATCAAACTTTAATCTAATTTCTGCCTCTGTATCACCTCCTGTCTCCCAAAATTCCCAAACCAGTCCCGCTCAAGAATCGAACTCAAATAAAATTTCTGAATCGAAGTCCTCCCCTGTTACCCAAGCCAGGCCATACAACAATTCGGATAAGGGTCCGTTTATGGTCCATGTGCAACGAATTGAACTTAATCCAACTTCTGGCTCCTCTTTAAATCCAATTAAATTTGGCATTTTCGTACGACAACACTTCCATGGAAGAATCGTGGAAGATGGTATAAAGCATATCGGCCGGAACAAAGTCAGCGTTTGTTTTTTGAACTGGGCTGATGCGAATGACTTTGTCCAGTGCAAATTAATTACAAATAAATACAAGGTTTTTATCCCATCTTTTAACATCTCCAAGATGGGGATAGTCAAGGGTATCCCATGCGACATGTCCCCAGAGGAGATTTTAGAGGAAATACGTACTCCAATTGGTTGCGGGCCGGCAATTAAGGCGCGTCGATTGAATTTTAAGCAGAAAAGTGATAGCGGTACAGTATGGAAGCCATCTGAGACTGTTGTTTTGACCTTTGATGGTCAAAAATTACCTTCAAGAGTTTATATGGTGAATACTTCTCTAGTTGTGGAAATATATAAATTTCCCACGATTCAATGTTATCAATGTTGCAGATTTGGCCACACTCAAACTCAATGTCGCTCGAAACCTCGATGCAACAAGTGTGGTCAGGCACACATTGGTGCTTCTTGTTCTGTGGATGCGTCTTCCGCAATGTGTATCACTTGCTCTGGCAATCACTTTGCTACTAGCAAAGATTGCCCAGAGTATTTAAGGCAAATTCTCATTAAATCCAAGATGGCAGAGCAATCTATTTCGTATATTGAAGCGTCAAGGTTGTGTCCATCAGTGGGCCGATCTTATGCCAACGTAGCTGCTAAACCTGGGTATTCGCTTCCATTACATCGCTCTCCCATTCCTTCTTCGCCAAAAATAAGTGGCCAATCAAATACTTCTTCTTACAGAAAAACTGTTTTTTCCAAGCCTCGGTCTCATGCCCCTCTTTCCCCTGGCTATAATAGAACTGATCATAGTGCTATTATTAACCAGTTTTCTTCATCTTCAATGCCAAATGGTTGTGCTTTTCCTTCAGATTCTCCAAATATTGGTTCTATTGACCAATTAACCAATCTCATAATGACTCTCATTAATTTGATCTCTGCTAATTACTCTATACCGACCAACGTAGCCAATAAAACGTCCAATCTCTTTAACATTATTCACAATGCCCTCCTCCACGATTCTTCAATGGAACAGCAGGAGCATAGTTCGTAAAAAACATGAACTTGTTTATTTGTGTAACAAACACAATCCCATCGTGTGTGCTATCTCTGAGACTTGGCTGAAACCGGAATCTCATTTTAGGGTCTCCGGTTATGCCATCCTTAGAGATGACAGACTCGATGGATGGGGCGGGTGCGCCCTCCTTATACATAAGTCTTTACCTTTTTCTTTAATTCCCCTGACCCCTCACGGTGACTCATTCAATGCAGTTGCGGCTAGGGTGCGGGGTGTCTCATATTTATCATTATACATCCCCAAACCGACTCTTCTGACATATAGAATACTTAAAATTATGATTGAAAACCTTCCGAAACCATTTTTAGTTCTGGGTGATTTTAACTGTAAACATCCTTTGTGGGGAGCAGCTGCTCCAGATCTATTTGGCAACAAAATTGTTGACCTCATGGATGAGCTGGATATATGTCTTCTTAATAATGGTTCTCCTACTCGTAGAGTTTCGCCATTTCAAAATCGGAGCTATGTTGATCTTTCTCTATGTTCTCCTGAACTAGCATCTCTTCTTTCATGGTGTACACTTGATTCCAGCCATGGAAGTGATCACTTCCCCATTCGGATATCTTTCCCTTGTAAAATTCCTACTGCACAAAAAAGAAAACCGTTGCTAAAATATCGATTAGATGGAGCTGACTGGAATAACTTTAGTGCTATGGTTGACGAGAAAGTTAATTCATTATCTCCTGTTCATGTTAATTCAGAAAATGTTCTTGACAATTATTCAAAATTTGTAAAAGCTTTGATTCTTGCCGCAGATAGATTTGTTCCTCTTAAAAACTCATGCATTGATAGAAGGTCATCTCCTCCTTGGTGGGATTTGGAATGTACTCAATCCATAAAATGTCGTAAAGAAGCTGAAAAAAAATATTCATTGGACATGTCTGAAAGTAATTTTTTGATCCTACGCAAAATCCAAGCTAAAACATCTCTCTGCTTGCAGGGGAAGAAAAGAGAGGGCTGGCACAGATTCTGTTCCTCTATCTCTCCGGATATCCATCCTTCGCTAGTTTGGAAAACTATAAAACGATTTAGATCGGCTTATTCGGAAGATAGCTCTGTTAAAGCATCTTCCAGTGACTGGACGGAAATTTTCTTAGATAAGCTGGCTCCACCTTCGGTCCCTCAATTCGATGAAATACCGACAAATTATTCAATAGATTCTTCTTCTTCTCTTAACGACCCCTTCTCTCTCCAAGAACTTAATAATGTCTTAAGGTATGTAAAAGATTCTGCTCCTGGTATAGATGAGATCCCATATTCCTTTTTAAAAAATCTTGATTCTCTAACTAGGGAATATTTTCTTAGCATTATTAATATGATCATAGACACTGGCATCTTCCCGGTGTCATGGAAATCTCAAGTTATTATTCCAATACTGAAACCTGGGAAAGATCCTAACGACGGCACATCGTACCGTCCCATTGCTCTGTCTTCTGTCCTCCTTAAAGTTGCTGAACACCTAGTGAAAAATCGTTTAGAGTGGTTCATTGAAAACCAAGAGATTTTATCCAATAGTCAATTTGGTTTTCGGAAGGGGAAAAGTACCATGGACAGTCTTGCATTGTTTTCTACGGATGTTCGTCTCTCTTTCAGTCGAGATGAATCCATTGTAGCTGCATTTCTTGATATATCTGCTGCTTACGATAATGTTCAGCTCCCTATGTTAAGGAAAAAATTACAAAAGTTGAAGGTGCCTGAGAAACTGACGATGTTTATCTCCAACATTTTGTTGGAGAGACATATTCATCTCTATACTGATGGAGATAGTCATCTTGTTAGGACTGTGTGGAAAGGTCTTCCACAGGGATCTGTGCTGAGCCCTCTATTATATAGTATTTACACTTTTGATATGGATATTGAAATTAAACATCATTGTCGCGTTTTACAGTACGCTGATGACCTTTTATTGTATGCTTCAAACAAATCTATCATCAAAGCATCTGAGTCAATTAATTTGGCCCTAATTTCTCTAGACACTTGGCTTCTCAATAATGGTTTAGAACTTTCGGCATCCAAAAGCTCAGTAGTAACCTTTTCCCGAAAAAGAAATATCCCCCCTTTCATTGTCATTCATCAAGATACACCAATTAAGCAGTCTGATTCGGTTAAGTTTCTTGGAGTTATTCTTGACTCAAAGATGACAGGAGTGCTACATATAGATTATATAAAAACAAAATGTCTAAAGAATATTAATATCATTCGTTGTCTTTCTGGTGTGTGGTGGGGTTCCCATCCATTTTATATGAAATTAATTTATAATGCTATTATCCGTCCTCACCTGGATTATGGTACTTTTATCTTTGAGCCTGCAAATTGCAAAGCACTTAGAAGTCTAGACTTAATCCAATACCAATGTCTCCGTATAATTTCAGGGAATATGAAATCCTCGCCCACCAATGCTCTCCAAGTGGAATGTGTTGACCCTCCCCTTCATATGAGACGGCAATATTTAGCAAATAGATATTTATTTAAAGCTGTTCAGTTTTCTAACCATCCTATTATTCCGAAGCTTAGGCTTCTTACCGAATATACTCGTACAATGAACTTCTGGAGGCTTAAGTCTCATCCAAATTTAGTACACAGCTTCAGGAAATTTATTAATTTAAGAGCTCCGACTCACAGAGATAGAACAGTGCCAATTTTTCAAATTCCATATGAAGCGCTTAATTTCATCCCCAACATTCATACTTCTATAGATATTGACAAAGATACTTTGGATCCCAACAAAAAGCTTCTGCAATGGTTAGATAAAAACTGTAAGGGATGGCAATATATTTATACGGATGCCTCCAAGTTATCTCCCGAAGGTAGTGTTGGTTATGCAGTTTTTCACAAGAATGCTAACAGGTCTTTGAAGATGAAAAGTCCTCCGGAGGCGTCTGTGTTTACAGGAGAGGCGTTGGCTATTCTGCAAGCTGTTAAATATATTAGATTTAATAATATTGACAAGGCGGTTATTTTAACTGACTCTCAAAGCTCTCTTCAGTCCATACAGCAAAATCCATTCAAATCTAAAATGCATAATGACATTGTTCTTAAAATTAGATTAATTCTGTTAGAACTGCAATCCAATAGTTCTGAGGTTGTTCTTGTTTGGATCCCTGGTCATGCTAACATAGCAGGGAACGAAATCGCTGATCAATTAGCTAAGGAGGCGGTTGTTAGTGGTGACAAATTAAATTACAAAAATTACTGCCACGACCTTGTATCTCTCCCTAAGGTTTACCTTAAAAAATCATGGTCCTCAAACTGGATAAATACCAGCAAAACTAGAGGTTCATACTATGCCAAGATCCAACCAGAAATTCCAGTGAAACCTTGGTTCTTTAAAATTACTCTCCCTAAAAAAGAAACTTCTATTATAAACAGGCTCAGAATGGGCCATTGCTGTAGTCCAGTCCACCTTGCCAAACTTCGCATTAGGGACAACTCTCTATGCGAATGTGGCCTTGAGGAGGGTAATGTAGACCACATTATATTTTCTTGCCCTCTCAATAACAAAATGCCATCAATTTATGAAATGCTTCCAAAATTAAAAGTTTCACTTCCCATTAATATTCACTCTCTTCTGTTCTGTCCCTCACCCAAAATATTGAAATTGCTTGCTAGATGCATAAATAGCAACAATATCAAACTTTAGTTAAGTCGGCTTGCTTTCCTTGTATCTATGTGTTTATAGAATTCCTACTTGTATATTTTCTGTTGTATTGTTTCTTTTTCTATTTTTGAGGTATAGGTAAGTTATAATGGCTAATGTAATGATTGGAATTATTTATGACATGATTTAGAGTTTGATTATTTCTTTTCTTTTTATGTGTAATGTAAAGATTTCAGCATTTTCTTTGCCCGATACAATGACGTATCATGTATTCTACTAGACCTCTTACCCGGGCAACAGCCTTCGCTCCACCGCGGTGGAGTAACCATTACGCGGAGGGACCCTCTTGAGACTAGTAGCTCGCGAGCGACCGAACGCGGCGGACGCGCCGTCCGCGCGCTCGCTGCCGTCCGTCTGCGGCTCGCATCGCGCCAGTCATTATGCCCGGTTGTGTGTTGCGATATTGCAAAAATCATACCAAAAATATTGGGAAAAGTGATGGCATTTCATTTCATAGGTAAGTATCACTTCATTTCGATCTTAATATATAAGGTCTTTCAAAATTAGTTAATAGTACGCTAAGGGGGGGTTCTGCATCATATAGGGAGTAAAACCTATATAAATTTTTTTGGACCTTGGGCTTTTTTTATGAAAAATGTTTTTTATGTATGAAAATGTATGTACATAAAAAAATATGTGGTTGATTTTTATAGCCTAATCGATTCATTTTCATAACAGTAACAAAAAAGTCTTCAATACCATTTTGATGTAACACGTGTAAGTTGGTAAAAAAAATCAAATTCTTTCTATTCCATACTAATAAAACTAAAATTGTGGTTTTCAAAATTTCTGAAAGAAAGAGATCTATGTGTTGGAAGACTTTTTTGTTCCTGGCATGAAACTGAAACGATTAAGAAAAGAATTTTTTTTTACATTTTACATTATTATAAATTTTTTTTTTGTAAACAAAAATCTTTGTTCCTCAAAAGTGATTTATTTACGATACAGAACCCCCCCTTAGCGTACTATTAACTAATTTTGAAAGAACTTATATATAATATCTTGTTTTCCATGTGCTTAGAAATATTTGGTTCAACTGGCCAATTAGGGCTGTCACAACGCTACTTCAATTTGAAAATTTTGTACATTTTATGTATTGACCTCGCATTGCAATAACATAAGCATTATTTAATTAAACAAATAAATTGAACGCGCTCATTAGGGCTGCCACATATGAATGATTAGAAATAGAGTTCTGGGATATCATGTATGAAAGTAAATAAATATGTATTAAACCACGTTAAAATATGAGAGTGAATTGACCGCTAATTAGGGTTGTCGCTATTCTTTTAATTTTTTTTAATTAGTAAGTAATTGAGAAATTTTCAAGAAAAAAATTTTTTTTACAAGGTTTCCACATCCTACTAAGGGATCAATACGAGAAAGATGGATAAAAATAGTCCAAGATGATACATTGTTTAAGGGAAAGTGAAAATTTTAATTTGTGTAAAGTGAAATTTAAATTATTTTGTTTAAGTACGGAGGAAGAGTTATTTTAGTTGTGTTTGTGTGTGTAGTCCAAAGTATACCTAATGGTTTTTTTAGTTATATATATATATTTTTTTTAAATAAATGCTGCACTCTTTATTTTATGTATGTTTGGTTTGGAGATTTTAAGTTTAGTCCAAGGCCAAGACCGCAGTTATGAATTCTTTATTATTAAGTTTAGTTTTTTAGATATTATTCTAGTTATTAAGTGTAGGTATTACAAGAATACAAAACGGCTTTACTCGCGGTCGAAATACGAGCTGTGTGGCTCGACGTTTCGGGCCAAACGTATGGCCCATCATCATGAGCACTCTGGCCGAAATGTCGAGCCACACAGCTCGTATTTCGATAGCGAGTAAATCCGTTGTTACTTCTTAAAATGTCAAATAACCACGGTAATTTAAAAACCCATATAAGTTTAGGTATGTATTTCAAGTTATTATAGTTCTGTATTTTAAGTTTAAATACATAAAAACGTTTTTTTCGATGAAATTCACTATCTGTTTTCTTCTATAATCCTTTAAAACGTCCCACTGCTAGGCACGGACTCTGCCCACTGACATAGGAGGTATTGTTTTTATTGTTGTTGTTTTATTGTTTATTGAGTATTCTTACGGCAGTCATATTGCACTCGAACTTGTCACAATTTGTTATATATATATTTTTAATTTTTTTTTATGTAACCTGACACGGTTGGCTACATCACCTACAACATCCGTGATGTCAGCCCATAACACAGGGTGAACTAGGTGCCATGTCAGTGCTTCCCTTCATTTCATGTCGGCTACACTAAACTGGACGGAAAACACGAACTATTTACATAGCCGTTTCGACCGACGTTTCGTTCAGTGCGGTGGTACCAACCCGGCCGGGATAAACCCTACCACCTAGTAAGGTAAGAAGGGAAGGGACCTACAGTTTAACGTGGAATCCGAACCACGGTCAGCCTCCAACGGTCGAGCGGTCACCCATCCAATCACTGACCGCGCTCAGCGTTGCTTAATAACAGTTGACTAACCAACCGCGCCACTGAGCTACCGAGGCTGACGAATTTTCTTATCCCTTAGTCGACTTTTACGACATGCGACGGGGAGAGATGCAGTGGGGCTATTCTTTTTAAGTACCGACCCCACACGGTACAAATCCGGTTCGATTACTCGTACATGGTGGAAATCAGTGGAAATCAGAATCAGTTTACACAAAAATACCTTTCATAGACCAGTGTGCACTAGTTACCTAACTTTATTTTTCTTCATCGGAGCGATCGTACCTATTCGTTATGAAATGCACGTATATCAATCCTTATCAAGGAAATAAATAAGTACATTAGTTGGTGCCCGGGATTTGAACCCGCAACTTCTGCATTGAGAAGCGTTACCACTAGACTACGGGCACAATTAACCATAATACCTACTCGTAAAATAATAAATCGAAAAATATATTTTTGGTAGACTAAGTGACAACCCTACGTATTCCAATGCACGTGTTGACTGACCGGCCGGGCCGGCCGGGCCGCTAGCCGCTAGTCGCTCGCTAGCTAGCCCCTCTCCCGCTCGCTTCCCGCCCCGCGCGGCTCAGCGTTCCGCCACCCCGCTACCTTACCTCATACCTCAGGTATTGGCCGTCATTTCTCTGTATTCTTTCTTCGTAGTGCTCACTCTATACATAAAATCTCTTTGGCCCGATAATCAAAATTTTGCACAATGACATTTGACGTTTGACAATGACGTTTATAAAAATATATAACGTGGATATCTTAAACGTGACACTGGCAGTATTTAGATCTCAAATAAAAAAAGAGATCAGTTGCCATTACGGCTCAAGGACCGCTCTGAACATCTTGCGGTTGCAAGTCGGAAAAAAAAGAAGAAGAAGAACTTTCGTTCCTTCCAAGTTGAGTTGCAATTTCTCGATTTCGTTCGAGTTAGAAGTTGAAGTGAAAGCTGCACTACCTATGTGGCAGGGTTGGGCAGAGTCAGAGTGATCTTTCCGAATGAGTGATTCGCGTTCTGTTCTTTCGAAATAACATCGTCGCTGCGAGAAACGTTCATGCATTCATGCGGCTAGGTAGGTGTGGGCTGGCCGTGATGAATGTACCGTTGTTTTCGTCGGCGGCCGGCGTTGTGTTGTGACAATATGCACGAGCTATTCTCTCGCGTGCTGACCGAGCGCGACCTGTCTCGCGCCGGCGATTTATTCTCCGTCGCGGACTCTGCCATCCTCAGCGACCTGACCGAAGTGGTGAGTAGAAAAACCAGATTCCTACAGTGCAGTGTCGGTCTGTGCAGTCGTTTTGTGCTAAGAATAGGTTTTACTGTTATTTGCAATAAATAAAAGTCAAACGTCCGCTATTCCAATAAGAAATGCAAGATGACAACTCGCCTTGTTCTCTTGACTTTTGTAAATTCAGTTATACATTTTTTATGTGAGCCCAATCGGAACTCATTGACTCCCAAGATTGATTTTTTGCTTGTTTTGGGTAAAGAAAGATATGTGTCTGTGCGGAAGAGAATAGAGAGGGCGTGAGAGTTCCTGCGACCACGAACATCGAGCCACTGAAGGCGAGCTCGATATTCAGAAATATGATCGAACTTGCGCAATCCGAAAATATAACGAATGCACAAGTTGAGAATACGGTCAAGTTTGTTGAGAAGATCCTCATTTAGGTCAAGATTAATGCACATTGGCACAGAAAAGTTTAGTTTATAATAATAATAATACATTTTATGCCACTTCATGTGTGGCATGGGCGGACTTAATGCCTTAAGCAATTTCCTCTAGTCAACCCAATGGACCTAAATTTTTCCATAGAATCCGAACCATGGAGCGGTGGGTGGGTGGATGCACACAATTATTTTTTCCAATTCAGGAAAACTCATTGGTACACGCCTGTTGGATTTGAACCTCGGACCTCTCACAAGAGAAGCAGACGCCCAGACCACTCGGCCGCCTCCTATTCCATTAGTATAAATAATGTACTTTTTCTCCGTGTCTTGTCACAGTCACAAAAAATTGCATTTGTGATTTTCTTTACATGTCTTTACAAATGATAATACCTTAGTCGGATAGGTATGTTAGCAGATAAGATAATTCTCCAATGGTATCCATCTATAGGTATATTATATGATTCGATTAGAGTCGATACGATTCACTCTTAAAATGAAGATAACTTAGAATCTTGTTCGACCTTGTGTGTGGATGATAAGGTTCCACTGTTGTATCTGCACTTTGTTTTATTACTGTACTAGCTTTTGCCCGCGGCTTCGCTCGCGTGAAATTCGTATTTCAAGGGAAGAAAGTAAGTAACTAAGGCCAATCTGCGTTAAGGTAAGCAATAAACCTTCTCAACTAAAGTAAGTAACTAACAGCGAGCCTTCAGGCTGAGCTGCATTCTGTAAGACAATAAACCTTCTCGAAGAAAGTAAGTAACTGAGGGCGAGGCCGAAGGCCGAGCTGCGTTCAGGAAGACTATAAACCTTCTTGATGAAAGTAAGTAACTGAGGGCGAGGCCGAAGGCCGAGCTGCGTTCAGGAAGACTATAAACCTTCTCGAAGAAATTAAGTAATTGAGGGCGAGGCCGAAGGCCGAGCTGCGTTCAGGAAGACGATAACCTTTTCGAAGAAAGTAAGTAACAGAATGCGAGGCCGAAGGCCGAGCTGCATTCAGGAAGACCGTAAACCTTCTCGAAGAAAGTAAGTAACTGAGGGCGAGGCCGAAGGCCGAGCTGCGTTCAGGAAGACGATAACATTTTGGAAGAAAATAAGTAACAGAGGGCGAGGCTGAAGGCCGAACTGCGTTCAGGAAGACCATAAACCTTCTCGAAGAAAGTAAGTAAATAAGGCCGAGGCCGAAGGCCGAGCTCCGTCCAGGTAGACTATAAACCTTCTCAAAGAAATTAAGTAATTGAGGGCGAGGCCGAAGGCCGAGCTGCGTTTAGGAAGACGATAACCTTTTCGAAGAAAGTAAGTAACAGAAGGCCAGGCCGAAGGCCGAGCTGCGTTCAGGAAGACCATAAACCTTCTCCAAGAAAGTAAGTCACTGAGGGCGAGGCCGAACGCCGAGCTGCGTTCAGGAAGACGATAACCTTTTCGAAGAAAGTAACTAAATAAGGGCGAGGCCGAAGGCCGAGCTGCGTTCAGGAAGACTATAAACCTTTTCGAAGAAATCAAGTAATTGAGGGCGAGGCCGAAGGCCGAGCTGCGTTCAGGAAGACTATAAACCGTCTTGAAGAAAGTAAGTAACTATCGCCCTTAGTTACTTACTGTCAGCGTCTTCCAGGATACAGCTCGGCCTTCGGCCAGGCCCTTAGTTACTTACTTTCTTCGTGAAGGATTATAGTCTTCCTGAACGCAGCTCGACCTTAGGCCTCGCCCTCAGTTACTTACTTTCTTTGAGAAGGTTGAAGGTCTTCCTGAACGAAGTTCGGCCTTCGGCCTCGCCCTTTGTTACTTACTTTCTTCGTAAAGGTTTATACTCTTCCTGAACGCAGCTCGGTCTTCGGCCTCGCCTTTAGTATGTTACTTACTTCCTTTGAGAATGTTTATTGTTTATCTGAATCCAGTTCACCCTCCGGCCCCGGCCTAAGTTAAGTAACTTTCTTCTTTTGAAATACGAATTTCACGCGAGCGAATCCGCGGGAAAAAGCTATCGTTATTAAAATAAGAAACTTCAGTTAAAATAAATGAAATACTTTAGATACCTAACTAAGTAAAATATTCCACCTATTAGCGTAACCGGAACTGCATTTTATTTAGCCTATCCTGTGTCACGTATAGCTAAATGTGCTTGTACTAATTTTAATTGAATTTAGATCATCGGCTTAAATTTTATGGAGGGTAGCTTTTGCCCTCGGCTTCGCTCGCTGTAGACTCGATCTAACAGTAAATCTGATTTAAACGCAAATATGATAATAAACTGTCGTTTCTCTTATATTCTCCCTCTCCCTCTCCCTCTCCCTCTCCCTCTCCCTCTCCCTCTCCCTCTCCCTCTCCCTCTCCCTCTCCTTCTCCCTCTCCCTCTCCTTCTCCCCCACCCTCCTTCCCCTTCCTTCATCTCCCTACCTCCGCTCCTCTCCCGACCCTTCCTCCCTCCCCTACCCCCCTTTGCCGACCCCTCCCCCCTCCCTTCCATCTCTCTACGTCAACCTCCCCTCTCGCCCCTCCCTCACCTCCCTCCACCTCCCCTCTCGCCCCTCTCTCACCTCCGTCCCTCTATGCCTCTATTTACCCCCACCCCCTTTCCCCCTTCGTTCCGCGTTCATAGCTCCCCCTCGCTCCCTCCCTCTCTCCCTAATCGAAAATCCTAAGTCTTCTAGTTCTCACAGAAAACGGGATGGTACGGAACCCTCTTTACGCGAGCTCGACTCGAATTTGACTACTTTCTTTTTAAATTATGTTACCATGGGATATACACTTCATTTACAGGAAAACCTAAATCAAAATCCTAAGTTCTCACAGAAAACAGGATGGTACGGAACCCTCTTTACGCAAGGTCGACTCCAAATTGATCACTTTTTTTTATTATGTTACCACCTAAACGAAAATCCTAAGCCTTCTAGTTCTCACAGAAAACGGAATGGTACGGAACCCTCTTTACGCGAGGACGACTCGAACTTAACCACTTTTTTTTCAAAATTATGTTACCATGGGATATACACTTAATTTACAGGATAACCTAAACGAAAATCCTAAGTTTTTTAGTTCTCACAGAAATCGGGATGGTACGGAACCCTCTTTACGCGAGCTCGTCTCGAACTTGACCACTTTTTTTCAAAATTATGTTACTCCGGAATATACACTACCACTATACAAAGTTTCGTCAAAATCCGTCCAGCCGTTCAGGCGTGAAAGAGGAACAAACAAACAAACAAACAAACAAACAAACATACTTTCACATTTATGATATTAGTGAGAAGTGAGATGAGATGAGATGAGATTTAGGTCGTGAAAGAGACAACAATTTTGAAACTACAGAGGAGAGCAACCCAAAACATTTCATTATCATGAAATTTGCAAATTAACATCTGAAATGAGAATTAATTTAAAATATTTTTGTTCTGTTTATCGTTGAAAACTTCCCGCCATCAGAATTACCTAAACAGAAGCTGGCAAGCCTCTTTTAACCTACTCAACTCTGAAAACAATAAGTGAACAATGGGAGAGACCGTAAGAAAGGCAAAATCGACGATCGTTTATGACACGATGTCAGCCTCGATAGCTCAGTGGTGCAGACAGTCGACTGTCGCTATTGATTGTTAAGCAACGCTGGGCGCGGTCAGTATTTGGATGGGTGACCGCTCAACCGTTGAAGGCTGACCGTGATTCGGATTCCACGTAAAACTGTAGGTACCTTCCCTTCTTACCTTACTTGGTGGTAGGGTTCAACCCGCCCGGGTTGATACCACCGCACTGAGTAAAACGTCGGTCGAAACGGCTATGTAAATAGTTTGTGTTTTCCGTCCAGTTCAGTGTAGCCGCCACGACCGAAGATTAGCACTGACATGGCGCCTAATTCACCGGGTGTTATGGGCTGACACCACAGATGTTGTAGGTGATGTGGCCAACCGTGTCAGCTTTCCATAAAAATAAAAATAAACGACACGGTGGGTTGTAGTTCTAGTCATACAAAATATATAAATTTGAAATGCTCCAGGAACCGCCATGCGGCTCCCCGATAGGCCACGATACGATGATGTGATTGTAGCTTAAGTTTCGCTGGTCTTGTGCTCGATTGAAACATTCTCCTGCTCGCAATAGGCAGATGTATTTTTTTTATTGACAACGCGACATATGGCACCGAGCCACCCATAAGGTGTCTAACGACGCCCATGAACATTCGATCGTATGCGGGGGTTGCGAATGCCATGCCGGCCTGACAGGTGCCCATTCACACCCCTCTTGTAGGACCCGAGACTTATGACCCGAGAGATATGTGGACAGGGAGAGCGTTCCAGAGTTTACTGGTTCTGTAGAGGAAAGATTTGCAGAACCGATTGGTACGCATCCGCGGTAATTCGGCGAAGTCATTGCGTGCTGTGCATTTTTTGTATTTGTTTGTATTTTCCCCACAATTTTTTAAATCTTTATTTTGTTTAAGGCTTTAGCCATTTTTGGCTATGCCAGCCCCATAGTAGTCAGTCAGTCAGTCAGTCAGTCAGCGTGTAAGCGTCCACTGCTGGACATACGTCTCTCCAATTTCCCGCCCGACCTTCAGCGGTACGGAACCACTGCTTTCAGCCGACGTACTTGATGTCGTCGTCCCACGTGGCGGGTGGTCTTCCCACACTCCGTTTTCCAGTATCTATTAGCCCCATAGTAAATATATTGATATTTTAATGTACTTCAGAACGAATCAATGCCTGTGACTTTACAAAAAAACTTAGTATGGATTCAAACTTTTCCCCCTGAGCTCGTCCCAAGGCTACATGAACTTTAAAAAACAGGTTGAGTCTGTTTTGTCAGTTCTCAGTTCCGGGCACATTCCTACAGTATTTCGAGTAGGTCCTCTTCTCTGTCTTCTCTGTACCGTGTGGGGCCGGTACTTAAAAAGAATAGCCTCACTGCATCTCTCCCCGTGCATGTCGTAAAAGGTGACTAAGGGATAAGGACAAGATGCCGTACTAAAGGGCGACAGGCTCGCCACCTCTCACCTTGGCATGGTACTTCCACCGAGTCATGCAGCAGGTGGGTCTTCGTGCCTTACTTGCTGCTTGATCGATTGAATCTTGTTCGAATAATTTGCGAAACGTGGTGGTCGGTGTTGTGCTGTAATTTACCAGATTACTCTGTATTACTCTGTAGAATAACACCGATTACTCTGCTTACCCCGATTGTCGGGATTCAGCGTGTGTGATATGTATGTATGTATGTCCTCTTCTATCCCATATGTGCTGCAGTTGGGTGATTGTGTATCTTCATGAGGTACATTTCCTATTTTGTTGGAATGTGTCCGGATCGTAATCTCAGGCCCATTACAATTTTTGTTCAATGAACTAATATTTTGATAATAAATAACTAAACAATAAGAAATTAATCCTAAACCATCTCACGCTAATAGAATAATAATAATAAATTAACGACCAGAACCTTGTGAAGACAGAAAAAGACAAGATGTTAAAATACATCGATCTGTCTCATGAGGTTACCGACATGTGGCCCGTGGACTCGACGATCGTTGTGCCCATAGTCGTGTCTGCGCATGGGCTGATAGCGAAGAGCCTCGACCATCATCTCAAGAGGCTCTCACTAGAGCCACTTGCTTGGATCAAGGGTCAGATGCAGAAGGCGGTCTTGCTCGACACCGCTCGAATTGTCCGGAGGTTTCTCTCTCTCGGGTCCGACCATCGGTAGCCTGGGTTCGCCCCACCGCCGGTGGTGGAAATTCCATTTTGTTATTTTGTATTAATTTTAGATTTAGGTTTTATTTGTAAAATTAATATAAAAAAAGAAAAAATGTGTAAATAAACGAATAAATTAATAATACCTTTTATAGTTATAATTGTAAAATTAATATAAAAATGTGAAATAAAGGAAATAAATTTATTATAAAAAATACAAATAAAAGTACTAAAATAATAAATTTAATTGATTTCAGATAAAGCAAATAACGATAATATCATCACAACCGGACTACTGCTCCAACGACAACGACCAGTCGGTGGTGGAGATATGCGTGACGCGTGTGACAGCGTGCGTGCGCGAGACGGGCTCGGTGGAGGCGCACGCCGCGGCGCTGGTCGCGCTGCTCGAGAGCTGCCTCCACCACAACCTGCAGCCCGAGCACCGCGACGAGGACCCGCCGCACGCCAAGATAGCCGCCGACGTCATCTCCTGCATCTTCCTGGTGAGAAGTCATCGGGAGAGTGTGAGCTGATCCAAATGTTCACATTGAACCATAACGTTCATCTTCGAGGCCACAGCATGAAACTAAGTCGAACAATCTTTAACAGCAATACTCGCAAACATTTCATAACAAACAGAGTGGTGGACGACTGGAACCAACTTCCAGAAGAAGTAATAAGCGCACTTAGTACCAACCAATTCAAAAATAGACTAGATAAATATCTAACAAATAAAACATTATCTCAAAAAGAGTGCTCAAGAGCGATATTAAAAAAAAATTATAAAAAAATCTAAGATAATTACGAAAAACAACAAACTTTAACTGGATTTAGACGTATCAGCCTAGGCTGCCTGTCTAAAATAAATAAATAAATAAATAATACATAAATAAATTTACAGCGCCGGCGACAACGACCAGTCCGTGTTGGAGATATTCTTGTTGGCGTTTCTTTCATACGTTAATTACGTACTGGTTTTTGTTCTTATTTTGTTGGGCACGTTTTCAAAATTGATATTATAAATTAACTGTTATGCATCAGAATGACGTAATATTATGATCTTAAAATTTTCCATTTGAAAAAATTATTGTGACCACCAACCTGTCGTATGATTTGCCACTACCTACTAATCTATTTATGTAATAAGAATAATAATAAAAAAGAAAAATAAAACACACCTGGCATTTTTTTCTGAATTTTTGTAACCTAAAATTGCCAAAAAATCTGAATGATTTATCGCCGTGTAGATTATGAATTTAACTATTCAAATAAAGCATTCTAAATAACATTAGACTAGAAATCAATTTACCTTCCCGCCAGAAATTTCTATAAATTGATAGCCATCAAAATATTTTTTTTCTCAAGACCTGGGAATATTTTTAAATTGTCTATAGGAAAGGCAAAGGTTTTTATCCGTACAACCCAACATTCTTACTTGTTCTGATATGAAAAATTCATTGAAGTCGCAAGTTGCGATATTTTTTTATAAAATTTTTTTTGTGGGCCATACGGCCCATATCGCAAATCAACGGTTGTAAGCTGTTTGGGGGCCGGCCGGCCCCACCGGAATCACAGAGTTTATAGACAAAACTAACTATAAACCAAGATAATGACAAAAACAACATAGTTTAACTGGATTTAGACGTATCAGCCTAGGCTGCCTGTCTAAAATAAATAAATAAATAAAAATAAATAAAACAATATTTTGTCGCCAGGCATCAGATAACCAGAACTACAGCAAGAAAGCTGTCATGGAGGCGGTGCTGCCTGTCGCTGTCAAATTCCTGCACAAGGGCAACAAGGAGCTGTCGCGGAACATGGCGCGCTATCTGTCCCTCGCCGCGATACATCACGCCAAGCTGCTGCAGCCGCACGTTCAGCCGATTATGGACTCTATTATCTCAGGTAGAAGAGAACATTTTTCATTGCTGCGTTGTGATCGGGTTGCAATTTCTTTAGTTACTCGGCTATGTTCTCGTCTAGTCCAGTATAGCCAGCAATCCAAAGGTAAGCATCCGGTATGGCATCTACCTTTTGGAGGTGATATTGGCTGGCCGCAGCACGTCCTCTGGCCCCTCCGACTCAGCCTACTTCCGCCTACAGCCACTCGCCTACCGGACTTGCATATAAAAAAAAAAAATCTGTCATAGTTAATGTTTTTTGGCAACTTTTTTTTATGGCACCAAGTTTATTTATTTCATTATTTATTTACTCTATTCGGGAAATAGACAGTTTGTTTGGCTACATCACCACTTACGGGGCCACAACACCTTGGTGAACTAGGTGGCATGTCAGTGCTCCCAATTGGTCGTGGGTTGAGATTCCATAAAACAAAATATAGGACTAAGGGACATGACTCCCTTCTTATATTACTGGGTTTAACCCGCCCGGGTTGGTACCACCGCACTGCATGAAAGGTTGGTCGAAATGGCTATGTAAATAGTTTGTGTTTTCCGTGCAGTTCAGTTTAGCCGGCACGACCGAAGGGAGGCACTGACGTGGCACCAAGTTCACCCGGTGTTATGGGCTGACATCACGGATGTTGTAGGTGATGTAGGCAACCATGTCAGTTTCCATAAAAAAAAAAATTATAATTAGATTCAATATTCTCCCCCAGGAAACTACCCCCTGTGCCGGGTGCTGTCGCAGCTGTACGAAGTGTCCCCGGGGCCACTGAAAGGGCACGCGATGGCTCTGGTGTCGCTGCTGCCCCACACGGACCAGCAGGAGAAGCTGGCTCTCCTCGGGCTGTTCGAGCTGATGGCGAAGAACGACCCGACAGTGCTGGAGGCGAGCATATCGCAGCTCGTCGCGTACCTGTGCCCCAACACCGCCAGCCCCTCGGTGCCGACCTGCGTTTGCGCCGGCGTTTTGAAGGTGAGCGTGCGGGCTTAATGTGTTTGGAGTTTTTAATTTTTTTTTACGCTAACTGAAATGGTTCGCTATATCAACTGCAACCACGGACGTTGCAGATGTCAGTCCATAACACCGCGTGAACTAGGTGTCATGTCAGTGCTTCCCTTCATTTCATGTCGGCCACACTGTTGTTGTTGTTGTTGTTCGGACTCGTTCTCCGCGCTTAAGCCCACTCCTCGGCCACACTGTATTTGTGTTATTTTGTAGGTATTTGTGCACTTCTGATGTGGCAGTGATGAATTACAGTTTAACCCTTTGACTCCCACACGTTGAAAATAGTACTAAGTTTAATTTAAAATGTTCACATCTCATATTCGCTACTACTTACATTCCTTTATTTACACATTTCGCACATTTAAAGGTTGGCTGTAAGATATCACTTCAAGGGATAAGTCCGCCTTTGATTCATTGTGTTATTTTTTCTTGTAAAATATTTGTGTCGCAATAAAGAATGTTCGGTCTGTCGCTGGGCGCCGCACGCTGCAGGTGTTGCTGTGCGTGAGCGTGAGCCGCGCGCAGCTGCTGGTGGAGCACGTGCCGGCGCTGCACCGCGCCGCGCTCCCGCCGCACGCCGCCCCCGCGCACGTCACGCTCGTCGCGCAGATACTCGCGCAGATCGGCAAGCTTAGCAAGGTAAGCTATGGCGATGTCTGTCGCTGGGCGCCGCACGCTGCAGGTGTTGCTGTGCGTGAGCTTGAGCCGCGTGCAGCTGCTGGTGGAGCACGTGCCGGCGCTGCACCGCGCCGCGCTCCCGCCGCACGCCGCCCCCGCGCACGTCACGCTCGTCGCGCAGATACTCGCGCAGATCGGCAAGCTTAGCAAGGTAAGCTATGGCGATGTCTGTCGCTGGGCGCCGCACGCTGCAGGTGTTGCTGTGCGTGAGCGTGAGCCGCGCGCAGCTGCTGGTGGAGCACGTGCCGGCGCTGCACCGCACCGCGCTCTCGCCGCACGCCGCCCCCGCGCACGTCACGCTCGTCGCGCAGATACTCGCGCAGATCGGCAAGCTTAGCAAGGTAAGCTATGGCGAAGTCTGTCGCTGGGCGCTGCACGCTGCAGGTGTTGCTGTGCGTGAGCTTGAGCCGCGTGCAGCTGCTGGTGGAGCACGTGCCGGCGCTGCACCGCACCGCGCTCCCGCCGCACGCCGGCCCCGCGTACGTCACGCTCGTCGCGCAGATACTCGCGCAGATCGGCAAGCTTAGCAAGGTGCATTCATTTTTAATTTTTTTTTAATAATTGTTTTTTTTTGGAAACTGTCTTGGTTGGTTTCATCACGTCACATCACAACATCCGTGATGTCAGCCCACAACACCTTGGTGAACTAGGTGTCATGTTCAGGTGCTTCCCTTCGGTCGTGCCGGCTACACTGAACTGGATGGAAAACACAAACTATTTACATGGCCGTTTCGACAGACCTTTCATTCAGTGCGGTGGTACCAACCCGGGCGGGTTAAACCCTACCACCTAGTAATATAAGAAGGGAGTCATAGCTCTTAGTCGCCTTGTACGACATACACGGGGAGAGATGCAGTGGGGCTATTCTTTTAAAGTACCGGCCCCACACGGTATTAAAAATTATACAGCTTTGTCAGCCTCGATAGCTCAGTGGTGCAGACAGTCAACGGTCGCTATTGAATGTTAAGCAACGCGGGGTGCGTTCAGTACTTGGATGGGTGACCGCTGACCGTTGGAGGCTGACCGAGGTTCGGATTCCTCATAAAACTGTAGGTCCCTTCCCTCCTAATCTTACTTGGTGGTAGGGTTTAACCCGCCCGGGTTGGTACCACCGCACTGAATGAAACGGCCAGTTCAGTGTAGCCGGCACGATCAAAGGGGGAAGCACTGACATGGCACCTAGTTCACCCGGTGTTATGGGCTGACATCACAGACGTTGTAGGTGATGTAGCCAACCGTGTCAGTTTCAATAAAAAAAAAAGCTTTGTGGTTGACGAACGTTACGGAGCGGAGCGGACCTTGGTTGAGTGCGGTGGTGGTGACGTGTTATTGCTGCGTGTGCCCCGCAGGAGAAGGCGCAGGAGGCGCTGAACTTCGTGCTGGCGCAGCTGGCGGGGTCGGAGCGCTCGTGCCACGCGGCGCTGCTGCGCGAGGCGACCGCACTCTGCAGCGCCTACCCAGCCCTCTTCACCGACCACGTGCTCAACGGCGTGCGACAGAGGAACAACAAGTACGATTGTTTATTTCATGTTATTTTAGGGTTCCGTATCCGATACGGGACCCTATTACTAAGCCTACGCCGTCTGTCTGTCTGTCCGTCTGTCCGAGGGCTGTATCTCTTGAACCGTAATAGGTAGCTCATTGAAATTTTCACAGAATATGTGTTATTATGGCCGATATAACGACGAATAATAAAAATAAGAAAAAGTAAAAAATTCACAGGGTTTCCAATAGAAGAAATATATATATATATAAGTAGATGTATTCCTACGGAATAGAGCCTGAAGCATTTTAGCTAATCATGACATTTAACCTATATGAAGCATTTCATAACACGCCATAGATGGAGTGAGTGGCGCCATCTAACCTAACCTAACCTAACCATGACATGGCGATAAGGAACCCTCGGTGCACGAGTTCGACTCGCACTTGGCTGGTTTTTTTTTATGTATTCCGGTATGAGTGATTGAGCCGGAGGGGCCGAAGCGCATGCTTCGACCAGCCAATATCACCTCCGAGAAGTACGGTGGTACCGACCCAGTCGTCTATAATTTGAGCCTACCGCCTAGTAAGGGGTAAGGGAAGGGACCTACAGTTTTACACCGGTTCCGAACGGTGAAGCAGCAGGTGTACAGGAAGGAAGCAGCAGCACGTAAGTTTTTTTGCCAAAAAAAATCATTGGTACACGCCGACCGGATTCGAACCTCGGACCTCTCGCACGAGAAGCCGAAGCCCAGACCATTCAGCCACCCGCCGACGTGGAGAGGATCCGACGTAAAACTGAATACTCTGCTAAACGTGCTGGTCGATGTGGTGTTGCAATTTTCCTGAGTTCTTGCATCACAACACCGATTACTCTGCTTACACTGATTGTCGGTATACAGTGTGTGTGGTATGTATGTATGCTATATGTTTCGGCTCGCGTCAAGCCCTCGTCAGCTAGTCTGCATTGACTAGGACCTCGACCTACCCTCACTAGGTGATGTAGCCAACCGTTCAATTAAAAAGAAAAAATCTGTCTTATCAGTTGTACCGTGTGGGGCCGGTACTTTAAAAGAATAGCCCCACTGCATCTCTCCCCGTGTATGTCGTAAAAGGCGACTAAGGGTCGACTCGACTCGGATCCGACGTAAAACTGTAGGTCCCTTCCCTTCTTATATTACTAGGTGGTAGGGTTAACCCGCCCGGGTTGGTACCACCGCACTGAATGAAGAGTCGGTCGAAACGGCTATGTAAATAGTTTGTGTTTTCCGTCCAGTTCAGTGTAGCCGGCACGACCGAAGGGAAGCACTGATGTGGCACCAAGTTCACCCGGTGTTGTGGGCTGACATCACGGATGTTGTAGGTGATGTAGCCAACCGTGTCAGTTTCCATAAAATAAAAAAAATCGTGACAAAACGCCTTCCAGCAACCAAGTGAACAAGACGCTGAGCGGTGTGACTATCGTGAAGCTGGGCCCGCCGCCGCCGGCGTCGGCCGCCGCGCCCGCCGCGCCGCCGCCGCCGCCACCGACCGCGGCCAGCGGCGGCTACACGCGCCGCGCCAAGCTCGGCGACTCCCGCAGCACCGGCAAGCTGCACACCTCTAGCAACACGCACCGCAGCATGACCAGGCTCAACATTGCAGGTACAACCACACACGTACATACATAGCAACCAAGTGAACAAGACGCTGAGCGGTGTGACTATCGTGAAGCTGGGCCCGCCGCCGCCGGCGTCGGCCGCCGCGCCCTCCGCGCCGCCGCCGCCGCCGCCGACCGCGGCCAGCGGCGGCTACACGCGCCGCGCCAAGCTCGGCGACTCCCGCAGCACCGGCAAGCTGCACACCTCTAGCAACACGCACCGCAGCATGACCAGGCTCAACATTGCAGGTACAACCACACACGTACATACATAGCAACCAAGTGAACAAAACGCTGAGCGGTGTGACTATCGTGAAGCTGGGCCCGCCGCCGCCGGCGTCGGCCGCCGCGCCCGCCGCGCCGCCGCCGCCGCCGCCGACCGCGGCCAGCGGCGGCTACACGCGCCGCGCCAAGCTCGGCGACTCCCGCAGCACCGGCAAGCTGCACACCTCTAGCAACACGCACCGCAGCATGACCAGGCTCAACATTGCAGGTACAACCACACACGTACATACATAGCAACCAAGTGAACAAAACGCTGAGCGGTGTGACTATCGTGAAGCTGGGCCCGCCGCCGCCGGCGTCGGCCGCCGCGCCCGCCGCCCGCCGCCGCCGCCGCCGACCGCGGCCAGCGGCGGCTACACGCGCCGCGCCAAGCTCGGCGACTCCCGCAGCACCGGCAAGCTGCACACCTCTAGCAACACGCACCGCAGCATGACCAGGCTCAACATTGCAGGTACAACCACACACGTACATACATAGCAACCAAGTGAACAAGACGCTGAGCGGTGTGACTATCGTGAAGCTGGGCCCGCCGCCGCCGGCGTCGGCCGCTGCGCCCGCCGCGCCGCCGCCGCCGCCGCCGACCGCGGCCAGCGGCGGCTACACGCGCCGCGCCAAGCTCGGCGACTCCCGCAGCACCGGCAAGCTGCACACGTCTAGCAACACGCACCGCAGCATGACCAGGCTCAACATTGCAGGTACAACCAGGTCTCACGGACTCTATGTACTTGCGCGCGCTAACTACATACCGCCCGGTGGACCGCCGGCGATCTAATTCAGTGGAAATTCGTTAGCCGCGCGAAGCATACCTACACGCTCGCCCACGCAACTGCACGCAGCTGCAAAGCAATAATCACTTTACACTCGATCGTTAGGTACATTTTCGCACGCAGCGATTGGCGACGTAAAACAGTAGGCTATTAAACCCGTAGGTATGTAATATTTTCTATGGAGTAACTATTAAGTAATCTGTGGTACGACTACACACACATGCATACATTGTTAGCCACGATAGCTCAGCGGTGCAGACAGTCGACTGTCGCTATTGATGGTTAAGCAACCCTGGGCTGGTTAGTACTTGCATGGGTGACCGCTCAACCGTTGGAGGCTGACCGTCGTTCGGATTCCACGTTAAACTGTAGGTCC
Organism: Nematopogon swammerdamellus; assembly: GCA_946902875.1. Classification (NCBI taxonomy): domain Eukaryota; kingdom Metazoa; phylum Arthropoda; class Insecta; order Lepidoptera; family Adelidae; genus Nematopogon; species Nematopogon swammerdamellus. The sequence continues at coordinate 2,651,468 of OX336335.1, forward strand.
CTTCCCTTTTTACCTTACTAGGTGGTAGGGTTCAACCCGCCCGGGTTGTTACCACCGCACTGAATGAAACGTCGGTCGAAATGGCTATGTAAATTGTTTGTTTTCCGTCCAGTTCAGCGTAGCCGACATGAAAGGAAGGAAAGCACTGACATGGCACTTAGTTCATCTGGTGTTATGGGCTAACATCACGGACGTTGTAGGTGATGTAGCCAACCGTGTCAGTTTCCATAAAAAAAAAAACTCAAAACATTAGTTGCCGATTCCAGAGGCAGAAGTGAAAACTAAATATTAGACTAAATAAACTAATTATTAACAAAATATTCAAAAATGCACAACGTTGATGTAAACATCAACAATATTTTGGAATGGTTAGGGAATAATTTCGCACGAATTGTTTTATTTATCAGTATAAAAGTACTATCATTTATGTGGTAAAATACAATATTCATTTATTGCACTATCCTAGACAAAACAATTTATATTATAGACCAAGATACCAAAATCACTGAAGAGGAAACCATACGAGGAAAGACTAAAAATCCTCAACCTGACAACATTGGAGCAACGTAGAGAAAGGGGTGACCTCATAGAAACATACAAGATTCTCAATCAGCATTATGATTGTCCAGAACTGGAGAACCTCTTTACTAGAAATACAAATAGTCATCTCCGAGGCCATAGCTTGAAGCTGAATGTCACTGTCAGCTCAACAAATCCGAGACGAAACTTCCTGTCAAATAGAGCAGTGGAAATGTGGAACAAACTGCCCGAAGATGTCGTACAAGCACCCACCACCAATTACTTTAAAAACAGGCTCGACAAACACCTAAAAAAAAACACCAAACTAAACTAACATAAAAATAACAAAGCACCAGTGAACTTAGACATGAACACATCAGCCTAGGCTGTTCGTTCATCAAATAAATAAATAAATAAATATTACATAAAAAATATAACACTAAAGAACTATTATAATTATTTTACATCAAAAAGTTTATTTCTCAGAAAAATCAACTTTCATCCTTTTTCGATCAGGCTACGGATCTGACGCGAGTTTAACATTTTTTACCCATCTAAAAAAAGTGCCAAGCGCCGCTAAAGAAGTTTCGAATCTTACGCTTTTTCGATCAGGCTCCGGATCTGACGCGAGTTCTGACGCGAGTTTAAAATTTTTTACCCATCTAAAAAAAGTGCCAAGCGCCGCTAAAGAAGATTTCACTTCAAAAAATGAATTTTCACTTTCAGCGCAGATGTTTACACACAGGAAACATGTTTATGCTCGGCAGGCGGGTCGGTGGGAGGGCTGCACAAGAGCATGACTCGTCTCTCGTCCTCGCAGCAGATCAACCTGCAGAACGCGCAGGGTCAGCACCAGCCGGCCGCAGCCGCCTCCGCCGCCGTCCCCGCTACCACCGGTCATTATTACCTCACTACTAACTACCTCACACTTTTTTTTATTTATTTTTTATTATCATTTGTATGCAAATAAATTTTGCACTTGAATTTGTTATCTTTCGAATGGCAACTATAGTATGAAATACAACAAACAATAAACAAAAAAATGTAACAACAAAGGCGGCGGGTGGCCGAGTGGTTTGGGCATCGGCTTCTCATGCGAGAGGTCCGAGGTTCGAATCCGGTCGGCGTGTACCAATGAGTTTTTTCTGACGAAAAAATTTACGTGCATACCTCTGCTTCACCGTTCGGAACCGATGTAAAACTGTAGGTCCCTTCCCTTGCCCCTTACTAGGTGGTAGGCTCAAATTGTAGTCGACTGGGTACCACCGTACTGGATGTAAGATGGCCGCATAGCAGCCTCGGCTGTGTTCTCCTCTAGTACAGTATAGCCAGCAATCCAGGGAAGTCTCCAGTATGGCACCTACCTTCTCGGAGGTGATATTGGCTATACGGAGCATGCGCTTTAGCCCCTCCGGCTCAGCCACCCATACCGGATTACATAAAAAAAAAATAAAAAAATGAAAAGCAATTTTAATTTAATAATTTAATTATTTGTTGTTATATCCGCCATAATAACTGTGAAAATTTCAACGGGCTGCCTATTACGGTTCTAGAGATACAGCCCTCAGACAGAGAGCGGACGGACGGACGGACAGACAGACAGACAGACGGCGTAGGCTTAGTAATAGGCTTCCGTACGGGATACGGAAACCTAAAAAATGGGATCTGGTACAGGCGGGAGCAAGTCGTCGACGCGAGCGGCGGGAGCGGTGACGGTGACTACGGTGTCGCCGCCGCGGCTGCCGCGCCACCCGGCGCGCGTCGCCGTCCCCCACCACCACCCGCAGAACATATTCATATCCAACAACCTACCCTCTGTGAGTACACACTTTTATTAAACTCCAGTTATATCAGCGAGGCGTGTTTGTTATTTCGAGAGTGTGTTATGTGATACATATTTTCGATTCAAATCACATAATAATATATACCACTTACAGTTGTCAATTTGAGATTAAAATTATTTCTGAAAATTATTGACAACAAAAGACTAAGTAAATAAGTGTATCAGATGTAAAGAGCCTTTGTCAAAATGTTGATGTAATTATGGTACAGACCCAAATTACATTTTATATTCTCTTGATTTACGTAGAGGAAGGTGTGGAACTAAGCTTGCGATGGCTTCACCAAACATATCCGGGCCCATCGGCAGTAAAAGAGGGTGTTAATCGAGGTCGGAACTAGCGAGTGGCCACTCTAAATTTCCCGCGCATGCTTCACTTTTCAGGCTTATATGGCTAGCGAGACAACCGTGTCAGTCTACACCAGGCATGGGCAACCTTTTTGGTCCAGGGGTCACATCATTGTTTCGCTGTCGAGTCGCGGGCCACATTAAGTCTAGATGTCTAAAATGTGTACCTACCTATTTACATCGATGCCTATTTATAAGTAAACGTGAAACGTAAACACACTATTAATCCTTACCTATACTATATATATTACCTGTCTGAGTGTCTGAGTGTTGAGTGTATGTCTGTCTGTCCGCTTATAACTCGAGAACCACTGAACCGATTTTAATAAAACAAAATTCTACGGATAGCTTGATTCTTCCCATCAACTATAGGCTACTTACTATCACGCTAAATGGCTTATGAGGTTAGCAGTGAAGTGAAATATGAGAGCGGGCGGAGCCGCGGGCACAGCTAGTATTACAATAAAATTAACTGACTATCAGAAATATAGAAATGAAAACCAGGGCCGGACCAAAATAATTAACAGGAAAGAATCGCAGGCCGAACAAAAAGACCTCGCGGGCCCGCAATCGGCCCGCGAGCCATAGGTTGCCCATGGGTGGCTACACTAATATTATAAACAGGTAAAGTTTGTAAGTTTGATTGTAGGAGGTAATCTCCGAAAATACACTCATACGATTTCCAAAATTCTTTGACCAATATTTAGAATGGACCTTCAGTATGACGGACACAGGCTATGCGAGCGAAGCCGCGGGCGAAAGCTAGTTCTTTATTTATTTTTAATTTTTTTTATGTGTAATCCGATATGGGTGGCTGAGTCGGAGGGGCCAAAGCTCATGCTCCGACCAGCCAATATCACCTCCGAGAAGGTATATCCATACCGGAGACTTCCCTGGATTGCTGGCTATACTGGACTAGAGGAGAACACAACCGAGGCTGCTATGCGGCCATCTTACATCCAGTACGGTGGTACCAACCCAGTCGGCTACAATTCGAACCTACCACCTATAAAAATATGTTCCAACTAGTATTGTTTCAATTTCAGAGCAACACCGGCCAGACAATAATATCTGGCGCCGCGCCCCTCCAGAGCCAGTCGATATCCGTGAACCCGCTCACCGTCGGCAAGTCATCGGACTCGATGCTGCCGATACCTGTCATCACATCCTCCGTCTCCATACAGCATTCCAACACGGGGCTCGGTCACGTCTCAGTCATCAACGCGGCGTCGCAAAACTCGGCCAGCGGTCCGCAGATCCTGACTCAGACGCTCGGCTCCAGCCCCATTTCGATCGGTGCGAACATGAACCCGATCAGTATATCGGGTCCGGTGACGGTCACCTCGAGGCGGGCGAATAACACGAGCGTAACGATGATTAATTCGAATGAGTCGCATCGGATAAGCGTGTTTGAGCCCTATCCGATGAGGGACACGGTGCAGCATTTTTGCGAGAAGCATTTAGATAAAATCAAGGCGTACATGGATAATGTGTCGCTGAGGTTGCCGCCGCCGGCCAAATGCACTATTGAAGGTATGTTTTTTTTTTTCTTTTTATTAGGGTTCCGTATCCGTCGTACGGAAACCTATTACTTCGAAAACTTCGAAAACGTCACTGGAAGCATCCTACAGAATATGGATAGGTAGAGAGAGGGACGTCGAGAGCGGGACTGGTGGTTTCCCCGCGTCCTAGTCGACGCAGACTAGCTGACGAGAGCTTGATGCGAGCCGAAACGTGAAGCATGCGCGGGAAATTTAGAGTGGCCACTCGCTAGTCCCGACCTCGATTAACACCCTCCTCTACTGCCGATGGGTCCGGATATATGTTTGGTGAAGTCATCGCAAGCTTAGTTCCACACCTTCCCTTCCCTACGCTTTCTGTCTGTCTGTCGGTCCGAGGGCTGTATCTCTTAAACCGTAATAGGTAGGTCATTGCAATTTTCACAGAATATGTGTTATTATGGCCGATATGACAACAAATAATAAAAATAAGAAAAAGTAAAAAATTTACGGAGTTCCCCATACAAGAAACTTAAAAAGTGTATGCATTGGTTTACGTTCTTTGCACTGATAATGTCCTCAAGAAGTTGGTTCCAATCTTCGACAACTTGTTTGTTATGAAGTTCTTGCGAGTGTTGGTCTTGTGCTCGGTTTTGTTCCGTTTCAAAGAGTGGCCACGCAGGTGAGTATTTTGATTAAGGGTAAACATTTCCATGACCGACTTTGTCTTTCGCTGCAGAGCGTCGAGCCAAAAAATTGGCCAAGCTGCACTTTGCGTGCGGCGCGCGCGGCCAGCACTGCCTCTACTCGCGCACGCTGTTCACGATGCGCACGCGCAACCCGCGCATCTGGATCCACTTGATGTTCCTGGCGCTGCAGGCGCGCTCGGCCAACGCGCTCAGCTCGCGGGAGTCGAGCGTGAGCAGCCTCAAGCACTGCTGGGACATACTCAAGTGCGAGAACAAGACGTTCCTCACGCTCGTCACCAGCGCATTCCCATGCGTCAAGGTACGCATACTCATTATTGGCCAAGCTGCACTTTGCGTGCGGCGCGCGCGGCCAGCACTGCCTCTACTCGCGCACGCTGTTCACGATGCGCACGCGCAACCCGCGCATCTGGATCCACCTGATGTTCCTGGCGCTGCAGGCGCGCTCGGCCAACGCGCTCAGCTCGCGGGAGTCGAGCGTGAGCAGCCTCAAGCACTGCTGGGACATACTCAAGTGCGAGAACAAGACGTTCCTCACGCTCGTCACCAGAGCATTCCCATGCGTCAAGGTACGCATACTCATTATTGGCCAAGCTGCACTTTGCGTGCGGCGCGAGCGGCCAGCACTGCCTCTACTCGCGCACGCTGTTCACGATGCGCACGCGCAACCCGCGCATCTGGATCCACCTGATGTTCCTGGCGCTGCAGGCGCGCTCGGCCAACGCGCTCAGCTCGCGGGAGTCGAGCGTGAGCAGCCTCAAGCACTGCTGGGACATACTCAAGTGCGAGAACAAGACGTTCCTCACGCTCGTCACCAGCGCATTCCCATGCGTCAAGGTATGCATACTCATTATTTTTTTTTTATGTAATCCAGTATGAGTGGCTAAGTCGGAGGGGCCAAACCAAAGCACATGCTCCGACCAGCCAACATCACCTCCGAGAAGGTAGTTGCCATACCGGAGAACACAGCCTGCTACTAACAAAACATTGTGACTTTTCAAGTTTTTTTGTCAGTTCTACTTCGCATTGAATTTAAAACTGACGGAATTTTCAACATGTCCAAGCGTAGGCTTATCTTCGCTCTATAGAAAAATATAACATTTATTCACAGAAACAAAACAATACTATTTAATTCATATAAATCTAACTAAACCTATTATATTAAACTAACAAACTAAATTAACTTAAAAAAAATTAAAACTAAATCTAAAAAAAAAAAATCAGTAATAAAAACCGTCCACAGACAGGCAAGCTGAGGTTATAGGTTTTATCTATAGGTTACCGACCTATACAGGGTGTCCCAAAACTCAACGCCAAGCGGGAACCAGGGAGTAGGCCAGTTTATGAGTACCCAGGGAAAAATAAGAAAAAAAATCGGAGTCATATCAGTTTTTCATGATAAAGCATTTTTTGAAATATTACTTAATTTTTTTTTTTGATAAAACTATGGGCATTTGGGTTTTATTTGGGATACTGATCAATAGCAGAGTTATTTAGGCTACCAATAAAAAAAATTTACAATTATATTTGCAAATTTGTAGTCGTAGTACCTAAAAATGTTGTACGAAACGTTTTTAAAAAAATGCTCATATCATAAAAACAAATGACACCAATTTTTTTTCTTATTTTTCCCTGGGTAGTCATAAACTGGCCTACTCCCTGGTTCTCGCTTGACGTTGAGTTTTGGGACACGTTGTAGATGAAATTATACAATAAACAATTTCATCGCAGGATCAAGAGATGCTCCTGAACGAGCTACGGCAGGCGGGCTTCTTCGACGTGTTCGAGCTGAACACGTCCAACGGGGGCGAGCCGGCGCAGTGGGGCTGCTTCCTGTGCAACCACCCCGAGCGGGCGGTGGGCTTCCTCAGCGGCAGCTCGCAGCCCGTCATCGAGGGCCAGCTCAAGGAGAAGAAGGGCCGCTGGAGGCTGTTCCGCCGCTGGCGGACCAGGTACTTCACGCTGAGCGGCGCGCATCTCAGCTGTAAGGGATCCGTGAGTGTCGCCACTATTCCATCCATTATATATAAACATACATACCGCACGCGCTATCCCGACAATCGGGGTAAGCAGAGTAATCGGTGTTGTGCTGCAAGTACTACTTGTAAATTACAGCCACAACACCGAGCGCCACTTTTAGCAATGTATTAGGACAAGATAACTATCAAGCAGCAAGTAAGGCACGTAGACCCAATTTTTAACCCATGCCGAATACAGGCACTCAACCCCAAGAATATAACTCGGTTCATAGCTGAAATCGAGCTTGGGGTGTGAGCTCTAAACTCTTGAGAGATCACAATAGATCTCCCTAGGTCGCAGTGACAACAGAGCTCAGGGGTTCTAACTCTCACACTTTAAACCAGTGCCCAACCGGTTTTGCTCCAAGAGCTACTTTGAAACTATTGTCTTGTTTCGCGAGCACCGTTCAGTTTATGTTTAATAATAAAGCTCAAGCCTCTTTTTACTCACTGCCTACATTCTGTATTTCTACTGCCCTGCATATTAGGTAACCTCTTTTTTAATAATTAATTAATGTAGGCTTGCTTTGATGAGCCAAGCAAGAACTGATTCAGCGGTAGCAGCTGAATATGAATTATAGCAATTAGATACGATATTTTACGATATTTAGAATACCGTGTGGGGCCAGTATTTAAAAAGAATAGCCCCACTGCATCTCTCCCCGTGCAATACCGTGTGGGGCCAGTATTTAAAAAGAATAGCCCCACTGCATCTCTCCCCGTGCATGTCGTAAGAGGCGACTAAGGGATAAGGACAAGATACTGCGCTAAAGGGCGACAGGCTAGCCACTTCTCACCTTGGCGCAGTCCTTCCACCTAGTCATGCAGCAGGTGAGTTCTTCGTGTCTTACTTGCTGCGTGATAGTTGTCTTGTCCATATACTGTGCTAAGCGTGGTGGTCGGTGTTGTGCTGTAATTTACCAGAGTCCTTATAGCACAACACCGATTACTCTGCTTACCCTGATTGTCGGGATACAGCGTGTGTTATGTATGTATGTATGTAGATACAATATTTTTTCTGTTCGTGATTTTGTTTGCGAGCCCCTAAAATATAGCTCACTGCTTTAAACCATAAATCCTAAGAGACGTATATTCCCCCACGCAGAGCGGCGGCGAGAGTATCGACATCAATCAGATCCGCTCGGTGAAGGTGTCGCGCGGCGCGCGCAACATCCCCAAGGCGTTCGAGATATTCACCGGCGACCAGACGCTCATACTCAAGCCCAAGGACGGCAAGAACGCCGAGGAGTGGGTGCAGTGTCTCAGCATCGTGGTGGCGCACTCGCAGACGCGCGACGCGCCAGCCAAGTCCAACAGTTTGCCCGCGCGCGGAGTCACGCTGAAGAATCTGTGATCACGCTTTGAGTTCGGCGAGGAGGGTTTGATATTGTTAGCTGCTGCTATGTTATTACCACAGAACATAAAGATGAGTAGAAGTATCGCAAAGTAACTCATTAGCAGGGAATGGAATACCTAATATGGGTTTTTAAATTACCGTTCTTGTTAGACATTATTTTTAAAACAAAACAGCTTTACTCACGGTTCTTCACGAGCTATGTGGCTCGACGTTTCGGGCACAGGCGTATGGCCCATCCTCATGAGCACTCTGCCTGGTGCGACGGTTGGCAGAGAATAGTTAGGAATACCTAATGTTGGCGAGAAGACATAATATGGAGTGGTTAAAACCAACTCTTTCGGGAATTCTGAAAAATTCCCGAGAATTCCGGAATTTTGAAAAAATAATTGGAATGGAAGTGATTTTGATTTGAAATTTTTTTTTGGGATTTTTAATTAAGTTATTCACACATTACAGCATGTTGCAAGTGTCAAAAGTTACAACTATCTCGCTAACAGGAAATACATAGTTTTCAAATCAAGTGTATGGGAATTTAGTTACACTGTTCTATAGAGAGTTTTTAAAGTTTTGATACCTCCAAGTTATAATCTTCTTGATAAGTTCTCTAAACTGCTATGCCGACCTCCTGAGGCAGATCCACTTTTATCGAAACTATCAAATACAAAAATAAAATTTAACAGATTAAAATAATATCGTGCTTTCTTCCTCCAGTATCCTGGGCTTCTTCCAGATGCGTGAAGCACAATTCCCTCAAACGTGAACGAAGGTGAACGTGTAGAACTACGTGGGTATTGTGCTTGTGTACAATGGTCTTAGATCAAGTGCGCGTAGCTACGCTCACTTACGGTACGCATGTCGAGTCGACGCTCTACTTCTACTCTTTTTTATGTTCTGTGGTTATTACTGTCTCTGTTTCAAGGATATTTCTTAATATGTTTTTATTTGAAGGATTTTTTAAAGATATAAAACGTGTAGGATTATTTAATATTTTACTAGCCCCTCTGTTATCACAATATGTTCGAAGGACATATTTATGAATGTGTATTGAGACCTCCCATACAGTTCAGTGAAGATAAAGTAAGAGAATGTTAGGGAATTAATAATCTGGGATTAATAATCTGGAATTAATAATCTGGGATTAATAATTTGGGATTAATAATCTGAAATTAATAATCCTGAATTAATATCTGGGATTAATAATCTTGAATAAATAATCTGGGATTATTAATCTGGAATTAATAATCTGGGATTAATAATTTGGGGTTAATAATCTGAAATTAATAATCCTAAATTAATATCTGGGATTAATAATACTGAATAAATAATGTGGGATGAATAATCTGGGATTAATAATGTGGAATTAATAATCTGGGATTAATAATATGGGTCCTAATATGGCAAGAAGAATGAAGGCAACTGTAGTGTGGCACTTATCTGAGAAAATACTTGGATAGTACAGTGCGCGGCAGTAAATAATGCGCATCGGGCTCTAGAAAGAGACAAACCGGTCGTAGAGCGTCGTCCCTGTCGCACGGAGAGACCATCGAGTTAGTGCGACAGAGACGACGCTCTACAACCGGTTTGTCTCTTTTTAAAGCCCGATGTGCATTATTTATGCCCGTGTACTGTACACAATACTGAAACACAATCTGTGGTGTAAGCGTTCACACAATGTTTCCATGTTTTTACTTGTATAAAAACATTAACGACTGTAGTTTTTGATCCGAATGGATTAATTTTATTGTGCTATTTTCGTCGCAAGAGCGAGTAATATTGTATTGGTAAGTCCGATTTGTTGCGTATATTTATAAAAGTTAACGATACTCGCGTACCTGCCTGGTCCTGGGTGCAGCAGAGATCTCATAGTGTGGTGTGTAACGAGAACCGAGCCAAAATTGTGTGAAAGTATAAAATCGTCCAATGACATCGTATTCGACTGACTGAAGACTTAACGGGAATGAAATTAATTGCATTTTTATAATGTGTACATAGATTTTAATTTATTTAGTACGCTATGGGTTAGTGAGCGGCGACATTTCAAGTCCCACTTAAGGGTCACTTCCATACATAGTCTGTCATGTAACTTTATTCCTAGCGCTAAGATCATAGAGCAGGGGTTTTCAACCGGTGTGCCGCGAGTGACGTACAGGTGTGCCGCGAATTCTAAGTAACTCATTCAAAATTTGCATGAAAACAGCGGAAGAGCAAGCATAATTCACCAAATATTTGCAAAAAGTTTTGATGAGTCGCCAATAGTTTTTAGTTTTCTAAATTTCATATGCTTTCTGTATGGACACAGATGTGGTAGTGTGCCGTGAAATTTTAGTAGATGAAAAAGTGTGCCAGTCCATGATGAAAGGTTGAAAACCCCTGCCATAGAGCATAGTACTCACCATTGCTTCTTACGCTCAACTCAGTAGTCATTCTCCAATCTTACTCGGGCGAGCGTATTCAATAGTATTCATAGACAAATGTTGTCAACGTCTTGCTGCCAGCGTTCCATTTTCGTTCATAACACGCATACGAGATTATTGTGAATGAGTCTATTGTCAAGAATTGTCAATGTATGGCAAATTACGACTTGGCCGAGCTAAGACAATTCTTTATGTACATGGGCCGAACAGGCTTTAGTGCGGGTTGAAATACCAGCCGTAAGATTAATTGTCGTTATGTACTTAATTACATGCAAGTTTTTATGTTATAAGTACTTTATAGATGCTCATTTGCTGCCAAAATTGTACTTACAGACTGCTATACTTCACTAGGCACCCGGCAAAAACTCCCAAGTCATATTTGGCATACAGACTGAGAATGGTTTTATGTATACGGGCCGTACAGTCTTTAGTGGGGGTTGAAATACCAGCCGTAAGATTAATTGGCTTATGCACTTAATTACATGCAAGTGTTTATGTTATTAGTACTTCATAGATACTCATTTGCTGCCAAAATTGTACTTACAGACCGCCATTGCCTCACTAGGCACCCGGCAAAACCCGTAACTAATATCGCGCCATTTTGAAATGTCATCTCTCCTCTCAGTTTGTTTTCAGTGAGTGAGCGACAACCCAGAACCGGCCGCAGGGCTTATCTCTGGGTGTCGAGGTGTGTCGGTCCGTACGTGTGGCGGCGGGCAGACAGAACCGCCAACTAGTGCTGCTCCCGCTGTATAAACAAACAGACGATATATACTCGGTCGGCAATGCTGTGATTATAAAAAAGAATTTAACACTTTCAGGCGTGGTACTCCCGTCGATGTTGAAAAAGTTGATACGACAGTACGTCTGCTGACATATGTAGGAACCATCTTTTCTTTACAATTATATGGGCCCTGTTTCGTATTGTCCTTCTAGACTCAAGTTTCGTTTTGATACTGTCACCACAGAAGCTGTTATTTTAAGAATGTCGGTAGATACGTACATAGCGTCACGCCTGTTTCCCGGTGCGGTAGGCAGAGACAACGGATCTCCGCGTGCCACGATCCTGACACTCCTCTGCCGCCTCTTCCACTCTCATAATGTTCTTCGGGCATGCTCGTCGGTTACGGGTACTACGCACTTGACCCTTTTTGAGCACACGCCCGATCTGGTCCAGGTACGTGCGTCTAGGGCGACGCTTCCCGACTCTTCCACTCACCTTTGCTCCATAAATTTCTTTCGTTTCTCTCCTATCATCCATTCTTCCGACAAGACCGTTAGATACTCTGCGTATGTGAAGCAGCAGATATTAGTAGTGGTAGGTATGAACGTAAATTTTTCCACTCGAAAAAACTCATTGGTGCATGTCGCCGAATTCGCCGGGTTCGAATTCGGTGACATCCTTCAGCTCAAGTGAACAAGTCAAGACCGCGCCGACCACCCGCCACTTTAATATGGAACAATGCCTGTGGACGATATTGTATGGATAGTGATATGTGTCACTATGTTCGTTTAGGCTTTTACCACTGTTACACATTATCGTAAAGTTTTCGGTCACGCGGCATATTACAAAGTGACTTACATTCCTCGACGTTTCGTCCCTCACTCCGGGGACATCCTCGGGACTCGCGGAACTACTATCCCTGCTCATATATTCCCCCCCAAGTACAGTCTCTGATCCTTAAAGAGGGGTGTGAATGGGCACCTATCAGGCCGGCATGGCATTCGCAACCCCCGCATACGACCAAATGTCCATGGGTGTACCTTATAGATGGAAAAAAAAAATAAAAAAAACCTGGAGAATACCCGACACGTCGTCGTCCAGTCAAATGTCAACTCCAACTTCTCGTATGCTCATATCGAAGGTACCACCACCCCTGATTGTGTTAATAGTTTCACATATTTAGTTGTTATTACGTGCGACTATCTGAATGGTGAACGAAATTATCACAAACAAATTTTTGTAAAATGCATTTTATAAAGAACCAAATTAGATTTACTTTATATTTATATTTAGCTGCTAGAGCGGACTGATTGAATTAACAATGAAATTGATAAATCGAATTGACATTCCAGTTGGTACTGAGTAAAATTGTTTATTGAAATGTAATTTTAGAATATTTTATATTGTTGAGAGAGACGCAGGAGTATTTAAATTGGATGCCGTCTTGTGTACTGGAGTCCTATATTGGGGTTTATAGTTTGGTTTAAAATCACTAAATATTGCTTACGTGCCTTACCCTGGTGATATATTTCCTCTACGTGTTGTTACCCTGTTGTTAAATATCATTAATATTTTCTGTTTCACCTCTTTTTATTAATTATCCGCTAATATTATCACCAAAATAATAATGTGTTCAAGATTATTTAATTGTGTACAGATAGGTGCTATCACTCTGTTTTTTTTTTTTATAGAAGACAATAAAACTCCGGATGTATCGCAAAAGCTCAATACCTACTTGTAAGATGTGCATCTCATTTATAAAGCATCAAGGTGTATGTGTACTGTATAGAGAGAGAAACCGCTTCATATAAACACAGGGAAAATTATTTGTTCCTAAGCTAAGAGATAAAGGAAGCGAAAACGCTTAGTGACGAACGAGGCCGCTAATTGCTCGCACCTACTTCGGTGCTCGGAGTACCTTCGTTGGCTGTGGAGCCCTTATCTGCTGCTGATGACTCCGACGACGCGGTCGGTGCGACCACGTCATTGGAGGTTTGAAGGTTTTTTTTGCTTCATAGATTGTCTGGAGCTGCCAATATGTGGCTCCATATTTATAATCATTTGTAAACTTTGATCGCCACTCACAATAACAGCAAAAATCAACAACAGAACAATAAGCAAACAATAACGGGAATTTATAACAAAACATAGAAACTAATTCAACATGTTACACTTCTAACGCATTTCAAGTAGGAATAAACTTAAATTTACAAAATTTCTACCCAAATGCACTTGTACATCGGGCTTTCTACTACTATGAAACATCTAGCGACAACCATTTCTAACTTTATTACGTGCGAAGTAGAGGACACAGGACAGAGATACAAATCGCTTAGAATTGTAAAACAACTTAGTGAAGGTCAGTTTGTTTACTCTCTTTGCCTCGTCTCGGTGGCCAGACTACAGGCGAAATGAAGTGGAACATGAAAAACGTCCTGTTGTTCTCTCTAGTACACAGTACAGTAAACCTTGATGCTATATTACAATAGATTAGTTTTAGATTTTGTACTTAAAGTACTGGAAATGATTTTGGAACGATGAGAGTCGCGTAATCCTCAGTATAACGCGGGGTTACATCCGTTCGTTTTGGTCGTTGTTGGTATGTACCTGCTCCAAGTTTTTATCTACTCTGTATATAAGATGAAGATATTTTACATTTTGTAGACGTAGCTCTAAGGTAACGTGTTGTGAGAATTTTGACAATACATTCGAGATGTGAGGGCGAAAAGTTGAATGTACAAGTTTCGGTGTAGTATGTGGAACTAGACAAAGTTTAAAATTATGTATAAGCTGTTTTTATTTCCCTGTGCGCTGAGTCTGCATTGAATGTTTTCTACAATAATTTATTTTTCAAATATTATGTTTTGTTTTTCATACTGAACTTCCGTGGTCCATTCACAGTAATATACTAATCGGTCGGATAGGGTTACAGACAGCCACCCCCAACTCAGTGAGAGGGTAAAAAAACAACGTATAACGCTACCAAAACTTGTAGACCAATGGCATTAGTGTTAGTGATAATAATTATGTACAAGTGTACGCGCCGAGTGCATCTATTAGTGTGCCGAGCACCGCAGTGGCGTTCACGCACACTAACTCACTAACTAACACTAATGCCATTGGTCTAAAAGTTTTGGTAGGGTAGTATGTGTGTGTATTAGTGCCAAGTGACCGGCGCAAAAATAAATGGTCACATTGAAAATGACACCAATGTTTTTAATTATCAAATGGAACTGATAGTTTTGCTAGATTTTTGTTTTCAAATGATATTTCGAAATATTTCATTATTGGCAGCTGTACTTAAAAGTTATTACTAATTTATTAAAGTGTTGTATTTGTTTCAAACAAAATGCTATTTTTATTTCTATTACCACCCCAGCACCCCTACCGCTGAGCATAGGGATGCAACAAAGCATCGTTACAATATTGATATTGATTGAAAATATTGCACTAAACATCGAGGTAATCCAGGAGGCAGAACGAAGTCGGGGAGGGAGCAAACCGAGCGACGGCCATTGGAAAGCGGCGCTCATAAAATAAAACAAAAGAAAAACTGTTTTAAAACAATATTTACTTAATCTACAACTAAAGTAGTTTCATTTGTCTCACAAATCCAACATTGGGCTGAATCGCCGGACGCTTTTCCTTCACCAGTGCGTAGGCGTCACCGTACGAATACTTCTCTTGCAAAATGAGATAACCTATCACCGCCATAGACGCGCGAGAAACTCCCGCATTACAGTGGACCAGTACGGTCCCTCCAGATTCCAACGACTGCTTTATAAATGGCACGCATTCCTTCAAAACCGGTCCTATGTCAGTTTCCGGTAAGTCCAAGCACGGAACACATTTATACTTTTCATCGACAGATACCTCTATACCTAAACTTAAGACATTGCTAATGTTATAAGCCTTCAGCACACTGGGGTTAGTACAATCTTGTGACCCTATGTACAGACCGTCTATAACTAAAGCCGGTATATCGTCTGGTTTCGTATCCACGACGAAACCAAATTTTCGAGGGTACGACGTCGATTCAATTACTTGAAGCCCGCCGTTCCGCTCGACGTGTGTCCGGCCGTCGACCGTCGTGACTGTCGTTTCAGTTTTTTGCAACTTCTGCTTCTGTTTGACTAATTCACTTAGGAAACTCATGATTAACTTAAATATTAATGCACATTGACAAACCCACACACTACATTACCTAAAATGGCTACTGTACAAATATTCTACATTTCTCCAGATAGGAAGAAAAGGGCTGAATTATTTGCAGTCGAATTCGGAGCCAGGGGCTACCTGCGAAATAAGTCTACAATTCGTTCAAGAAAGAGGCTCGCCTAGATCGGCGCTAAGCTCCTTCATGGAAAGATCCGCGGGCCGCACTGGAAGCCTCATACAGAATTAGGATCGGGTTTGCGAGAAGATCGAGCATGCGAATTGTTCTGCTCCGCGTCCCAATCACCACAGACTAGCTGACGAGGTCTGGACGCGAGCCGAAACATCTAGTGTGCTGTTCGAGAGGAATAGAGACCACACACTAGTCACATGCTCTATTGAAACCTTCTATGTGTTACAAACCCAGATGTCTTTCAACTGAGCTTGTCACCTGCCTACAATCACTTCGTCAATGCTCTGCCCCTGTATCGGCGTAACAAACTCGCCGATGTGATTATGAGAAACAATCTCACTCAACAAATCAGAAGGCGATCGGTGCGACATCCGGGCCGGCTATGAAATATGCGAGTATTTGTGTGAGCGAGTGAGTTTACGCCGGTAGACCCCCTGTGCTTTTATATGAAAGGGAGAAGGCAGAACTATATCTGATATGATTCGTTCACAAGACAAAACCTAATGCACACTTATGTTTTCCTAAAGTCAATGTTCTCTTAGGTTACGTTACGTTAGACTTTATTCGTCATCATCACTTTCATCGTCCCTTTTCACTTCGCTAGTGATCGTTCGACCAAACTCAAAGTCCAGCGGGTCGTACTCGACGTTGCACAGGTAGAGGGCGTGCGGGGGCGCGGTGGAGGCGCGCGTCGGCCACGAGTGCTTCGATGGCACCTGAAGCATCACAGTTATCTCCTCGAGTGGCACCTTGTCCTCCGCCACTGCCTTCAGTAGACCTATTATTCTTCTCACCTGAAATTATATACAAACATAAGTACCGCATGGGGCCGGTACTTAAAAAGAATAGCCCCACTGCATCTCTCCCCGTGCATGTCGTAAGAGGCGACTAAGGGATAAGGACAAGATACTGCGCTAAAGGGCGACAGGCTAGCCACTTCTCACCTTGGCGCAGTCCTTCCACCTAGTCATGCAGCAGGTGGGTTCTTCGTGCCTTACTTGCTGCTTGATAGTTGTCTTGTCCGTATACGGTGCTAAACGTGGTGGTCGGTGTTATGCTGTAATTTTCCAGAGTCCTTATAGCGCAACACCTATTACTCTGCTTACCCTGATTGTCGGGATACAGCGTGTTATGTAATAATGTTATTAAATTAAAACTAATAGTAATAGTAGTACTATATATAACTATAAGTAAGTATAATAGAAGCAATAAATAATATTAGAATAATGTAACCGCAAATATCTATGTATAATATATCTATAAGTGAATGTAATGTTCTTTGATATATTATTAATAAAGAAATCTATAAACTGAAACTAAATGTAACTATAAAACGAAATATAAGTACATAAAAGTTTGTAGTTATAGTTAGTTTCCTGAGTGGCTAGTTTCGAGGTCGGAGCCTCAGACACAGTCACTGCTTTATAGGTGGACTACTACTTGTAGGTGGGCTAGAGTCTCTGAGGAAAGGGCGAAAGATTAGCGGATTGAGTTGTTGGAGCTGTTACAATGGAACATGTTTAACCCGCCACTGGTGACGTCAATTTGACTTACATCATTGGTCGCTGACGCCGCACGGTGGTTCAATGTGGCATTCTATGCGCCCAATAGGCATACATTTCAGGTAACACTATCTGGTTAAAAATTTTATATAAATATTCAGATAGCCATGTAACACACCTTAACTGAACAGATCGCGCGCTATTGACCAAACAAACCAATGAACAATTCATTGCTTGTTCACTCGAGCGAGCGCGCGTGCGTGCGTGAGTTTGGCTGTGAGGGAATTGTTCGACCGATTGCTACTACCCATTATTAATTTAATAATAAATTCCCAATCCAAACAGCTTCTGCTTCACTTCTTCACTGTCCGATGATGTTAGTGATCTGTCCTCATGAGATACGAATGATTCTTGCAGAAGCTTCCAAACGACTGTTCACTTTCGTATGACAAGGTTTATGAAAAACAAATGTGTAGAAATTTTTGGGAAATCGATAAAATCATGCTAAAAGCTTACTGATCAAAGGATAATACATCATAATTAAAATAACAACATTAAGATAAAAAAAAACAGACATATATACATCACCAATGGTGGGTTAAAAAGTAACTATATTTTTTTAATATAAATTCGCACCTGATTGTGAACAAAGCCCATGCCC